>CM061535.1:124395586-124576589 GCA_030545055.2 Neoaliturus tenellus | reverse complement strand
AGCAAAGCAAGCTGCAGAAATATCTTGGATAAAGAACGAAATAAAATTTCTGTACAAAAAGAAAAGCATGCTCAACACATTGTTGTACAATAAACAATTGGAATTAATGCACAAACTTCATCCGTTGCAATTTGAAAAACAAATACAATTAATCGAATCACGTGTGGGAAAAAAGATTTTCAAAAAGAAAAAACAACAGGAACAAAAGATCACAAAATTAATCAACAATCAAAAACCTAGAGAAGAAATCATCCTCTTTGATTTTCAATTTTACCCAAATGTAATTAATAACACACAAATTCGTTTCGACGAAAAAGAGATATCTCTTCTGAATAAAGGTTTAAAATACAACTTTTCCAAAACCAATAGACAGGGTGTTTTTGATGAACTCATATCCGCAGAATCAGCTATTAAGTTTGTCCCAAATGCTGATGATCGCAACAACCTGCGTGCCTTAGTAAACAGTAAAATTAAAAATCTTCAAAATAGAAAAATTGGAGATAAATGTAACATGGGTAATAAAACTGAACGACTAGCCATTAAAAGCATCAAAGAAAAACTTGATCTTAACAATGCAGTGATAACAAAAGCTGATAAGGGAAATTCAATTGTAATCTTATACCTAGATGACTACATTAAAAAAGTGAACAACTTCATTGAATCCAATAATATCTTAAAAATGGATAACGACCCAACCTCAAAATATAACACCCTCATCAATAAGGCTATTACTAATAGTAAGGATATTTTAAAACCTGAAGAAATTAAATATTTAAAAATGATGAACCCAGCCGCCCCATCCCTAAGGGGCCTGCCTAAAGTACATAAACCTGAAATTCCCATAAGACCTCTTGTGAATTTCACAACCGCTCCTGCATATAAACTGGCCAAAAAACTCGACCAATTGCTAAGATTACACTACGAATTCCCAAATACTCACAATCTAAAGAACAGTTTGGAACTAATTGAAAACACAAAGAACTTTGAAGTAAAACAACACCACATGTTAGCATCTTTTGACATCGTCAACCTCTATACCAACATACCAATTCAAGAAACTTTGGAGATTATTGACAACAACCTGAAAAATAATTCCTGTCTAAATGATAAAGCTAGGTGTGAACTAATTCAGCTCCTCGAAATCACTCTCAAGCAAAACTATTTTAAATTCAATAACCAGTTTTATCTACAACCTGACGGATTGGCTATGGGTTCTCCACTATCAGGAATTATGTCAGAAATTTATTTGAATCACATCGAAAACACTTTTATATTATCCGACAAAAATCCTAAACGTGATAAGATATTGATATATCACAGGTATGTTGATGACACTTTTGTACTTTTCAATGGCAACAATCGACAGTTACAATTATTGAATAACTATTTAAATAGCCTGACACCAAAACTAAAATTTACATTGGAAATTGAAACCAATAATAAATTGAATTTTCTGGATTTAACAATAACAAAGTCTGATAATAAATTCAAATACAATATTTACAGGAAACCGACCACTACAAGCCAAACTATCCATGCCACCTCATATCATCCATATAGTCATAAATTATCAGCTTACAACAGTATGGTTAATAGATTGATTAAAGTACCAATGTCTGAAGATGACTACAAAGCCGAATTGAATATAATTAAATACATCGCTATCTCTAATGGCTATGAATCTAAAATGGTAGATAGGCTCATACAGAAACATTCAAACAAAGATAATAAACATAGCCAAAATAATGACGTACTTCCGCCTAAATATATACCCGTAGAATACGGCCACAGACTTAACAACTTTCTGAAAAAAGAGCTGAAACAATTTAATATTATCCCTGCACCAAAAACTTCAAACAAAACAGAGCGTCTACTCAAGCCAAAAACGCAAGCAGGAAATAAATTAGAAAAAACTGGAGTTTATAAACTTAAATGCAATGACTGCGATAAATTTTATATAGGACAGACCGGGCGTTCATTCATTAAAAGGGCCAAAGAACACAAACCAAACCCGAGAATTAACCCACAGAAATCTAGTTTTGCGCAACACCTTATGAATGAAGACCACAGTGGCGGCAAAATTGAAAACAATATTGAAGTAATTGAAATATGCAACAAAGGTTTCATTCTAGATACGCTAGAAGAATTCCATATCTACAAAGCCATAAAGCAAGACAATAGCCTAGTATTAAATGACAAACTAAATTACAGTTCACACCTCATTTTTAATAAAATCATAGAAAACCAATTCCAGAGGACGAGTCTACCACAGCAAACACCCCTTATGACAAGGACGAGTCCAAACTTCCAGGACCAGAGGTCAACTGATAGCCGCTTCCGTCGTCTTCGTCGGCCCACATGTCCCGACACCGGTAACCGTGGTGGAGAGTCGCGTCTGTGATACTAATTTGTAGGCCTACCTTTTTATGTTAATTTATTTTGTGTCGTGTTAAATGTGTACGTGTTCGTGTCAAGTGTTTTTAACTCCTGAATGACGACGTCTACTCGACTGATCGATGTGACTGCAACTTCAGCTTCTTTCATCTACTTGAAAATGGCGCAACGAGCGCCGAAACCCGGGTTGTAGTCTCACAAACCCAAAATTTGAACTGGAGACGGAAAAAGGTAAATTAAAACCATATTATATTTCCACCAGTTCAGGGGCAACCATCATGAGTAAATTAATTGATGCCAGTCAGGCAAAAATTGCCAGTCAATTTGAAAATATCAAGTTGAAAGTTGCATTCACAAACTGTAACATAAATTTTAACAAGACATGCATGAAACACCACATAATTCCTAACTATGTCCAAATTAAAATAAATAACGGTTCATATGCAGCCAAGAAAGCAAAGCAAGCTGCAGAAATATCTTGGATAAAGAACGAAATAAAATTTCTGTACAAAAAGAAAAGCATGCTCAACACATTGTTGTACAATAAACAATTGGAATTAATGCACAAACTTCATCCGTTGCAATTTGAAAAACAAATACAATTAATCGAATCACGTGTGGGAAAAAAGATTTTCAAAAAGAAAAAACAACAGGAACAAAAGATCACAAAATTAATCAACAATCAAAAACCTAGAGAAGAAATCATCCTCTTTGATTTTCAATTTTACCCAAATGTAATTAATAACACACAAATTCGTTTCGACGAAAAAGAGATATCTCTTCTGAATAAAGGTTTAAAATACAACTTTTCCAAAACCAATAGACAGGGTGTTTTTGATGAACTCATATCCGCAGAATCAGCTATTAAGTTTGTCCCAAATGCTGATGATCGCAACAACCTGCGTGCCTTAGTAAACAGTAAAATTAAAAATCTTCAAAATAGAAAAATTGGAGATAAATGTAACATGGGTAATAAAACTGAACGACTAGCCATTAAAAGCATCAAAGAAAAACTTGATCTTAACAATGCAGTGATAACAAAAGCTGATAAGGGAAATTCAATTGTAATCTTATACCTAGATGACTACATTAAAAAAGTGAACAACTTCATTGAATCCAATAATATCTTAAAAATGGATAACGACCCAACCTCAAAATATAACACCCTCATCAATAAGGCTATTACTAATAGTAAGGATATTTTAAAACCTGAAGAAATTAAATATTTAAAAATGATGAACCCAGCCGCCCCATCCCTAAGGGGCCTGCCTAAAGTACATAAACCTGAAATTCCCATAAGACCTCTTGTGAATTTCACAACCGCTCCTGCATATAAACTGGCCAAAAAACTCGACCAATTGCTAAGATTACACTACGAATTCCCAAATACTCACAATCTAAAGAACAGTTTGGAACTAATTGAAAACACAAAGAACTTTGAAGTAAAACAACACCACATGTTAGCATCTTTTGACATCGTCAACCTCTATACCAACATACCAATTCAAGAAACTTTGGAGATTATTGACAACAACCTGAAAAATAATTCCTGTCTAAATGATAAAGCTAGGTGTGAACTAATTCAGCTCCTCGAAATCACTCTCAAGCAAAACTATTTTAAATTCAATAACCAGTTTTATCTACAACCTGACGGATTGGCTATGGGTTCTCCACTATCAGGAATTATGTCAGAAATTTATTTGAATCACATCGAAAACACTTTTATATTATCCGACAAAAATCCTAAACGTGATAAGATATTGATATATCACAGGTATGTTGATGACACTTTTGTACTTTTCAATGGCAACAATCGACAGTTACAATTATTGAATAACTATTTAAATAGCCTGACACCAAAACTAAAATTTACATTGGAAATTGAAACCAATAATAAATTGAATTTTCTGGATTTAACAATAACAAAGTCTGATAATAAATTCAAATACAATATTTACAGGAAACCGACCACTACAAGCCAAACTATCCATGCCACCTCATATCATCCATATAGTCATAAATTATCAGCTTACAACAGTATGGTTAATAGATTGATTAAAGTACCAATGTCTGAAGATGACTACAAAGCCGAATTGAATATAATTAAATACATCGCTATCTCTAATGGCTATGAATCTAAAATGGTAGATAGGCTCATACAGAAACATTCAAACAAAGATAATAAACATAGCCAAAATAATGACGTACTTCCGCCTAAATATATACCCGTAGAATACGGCCACAGACTTAACAACTTTCTGAAAAAAGAGCTGAAACAATTTAATATTATCCCTGCACCAAAAACTTCAAACAAAACAGAGCGTCTACTCAAGCCAAAAACGCAAGCAGGAAATAAATTAGAAAAAACTGGAGTTTATAAACTTAAATGCAATGACTGCGATAAATTTTATATAGGACAGACCGGGCGTTCATTCATTAAAAGGGCCAAAGAACACAAACCAAACCCGAGAATTAACCCACAGAAATCTAGTTTTGCGCAACACCTTATGAATGAAGACCACAGTGGCGGCAAAATTGAAAACAATATTGAAGTAATTGAAATATGCAACAAAGGTTTCATTCTAGATACGCTAGAAGAATTCCATATCTACAAAGCCATAAAGCAAGACAATAGCCTAGTATTAAATGACAAACTAAATTACAGTTCACACCTCATTTTTAATAAAATCATAGAAAACCAATTCCAGAGGACGAGTCTACCACAGCAAACACCCCTTATGACAAGGACGAGTCCAAACTTCCAGGACCAGAGGTCAACTGATAGCCGCTTCCGTCGTCTTCGTCGGCCCACATGTCCCGACACCGGTAACCGTGGTGGAGAGTCGCGTCTGTGATACTAATTTGTAGGCCTACCTTTTTATGTTAATTTATTTTGTGTCGTGTTAAATGTGTACGTGTTCGTGTCAAGTGTTTTTAACTCCTGAATGACGACGTCTACTCGACTGATCGATGTGACTGCAACTTCAGCTTCTTTCATCTACTTGAAAATGGCGCAACGAGCGCCGAAACCCGGGTTGTAGTCTCACAAACCCAAAATTTGAACTGGAGACGGAAAAAGGTAAATTAAAACCATATTATATTTCCACCAGTTCAGGGGCAACCATCATGAGTAAATTAATTGATGCCAGTCAGGCAAAAATTGCCAGTCAATTTGAAAATATCAAGTTGAAAGTTGCATTCACAAACTGTAACATAAATTTTAACAAGACATGCATGAAACACCACATAATTCCTAACTATGTCCAAATTAAAATAAATAACGGTTCATATGCAGCCAAGAAAGCAAAGCAAGCTGCAGAAATATCTTGGATAAAGAACGAAATAAAATTTCTGTACAAAAAGAAAAGCATGCTCAACACATTGTTGTACAATAAACAATTGGAATTAATGCACAAACTTCATCCGTTGCAATTTGAAAAACAAATACAATTAATCGAATCACGTGTGGGAAAAAAGATTTTCAAAAAGAAAAAACAACAGGAACAAAAGATCACAAAATTAATCAACAATCAAAAACCTAGAGAAGAAATCATCCTCTTTGATTTTCAATTTTACCCAAATGTAATTAATAACACACAAATTCGTTTCGACGAAAAAGAGATATCTCTTCTGAATAAAGGTTTAAAATACAACTTTTCCAAAACCAATAGACAGGGTGTTTTTGATGAACTCATATCCGCAGAATCAGCTATTAAGTTTGTCCCAAATGCTGATGATCGCAACAACCTGCGTGCCTTAGTAAACAGTAAAATTAAAAATCTTCAAAATAGAAAAATTGGAGATAAATGTAACATGGGTAATAAAACTGAACGACTAGCCATTAAAAGCATCAAAGAAAAACTTGATCTTAACAATGCAGTGATAACAAAAGCTGATAAGGGAAATTCAATTGTAATCTTATACCTAGATGACTACATTAAAAAAGTGAACAACTTCATTGAATCCAATAATATCTTAAAAATGGATAACGACCCAACCTCAAAATATAACACCCTCATCAATAAGGCTATTACTAATAGTAAGGATATTTTAAAACCTGAAGAAATTAAATATTTAAAAATGATGAACCCAGCCGCCCCATCCCTAAGGGGCCTGCCTAAAGTACATAAACCTGAAATTCCCATAAGACCTCTTGTGAATTTCACAACCGCTCCTGCATATAAACTGGCCAAAAAACTCGACCAATTGCTAAGATTACACTACGAATTCCCAAATACTCACAATCTAAAGAACAGTTTGGAACTAATTGAAAACACAAAGAACTTTGAAGTAAAACAACACCACATGTTAGCATCTTTTGACATCGTCAACCTCTATACCAACATACCAATTCAAGAAACTTTGGAGATTATTGACAACAACCTGAAAAATAATTCCTGTCTAAATGATAAAGCTAGGTGTGAACTAATTCAGCTCCTCGAAATCACTCTCAAGCAAAACTATTTTAAATTCAATAACCAGTTTTATCTACAACCTGACGGATTGGCTATGGGTTCTCCACTATCAGGAATTATGTCAGAAATTTATTTGAATCACATCGAAAACACTTTTATATTATCCGACAAAAATCCTAAACGTGATAAGATATTGATATATCACAGGTATGTTGATGACACTTTTGTACTTTTCAATGGCAACAATCGACAGTTACAATTATTGAATAACTATTTAAATAGCCTGACACCAAAACTAAAATTTACATTGGAAATTGAAACCAATAATAAATTGAATTTTCTGGATTTAACAATAACAAAGTCTGATAATAAATTCAAATACAATATTTACAGGAAACCGACCACTACAAGCCAAACTATCCATGCCACCTCATATCATCCATATAGTCATAAATTATCAGCTTACAACAGTATGGTTAATAGATTGATTAAAGTACCAATGTCTGAAGATGACTACAAAGCCGAATTGAATATAATTAAATACATCGCTATCTCTAATGGCTATGAATCTAAAATGGTAGATAGGCTCATACAGAAACATTCAAACAAAGATAATAAACATAGCCAAAATAATGACGTACTTCCGCCTAAATATATACCCGTAGAATACGGCCACAGACTTAACAACTTTCTGAAAAAAGAGCTGAAACAATTTAATATTATCCCTGCACCAAAAACTTCAAACAAAACAGAGCGTCTACTCAAGCCAAAAACGCAAGCAGGAAATAAATTAGAAAAAACTGGAGTTTATAAACTTAAATGCAATGACTGCGATAAATTTTATATAGGACAGACCGGGCGTTCATTCATTAAAAGGGCCAAAGAACACAAACCAAACCCGAGAATTAACCCACAGAAATCTAGTTTTGCGCAACACCTTATGAATGAAGACCACAGTGGCGGCAAAATTGAAAACAATATTGAAGTAATTGAAATATGCAACAAAGGTTTCATTCTAGATACGCTAGAAGAATTCCATATCTACAAAGCCATAAAGCAAGACAATAGCCTAGTATTAAATGACAAACTAAATTACAGTTCACACCTCATTTTTAATAAAATCATAGAAAACCAATTCCAGAGGACGAGTCTACCACAGCAAACACCCCTTATGACAAGGACGAGTCCAAACTTCCAGGACCAGAGGTCAACTGATAGCCGCTTCCGTCGTCTTCGTCGGCCCACATGTCCCGACACCGGTAACCGTGGTGGAGAGTCGCGTCTGTGATACTAATTTGTAGGCCTACCTTTTTATGTTAATTTATTTTGTGTCGTGTTAAATGTGTACGTGTTCGTGTCAAGTGTTTTTAACTCCTGAATGACGACGTCTACTCGACTGATCGATGTGACTGCAACTTCAGCTTCTTTCATCTACTTGAAAATGGCGCAACGAGCGCCGAAACCCGGGTTGTAGTCTCACAAACCCAAAATTTGAACTGGAGACGGAAAAAGGTAAATTAAAACCATATTATATTTCCACCAGTTCAGGGGCAACCATCATGAGTAAATTAATTGATGCCAGTCAGGCAAAAATTGCCAGTCAATTTGAAAATATCAAGTTGAAAGTTGCATTCACAAACTGTAACATAAATTTTAACAAGACATGCATGAAACACCACATAATTCCTAACTATGTCCAAATTAAAATAAATAACGGTTCATATGCAGCCAAGAAAGCAAAGCAAGCTGCAGAAATATCTTGGATAAAGAACGAAATAAAATTTCTGTACAAAAAGAAAAGCATGCTCAACACATTGTTGTACAATAAACAATTGGAATTAATGCACAAACTTCATCCGTTGCAATTTGAAAAACAAATACAATTAATCGAATCACGTGTGGGAAAAAAGATTTTCAAAAAGAAAAAACAACAGGAACAAAAGATCACAAAATTAATCAACAATCAAAAACCTAGAGAAGAAATCATCCTCTTTGATTTTCAATTTTACCCAAATGTAATTAATAACACACAAATTCGTTTCGACGAAAAAGAGATATCTCTTCTGAATAAAGGTTTAAAATACAACTTTTCCAAAACCAATAGACAGGGTGTTTTTGATGAACTCATATCCGCAGAATCAGCTATTAAGTTTGTCCCAAATGCTGATGATCGCAACAACCTGCGTGCCTTAGTAAACAGTAAAATTAAAAATCTTCAAAATAGAAAAATTGGAGATAAATGTAACATGGGTAATAAAACTGAACGACTAGCCATTAAAAGCATCAAAGAAAAACTTGATCTTAACAATGCAGTGATAACAAAAGCTGATAAGGGAAATTCAATTGTAATCTTATACCTAGATGACTACATTAAAAAAGTGAACAACTTCATTGAATCCAATAATATCTTAAAAATGGATAACGACCCAACCTCAAAATATAACACCCTCATCAATAAGGCTATTACTAATAGTAAGGATATTTTAAAACCTGAAGAAATTAAATATTTAAAAATGATGAACCCAGCCGCCCCATCCCTAAGGGGCCTGCCTAAAGTACATAAACCTGAAATTCCCATAAGACCTCTTGTGAATTTCACAACCGCTCCTGCATATAAACTGGCCAAAAAACTCGACCAATTGCTAAGATTACACTACGAATTCCCAAATACTCACAATCTAAAGAACAGTTTGGAACTAATTGAAAACACAAAGAACTTTGAAGTAAAACAACACCACATGTTAGCATCTTTTGACATCGTCAACCTCTATACCAACATACCAATTCAAGAAACTTTGGAGATTATTGACAACAACCTGAAAAATAATTCCTGTCTAAATGATAAAGCTAGGTGTGAACTAATTCAGCTCCTCGAAATCACTCTCAAGCAAAACTATTTTAAATTCAATAACCAGTTTTATCTACAACCTGACGGATTGGCTATGGGTTCTCCACTATCAGGAATTATGTCAGAAATTTATTTGAATCACATCGAAAACACTTTTATATTATCCGACAAAAATCCTAAACGTGATAAGATATTGATATATCACAGGTATGTTGATGACACTTTTGTACTTTTCAATGGCAACAATCGACAGTTACAATTATTGAATAACTATTTAAATAGCCTGACACCAAAACTAAAATTTACATTGGAAATTGAAACCAATAATAAATTGAATTTTCTGGATTTAACAATAACAAAGTCTGATAATAAATTCAAATACAATATTTACAGGAAACCGACCACTACAAGCCAAACTATCCATGCCACCTCATATCATCCATATAGTCATAAATTATCAGCTTACAACAGTATGGTTAATAGATTGATTAAAGTACCAATGTCTGAAGATGACTACAAAGCCGAATTGAATATAATTAAATACATCGCTATCTCTAATGGCTATGAATCTAAAATGGTAGATAGGCTCATACAGAAACATTCAAACAAAGATAATAAACATAGCCAAAATAATGACGTACTTCCGCCTAAATATATACCCGTAGAATACGGCCACAGACTTAACAACTTTCTGAAAAAAGAGCTGAAACAATTTAATATTATCCCTGCACCAAAAACTTCAAACAAAACAGAGCGTCTACTCAAGCCAAAAACGCAAGCAGGAAATAAATTAGAAAAAACTGGAGTTTATAAACTTAAATGCAATGACTGCGATAAATTTTATATAGGACAGACCGGGCGTTCATTCATTAAAAGGGCCAAAGAACACAAACCAAACCCGAGAATTAACCCACAGAAATCTAGTTTTGCGCAACACCTTATGAATGAAGACCACAGTGGCGGCAAAATTGAAAACAATATTGAAGTAATTGAAATATGCAACAAAGGTTTCATTCTAGATACGCTAGAAGAATTCCATATCTACAAAGCCATAAAGCAAGACAATAGCCTAGTATTAAATGACAAACTAAATTACAGTTCACACCTCATTTTTAATAAAATCATAGAAAACCAATTCCAGAGGACGAGTCTACCACAGCAAACACCCCTTATGACAAGGACGAGTCCAAACTTCCAGGACCAGAGGTCAACTGATAGCCGCTTCCGTCGTCTTCGTCGGCCCACATGTCCCGACACCGGTAACCGTGGTGGAGAGTCGCGTCTGTGATACTAATTTGTAGGCCTACCTTTTTATGTTAATTTATTTTGTGTCGTGTTAAATGTGTACGTGTTCGTGTCAAGTGTTTTTAACTCCTGAATGACGACGTCTACTCGACTGATCGATGTGACTGCAACTTCAGCTTCTTTCATCTACTTGAAAATGGCGCAACGAGCGCCGAAACCCGGGTTGTAGTCTCACAAACCCAAAATTTGAACTGGAGACGGAAAAAGGTAAATTAAAACCATATTATATTTCCACCAGTTCAGGGGCAACCATCATGAGTAAATTAATTGATGCCAGTCAGGCAAAAATTGCCAGTCAATTTGAAAATATCAAGTTGAAAGTTGCATTCACAAACTGTAACATAAATTTTAACAAGACATGCATGAAACACCACATAATTCCTAACTATGTCCAAATTAAAATAAATAACGGTTCATATGCAGCCAAGAAAGCAAAGCAAGCTGCAGAAATATCTTGGATAAAGAACGAAATAAAATTTCTGTACAAAAAGAAAAGCATGCTCAACACATTGTTGTACAATAAACAATTGGAATTAATGCACAAACTTCATCCGTTGCAATTTGAAAAACAAATACAATTAATCGAATCACGTGTGGGAAAAAAGATTTTCAAAAAGAAAAAACAACAGGAACAAAAGATCACAAAATTAATCAACAATCAAAAACCTAGAGAAGAAATCATCCTCTTTGATTTTCAATTTTACCCAAATGTAATTAATAACACACAAATTCGTTTCGACGAAAAAGAGATATCTCTTCTGAATAAAGGTTTAAAATACAACTTTTCCAAAACCAATAGACAGGGTGTTTTTGATGAACTCATATCCGCAGAATCAGCTATTAAGTTTGTCCCAAATGCTGATGATCGCAACAACCTGCGTGCCTTAGTAAACAGTAAAATTAAAAATCTTCAAAATAGAAAAATTGGAGATAAATGTAACATGGGTAATAAAACTGAACGACTAGCCATTAAAAGCATCAAAGAAAAACTTGATCTTAACAATGCAGTGATAACAAAAGCTGATAAGGGAAATTCAATTGTAATCTTATACCTAGATGACTACATTAAAAAAGTGAACAACTTCATTGAATCCAATAATATCTTAAAAATGGATAACGACCCAACCTCAAAATATAACACCCTCATCAATAAGGCTATTACTAATAGTAAGGATATTTTAAAACCTGAAGAAATTAAATATTTAAAAATGATGAACCCAGCCGCCCCATCCCTAAGGGGCCTGCCTAAAGTACATAAACCTGAAATTCCCATAAGACCTCTTGTGAATTTCACAACCGCTCCTGCATATAAACTGGCCAAAAAACTCGACCAATTGCTAAGATTACACTACGAATTCCCAAATACTCACAATCTAAAGAACAGTTTGGAACTAATTGAAAACACAAAGAACTTTGAAGTAAAACAACACCACATGTTAGCATCTTTTGACATCGTCAACCTCTATACCAACATACCAATTCAAGAAACTTTGGAGATTATTGACAACAACCTGAAAAATAATTCCTGTCTAAATGATAAAGCTAGGTGTGAACTAATTCAGCTCCTCGAAATCACTCTCAAGCAAAACTATTTTAAATTCAATAACCAGTTTTATCTACAACCTGACGGATTGGCTATGGGTTCTCCACTATCAGGAATTATGTCAGAAATTTATTTGAATCACATCGAAAACACTTTTATATTATCCGACAAAAATCCTAAACGTGATAAGATATTGATATATCACAGGTATGTTGATGACACTTTTGTACTTTTCAATGGCAACAATCGACAGTTACAATTATTGAATAACTATTTAAATAGCCTGACACCAAAACTAAAATTTACATTGGAAATTGAAACCAATAATAAATTGAATTTTCTGGATTTAACAATAACAAAGTCTGATAATAAATTCAAATACAATATTTACAGGAAACCGACCACTACAAGCCAAACTATCCATGCCACCTCATATCATCCATATAGTCATAAATTATCAGCTTACAACAGTATGGTTAATAGATTGATTAAAGTACCAATGTCTGAAGATGACTACAAAGCCGAATTGAATATAATTAAATACATCGCTATCTCTAATGGCTATGAATCTAAAATGGTAGATAGGCTCATACAGAAACATTCAAACAAAGATAATAAACATAGCCAAAATAATGACGTACTTCCGCCTAAATATATACCCGTAGAATACGGCCACAGACTTAACAACTTTCTGAAAAAAGAGCTGAAACAATTTAATATTATCCCTGCACCAAAAACTTCAAACAAAACAGAGCGTCTACTCAAGCCAAAAACGCAAGCAGGAAATAAATTAGAAAAAACTGGAGTTTATAAACTTAAATGCAATGACTGCGATAAATTTTATATAGGACAGACCGGGCGTTCATTCATTAAAAGGGCCAAAGAACACAAACCAAACCCGAGAATTAACCCACAGAAATCTAGTTTTGCGCAACACCTTATGAATGAAGACCACAGTGGCGGCAAAATTGAAAACAATATTGAAGTAATTGAAATATGCAACAAAGGTTTCATTCTAGATACGCTAGAAGAATTCCATATCTACAAAGCCATAAAGCAAGACAATAGCCTAGTATTAAATGACAAACTAAATTACAGTTCACACCTCATTTTTAATAAAATCATAGAAAACCAATTCCAGAGGACGAGTCTACCACAGCAAACACCCCTTATGACAAGGACGAGTCCAAACTTCCAGGACCAGAGGTCAACTGATAGCCGCTTCCGTCGTCTTCGTCGGCCCACATGTCCCGACACCGGTAACCGTGGTGGAGAGTCGCGTCTGTGATACTAATTTGTAGGCCTACCTTTTTATGTTAATTTATTTTGTGTCGTGTTAAATGTGTACGTGTTCGTGTCAAGTGTTTTTAACTCCTGAATGACGACGTCTACTCGACTGATCGATGTGACTGCAACTTCAGCTTCTTTCATCTACTTGAAAATGGCGCAACGAGCGCCGAAACCCGGGTTGTAGTCTCACAAACCCAAAATTTGAACTGGAGACGGAAAAAGGTAAATTAAAACCATATTATATTTCCACCAGTTCAGGGGCAACCATCATGAGTAAATTAATTGATGCCAGTCAGGCAAAAATTGCCAGTCAATTTGAAAATATCAAGTTGAAAGTTGCATTCACAAACTGTAACATAAATTTTAACAAGACATGCATGAAACACCACATAATTCCTAACTATGTCCAAATTAAAATAAATAACGGTTCATATGCAGCCAAGAAAGCAAAGCAAGCTGCAGAAATATCTTGGATAAAGAACGAAATAAAATTTCTGTACAAAAAGAAAAGCATGCTCAACACATTGTTGTACAATAAACAATTGGAATTAATGCACAAACTTCATCCGTTGCAATTTGAAAAACAAATACAATTAATCGAATCACGTGTGGGAAAAAAGATTTTCAAAAAGAAAAAACAACAGGAACAAAAGATCACAAAATTAATCAACAATCAAAAACCTAGAGAAGAAATCATCCTCTTTGATTTTCAATTTTACCCAAATGTAATTAATAACACACAAATTCGTTTCGACGAAAAAGAGATATCTCTTCTGAATAAAGGTTTAAAATACAACTTTTCCAAAACCAATAGACAGGGTGTTTTTGATGAACTCATATCCGCAGAATCAGCTATTAAGTTTGTCCCAAATGCTGATGATCGCAACAACCTGCGTGCCTTAGTAAACAGTAAAATTAAAAATCTTCAAAATAGAAAAATTGGAGATAAATGTAACATGGGTAATAAAACTGAACGACTAGCCATTAAAAGCATCAAAGAAAAACTTGATCTTAACAATGCAGTGATAACAAAAGCTGATAAGGGAAATTCAATTGTAATCTTATACCTAGATGACTACATTAAAAAAGTGAACAACTTCATTGAATCCAATAATATCTTAAAAATGGATAACGACCCAACCTCAAAATATAACACCCTCATCAATAAGGCTATTACTAATAGTAAGGATATTTTAAAACCTGAAGAAATTAAATATTTAAAAATGATGAACCCAGCCGCCCCATCCCTAAGGGGCCTGCCTAAAGTACATAAACCTGAAATTCCCATAAGACCTCTTGTGAATTTCACAACCGCTCCTGCATATAAACTGGCCAAAAAACTCGACCAATTGCTAAGATTACACTACGAATTCCCAAATACTCACAATCTAAAGAACAGTTTGGAACTAATTGAAAACACAAAGAACTTTGAAGTAAAACAACACCACATGTTAGCATCTTTTGACATCGTCAACCTCTATACCAACATACCAATTCAAGAAACTTTGGAGATTATTGACAACAACCTGAAAAATAATTCCTGTCTAAATGATAAAGCTAGGTGTGAACTAATTCAGCTCCTCGAAATCACTCTCAAGCAAAACTATTTTAAATTCAATAACCAGTTTTATCTACAACCTGACGGATTGGCTATGGGTTCTCCACTATCAGGAATTATGTCAGAAATTTATTTGAATCACATCGAAAACACTTTTATATTATCCGACAAAAATCCTAAACGTGATAAGATATTGATATATCACAGGTATGTTGATGACACTTTTGTACTTTTCAATGGCAACAATCGACAGTTACAATTATTGAATAACTATTTAAATAGCCTGACACCAAAACTAAAATTTACATTGGAAATTGAAACCAATAATAAATTGAATTTTCTGGATTTAACAATAACAAAGTCTGATAATAAATTCAAATACAATATTTACAGGAAACCGACCACTACAAGCCAAACTATCCATGCCACCTCATATCATCCATATAGTCATAAATTATCAGCTTACAACAGTATGGTTAATAGATTGATTAAAGTACCAATGTCTGAAGATGACTACAAAGCCGAATTGAATATAATTAAATACATCGCTATCTCTAATGGCTATGAATCTAAAATGGTAGATAGGCTCATACAGAAACATTCAAACAAAGATAATAAACATAGCCAAAATAATGACGTACTTCCGCCTAAATATATACCCGTAGAATACGGCCACAGACTTAACAACTTTCTGAAAAAAGAGCTGAAACAATTTAATATTATCCCTGCACCAAAAACTTCAAACAAAACAGAGCGTCTACTCAAGCCAAAAACGCAAGCAGGAAATAAATTAGAAAAAACTGGAGTTTATAAACTTAAATGCAATGACTGCGATAAATTTTATATAGGACAGACCGGGCGTTCATTCATTAAAAGGGCCAAAGAACACAAACCAAACCCGAGAATTAACCCACAGAAATCTAGTTTTGCGCAACACCTTATGAATGAAGACCACAGTGGCGGCAAAATTGAAAACAATATTGAAGTAATTGAAATATGCAACAAAGGTTTCATTCTAGATACGCTAGAAGAATTCCATATCTACAAAGCCATAAAGCAAGACAATAGCCTAGTATTAAATGACAAACTAAATTACAGTTCACACCTCATTTTTAATAAAATCATAGAAAACCAATTCCAGAGGACGAGTCTACCACAGCAAACACCCCTTATGACAAGGACGAGTCCAAACTTCCAGGACCAGAGGTCAACTGATAGCCGCTTCCGTCGTCTTCGTCGGCCCACATGTCCCGACACCGGTAACCGTGGTGGAGAGTCGCGTCTGTGATACTAATTTGTAGGCCTACCTTTTTATGTTAATTTATTTTGTGTCGTGTTAAATGTGTACGTGTTCGTGTCAAGTGTTTTTAACTCCTGAATGACGACGTCTACTCGACTGATCGATGTGACTGCAACTTCAGCTTCTTTCATCTACTTGAAAATGGCGCAACGAGCGCCGAAACCCGGGTTGTAGTCTCACAAACCCAAAATTTGAACTGGAGACGGAAAAAGGTAAATTAAAACCATATTATATTTCCACCAGTTCAGGGGCAACCATCATGAGTAAATTAATTGATGCCAGTCAGGCAAAAATTGCCAGTCAATTTGAAAATATCAAGTTGAAAGTTGCATTCACAAACTGTAACATAAATTTTAACAAGACATGCATGAAACACCACATAATTCCTAACTATGTCCAAATTAAAATAAATAACGGTTCATATGCAGCCAAGAAAGCAAAGCAAGCTGCAGAAATATCTTGGATAAAGAACGAAATAAAATTTCTGTACAAAAAGAAAAGCATGCTCAACACATTGTTGTACAATAAACAATTGGAATTAATGCACAAACTTCATCCGTTGCAATTTGAAAAACAAATACAATTAATCGAATCACGTGTGGGAAAAAAGATTTTCAAAAAGAAAAAACAACAGGAACAAAAGATCACAAAATTAATCAACAATCAAAAACCTAGAGAAGAAATCATCCTCTTTGATTTTCAATTTTACCCAAATGTAATTAATAACACACAAATTCGTTTCGACGAAAAAGAGATATCTCTTCTGAATAAAGGTTTAAAATACAACTTTTCCAAAACCAATAGACAGGGTGTTTTTGATGAACTCATATCCGCAGAATCAGCTATTAAGTTTGTCCCAAATGCTGATGATCGCAACAACCTGCGTGCCTTAGTAAACAGTAAAATTAAAAATCTTCAAAATAGAAAAATTGGAGATAAATGTAACATGGGTAATAAAACTGAACGACTAGCCATTAAAAGCATCAAAGAAAAACTTGATCTTAACAATGCAGTGATAACAAAAGCTGATAAGGGAAATTCAATTGTAATCTTATACCTAGATGACTACATTAAAAAAGTGAACAACTTCATTGAATCCAATAATATCTTAAAAATGGATAACGACCCAACCTCAAAATATAACACCCTCATCAATAAGGCTATTACTAATAGTAAGGATATTTTAAAACCTGAAGAAATTAAATATTTAAAAATGATGAACCCAGCCGCCCCATCCCTAAGGGGCCTGCCTAAAGTACATAAACCTGAAATTCCCATAAGACCTCTTGTGAATTTCACAACCGCTCCTGCATATAAACTGGCCAAAAAACTCGACCAATTGCTAAGATTACACTACGAATTCCCAAATACTCACAATCTAAAGAACAGTTTGGAACTAATTGAAAACACAAAGAACTTTGAAGTAAAACAACACCACATGTTAGCATCTTTTGACATCGTCAACCTCTATACCAACATACCAATTCAAGAAACTTTGGAGATTATTGACAACAACCTGAAAAATAATTCCTGTCTAAATGATAAAGCTAGGTGTGAACTAATTCAGCTCCTCGAAATCACTCTCAAGCAAAACTATTTTAAATTCAATAACCAGTTTTATCTACAACCTGACGGATTGGCTATGGGTTCTCCACTATCAGGAATTATGTCAGAAATTTATTTGAATCACATCGAAAACACTTTTATATTATCCGACAAAAATCCTAAACGTGATAAGATATTGATATATCACAGGTATGTTGATGACACTTTTGTACTTTTCAATGGCAACAATCGACAGTTACAATTATTGAATAACTATTTAAATAGCCTGACACCAAAACTAAAATTTACATTGGAAATTGAAACCAATAATAAATTGAATTTTCTGGATTTAACAATAACAAAGTCTGATAATAAATTCAAATACAATATTTACAGGAAACCGACCACTACAAGCCAAACTATCCATGCCACCTCATATCATCCATATAGTCATAAATTATCAGCTTACAACAGTATGGTTAATAGATTGATTAAAGTACCAATGTCTGAAGATGACTACAAAGCCGAATTGAATATAATTAAATACATCGCTATCTCTAATGGCTATGAATCTAAAATGGTAGATAGGCTCATACAGAAACATTCAAACAAAGATAATAAACATAGCCAAAATAATGACGTACTTCCGCCTAAATATATACCCGTAGAATACGGCCACAGACTTAACAACTTTCTGAAAAAAGAGCTGAAACAATTTAATATTATCCCTGCACCAAAAACTTCAAACAAAACAGAGCGTCTACTCAAGCCAAAAACGCAAGCAGGAAATAAATTAGAAAAAACTGGAGTTTATAAACTTAAATGCAATGACTGCGATAAATTTTATATAGGACAGACCGGGCGTTCATTCATTAAAAGGGCCAAAGAACACAAACCAAACCCGAGAATTAACCCACAGAAATCTAGTTTTGCGCAACACCTTATGAATGAAGACCACAGTGGCGGCAAAATTGAAAACAATATTGAAGTAATTGAAATATGCAACAAAGGTTTCATTCTAGATACGCTAGAAGAATTCCATATCTACAAAGCCATAAAGCAAGACAATAGCCTAGTATTAAATGACAAACTAAATTACAGTTCACACCTCATTTTTAATAAAATCATAGAAAACCAATTCCAGAGGACGAGTCTACCACAGCAAACACCCCTTATGACAAGGACGAGTCCAAACTTCCAGGACCAGAGGTCAACTGATAGCCGCTTCCGTCGTCTTCGTCGGCCCACATGTCCCGACACCGGTAACCGTGGTGGAGAGTCGCGTCTGTGATACTAATTTGTAGGCCTACCTTTTTATGTTAATTTATTTTGTGTCGTGTTAAATGTGTACGTGTTCGTGTCAAGTGTTTTTAACTCCTGAATGACGACGTCTACTCGACTGATCGATGTGACTGCAACTTCAGCTTCTTTCATCTACTTGAAAATGGCGCAACGAGCGCCGAAACCCGGGTTGTAGTCTCACAAACCCAAAATTTGAACTGGAGACGGAAAAAGGTAAATTAAAACCATATTATATTTCCACCAGTTCAGGGGCAACCATCATGAGTAAATTCAGTAATATATCTCCGTGGCCATCCAAGTCAGTCAAGCTAAGGGTTTTTTAGCTTGACTCACATTCCTGCACAGGCTGCAGAGGTGGGAGGGGTGACCCATTCTGCATTTCCTTATACCAAAATATTGTACTGCAGGAGTAGTTCACTGTGTGATATGCCATGTGGTAATGTTTAAAAATGATATAATCCTCAAATACGAGGGCTATTCAGAAAGTAAAGAACGTTTTGGAATATGAAAAAAACCAAGTACAAGAAACAAATTTTATTGTATACAGTTTTAAGAGCAACTAAAATACTAGGCCTACTATTCTACATAGTTCCTCATGAGATTAAAGCATTTTTTGTACCAGCGAACAAGCTTTGCAATTCCCTCTTCTTAAAAATCTGCCGCCTTTCAATAGGCTATTCAAAATCTGTAACAACCTGTTCACAATCTGTAACAATCTCAAACAGAAAAGTCTGTGAAACTTGAGGGAAAGATAATGAAAGCTCCGTTATGGTGAAGCGGCAGTTTTCACGGATCTTCTCGTCAACTTTAGTGGCCAGTTCGTCAGTCACAATTCTCGGGTGTCCACTCTTCTGCTCATCATGAACGTTGGTTCGGCCATTTCTAAACTGAATACACCATTTACCCACAGAACTTTCATTCATGACATTTTCTCATACACCTCGCACACTTGTTGTCAAATCTCTATCGGTTTTAAACTTTTTGTCAACAAAAACCGTACTACCGATCGCACTTTGCAACTGGCGGGATTTTGTATAGGAGCAGCCATTTTGAATTTAAATATTAAGAAAACGGGCGGCGCGACGATGCTCCTAGCGTCACGGCTGAATAGCCACTGAGGCCCCGAGCGCTCTCATACCCAAATATAGGCAATATGCGCGTGCCTAGCGGCGTAAGACGGAAACGTTCCTTACTTTCTGAATAGCCCTCGTAAATTGCTCAGAATTTACAGTCCTTACAACCTGATGCTGAAACCACTTAAGAAGAGTTAACCTAGCGCCACACTAAAACTTTTTTATTACCTAATGCAGGTATTTTAAATCACTTAAATCAATTTTGAATACCCTTAATTGTTTGTAAGAGCACAACCAATTAATTTTGTTTGGCTGTTGCATCTGAATGTACATTTATGAATGCTTTAGTAATAAGATACGGTAAGTTATTGTATAAGATAAGTACAGCAAACTTCACATTTTCTTTGTACAGTACTACTATTTGTGAAAAGGTCTAAACCGTTTATAAATAAATAGGTACGGTAAATATAAAAGTCTAGTGAGAGATTAAGACTTGTTATTTTCTTTTAATTTCTGTTAATTTCGGTTGCCTCTATCCTTTCAGGCCATTCTATTAGAATTTTATTTCGTCTGCCTTTAGATGCTTATCGTTAACCCTTTATTACTCAAGCAATTTTTTAAATTCCATTTCTATTTTTGCAGCATCAGAAGCTGTGCATGCGTTGCACCAACAAAATGTGAAAGAGAAGAATGTTACAGCTGTAGAGCTGATAGCTTCTGATGTGCTGGACCACTATCGAACGTACAGTTTGTTGGAAAGATTGCTTCACAACCCACCTAAACTCGCCGAGCAGCTTGCGTTCCAGATCGAACCACAAACCCGGCAGCTCTTAATTGAAAAGTTTGTATTTTTATTATTTTATACCAATTGTTTATTTCTGTGACTTATAATACTTACAATGTACCCAGTTTCAAATTTTGACATAAGCTAAATAAATGAAAAAATTGGTTGGCTGGCACCTATATTTTAGGCACATTGTGTTTGAGGTACAGTACATCAAATCAGCTGTTTAAAATCAATACAAATGTTTACTTAGATATATTACATTAATTTACTTATTACTTGCAATAGTAAACCATTAAGTAGGAATATTATAAGTATGAATGAATGAATGAAAATAATTCCTAATTGTGGCGAATATTAGGACATCATGGTCCTTTCTTGCAGTTAAAACATTAACTTGATAAACATTACTTAAAATTTAACATAGTATACAAATTCTTAAAAATAAAATAAAAATGTAGCCAATAAAATGAAATATTTAAAGTAAAAACTCATTTTTTACAATAACAACTCAGTTTTACTAAAATGGATTTTCATTAAAAATAAGTAGGCATATTAAAAACAATAGGACAGCTAAAAACAATACTGTACAGTAAAATATATAACTACTTATTAAAAAACAGTTAACAAAAAGCAATAAATTCTCTTTTATAAGTGGCGCCACATAAGTTGACTATTGGCCAAAACCAGCTGGGTTGGGCGAGGGGGGGAGAGGGGGTACTTTTCCAAAAACATCTAGCTTACGTTACATGCAAATTTTCATGGAACAGCTGATTATCCAACAATTTTAACTGAATAGTAGTGCAAATTCATTCGTCAAGTTATGTGGCGAGGGTTAATAAGTATTAGCAAGATAAACAATAACGTGTGCGGAATAGGCACTATATATATAAATAAGTTGGCCTAGTACAATAATAATACAAACAAGAAACTTATTCATTGTTTCTTGAATAAGTTGCCTTAAGAACTGTTTTATAGAATAATTAACATAGGTTTACATAATATACATTTAATAAACAGTATTAAGCCAGTAGGAAAAAATCCTACATATGTTTTGGAACACCAAGTTCCATCATCAGAGTTGATTTAAAAATGTCACTCAATATGTGTCTGTGTGTTTGTATGTTATGTTATGTTGTATGTCTTTATTTATTTTTTCATTTATAACGTCAGAACTCTTAATTAGTGAAATTTTTTAATCAATCCTGAAGATTTAACTTAGTGTTCCAAAACACATGTATAACATTGCAATTTTATTTGTAATAACCGTATCTATATTTGTTTTATTTTATACAAGCTTGTTCTCTGACCTGTCCAATAAAAAACACCAAACTGAAATAAATATTTTGGCTATTGTCATATGTAGGATTTTTAAAACTGGTTTTGAACTGTTGACTGAAGGTATGTGAGTATACCTATATTAATTAGTCTGAAAAGAAGAAAAAAGCTAAAGATTCTGAGTGGTACCAGCAATAAAAATTAACACACGTGCTAGAAATATATAACAAAAACCTTTTACCTTTTATCACGGTATGTTGTCTTGTTAAGTGTGGATACTTTTTGGATAAGATAACTTACCATCTAACCTATAAATGGTCACCATATTTATTACTTTATTTTTACATACTTTAACAAATTTAATGATGTTAGCCAACCGAATCACTTTATAGTTAATACTAAATGGTTTATATACCTTACTGTCAAGTGATCCAATAGTAGTTGAAACACTACTGCAGTTTCAATCCGTCAAAGGGATCTTCAACAGGTGTGCAGGTTGTCAAGGTTTCATTCAAACTGAACTCGTCAAGTTATAAAAATCACACAAGAATACACAAATAAATAAACACACGGATACATACGAAAAAACAAACAGTTCATTTTTCGCACCGGTACCGGCGACGACGGGATGCGCGGCGCGTGCCAAGAGTTGGTCTAGACTTCTAAGTGAGTCTTCAGTGAGTCTAGACCAACCCTTGGCACGCGCCGCGCATCCCGTCGTCGCCGGTACCGGTGCGAAAAATGAACTGTTTGTTTTTTCGTATGTGTCCGTGTATTTATTTATTTGTGTATTCGTGTGTGATTTTTATAACTTGACGAGGTGTGCAGGTTGTCAAAGTTTCTTCATTCAAACTGAAGATTCGTTTGACGGATTGAAACTGCAGTAGTGTTTCAACTACTGTTGGATCACTTGACAGTAAGGTATATAAACCATTTAGTATTAACAAATTTAAGTTAATTTTAGATAAAGTAGTGTATGGCAAAGATCTTCATTTGTATGGCCTTCATATTATGAGATATTTAAGACACTTGCTTCACTCGTGTTCTAACTTACATCTTATTTGTGGCCTTAAGGCCTTCATAAAACAATTGTGGTATAAACTACTATTTTTTAATCATGTATGGGTTTTTTGGGCTATAGGTACTATGAATTCGACAATTCTGTCATACGGGAACTTCTGGGCAAAAAACTCACTTCAAGACATAGGAAAGACTTAGATGAAGTCAGTGAAAAAACTGGCGTATCACTGAAATCCTGCCGGTAAGCAAATGTTCTTTTAGGCCTAAAAAACTGTACGTTACTTTTTTAAAGAATTATTTTGAAAACCCGCCTAGCTGAAGAGTTAAGGGTATTTTTTTCTGTTTTTATGTACGTGGTGCATCCTGGCTGACTTAAAGACCTACTTAAATCGTTTGACGTAATATACCTTTATATAAAATACTACATACAGTAAGTAGGTATAGTGAATGAAATTTTGAAACTAGTTGGTAACAGCCAACGAACTCCTGGTTCTTTCTAAAAAAGTTATAAATAAACAAGATCTAATTCTATTAACTCATTGAACCCTGGGCGTTTAACATTGCCTGTATGCTAGAATACTGGAAATGTTTGCATGAATACGAAAAAAATATTACTTCTTTATTTTTAACCAAAACACCACAAAATACGTCATTTTAAAGAGGAAATGAAGACCTTTAATCCATTGGCTTCCCTGACAACAGGCACCTGACAAGCCCTTTAATTTCCATAGAAATAACACAAAAATACATACTTTTACTAAAACTGTCACAGTGGCAACAATAGTTGCTCAATTTTCATGATTTTTTTCACTAAATTTTAAAGAAATTATTAATTTTTAAGAAAATATTACTTTTGCTATGGATATACATGGTAAGTTCTTTATATATATAACATGTAGTGAGGTACAATCCTCAAAATTACTAATTTAGTCGAAATATCAACATAAAAATAAATCGATCACAAGATTTTAGGTTACGGCAAAACACCGATGTAATCAACAACGTAATGGCGCTCTGTATCAAACATCGCCAGCTGATCAGCTGATTTTAGATGCAGGATTGTATTATATCAACAAATAAATAAAAGATTCAAACTAGTTAATACACTATATGTTTAATAAAGTGTATAAACACTTCTAGTCTTAACAAATCACGATAATAATGGAGCACCAATATTTTATTTACACCATTACTCAATTACGAGTATACTCGGGTTTGCACGTACAGGCCAGTAACGGCCACCCCGAGTATAAACGGGCTTGTGAGCCAATAGGTTAAGAAAATATATTGTTGTAGGGCAATAAAGAATTTTTTTATTATTTTTTAAATAAAAAGTGACATATATTTCAAAATAAAAAAATACCTATAGGCCTATATGTAAATAAGTTAATAAATATGAAATTGACCAAATTGTTTTTTATTTATTTTTTACTTTTATACTAATAGTAAAGCATTAAGGAATAGAAATTTGTATATATTACTTAACATATACGTATATAAATACATTTGTTATTTAAGAAATCACTGGAATATCTAAAATTGGATTTTCTATTGAATTTGTTACTTAGTAACAAGTAAATAAATAATAAAAATATTTAGGCATATATAATATACATACAATATATATACATATATATATTGTATTATTTACATATAAAGAATATATACATATATATTTACATGCAAATGTACATAATGTACATAAACATGTATATGTATACATAACAACATATAATAAAAATAGAAATTTTTGACCATCATTTTATTTTATTTTTTTCTAATATTGTCCTTGCCTGACCTATACTCGGGTTTTGTTGGGAACAGCATTCACGGTACCCAGAGCTATACTCAATGCTAATTAATAATTTCTTTAAATTTCGTGAAAAAATCATGAAAATTGAGCAATTAATTACTGCTATACTCCGGGCATAGGGTTCAATGTGTTAGTGTTAAGCTATAAGTAACTATGAAATCTGAGCTATTAGGCCTGGTTGGTTGGTTACTACCAAGGCAAACTCTGACTCAAGATGACATGGTTGCATACATTTCTCTCAATCCTGTCATTACATTAACTATCCGTTGGATGAATAGGTATTGTTATTGGCCATTACATCCCATTGTTGCCACGTCTTCCTTACAATAAAGAAGAAAAACACTGCATATACATTTACACTCTACACATTCAGGACCACACAGTAAAAAAAGATTAAATCTCAAAAATCTTGGAAAACACTGTAATTTTCGCCTAGTAGCCAAAGACACAATATAAATTTCATACACATATAAATTCCAGGAGGCTACATGAAACTCTTGGAAGTTGTTATCAGTTGATTATTTGTTAAAGTGTTTCAGTGGCTATTGAACAGAATACTCTAAATAAACACCAATTTTGGACCAGATTAGACAAAATAGTTCTCCTTGTAAATACTAGGGCTGGCAGTTACAGTGAAACTTTCATTGGATTTTAATCCCATACAATCTAGTAATATCTAAGAAAAGCGTAGTCGTAGTAAATGCTGTTTTGTATTCACACCGTACAGTGGTAATCAAAATTCAATCACTTGTGATTTTGGTTTCAAACTTCAAATAAAAATATTCACAGTTGGTGTTAAAATAATTGGTGGGGTGATGGACTTTGGAATCATGGTAGTGATGTAATTTCCGGGTTTAAGTCCCACTCTACCGACCATACACCCCTATTGATCAGTTTATACTTTTTAACGTTCTACGCACAGTGTACCATTCTTATGTTTATGTGTAGGGAAAGTTAAAGGAAAAGAGGCTGCCAACGTCAAAAATATAATTACTGTGTGAAAAGATTTTCTTTGAATATTTTTATGTGATTTTCCATTAATTCGCCAGTTTAGTTTTTGGGAAAATTTTGTTTGTACCAAAATCAGGGTTGATTTTAAAATGTCACTCAATATGTGTCGTGTGTGTTATTTCTGACTTAAAATATTTACAATGCACCCATGTGGATGGAAGATATGGTTGGTCATATCATATAATGTTGTGTTTGAAGTCATTACTGTTCTAAGAAGGCTTGGTCTTCCCAAAATTCTTCCCCTCAATTGTGAACTTGACTTTCATACTGTAAAAGCATTTTTCATTTATACAGCTTTCTACAGTTTACCATTTTTATTGTTCTTCTATACCATTTTTCTTGTCTGCATATCCAAACATAGGTAATAATATGATTTTAAAATGATTTTTTTCACAGGAGGCAGTTTGACAATGTAAAACGAGTTTTCAAGACAGTTGAAGAAATGCAAGGGTCTGTTGTGAACAACATTAAAACTCATTTTCTCTTACCGGATGAACTTGCCAGGTAATTTGGCTCTCTATGATTTTATACTACGAGCAGAGATTTAGCAGTAGACACCAAACTTACACCATTGGTAGTCGATCCAAAATGTTGCAATACCTTGGTGTGAAACGTGTTATTATTAACTGTAGTTAAATTTTTGGATATTTCTAATTAACATACAAATTTTTATCAAAATCGTACTCTTTGTTAATAATCTCATATTTTAAATTAGCTGTAAGAAGGTTTACTTAGTATAACTAATAAAAAAAAATTCAACAAGTATTCAATAATTTTTAGTTATGCTGCAGAATTTTTATTTATGTGCTAACGTTAGCAACATATACAAGGATAACCTATCTACCGTTCTAAGAAAGTAACTGCTGAAGTTTGCTTTGTTGTGTTTTTCTTATCTTATCAGAGAAAATGTTGGGAACTTTGCATTCCTTGAACTTTACTTTCAAAACTTATAAATGTGGTTTAAAGTTACTTTTGGTTGCCAGTTGGATGGAAGTGTTCTAGCTACAACCTAGGTTTCAACTCTATTGTGTCATGTCCACGTATATAGTCAGTTGTTGAGAATCAAGCTGGTCCAAGCATTAAGCTATCAAGATTGACGTCAGTGGCAGGCGTGCAGAAAATGTATTGACTCCTAAATTTTCCCCAAATTCTACTTTTACGGTTCAAAAACTTCCCCCAAAGAATCCCGACATATATGACTTTGCCATAAAACTCAACAGCTTACAATGGGGCAGTGAAATGATAACTTACAACGGGGCAGTGAAATGATAAAGATTTTTTATATATTTTATATTAAAACACAAGTAGGCCTACTTAAAATCAAATCAAAACTGCTTTCAGTACATGTATAAAAGTGTTTCTATACAACTATTATTAAATTTAATATATTCAACTCTTAAAAATGCCATGTGTATACTGGCATAAATAAAAAAAATTAATTTTTCTCATATTTTTTTTTAATTTCCCTAGACTTCTTGAAATTTTCTCCAATCCTAGATGGCTGGATCGGACATATTCTGGACCCCTGGTTGGAGGTTAACCATACATAAAACACACATTTTTACACGGTCCTACAGACTGTGTAATGTAGGGTTTAGGTTTTTGTAAATGATCAGGTTGCACGCATCAACTGGTGCAAGGAGAACACTGGAGGTCCAATTCCATTCTCTTTGTCAGAATACAATACAATCAAAGCATGACAAGCATAAAATAGTATTAATTTTATATAAAATATTAATAGGTAGCTATAACTATACACATTTATGTACAAGAAATAACTAAATAACAACCATTAATTCATACAAAACACCAGTCAAAAGTTAAAAACTTGGACAACTTGAGCTAAAAAAAATTAATACTAAATAAATATAAAACCAGGAAGAACAAGACGAAAACAACTCTGGCAGATCACTAAAGAGATTGCCTGATCCAATCCCACCAACTTCAAAAGAAAAACCTTAATTAATTACCAGTAAATTCCTGAAGGCTATAAAATGCATTTTCAATTGAATGCATTATTAATGAATTCTTGAATCTTTTCATTACCAATTGATTTGATTTCTGGAAGAATACATAATATTATTCATAATATTGTTAATAAAATTTGTCCTATTTTCTGTTTAAATAACTTAAGTATTGTAACAGGTTGCTTTCCTAAAATTTTAAAAGCACCAACAGCCATACTAATATTTCTATAAACCGGTGTAAAGAAGGGAATAACTGTCCAATATCCTAATTTCGTGTTTTATTAAGTGTTATATAAATTAGTAAAAGAGAGATTAATTCAGTTTTTATGATTCGGTTTTTTATGGTAGGTTTTTTTTAAGAAAAAAAAACCTGTGATGAAAGAGGAACTTTGTACACTAAGTTGTAAGAAATTTTATTTATTTTTTTCATATGTCTGTATTTGATAGAATAAGTTTTTTACTGTATTCTTGTAATTGTTTACCACATATTTATGATTTACCCCTTTATGCAACATTGTGCTGTTTTTCTTTGTTTTTTCAACAAGAAAAAAGTCCTTTTTTAAAAATTCATTAATTATTTGAAGAGTGCCAAAGAAGCTGATTGTCTTTTTTCATGTTTAAGAACTGTACATTTAAATATTATTTGCGTGGGAGAGTCCTGCTCGGACATAAAATTTTTACTCTTCTTTGAGTGTGCATTATTTATCTTAAGTTAATTAGTTTTGATTTCATGTTTGGCACTTTAATTTTATACATTGTTTTGTGAGTAAAATTGTTTAATTTTTAATATTTGAAGTATGTACCTTAGGCCTATATGTTTTCTTCATCTATTGTTTTGAAGAGAAATAAAGATTATTATTAGTTTTATCACTACATAAAGATTGACCGAGGTAAAAAAGTTCGGCCGCAAAAGAAGGTCAATTGTCACAGAAAGATTTTACAAAAGTTGGTGACTTTTTTTGTAGAAGAATTTTTTTAAGCTTTTGGTATAAACTTAGCCTAATACCAATATTGAGATGTGAGTTTCATTTTTAAAATTGAAATACACACTTTCAAAATTGTGTTTACTCTAAAAATTTTGGTTATGCACGATTATTTGTAAAGTCTAAGAGTGTAAAAAGTTTTTCCTGTATTGTTCGCCGTTGCAGAAAAATTAAAAATGTTCTGCTTTGGGGTGAATGCCCAACATATTTGCTGATGGGGTTGGTTTTTAGGCTTACCTATATATCTTTTTGCAATAGTATACATGTAATCTAAGCTTTTATGTTGTTGACTTATCAATTAAAAAATTGTCTTACTGTTACAATTTCAGACGTTACGGTGCAGTTGTATTCATCGGATGCATGCGTTTTGAAACAAGTAAACGCAAGCTGCAGTATTTAACATTCCCCGACTTCTACTATTGTGCTTTAGCAATTATGACACATTGGACGTATGCGGAGTCCAGCCAAGACTACGATGATACTGATCTCGATCGGGAGTTCCTATTGGACCTAAGAGAGCTTCGACTGCTCCTCGAGAAGGAAAAAGAGCATAAGCAGTCAGTATACGAATTTTTTCTCACTTTATTATCATGAGGTAGAATTGTGATAGAATCCACGCAGTAATATAAATGGTTATTAATGGAGAATCCTGACATAATCTTGATCCAACTCTCATTATCTAATTAATCCCATTATCCCATCAAAATTTGTACCAAAAGGTTTAAATTACCTGTTACTGTCAAGTGATCCTGGATTAGGTGAAGATGACCTAAGGTTTCGAACAACAGGTGTTCATTTTCAAGTCTTACATCAAGTTAAAATTATTCCTCTTTCACGCTGAGGTGTGAAGAGTTCGTCAAGTAATAAAATTTACACATAGACACAAACACACACACAAACATTAATTGAAAACACTGGCCAGTACGAAAAGGAAAACGACACGTGAAATCCAATGCCGGCGGCGGGTTGTGTAAATTTTATTATTTGACGAACTCTTCACACCTCAGCGTGGAAGAGGAATAATTTCAACTTGATGTAAGACTTGAAAATGAACACCTGTTGTTCAAAACCTTGGGTCGTCTTCACCTAATCCAGGATCACTTGGCAGTAATTGGTAATTTAAACCTGTTATTTAAAATTAAGTGATCCAGAGGCTATACCATCAAAATTTGCACCCTCTGATGACACTACAACTGATCTCAAAGATCATGTAATCTGATTTTTGATACAGTAACCTAATCCTAACCTTATCCTAATTTGAGAGTGAAGGCTAAATGAGGTTAATTTTTTTAACATTTTTTATATTTTTAACCATCAAGAGAGACCAATGTAAACTGATATCCTTTGTCTAATGAGACCATTTATTAAGGACTGTATATTTTTATCGCTTTTAGCTACTATGAGCACTGAAGTGATAAAGTTGTTCATGAGCTTAGGTAATAAAACTCTTTTGCAAATTAAATACAGTAGAACCTCCCATATCCGACCATGACAGTAGGATGTGGCCATTAGGGCCCATGGTCGGAACAGCCAAAAAGTCATGTATCGAGAGAACCAAATGGAACGCATTTCCTAGGTAGGAAAATAGATATACGGTATTTTTAATACAACTTTATTGTATCTACAGCACATTAATTGAATCATCAAGATACAGTATGTCTAATAACTGAAAAACCACAATATTTATATATAATTGTCTCTACAAATAACAAATAGTTTCACGTTTTGACAGGCTCAGCAACGATGTGTGAAGGAGAGATGTATTTAGGGATTTTTTATTAGATAAAAGACTATGAACATTGTGTACTTTAGTAGGAGGCCGCAACGGTCATTACTAGAGTCAAGGTCCCGCTGGATGGCAAGGCGCTTTGGAGGTAAAACACTGGGTTCATCGAACTGAAGGTCAGAGGCAAGGTGCGATCTAATATATAGGTCAACTTCCTTGTAGTTGGGGGGAGCGGTGCCTGGACCCGGGGCGGTCAGGTGAGTACCGTATTGGTTGATTTGGGAAATAGGCCCTGTTAGAAGTTTTTGGGGTTTTCGAGTTGAAGAGTTGGTTAAAGTTCTTTTGGGGTTGAGTCATTTGAGTTTTATTGTAGTTGAGATTTTAAGAAAAGAGGGTTTAATTTCTGTAGCGTATTTAAGAAGGAATAGGTTTGTTTGAGTTTAAATTAAAGTCTCAGTTGATCAGATTGCAATACCTCCAGAGCGAGTTTGCCGTCCAGGGTAAATGTTTTAAGAGAGAGTTATTATTGTTTTGATTTCGTTTGAGAAGATATTTTGTATAACATTATTAGAGTCCAGTTTATGTTTTGTATTTTGTATAAATAGGGTTTTGTTTCCATTAAAAGGAAGGTCCGCTCAAACACGTGTATCTGTTATTAAGTAGTAACCCACTTTATCCCTGACTACTATTATAATTAATTAGCTACGCTCCCAAAAAGTGGTAGACGGACCAGTTTGGGGTTCGCTACAGATGGGAGTGCGGAAATCCCAGATAGATGGTCGGACACTAGGTCGAATATCTGGAGGGGTTGGTTATCAGGAGGTCGGATAAGGGAGGTTTTACTGTAAATTAATAATGGCCTTATGGGTTGTCATGTTTAATTTTTTGTTATCATGCAGAATCTAATTGGTAAACTCACCGTCTATACAGCAATCCTTTGAGTTTTGAGTGCTGTATAGACGGTGAGTTTACTAATTTTATTAGCAATTCATGGTCGCCAATCACCACAGTATAGAAACTAATTGCATCACTGAGTAAAGTGGATATGTCCATTAATAAACCTTCTGCCATCAACCTCAGCAATTACCACATAAAAAGTGAAAAACTCATTTTAACAAATAACACTGTATGTTACATGTATAAATAATTTGTGTTGGAAATAGCAGAGACAAATCATAAAAATCAGTTGAATATACTTGAGTATTATTGTAAGAACGGTCTCAACATATCCGTGTTTTCAAATTTTCCAAAAAAATGAACTCTCAATTAATTAAAACTATTAATTCAATAAGACATGTTTTTAATTTTTATTGCCGGCTTAGCGCTCAGTCCTCATTATATTAACTCACATATGAGAGATAATTATACAATTTGGTTTTAGTACCTACATACAAGATATGGGTAAAATACTCCAACTTCTAGAGTTAACAATACGAGGACAGCAATAAAGTAATCATCTTTTATTTTACAGTTTGGTCTGTATACGGCTGAAACCACAGCTCCTAGAACGGTCGTATCAAGAGCTTGAGCTTAATTTCCGTTCGTATTCCAGGGCGCTTATAGGCCTTGCTTGCAATCTTCACCGGTCTCGTGAATTAAGGTGAGCATTAAAATATTTGCTGTTGTAATTTATTTTTTGAAAAGAGGGCCAGTGGCTTTCTAGTGGTGTTTGAGTTCCTTTGCTCCGACAAGCTGGATTAGTGTTTCCCGGCCCAAAGTGTGTTTCCCGAGTTATTGTTATGGGAAATCAACAAAACTTTATATCTTGCTTATTTATTGACATAGCATAATCAAATTTGGTGTGTACATTACCATGATAGGGTTTAAATTATACTAGCTTACAAAACCTATATGGTGGCAAACTTACATACTCGCCCCCATGGGGTTTATGGGAAAAAAATTGCCCGAGCTTGGTACAATTTTGTGTTTAGCTTCATCATTTATTGATGAACCTACATTTTCTAACTGCACCCCATGACAGCGAACCTACACACTCGATCCTATGGTGTTTTCATGGGGAAAGTAAAAACATCTGAAATTCAGTGTACTGTAATCATCTGAAATGTGACGGAGGTATTTTTACTCCTTGTAACTTATATAGCCTATACTTTGTATTGTTAACCTAAGTTGAGCGGTTATGACTTACTGAATTGTGTATTTCAGTTGTAATTATGTCCTGTTGCACATTATCTCACCAATTGCCTATTATTCAAGTTGTCACTCTTCTTATTTTGCATTGTTTTATTTTGTAGCATTTATTTTGTGTCTATATACACGCCAGTGGCATTTTTTAACGTTTTGACGGGGAATGGTCAAACCCCAGTCTTGTTATAGTACTAACTAACATCGACCAGTTGTTAAAAAGCATCACTAATTAATAGCCCAATGACAAATGGCAACTGGGCCCGGAATCAAACCTTTAAAAAGCTATTAACTTTTCTTAGGCGGCAACCTTTGGATTCAAAGGCGAGCATTATAACCACTCAGCTACCCAGCCATTTAATGATGATCTGATTAACGGTGTTATTGTGATTTTTCCGTGAAAAATGGCAATAATTTGCTTTAATGTAGATTATTTGGAATCCCGCTTAGGTTAAACTTAATGCTGCATGCTTCACCTGGTTCAATATCATGTCCCATTTAATGCCATCTGAACTCTTGTGTTGAAGTTAAGTTATTCTGTGTATTGCATGATCACTTTATGTTAAATGGAGATTTCCATTTATAAATAAATAAAATAAGCCTATTTATTTGAAAAGTTAAAAGAATGATTTTGAGGAGAATTAAGTTTGGTAGTTCTCCAAGTGTTCAAAAAGTCCTGGCCTGGTCATATAATTTTGTGATTAATAAAACATTGTAAGCTACTAGGACAGAAGAGTATAAAAAAGTAATTTTAAAACCTAGGTTGAATATATCAGAGGTTATTGATTTTGTTACTATGATTTTAATGCTAATCGCCTGCCATTTTTGAACTGGTAAACCATTTGAGGTTGGATTTGCGGAATTCTTCTCTACTATTTAAGACCTTTAATTTTTGCATAATGTCTCCATTTAAGAGTTTTTCAGGTTATGGGTGAGCGTAATGCAGGGAAGGTATGAAATCCTTGGAAGTGTGTTACAATAGTATCTTATGTCGTATATTTATATTCCAGGTTTTGTTGGTAAATCTTCTTGTTAACCAAATTATAAAGCTGTACTGGTACTTTTTAAATATCTTTTATTCCCTTGAAGTGGAAAAACATTTCAACATTATTTTATGTTGATAAGGTTGTGTCTTTGATATTTTACAATGCCATTACTATATTATGACGGTATAAGTTAGAAACGTCCAAATTCATTCACATCTCTTATCACTGTATAGTTTGCTTTGTTCACTTCTCTGTTTAAAATATTTTGTAAGATGCAGATTAGGTAAAAATTACTTACAAACAACCAAAAATGGAGAAAGGACATATCCCCAACACTAAACCACTGTTACACAAACAGTAACAGTGATTTACTATTAATTTATTTACTGAAATTTTCTTCATTTAACTGAAGTATGGTTGTATTGCTTGTTTTTACCTTCTGAAGTTAAGTTTGCCCGCTTGTGAAGTTTGTGACATTTGAAGCTGTATTATGTTGTAAGTAGGTTTAAAAATAACTAGTAGACTAATTTTAAAAGATTATGATCACTAGGGCCTATAATACCAAGAAAAGAAAAAATAAATGTCCTTAAAGATAATACAGTACACTCTCGTTCATCGAACTCGGCGACATCGGAACTGAAAATATGGATATTATTAATTTTTTTCTAACGAACTAAATAATGTTTCCGTTTTAGCGCCTTCAATTTCTATTCATTCTATCCGCACAACTGTGAAGTATCACATTTTGCATCAAACATCATCAGGCGTTTTCCATAATCTCTACCCATCGATGTGATTTACGAGGCCGTGGAGTATTCGCACAAAAATAGAAAGAGGAAGGGGGCAGGAAGTGAACATCCGCTTCGACCGCTTCCCAAACTGTCATTCAGTGCTTTATTTTCATAAAATCTCTTGTGTTATCTTAAAAACAAGAGTGAATACAATTATGATAGGTCACCGTACGGGCGGAAATGATGACTCACGACGGACTCCGCTTCATCGGAATTTTTTTACTTCCCAACCGGCCGTCCGCCACATTAGTTTAGATGAACGAGAGTGTACTGTAATCATTACAAATTGTAGCGTTATTGTTGTTGTGCAGGGGCTTATTCATAGAACTGGTAGAGAGATGTCTGGAGCCGTGGCGGCAGGTCTCTTGGTCCCACACAGACCTCCGCAACTTCCTCACGGCCTACTCTCAGTGCGCTCTCGAGATGGACGTCCTCAGGTGCGAATAACAATCACAAGTTGGTGTTGTTACACAGAATCTAATCAAATACAGTGTAAGCCCTTAAATCCGGCCACCTCGGGACTGGACCACCGGCTGGATTTCAAAATGGCTGGATTAACCGGACGTTTATTAAACATGTTCAACAGAGACCTGTGTTATATGTGTGTTCCAACAATGAACTTTTAGGATGTATTTAACAATGAAGGGTATCATACTTGCCCAATCAATGTAACATATCAAATTTTTAACCATCATGATTTAATCCTTCTCAGAAGTTGTAGCGCCAAAATGACGATCAGAAACGGACAAAGGAAGGTACCGAAGGTTCTAGGTGACCTGACCATCAGCGTATATCGGCTCGGTCAGCCCTGTGCGCTTCTGCAATCTTCACCTTAGTACCGGCCTTTGTTCCCCTTTTGACTCCTTTTATTTGAAATTTTTGTTCACTTTTGGTTAACGATGATCCTGGGTTTTAACAGACAATAATGATGGTCTTCATTGTCAATTGAACTGATATATTTTAGTGATATATCATGTGAAAAGTTTACTCTTGTCTATTTTTTCCATGGGAAACGTCCGAGGCTGAATATTTCATTTCTGAAATACCACGACCGGATCATCCGGCGGCCGGACTAGAGGGCTTCTACTGTATTTTTATTACTTCTTGATGTATTTACACTTTTTACAGTAAGCAAATCACCGACCTAGCGGTTTTCAAGTGGTGACTGACACCTGAGAAATCATATTTTTCGCCACAGTTTTAGTAGAAATTGCTTTAGATTGGTTATTTATGGAAATATTAGCACAAAACTAAGTAATATTTACATTTGTGGCCGATATTTACTTTGAGGAGTAGGCTATGATGAATATGTTATTTTTGTATGAGTTAAGAAAGGAAACAAATATTTGCAGTAAAAAAGATAGTTATTATTATTATTATTATTTGTAGTTGTAGTATTGATGTTTTTAATTTGTACATGTATATATTTTTGAATAAACGACTTCATTCATTCATTCAAAAGGAAACATTGGCTAGGAATACTCTACTGGTTTCAGCCTAGAGATAGTATTTTGAGTGTTGTTTATCAAATTATTCTGGTGCACTGTTGTAGTGCGACAAATAGCTCTTGTCAAATTCAACGGTACAATGGATAGGTGAATACAATTCGGTAAATTTATATAAAATATGTTGTGATGGTGATCAATTTTGAAACTGTCCTGATATTACCTGATTATGACTAAACAAAAATAGTCACTGTTGTAATATATATCAAAAATAAGCCTATATATTGTATTGTTGGTAAACTATTGGATACCAGTGTAAAACCATATGTTACGTTAATTTTATGATGTGAATTTGTATGAATGTAGTAATGAATTAATAAATACAATACGTAATACACATTTGGCTTCACTGCTTGGTTTTACAATGTTCAGCTTCGTTACAGTAGTGTTCATTTTAATACTCATTAAAAGATACAAAGTAGGTTAAACGATCAGAATGGTATGATATTAAGATATGACTAAAATTGTGGGTCCGAATTGCAGATATTACATCAACTCGGTTCACTATGTTTTAAAAAAATGGTTGCTCAAAACTATTTCTTTTTTATAATTCAATTATTTTTGAAAGTTTTGAAAATATTTCGGGAAAAATCTTTCTTGAAATTATTTAGGTAATGTACTAATGTTGCAGGGAGGCAGATGTGAAGTCCGCATGGGAGAGGTTCATGACCGTTGTCTCCAGATGTCTTCTGCGGATGTATCACTCCTAGCCGTTCCTTCTCTGTTGTGCTATGTTTCTTGCAGATATCGATGCTCAAAACTTTAGTCGAATCGAACTTGAGAAGACTACAAAAGCAATGTTGACTTGGGAAGGAGGGTACTGTCAAAAGCATTGAAGAACTGGTGATGTGATAAGGTGTACAACAATCAAAATACCATTGTGGTCATCAGAATAATAAATAAGTGTAAAATTGTTGTATCTGTTCAAAACAGATTGATAACAGATATCGATATAGAACAGAGTGTAAACGGTGTGACCGAAACCCTTCCACATGCTGTGAGGAACTCTCTTGGCTGAACATGTGATTAATTGACTTTTCCCAAGACGTAACATCTTCCTCTGCTGCCTTTGTCCTACACTTTTTTGGAAATAACTGTTCAGCTCTCAATAGTTTTTCCCCTGTTACCAGTTAAAACAATTGTTTGGACCTAACAAGTTGTGGCTTTTCTCATTAGAGAATCTCAGCTTCCTGCTTTCTCTACAACTGTGTCACCGGAAGTTATGTCTCCTCCCTTAAAAAGGTTTAGGCTACCAACAACATCCTGCTTCCTAAACCTCTCTGTTGCAAAACCTTTCATAGTACATCAAATGTTATATATTTTCATTTATTATCAACATTTAACACCATGGTCAGGTATATGACCTGAGGAAGTCAACATGAAGTTTTTTATCACCCATGTGGATGTGGACGTTATTGTTTGAACCACCCGTATGGTTAGTCAAAGTTTTGTCCCGTCAAGAGCAGTTAAGAGAGTGTCCACTGTAAATAGTTATTTGAGGATTAAGAGCGCAAAGAACGTCATTGCATCTCAAAAATTGTAGAAATTTCAAGAGCGGCAATGACTATTTGTGATCCTAATACACACAAGATTTTATCAACCACCATGATTGCAACAGAATGAAATGACTAAAGCGGAAATTAACTGTTTTGGGTACTGTTTACAGGTGTGGCAATGCGATTATTTTCATGCAGTGGTAGGAAAAGATATTAGTTGTATAAGAGTATAAGAGGTTATAGTTGACTTTAGCCAGCATTTGTTAAAGAAACGCAAGTTTCAAAACATTTCAGTTTGAATCTTTCCAAGTTTTGGATACCTAGAACACAGTAAAATTTATAATAATAGCATTCCAGACAAAACTGGTCATATTAACTGTCATTTCTAACTGTAAATGTGAGGTGGAAAGGAAAATAGGACCTCTTCGCGGCAATTTTTGACTTTTGAGTTTTGTATATTTTTTAATTCCTCATTTAAATCCTAGCAATTTGGCGCAAGTCACATTTTTCATTTTACGAAGAAAAGTGCTATTTTTCAGTATACGATTTTTTTCATTAAAGCCATAGGACTTTGGCATTACAGGAGAGAAAAGGGCCATTTTGAGAAAAAATCAATTTGCAAATTTCAGATAAGCATAAAACATATACTTTTTATGTGGCATTTATACATAGGCGGCCCTATGTTATTTCTCCATAACAAATTGCTAAACTCTCAGTTTTCAAAGTGAAGCATACCTATTTGATTGGTTTTAAAAAGGGACCTGTTCGCAGCAATGTTATTTCTCCATAAGTGCAAAGAGACCTTTTTTAAAGCTAGACATCAACTACTTTAATCATTACTTTGAATGTTTCATTCCATTGCAAGAGTTGTAAACTGTTTCAACCGGTAAAGGACAAACAAAATAGAGCATATTAAAATGAAAAAAAAAAAACGAAAATCAATATTTTTTACCTCAATTGATAAAACTGCCCGTACTGAAATTTTTGCTTTGCCATGAAGAGGTCCCCTTTTTCCTTTCCGCCTCACAATCATCGTAAAAAAGCTCTAGCAAGATTTTATTTGAAATAATCTCCTGAATAAAAACTAAGTTCATTTCATGATGAGTCTAATAAGATACATTATGAATGTGTGTATTACTGAGATTTTTTATTATTTATCATAAGACGTGTGTGTGTATTTCATTTTATTACATCCTATTCAGTTTTAAATAGTTTTAATCATGACACTGAGACTATAATCAATTAATTGTATTAATCTAATAAATGTGTTGCTATTTTTTATTACCTAGGCTATTATACAAGTGTTGAATCAGTTTTAATCATTTTTACTTATTTACACTAGTCAAATTTTATAGTAAAAAACCCAAATATCATTGTGCAATAAAGATTGTATTTGTAATTTTTTATCGAGTTCTTTCTACTTGTAAATCCTCAACTGTTTTTCTCTATTGAATGCTTTTTGAGTTAGGAAGATTTATTTTAACAAATTGTCTGGAAGAGTTATGGCGTCCAGAATATTTCAGTGAACTTAAGTCAAAGACTTGGCTAACTCTCCTTGAGATGAAAAGATGAGTAAGATGGAAGCGCTAAAAAAACTAAACACATTTCTTAGAGTAAAAAAAAGTTTTACTCTGTAAGATGTTTGTTAGTATTTCAATCCAACTGCTAGCCAAGTGATTTTACACAAAATAAAACCTCAAATTCAATAATTGGCATATATGATTTTTAAATTAAATCCAACCTCCAATTCAATGAATTGGCATATGATTTTTACATTAAATCCAACCTAAAATTCATTGAATTGGCATTTGTTTAGCCCTAAACTGCAAATTGACATCCTAAGCTAATATAAATACATCTACCAGCAGTTCCAGCAGGCATTTTCGTCTTGTGACTTGTTGTTTCCAAAATTAGACACGTTATCCTAGCTATATAGTAAGGAATTGTAAAATTGTGTCATCGAAATGAAGTATGAAAAACTTTCCTAGAGCTTACACACTGGAGTGGTGCCACACCACATGTCCAGTGTCCACCATATTTCATCCTAATACATTGCCATTTAGGTCAATAATGGCAACATCAGGTTTTATCTCCCACTTAGGATATAAATGATGTATCTAAGTTAAAAATTTGGTCATGGCAAAAGTTGGTAAAAACAAGAAATAATTAACTTTTTTAACTTTGAAAAAGTGTAGTAAATAATTCATTAACAAATTAAACATGTTTCATGGTTTTTTTAGAAACTTTAGTTTATTAAACTATAAACAGACTATCTAGGCGCTAGCTCTCAAGCCATTAACAAAACAAGGGAAAAATCGAGGGCTTAGGCCACATGAGGAATCTCAGTCAAATCAACCATTGTAGAGGAGAGACGAAATACCAATGAACACAAATGCATATCTCCTAACCTTGGTGCGACCTGCAGTAGACCCTCTCTTAAGAGTCTGCAGTATCGGCTGCATTGGATTTTTATTTTCGTCATTTTGAAGGAAATTTTAATATCTAGGACATTATGATATGAAACCATGATTATACAGCAATTTATAAGACTAATATTGAATGTGCCTTTTTTAAACAAAAAAAGTTTAGAATACTTTTCTGTTTATTAATCAAGAAATCAATAATATAAAAATTTGATTTCATAGGACCCTTCGTATTAAAATATCCTTAAAAATGACATTAAAATGAATCTTAATTCATTTTAATGTCATCTTAATTCATGTCATGTTTAAGAGTCTACTATATTGAAAGATTTTCTACTAGCCACAAATCTTAAATGTATTATTAAGACAACCTTGACTTTATGATTTAAAAAATAAATGTTATTATGCCAACATGGCTTTGAAGCATTGTGGACATATAAAAAATGGCCATCAAAATCGTTTGATACCTCATCTTCAATCATAGAAAATGAATAATAGAAATACATTGAAGGGAAATAATTACCTTAGGGGCAACGATTTACATCTTTATTACAAAAAAAACAAACAATAGAACCAATAAAAAACCATTACAGTACAGGAAACATACAGTACTAGAAAGAATAGAAATGTTCAACACAGTTTTAAAGAGAGGAATGTACGTTATAAATGGCACAAAATATCTGTCGAGCCTCACTTATGACTAGATGACATATTAAATGTCAAACACTTTCCAGAGCAATTTTAAAACATGTAACTATATATAAATGTTTAGTGCTTAAACTGTACCAATTCCCTTCTTGCTTAGTTCCACTAAAAGTTGTTTGAGTTAGATGAGGACTTAATGACTTTACGAGTACAATTTTGGGTTTGATGCACACACGAAAGATTGACCAAGAAAGCATACCAGTGCATTCCCTAAATAAATTGCTGTACTGAATACAAGCGCCCATCACATAAAAACACCCGACATCACAAGTTTCATAAAAATATATTAATTTAACAAACAACAAATAAATTTTAACATTGACAAGGGCAAACAATGTTTATACCTATAAAATTGTTCGATTCACTGTACAATGTTCACACTTTAACCTTCAATATACATGGGTAACTAGAAAAGAGATAAATATTTATAAATATTTACAATTTTAAATGTACAAATCAAGATACAGTAATTTGTGAAGAAGTGACAGGGAAAAGTCAACCATACGGTTAAAAAGTGGATATCCAACTGGGAGCATGGAAAGATGCACGTCACAACCGAGTGTGGTATGCTTCATCGACAAAACATTTTTACACATTCAATTTTAACCACAAAATGTGTTGAGTGGAGGTAAAAAAGTGTTGACCAACACCTAACGTGGAACTCGCCCTTGTGTCTCATCTATTAAAATATTTTATGGTTTCTGATCGTTTATTGTGTAATTTCCAAGGGGGTGAAGGGGTCATTCCATATCAAATCAACCACAAAACAATCATTTTAACACCCAAGGTCTCAGATTTCTATGAAACTTGGTAAATTTGTTCCTTTTATATAGATAAACAACCATACCAAGTTTTATTGACTTATCTCTATCTGTATCTTACTTAGTTAAAAACTAAGTCTTTAGAATAAAATAAATTTAACTTACAGAATGTAAAACTTCGTTTGGTTACACTCCAACATTTTTAAGTTTGATTATTATATTTGCATACTGCAAAGTAACGTATGCATTTCTCATAAGAAAAGTTAAAAAATTTGAATAGTTCCTGTGTGAAGAATTACCTATGAAATAAAACCAGTTTCAAGTGGTTTACTGTTTTTTATAGGTCTTGAAACAGTTTTACTGTTTGTGACGTAATTCCGGAGAAGGGGGAAAATAAATAACGTTGCTGATGGTTTCCCAACTTCAGAAATACGTCACCGAAATAAATGCCTCGGATACTGCTCAGACGGAGCTAAAAATAATTCCAGGGGTCGATTAACTAATTGCCGATTAGAAATAATTTTGAACGATGCTGATTAGAATTTAGACAGTAAAATTAAACGCACAGGGCTCAGAACCCAACCGTGACTAGAAGACCGATCAATTCGAAATGTTGGGTGCGTTCATCCTTGCCCTAAAAAAAGTTGTTTGAATTTACATAGACTAAAGATTTAAAAGGTTGGTTAATTAATTAACGTTCGCGAGTAGATGACTCCATAGGCCTCACCCAAATATAAGAATATATTCGAGTTACTTTAGGCAATCACAGAACAACACGCGGACATGCGTGTCCGAAGTATGATGAAAATTAAGAGAAGAAAGAATACGAAGAAAGAAGAAGAAGATAGTGCACCGAAACTTGGTATATTTTCTTATCTGTATAGAAGAATCAACCATACCAAATTTCATTAAAATTCAAATCAGTGAGTGACATGGTCTGGATGACTAACGGAAAGACCAAATGTAATGTTTTTAAACAAATTATTTAGGCCTAAGTGAAAATATAATATTTTATCTCTAACAGGTTTTCTTAAGTTACATGAAATAATAAATAGTTTTTCAGCACTTCACACTATATAACCACACACTATTTTATGCTCAAGAAAATAAATATGTATATCGGTGTTGTATTTTTTGACAAAATCAAGTTTTTTTAGAAAAATAATAGTTTTTAAATATGAAGGAATAAAAAAGCCATTAATTTTATTGTTGGATGTAATAGAAAATATCTTGAAGATCATTTTAATAAAAAATTTTGTTTGATTATCTTTAACCCTCAGGTAGATATTGGCCGTAACGTGAACCCTTGTAATCACTTTCCGGAAATCTAATATTTGTTATAATAATTTATAGTAATTTTTTTGGTAAGGCTTTAGTGTTATAAATATTTAGTGTTATTATATTTTTTTCCAAAATCAGCATGTTTTATTTAGTTAAACTACAAATTTTCATTGAGTTCTATTGATAAATATTGAAGATATGATTTGTTTCTGAGAAAATAAACGTTCTGTCTGTGGTCTTGAGTGAGCCCCGGCCGGCATTTTAGTAAAAACTTTGAAGGGTTGTAAAAAGAAAACCGATAGAGATAAGTCAATAAAACTTGGTATGGTTGTTTATCTATATAAAAGGAACAAATTTACCAAGTTTCACAAAAATCTGAGACCTTGGGTGTTTTGCCCTAGTTGAGTTGATATAGAATCATTTTCAATGACCCGAAGGATAAATAATTTAACAATTAAAAAAAACGTTAAACAACTTATGAAATTAGCCACTGACATTCGAGCCGTGGATTTGTTCAAACAAAGCTCGGTGCAAATTTTATATATGACATAATAATACTAATAATAATAAATATTAATGTTACAGTATTTATGCCCAGACAGGGCTCAAAACCTAACCACTTAACTATCAGTTAGTAATGCACTTTGAGTACACCCATCCTCACCCTGGAAAAATGTTTTCAAATGCTTTTTATAGGTCTTGTCGGCAATTATAAATTATTTACCAAGAGAAAAAATCCCAAATTTTGTTTGTGATATTCTGAAAACAAGAAGGGACCGAACCACACAGTTGTCGACAACATAAAAGGTAACAAGTGAACATAAAAGAAGGTATACAAAATTCTGAAATACGATAATTTTAATTTCATTGCAAAAAAGGAGATTTAATCTTTGCGGAAGGAATTCAAATAATAAATCAAATTAAATAAGCAATGATCGTTCACTTAATGGGCAATCTTACACCCAAGTGGAAAGAAATTTAATTATTCCAATAACTTAATTGTTTTTTATTTATAATTATCTTTTTGTCTTTTATGAATGCGTTGCACCCCCAATGATGGTTGACTTAACCCTGTAATTTATCCTCAAATAAATCTGTTAACCCTCTACTGAAACATAATTGCTCATTTAACTACTAACTCCAGACACTATCTTGTAGAGGTTCTGCGTCGTCTATCTAGTGGTGGTTTTGGGGATGCTTCTGAAACAGTAAAATTTACTGTTAAGATATAGGCATAATTTAACTATTATTTCAAACTAAATATTACATTATAAACATATTTCACACTTCTAACTAAGGTAACAAACATTATACCTTAAGTAGGATGAAGTATAATGTTGATGTAAGGATTCACATGTTAGAGCTGCTATATTTATAATTATGAAGTTAAGTGCTCAGTTTTATTTTAACTTCAGGATAATGATATGGGGCCAACTAAACAACAGTTTTGCTATGTATTTAAAATAATTTCATAAATTTTTCTTGTCCTTCAGTCTTTTAATCGCCTTTAACCTGACCTTCCTACACATTTTTTGACTTTCCAGGGATTGAGAATCATGTATAAGAAGATAAATAAAATACTAAATGTGATGGAATAAAGTAACCCGGGATTATGGATAACTTGGAAAGCCCGACAGAAGTGCAAAGGGTGTAAGGTAGGGGTGTGCGAGTAGTGATTTTTGAGGTCGAGTCGAGTTATTGAAAAGACTCGCGAGTTCCGAGCTTTTTGGAGCTGAGTTTTCCCACAAATTATCTGTTTGCCAAAAAATGGTTTTTAATGAATGAAATGAAGATAATAGTACCAACACGTTAACAAAAATATCGTCCCTAATGAATGATAAGAACAATATTTTGTATTTCTGTGTTTTTATTAGGCCCTACATTTTTATGACAAGTGTTTAAAATACAACAGACTAAATGAAGAAAACTTTTAAATTAGCTTCTTATCACTTCCCATTTATTACTTTTTCACCTATTACTTTAATCAAAACACAGGAATAAAATTAATCAAAACAATGTCTATTGATTATGAGTGCAGAGTTCATACTCAATGGAAAAATAGTTATTATATAAAAGATAATCATCAAACTCCTGCACGATGATACATTCTGAATGTCAATATGCCTGAAAAGCCTATCACTATTCCAATTAATATTTTTTACAAAGAAAATAATAAAAACATATGTCTTATAGAATAGTCCTGAATTTTATTATAACATTCATTTCTCAATCAAAGTTGGCAGTATTAACTGTGTGCCCGGCATTTTGTTTCAACCACGCCATCTAGTTATCTTCTATCTTGCTCAGAAGGAATAGATAGCCAATATACACAATGAAACCTAACCTCTTTCAATTCTACAAATTACATCTAAGTTGATGACAGTAAAAAATTTAGGAGTTTTCCTTAACCCTCGAGAGGACGCTAAGCGGAGGAATCCTCCGGGTCAATATTTTTTGTTGTGGGAAATATTTATCTTTTGGTTGACAGCACTGTCCTTTTGTGTAGCTGTCGCCCCCCTCCTCACCATGCATTTGACGTACCCTTATCCCGCTTTCAGCGTCCAGGGTCAGTTTGACGAGCGCTGTCCTGAGGTGCTGGACGATTCCTCCGTGAGCGTCCTTGTGTGTTTTGTGAACCCGGAGGAAGAGTCTGTGTGCGATCGTTTTTTATTTGGTTATTTGTAATTGTTTAGGCTACAGTTGCCATTTTAGATTTGTTTGTATTTGAAGTAACTTTTTATTTTTCCATGTATAACTATTTGAATTGATTGTAGTATCTTTGTTATACCATTTAATTTATGGTTTATGCAGGAAAACGTCATAGTATTTTTTATATAATCTGATAGTTCAATTTTATACCAAAGCTTTTTTATTTGTACCCCAAAACGTTATTTCTACTATTTTTATACTATTTTACAAAACTTTTATTGAAAATTTTTAAGTTTTAAGTAAAAAAATGAAATATATTTTGTATAATCCATAATAGTTATGATTATTTTATTTGTAAAATTAACTTTACCATTCTTGCTCTGTCTTGCGGGGATATTGCGTGAAATCTATTTTACAATCATTTTCTGTGTTTATTTCAAACAATAAAAGTATTTAGAATACATTTTGTGCATTTATTTAAAACCCGGAGGAAACCTCCTTGAGCGAGAGACGGCGTTTTAAATTTTAAGCGACCTCTGGAGGGTTAACAACTGAAATAGAAAAGAATTTCAATCTGGTTTTAGATTACAATCATTCATTATCTACAAATCTATTTATATTTAAACTTCATGAGTCAGCTAGAGAACTCGACTCGAACTAACGGTTTTTTCCAGTGAAGTCGAGTAGTACATACTCAGCTCAAAATACTCGATACTCGAGTACTCGTACACCCCTAGTGTAAAGGCACTAAGCGCCATGGTATCGGTCTGAGCCTACATAACAGTTTTGATTTTCTTTAAAATTGTCTGAATAGCTGAAGTTTATAATGTTTTTTGGTAAAAATAACTTAAACTATTAATGTTTTTCCTTATGTTTACAAGTATCTCAATAACCCAGCATTTTCACAAACTCGGACATCGTTCAGTCCACATTAGTTCGGGTTTGCGGACTCTACTGTATGATACCAAAGTATTGATAACACTCACTGGAACGGTTTGCAGAAACTCTTCGTAGGCCTCGTCGAAGCCTTCAATACTGTCAGGGCTCGGCTCCCCCCTGAAAAAGAACATGACAATATTAGCCAAATTTTTATGAGAACTGTGAATAGACAGACGGTATATGATCAAAGTAACTCTCTACCAATAAATAAAAAATACCCTTATTCAATCACTATAACCAATACAAAGAATGGTGTCAGGACAAAAATAAATTGCAACAGCAGAAAAACACGCAAAATAGTGTTCGGTCAGACATTCATAACTACAGCACGAGACGAAGATATAAATTGGAGCCAAAACAAGTGAGACTTGAAAAGACTAGTAAAAGTATAATCTGCATGGAAATTAAGTTATTTAACAAGCTCCCGGAGAGTGCATGGAATATTGAAACTAGGCAGTTTAAACCAATTTTTGAGATATGGCTAAAAGAGAAAGCCTTTTACTCAGTGAAAGAGTTTTTGGAATTAAATAAGAAAGATCTTGAAATATTTTTCATGCGAGTTCAGTTCTGGTTGGTTTTATTTATTTATTTATTTATATCTTGACAGTTTATTTAGTTGGTTTGTGCTGGATTTGCCTTTTATTAGTATGTATGTGTATCTGACTACACATTTCCCTCTGTTAGTTTTATACCTAACATTGTAATTTATGCTATCTTATAGATTGTTCATATAGTGTCATCTGCTATTAAGGCATTATAATTTTATTTAAATTTCTTTTGATAGCATGTATATTTTTAATTGTTATCTTTTTCTTTTGAATTTTATATTGTAGTTACCATTATTAAACAAATTTTACTGTAGGTTCAATGGTTTCTTGTATTTATTGTTTTAGGCTATTTCCAATTTTACTACCGTTAGCCTAGTTAATATTTTTCTTTATCTGTGATATTGTACTTTAGGCCTAAAATTTCTGTGATATTAATTTTAAGTAGCTGAACAGAAATCCTCATAGTCCCTCTTGTAATGAAATGAAGACTGAAATTTTTCCACAAGGAAATGTAGTCAGCCATTTTGTTCTGCACTCAGGTGTCTCCATTTGGCGGACACGATCGTCAATCAAGGTCAGCGGATATGATGGCAAAGACTAGCAGACACGATCTGGTCCGCTTGGCAGACACAATCTATACAGTGAGCAGTCCTGATCGCCAACTAGTCCAAGTACCAACCAACATCTTCCATCTACGGGAACGAGCATCTCTGTTCGGCGGATTTGGGTGTCTTTGATTGACGGTAATGAGCATCTCTGTTCAGCGGACACGGAGGTCTCCGTTCGGCTTCTACTGTAGTTTTACTAGTGTGAAGTATAACACAAATAGTCAATGTGTCAATTTGACAGTAAAAACTCAGAATTACTATTATTCACTCAACTTTTTCAAAATAACTGTTAGCCAATTTGTTCAGTTCAACATTTGTTTTTAACATTACTGTCTTTTAAGGCTTAAACTATTTATGCTACTTACAATGTTTGAGATTTCGTGTAAATGGGGGGGGGGGACTATTTGATTCAAACCTATTATACTTTGTGAAATTTGGAATTGGATATATAAAATTTGATAACAAGTAATTTTAGGACACATTATTGGTCTTGATCCTTGGAAGAATTTTATTATAATGTACTCAAAGATCAATAAAGGGATGAGGTTTATTTTTTGTCAACACTTCTTTTGATTTTTAAAACTTCACAAGTACTGTTGCTATAGTTACATCTAAAAACAAAATATAAATCAGATTCCTTACTGGTCATTCACGTTCAGCGTATGCATGGAGGTTTCGACCTCGAGGAACATTTGCTCCTCATATGCAATCGGATGTCCATCTGGGCCATAAAACACGCCGGTGGCGTACACTTGGTTCGGGTCATACATTGTGTCCTAGAACATTCAAACGCATTAAATTTTTTATCTTAACTAAGGAACTGACAGTAAAAACAAAATTCCTATGTACTTTATCCACTTTTAGGACAATTTCAACAATGAATTTGTACATTATTACATTACAATTATCATTTTTAACCCTCCAACCAGCACTGTGAACACTATAGAGGCAAAGTCATTTTTGTGATTTTGCAAACACATTTTCTAAAAATTATAAAAATTCAACCAATGGAGCAAACATATTGAACTACATGCTTGAATTGTTTGGAATATAATGTAGAATTTGAAAATTGCAAAAGAAAAAATATCTGAAATATAACTTTCAAGATGAAATACAAAATATACAAAAAATATTTTTTTTGTTTTGAAAAGTTGAAAGAAAAACTTTGCTGCAGGGGCAGTAAATTTTTTAATGTAAAATCCAAGATATACAAAATGTTCACAATTTATTTCCCTACACAGAAATGTTAACACACGCACACTCAAACACTCACACTGACACTGCTCGCTGGCCCGGCCAGGTGCGGGCTGCCGGATTCCCATTAGTACAACAATAAAGAAGAGAGCCTTATTAGTTTTTTGTCCACCTCAATGTTCAGTCAGCTAAAAAAGTTGTTTACTTATTCTATTGAAGTTTGGTGGCTGAATAACAATTAATCTATAATTTAACCGGAAATCCTCATATTCTTAATTAAAACAAATTTATTCAATGTTATACTTTTTTTAATTTTAATGGTAAAAAAGGCCTTGTGGGCAGATAAAACTTGATTTTTTTTTTGGCTGTCTGGGCTCGGCTTGGCTCGAAACTCGAATATTTTATTGCCGGCTCGGCTTGACCAGAAAAATCACTATTCCCACACCCCTGCATTTTATTACCTACAGGTTAGTAACATTTTATTGTAGTTTTTTTTCAAATTTATTTTACAAGAAGGTTTAAGATTATTGAATCTAACATTTTTATTTTTTTAAGATGCAGACCAGAGTCTGACATAAACAACCAAGGGGATCAATTTTACTTCTTACAGCTAAGCTAGTTTTTTTTGTTGATGGTATCAAAAGTATCGGTAATGAGAATCGGGAATCGATTTTTGAAGAATCGGTATCAAGAATCAACAAATTTTGGAATCGACACACCGTTAATTAAGATTAATTCATTTTTGTACCTTCAAACAAACAAAAGTCTCAGAGAGTGTCAGTACAGGTTTCACTAGGGAAAAAATTATCAAATGCTTTGACTTGAAAGTGGCAGTTTCCCATAAAAAACACCCAATGATGACTTTTCTTGACTTCAAAAAGCTTTAGATTCAGAAGATTGAAAAAGACTGTTACATAAATTGGAAACAATTAATTAGAGTACCGGAACTTGGCAATGCCCTTGCATGGTTTGAAAGTTATATTTCAAACAGATCAAAATTATTTCAATTTTTTAATATAAACAATGATGGAATTATTACACTAATTACAAGAAGCCTGTACACTAGCATGTGGTCCTTATGCTTATTATGTTTTTCAAGATACATAAAATTTTTTTTCTAAATAAAATATTTTTTAAAAAATGTAGGCGCTGTTTGTTTGTTGATGACAGCTTCATTTTTCTGCTGAGAAAACTTGGCCCGAGAAAAAGCCATGCATGATCTGATGGTTGATAAAAAATTGCTTATCCGTTGAATAAAAATCTGTTAGCTTATCCATTATCCGTTTATTGGGGTAAACAAACTGAGACACCTTTTTCTAGCATTGATCGATAACAATTAAGTTAGTAGTCTTTCAATGTTGAAAGTGACTTAAAAAAAAGTCTATACAAACCTATTCATCAATTAATAATACGTGAACGTTATACATACCACGTAGTTGTCCTCCTGGACTTGATCTTCGACCCCAAACTCATCGTCCTCAGGCTCTACGAGTCCCCACCTGAGGTTTCGCAGCAAGATAAGGTCTCCCACAATTGTAGACATTTGGTTGTCTAAGTTTGACCGATGCTGATTCAGCATGAAGCTAAGATCATTCATCAAGACATTCAGCATTCCTGGGTTATCTTCATCCAGTGACAATCCCGTCAACTGCAAAAATTATATTAAAATGTATAGTGCACTATAGAATTAGCTGAATTATAGAATTCAGGGCACTATTTGACATGGTCCGCTGGTAATTCATCCCATTTTTAAGGGTGAGAGAAAAGTGAAACCAAAGTTCATTCCTATTCTATTTGTTACTGTAAACCTTGCATTTATCTTTTTGCAAACGATGTTTTCTAGCAGCTTGTATAACGCATGGACAAATTGACGAATGTTACAAGTAGCAAGAACCAATTAGGTTAACTCATAACTGATCTTGCTACATGCAAGTTTCACAGTTTGTTTAAGCCATGATTAATGTAAACACAAAATAATCAGAACTATATATGTCTACTAAAAGATAACTTATAGACTTCTAAAAAATTATTTTAATTAACCACATGTTCCTCTGCGTCTAAAAGCCAATCACCAAAATTTTATGACTAATTCAAATGACGTGTTAAGTGTTTTTGATCATGCTTAGTTGTATGAGTGATTGCACTACTGGACTAGATACGAGTGCTATAAGCAACAAAAAGTGAATTTGACTGATAAATATCAGTTGACTAATTTTTTAATACTCAACATCATCACTGTACTTGTAAAAAAACTACACTTAGTTTATTTATTCTCTCCTTTAAGTGTGGTCTCTGTAAATATCCTTCTCACTCAACTGTCTCTAGACAACTAAAGTACGGTATTTACCTTGAGCATGTTGACAACCAGTTTCATCCTCTCGTTGACCGGGATGTGATCGGTGTGCAGCAGCTTCTCGAGGGTGTCCACCAGGGCCTGGCCGATGAGATGAAGGCGTCTGCCAGCAATTTCCAGCTGAATGTAAAGTTCACTCAGGAACGTGAGGAAAGGTCGAAATTCACTTGTGCTGCTCACATTTTGTAGGTCTGACATCCTAATTTTGTCTACTTCAGATTGTGTGCTGAAACAGTTAGAATTAATTAACAATATCTATCCTTCAAGAATTTTTTGGAGTGGAAAACCTAACAAAGGAACAGTGTTCCACGTTAGTTCATTAAGTAAGTTTGGCTATTTATTTTACTTATAATAAAACTGTGTTGTATAAAGGTATTTTAACTCCTTTGGTGTTAAGAAACGACATATCGTTCTTCGTCTTATTCTCTAGAGGTGCTATGGAACACATAATTGTTCACCGCGCCCCTCTACAGTATACTGCAAACTTAAATAGCAATGTAGGTTGATTCAAGAAGAGCTCGTGTGCATGCTTTAGTGGTTCATCAAGATTCTGAACTGGAATAAACTCTGATTCACAAACAGGGAGCACAAAAAGCCCAAAAGCGACTGACGTCCCAAGGAATTCGGTCCACTCCTATGAATGATTTATAGTTTACTCGATTGTTATTTTGAAATATTGATAATCCCATTTTATTATTGATATGATAGATACAATCACTGTAGCACTTAAGCGTTGAAACAGGGTGTCTACTGATATCTGATTTTGGAATTCCAGTATATTTCCATTATTTCAAGTACATTTTTTCAAAAAATTCCAGTATCACTCGCAAACTATTAACCTGAATATGGAGTAACAATAACAAAATTTTATACATGTAAACAAATTTAACATGGATCTTTGTATTAAGAGATCGCCACTGGTCAAAATTCTACAAAAAAATCACTTGATTTCGACTCTAATTTATTTAATAAATTACCCCTCTTCCATAAGATTAATATTGAAAATTTGAAAGTCTCTAGGGCGTACCCCTGGAGGCTGATGTGAATTATAATGGCATTCTGTTCATCTACAAGATGAATCTTTCTAGGGATGGGTCAATTCCAAACGTCGATTCTCGATTCCGCCGATTCTCACGGTCAGAATCGGAATCGAGAATCGACCACCTAAAGTCGATTCCGATTCCGACAATTGTAGCTACAGCCGCGATAGCGTCGATGCGGCCACGCGCCGCGGCCGCGCCGATCGCGATCGCTAGCGATGTCCGTAGGCCTACAAAAACTCCTGTATCTCCTGAACTAAATGTCGTAAAAAAACAAATTATGGCTTATTTTTTTGTCTAATGTTCACAAATTTATAGAAAAACCACTCAAAGTTGTACGATTATAAAAATATGTTAATTAATGTTATGTTAATTAATGTTGTGTTGTTTACAATAAAGAAACTTTAAAAAACAACATGCTTAATTACTTTATTGACATATACTAATTATTTTACTGCTCATTAGGCTACTATTATTTTACTCTATTATGTATGTTTATTTGTTTTCATTAAATTATACATATTTATTTTGTATAAGATACGCATTTCAGTATTATAAAAACTTGCCATGAAAATTCAAACTAAAGCAATAGTATCAAAATACTAACTTAAAATGAAAGATCAAAACATTCAACCTAATGAAAGTGTAAAGTACTTAGGTATCACTATTAGCAATAACCTCAGATGGTACGAGCACATTGATAATGTGGCGAGTAGGCTGACTGTGGTGTGCTGCCTAGTTGGAAGACTTAAGAATGTAGTTGACAGAAGTGTCTTGCTGAAGGTCTACTTTGGGTGCTTTCACAGCGTAATAAGTTACGGAATTGTTTTTTGGGGAGGGTGCAGTGAGGCCAGCAGAATTTTCATCCTTCAGAAGAGAATCATTAGAATTATTAATAAGGTTCATTATCTTGAACATTGCAGACCATTGTTCCAACAATCACAGGTGCTTACATTAACGTCAGTGTACATACTAGAATCTGCAAGCCTGGTTCTGCGGTTCCCGGAAATTTTCAAGAAGAACAATGAAGTTCACAAATACAATACAAGAAGGAAAAATGATGTACATATGAATGGTCATAAATCAACATTAATACAATCCGGTGCTAAGTATTCTGCAAGCAAGATATTTAACAAGCTACCTCAAGACATCAGAAACTGCAAGAATTTAGAAAATTTAAGAAGAAATTAAAATTGCATCTCTTGGAGAAGGCCTACTACTCCATGGAGGAATTCTGGGGAGGAGAATAAGGAAATGGACCAAAAATGACGACCACGGCTGACAGCTATTAGTGGGATTGCTACAAGTATGACAAGTAAGTAAGTACTGACAAGTAAGTAAAACAAAATGTAATTACTTACTCAAAATTATTGTCGCTACAAAAAAAAAAAAAAAAAAAAAAAAAAAAAACTAAGAATGCTGTAACATTAATTATTCAACACTAAACTCTCTTATTCAACATTAGGTAACTGGTATGAGATAATACATTATTTTTTTCTAGAGGTGTGCGGATAGTGAAATTTGACTTCGGATCGGATAGTCTAGTTTCGGATCGGATTTGGATCGGATAGTAGGGGGTTCGGATCGGATTTTATTCGGATTCGGATACTCGCGCGGACAGAGTGAGGAACTGTTATATTACTCAGAATTAAAATACAAATTAATTAACAGTAAAACTTTAGGACTTTATTCCTAGGAATGCATGAAAAATGTTAATTTTATTTTTGTTTAATATAGAAATGTAGGCATATATTGATTTTTTTGTTAAGTATTTGTTCAAAACTAGAATTATAATTTACATTTTGGACAAATACTTTACAATGATGAATAAAGAATTTTATTGTGTTTTTAATGTGCATGTTTGATGTTGTCCTTGAGTTATTGTGTTAAGTATGATACCATTTCATATTTGTATGATTTTGTGTATTATAGGCCTATTACAATATATAGCCTATATAATATAGTTTAATATATTCTACCAACTACAGTAGGTCTCATCCAAAATAAATTCACTACAAGGCTATCGGTATCAAACCAAGTTTCAACTTAAGGTAGGCCTATTGTTTAGCTCTAAAGTCGGTCAATCAATAGGCTACATTTGTAACTATTTGTTTATGGTGAGAAAATCTTTTTCGATATTTATTTACAAATTTGCTTATAACCTAGATTAAATTTTCTCTCTCAGAATTAGGTCATTTTCAGGCTCATTTTTTGTTTGAATACATTGATAGTAATATTTTGAGTAATAACTTAGAGTTATGACCAAATAAGGCCTATTTCATTCATTAGGCCTAGACTATATGCAAGTTTTGATTATCTTTGAGTCACTGTGATGACATTACTGTTTAACAGTAAGTTTAGCCTAGGCCTACACCTTCATGTAGGCTACAGTCTTGTTTGATGTTTAAAAGTAGATTGCTAAGCTTACTTAGGTTCAATAATGCAGTAACATGTAATACTTTTAACAATTTATGTTTTAAACTTACATCCCAATTTGTTTTAGGCCTATTACAATGAGCTTAGTTAAAATAAAAACTTTCCTATCTCAGAGAATTTATGAAGTGGAAGCAAGTCACAAGTCTCAATTTCAGTAATAATAAAACTACATTATTTTATTTTTCTACAAAGAACATTTTATTAGGTCTTAGTTACCCTACCCTTAGGCCTACCTTTAGAACCAGCTTGCACAATAGGCATTCCGCCTGTTCTTGGTTTTTCTCAAAAGATTTCCAAATCAAACTCTTTTTCCTTCTTGGCTCCATAACTGAGTAGTTAACAACAAGCCTATCCGATTCTAGAAAATTAAGTTGATCACATTAAAAGTTCGTAACTTCAATTCAAATTTTATCTCGTACGCTGTCGGCTGTAGCAGTATTCCCAGACTTCAAAACATCGTACCACACGATAATAAATTATTGCACGCCACAAAAATGTCGTGTCTATCAATGTATAGTGATTGATGTCGGGAATTATTTGATTTTGTAATATTTTAGGCACGCAAAATCAATCATTTTCCAAAACTATCATTAATTATCTTGAAAAATTACGACAAATCTTTGGGAGGAAAATCAGTGTGACGTCGGAGAATGAGTACAATAACAAATTATTATCGTGTACTTGGAAACACTGTCGTCTACTGCGCAGGACAAGAGACTCAAATAACCACAAACTAAATTCGTGACACTTGCTCAATTCTGGTGTTCCCCAATTCCAAATCGGTGGCTGTGGAGTGCTAGCGAGGGTTCACTAGCGCGCGTTGTGGTTGGAATCGGAACCTAACTCTACAGCCAATCACGACCACTGTTAGAATGGGTTGTTTACTCCATCCGCTTGGGTCGCTAATTATCAGATTTGTTTTGACAACCATTGCCTTGAGTGCGCTATATCTTGGGGACACCCTAATGCCTGGAGTGTCAATACTAGTGTGACTGACTGTCTTCAATTTTCAAGTTTTCGTGAGAGATGATAAAAATTTATTCACTGAGTCGTGTTTTAATCCAACATTGTATTCATACCTAGAACGAACGCGATCGTCAGTATGATTCCAAATTTAGTTTTTGGGGGGTTTAAAGGTTTTTATGCTCATATACACTATCTATCCGAAAAAATCGGATATTTTTCGGATCCTATCCGACGCCTGTTGTACATTCGGATCGGATCGGATATCCGAATCCGATCCGGTTTTCCGGATATCCGCACACCTCTATTTTTTTCTAAAAAATCTAATAATGTAGTCTGTTTATTTCAATATTAAAATTAAATGGAGTTAACTTACTCATTGTTCTGTAATCTAATTGCAAGTTTATATTTTTAAGTTTTTATGCCATGTAGGCCTATTAGAGTTTTTAAATTGTTTTCAACTATGTAAGGTTGTAGCAAACTGTGTGTAAGACAGTTTTGTATGTGTATTTGTTTATTTCATGGTGCTGAGGATGTATTTCTTGTTTTGTAAATAAATATAATTTATTTAAACTTTACAATTCATTATGTTAAGTTACTTTGTTAACCTTTTTACTGTTAGGAATCGATGGAATCGGAATCGAGAATCGGGAATCGATTGGGCAAGAATCGGGATCAGGATCGGAATCGATAAAAAGTGGAATCGACCCATCCCTAAATCTTTCTAACAGTATGCACGGATTTCTCTAATGATACACACAAGCTGAGAAAAAAAATAAGAAAATTAACATGCTTGCCTATTAATTAATAGAGACTTATTTCTAAGCTTAATCTTTACACAAATGTTTAGATTTCTTAATTGCCTAGTTAATTATTTGAACAGAACTACAAGTTTTCTGATTTTGGTTTGCAAACATACTTTAACAACAATAATAACAGGTGAAACATTTTTACATCAAAATGTACCGATCAAATGACAAAATCTATATTTTATGCATAAAAAATTAAAAAAAACAATTTCCGGATTTTAATAAAATTCAATTATTCCAGTATCTATTTTGAAATTCCAGTATAATTCCAGTATTTCCAGTATGGAAATAAAATTCCAGTATAATTCCAGTATTTCCAGTAATTCCAGTATCAGTAGACACCCTGTGAAATCATTTTTAACAGATTTTTTATTCTTATACGCCCACCTCTGCCTCTCTTGGACAACCTAGCAGATTTCACCATTTACAGCATAATTATCTAGCAGTTTTTTTTTTTAAATATGTAAATATTTTGCTATCACAGTAAGGGTTCCATTGGTGTGCCCTATGTCTAGATCGTTGCCTATATTCGTTTTCAGGCCCCAAACCAAGAATCAGTAAGGCAGGGCGCGCACTACTTAGGAATCGGCCCGGTGAGTAAATTTGCTTTGCGTGTAATCTAATGGAGACGCGCGCACTACATCAGGACGGCACGGCACGGATCGGCATTTTGACCAATGACCATTCGCTCCATCATCCGAGCCGATTCCGGCCGAGCCGATTCCGAAGTAGTGCGCACCCTGCCTAAGAATCGTCTTTCAACACACATGCATTTAGATAAAGTTAATAAGTTAGGGTAAGTTTTTGACAAATAAATCAGGTAGATGTTGCACAAATAAATTTCTTAGTTTCATTAATTATTTTAAACATTCAAATATTCTCGCTTTTATAACAAGCTGGCTTACTTTATAAAGTGAAGGTATCCTTCTATAGCATAAAAAATTCAACAATTCCCTGTGCTACCGAAGGATGCCTTCTCTTTCTAAGGAACCGGTAAGCCTCCTTTTCCTGTGTTAACACCACCATTAATGATCCCCATTAGCTAATTAGCCCAACCCAAAAACGATACAACAATATAAACTTAAGTTAATTGACTGGTAGGACATTAAAAAAATCTTTCATTAAGTTCCTATATGCCATATATAAATTGACCATAAAATACCAACTTTAAACTAGACTCTGAAACACATAAAAGGAAAAACTAAACAAAATTATCTTTCTAATAGATGAAATTAGAGGATATACTATAATTAGAGATGAAAGGAACCCTCAAGTTTTGTATACAAATAGTTTTACTATTTATTTATCAGCTACGGTACTAAAAATCACAAAATAAGTACTAAAATAGTACTAAAAATACTAGGTCTACTTACTAATCATCTTGAGAATTGTTCTTACCACCAATTGTACTGAGAAACTAATATTCCAAAATTAGTGAACTTCTAATGGCTAATGTAATCTTATAGATCTAATAAATTTAAAAATATATATATGTAAATCTGTATAGTCAGTATGAAATTGTATCTGTTGATTATATTTATTGAATTGCATCTGTAGGCCCTATTGTCAGGAGTCTATCCAGCCCTAATAATGATGAGTATATGAGTAAGTAATAATCTCAGATAATGAGAAGTTTACAACTGATCCAACTTACTGCCTTAGTAGAACATCTCTCAACTCATGATTGTCTTCGGTGGTTGTTTGTTGAATCAAATGAATCAAAATTTTCACTGCGAAGTAGGAAAAATTTGGGTCTTGTATTGCCTGAAACCGAACAAACCCATTACCATGAAACTATATATCTAATTCTTGATTGGGGAGCAAAATTTCCTCACAGTAAAATCTGATAATCTGAGCAAAATAAGTCAAAGTATCAAGCAGAGTAACTCCATGTAATAGGAAGAAAGTATTTTAGAAAGACTTATAACCAACAAATTATATGGTTAATTTAGATAATTTAGTAGGGGTGGGCGAGTATCATATTTTTGGAACGAGTCGAGTAGTAAGTAGAATACTCGAGTTTCGAGTTGAGTCGAGTCATACATGAACATAAAAATATTGAAAATTGCCTTAAAATAGCTAAATAAAAATAAACTAGCCTACTATACTAAAACAACTAGCCTATCCTACTACAGGGTTGCCAGCAAATGGCCTCACAAAGATTCAAGCATCTTGCCCGGTCCACCCGGCAAAAATAGTCTACATTCAAGGCTCCTGCTCTAATCAAATACAGAAAAGATTTAATTTGGATAAAGTAAATATGTTCACAAAATTGTTAATCATTTACGGCGCAGTCGGTTTCCGTAATGAATCATTTAAATTTTACTAATTATTATAGACATTAACGCAATGTGAATATGAGAAAAACAATTTAGTAAATGCACCTCTTTTTATTAATTCACGAACTAAATCATACTCTTATTTGATCACTAATAATGAAATATTTGTAGTTCGATGGGGAGGGCCACAAACGAAGTGAAGCAGGGAACATGTGATTTGTGCAGTGACACAAGACGCGTGGACGGTGGACACAACGTAACCATGACAATGAGCCGTGCGCACTAGACACTGCGCATCCACTGGACGGGGAGTACAATGGAGGAGAAAGAGAAGAAGAAACACACACACCCACAAACGCGCACAAGGTGTAGGCAAGGGGGTGGGGGCGAGTGCAATGGGACGGAAGAAAAGAAACTGTTTTTTACTCCATAGATGAATACTTGAACTGTGATATTAGTGTTTTAAGTACTTGCTTTGAATGTTGTTAACTAATTTAAATTATTTTACCCTGTTAAAGCCTTTATTGTTATTGTTAGTTTTTACCCACTTGGCTGTTATGTTTTTTCTGTTTTATATAATCTATATATTAATTTATTTATTGTTATACACTTGATATGTATTGAAATGTCTATTTACGAGGCTCATACAATTAAGGTTCATGACTTTGTCAATTACACACGTTGTGTTCAAAGACAATAAAATATTCTTGATTCTTGAGTTCTTTATTCTGTCTAAAGTTATTTTAATCAGTTTAAAATCATTGTTTTGATGCAATTAAATGTCAAATTATGATTGATTAGTAGTTTTAAATGTTTCCAAATGTTTTTAAAATGTACCGTACAAATGAATATTATTTAAATCAGTAGCTATGTTGACTCACTACCCCTAACAATCTGTGCGCTCGCACTCTGCAGTTGCAGCCGTCACCAGTCGACACAATGCCAGTCGAGTCCAGTCCAAGATTTGGAAGTATTTCATTATCGTGACATCTGTCTTTTGTTTAAAGATAGTAAAATAAATTAATATTAAATGAAAAACAATTAAGTATTAATATATTTTATTTTAATGTAATTTGTCTATCTTCTGCTGGAGTTAAAATCCAAAATGGATGATTCAAGCGATGTTCAGGTTGCCAATAGGTTAAGTACGTTTTTAAATTAAACAAATTAAAAAGGGATGGAAAAATGAATTCATTAAAAACATTGCTACTTTCTTGAATTCATTTGTAAAATATCAATAACAAAAACAAAATTATCGATTTTCTGATTTTGCCAATAGATGCGGAGTTGTCAACTACTCGACTTGGTTGGTCGAGTATTTTACACTACTCGACTCGATACCGAGTAGTACTAACTACTCGAGTAATTACTCGTCAGTCGAGTACTCGCCCACCCCTACAATTTAGTAGCTTACACTTACAGGAATTGACTTTAAGGCCTTTTAAAAATTATTTAAACTGTTTGAAAAAGCACAGAAATAGTTAGCCAGTAAAAATACTCACCAGTATTAAAAAAAAAAAAACTTACGATTGTGAAGAGTTTGTTTACAATCGCAGTAGGGAGATCTGGATTTTCCATATACTTAATATAGTGTGGTGTTACGACACCTATCAACTCATCGAACGATCCAGGGGTTTCAATAAGTTTACTGTAGCAAAATGTCACTGTTTCCTCAAGATCAGCTAGAACTGCCTGAAAAAACACATAGTGGATATATAGTAGTGGATATATAGTAGACTCGCAAAGGTAAATTATATTGTTAAGTACACCCTGTTAACTGATTGGTCTATCAATTATTTTGAGTAAATCCATCACTAAGTCATCCTATTAAAATGGTAAAAAATGCAAGGTTTTAGAAAATAATTTGTAAAAAATTTTTTTTTATAAAAACTATATATATATATTTATATATACAGGGTGATTCACGACGAAGTGCAGGAATTTCGGGAGCTGATTTCACACATGAAAATAAACCATAAAGACCATATAAACATGTTCTAAAATCCTTCGTTTAGCCGCTAGCCGCCATTTAATTTTTTACTCGTAAATAATTTTTATTTCCGTAACGGATTGATGGATTTATTTAATATTCTTCGTGAACCTTTATCACAACAGTTTTAATTTTTAGAAAATAAATTATTATTTTCCGATGTGCATTTTCAAAATGGCGGCCATTTAAACATTTTCAACTCAAATTTCTCAAAAACAGCAAATGTCATCAAAATTTTATAAGAGACAAAAAATTTGAAAAATTAAATTATCTAAACAATGATACCACGTTTGTAAAGATTTGACAACAAATAACCGAGTTATTGCGATTTTCTGCAAAAAAAACGTAGATTTTGCATTAATGCAAATTTAGGTTTTTTTAATAGAAAAGTCTCAATAACTTTGTTGTTTGATGTCAGATCTTTACAAGTTTGTTATCATTGTTTATATAATTTAAATTGTCAACATTTTTATCGCTTATAATTTTGAGAAATTTGATTTTAAAATTAAAAATCGGCCGCCATTTTGAAAAGGCACAAAATGGTTTTTTTTATGCGTAAAAAATAAAATAGCGGCTAGCGGCTAAACGAAGGATTTTAGGACGTATGTTTATATGACCTTTTTTTATTATTTTCTTTTGTAGAATCAACTCCCAAAATTTCTGCACTTTGTCGTGAATCACCTTGCATATAGTAGCCTAGTTGTTTAATACTTAAAAACATTTTTTGATCTGTTAAAAATAAAAATAAATTTAAAATATTTTTTCCAAGCAAAGTTATTTTATCATCCTAAAAAATTTAATGTATGTTTATTTTTTGCAATAGAAAGGTAGCCAATTTAATTCCTTATGTAAAACTTCCTTTACCATTCTTCCATGTATAATTACCATCCTTCAAAAATAAATTTTTTAGAGCGTTTTTAGTAAAACCTTACATTTTGCCAAAACATGGTTTCTTGGCATTATTGTACTAACATCGTAAATGCATTATTTGAATTACTGGTAATAGTTTAGGAATAATTAATAAAAAACTCTAAAACTGTATTTTTGCAAGATCTTTTTATTTTACAACTAATCATATTAAAAAGTTTTTTTTCTAAAAACAAGGTTATTTACGGGTTTTATCCACAAAGTTAAAAAACAATCTTTTTGACAACACTTCTTGAATAGTTTACTAATAACACTGTTTACAAAACACGGCACTACTAATAGAGGTTAGTTTACTACCGACAATACAACCCTCAACTGATAGGGATAGACACAGGAGAAAAGAAACAGTCAAAGAAGAATAAACCAAAATTATCAGGACCTACGACAATGAATATTTAGCTTCTATCCGTACGAGATGAAGGAAAACCGTCATGTAATTATAATGAATAATAATGTAATATTTTATAAAATTTCAACCTATTATCGTTATTAGAAATTACTTTGACTTTCTGGTTTAGTTTTACATCGAAATATGGCTTCATTATTACAAATAGAACGTTGGAGATAACATTGTGTATGTGTCAAACAAAGAAAATGTTTCTTAATTTACAGAGATAAAACCAATGAGACACCTTAATTACAGTTTATCAGAAAAAAGATATTCCAGAATGAACACCTAAATCTAATGGGTTAAATTAAAGAAAATAAGTCACTGTAAGGCCGCAGTTTAAGGAGGCTATCTGTAAGGCTTATAAAAATTTGCTATTTGAAAATATCAATACAAAATAAGGGAAGTCTATTGTTACTTGGAGCGCAAGAGCGACTATGATGATGACAGGGACAGGAAACTGGCTCATATTTCATATTGTTACTTGGAGCGCAAGAGCGACTATGATGATGACAGGGACAGTAAACTGGCTCATATTTCATATTGTTACTTGGAGCGCAAGAGCGACTATGATGATGACAGGGACAGTAAACTGGCTCATATTTCATATTGTTACTTGGAGCGCAAGAGCGACTATGATGATGACAGGGACAGTAAACTGGCTCATATTTCATATTGTTACTTGGAGCGCAAGAGCGACTATGATGATGACAGGGACAGTAAAATGGCTCATATTTCATATTGTTACTTGGAGCGCAAGAGCGACTATGATGATGACAGGGACAGTAAACTGGCTCATATTTCATATTGTTATTTGGAGCGCAAGAGCGACTATGATGATGACAGGGACAGTAAACTGGCTCATATTTCATATTGTTACTTGGAGCGCAAGAGCGACTATGATGATGACAGGGACAGTAAACTGGCTCATATTTCATATTGTTATTTGGAGCGCAAGAGCGACTATGATGATGACAGGGACAGTAAACTGGCTCATATTTCATATTGTTACTTGGAGTGCAAGAGCGACTATGATGATGACAGGGACAGTAAACTGGCTCATATTTCATATTGTTACTTGGAGCGCAAGAGCGACTATGATGATGACAGGGACAGTAAACTGGCTCATATTTCATAGTGTTATTTGGAGCGCAAGAGCGACTATGATGATGACAGGGACAGTAAACTGGCTCATATTTCATATTGTTACTTGGAGCGCAAGAGCGACTATGATGATGACAGGGACCGCAAACTGGCTCATATTTCATATTGTTACTTGGAGCGCAAGAGCGACTATGATGATGACAGGGACAGTAAACTGGCTCATATTTCATATTGTTACTTGGAGCGCAAGAGCGACTATGATGATGACAGGGACAGTAAACTGGCTCATATTTCATATTGTTACTTGGAGCGCAAGAGCGACTATGATGATGACAGGGACAGTAAACTGGCTCATATTTCATATTGTTACTTGGAGCGCAAGAGCGACTATGATGATGACAGGGACAGTAAACTGGCTCATATTTCATATTGTTACTTGGAGCGCAAGAGCAACTATGATGATGACAGGGACAGTAAACTGGCTCATATTTCATATTGTTCCTTGGAGCGCAAGAGCGACTATGATGATGACAGGGACAGTAAACTGGCTCATATTTCATATTGTTACTTGGAGCGCAAGAGCGACTATGATGATGACAGGGACAGTAAACTGGCTCATATTTCATATTGTTACTTGGTGCGCAAGAGCGACTATGATGATGACAGGGACCGCAAACTGGCTCATATTTCATATTTTACGTAATTTAATTGGTCCATCATTCCAATATCTTATCAGCTTATCTAGGATGTAAAATTAAGACCCAGGACTTGTAACAGTTCTTGAGGTTAATATGGATAAAAAAATAACCAAAATGATAAAAAAATAACCAAAAAAACCTTGAATAAAAACCCAAAATGTCACTAAAAATTTAAAAATTGACATTTCATTGAAATGTCAAAAATAAGTAGGCAATAAAAATTATGTAGGATAATTTTAAACTAGGCAAGTGATCATCTACTAAAACAATAATATTTAAAAATCCTTTCCGATCCATTTTAAACTTTTTTATTTTTTTCATTTTTAAACGTTTATTTAGTTTTTACGAGCTTCATCCAAATCAATCAATAAAAACCTAATTGCCCTAAAAAAAACCAAAATCCCAAAAAAAACCAAATTCCAAAAAATTAAAAAATAACCTGTTACAAGCCCTGAATACCGTCTTTTCTGACAAGAAATCATTTCTCTGTGGCGTGCCACAGGGATCGATTCTGGGCCCTCTTCTCCTTTTGATTTACATAAATGACATTACACTGGCAATGCCACAAAGTAGTCTTTTTGTGTTTCCTGATGACACCACAGTTGCTGCCAGGCATAGAAGCACTGAAGGCCTAGAAATTGATCCTTTCCTTAATATAAACTGTCTGGCCCAATATTCCTCCACAAACAATTTTGCTGTTCAACATAGATTATTATTATTATTTTTTTTAAAGCCAATGCAATCTGGACTCAAAGTTTTTTTTTTATTTCCAGAAACAATTAAACAAATTAAAGAATTGTAAGTTTAAGGGCACTTTTTATTCATTGGAAGAATTCTTTTGCATGATACCCCCCCCCCCCCTTCTAACCAATAAACCAAACCATAAGATGTCTCGGAGGACGACATCGGGACAACCCCAACGCTACTTAGCCACTTGGGAACTACACAAGGTACAAGGTGGGTAGGCCCAAACCTATCCAAAACTTAACTTATGATAACTTAATGATGTGACCAAGTCAATTCAATTTTAAAAATATTGATTTGAGTTCAGTTTATTTGGGGTCTTTGAGGGAACTGCATTAAGGAACATATTTTTAGCTTTGAAGATATTAAACAAAGCTATCGCAATAAGGGCTTTACAAATTCATATTTTACGAATGCTGTGAAGACTGTGAATGTTTATTTACATTAAACTTCATTGGTTAATTAATATCTTCATGTTTATTAATGTTCTAGATACGTTATTTCTGTAACTATTTTATTAATCCGAATCTATTGAAACTGTTGTATTTTTCCATTACATCAACAATATTACCATTACAGAGGGGAATCAAGAAAACTCATCTTTCTTTTTGATTATACTGTACACCATTAATTATAAGCTACACCAATGTTAAAAATAACAAAATTTTATCGATCATTATTGATGAAGATCGTATAATCAGCAGAAAAAGTAGTCCTCCTTTAATGAAATGAAATGAAATTTTTATTTGTCATTCAAGTTTACATTGCCTGTGATATTTCACAAATAAACATATGACACGTCATTATCTAATTATACATTTTGTTATAAGTTACCTAAATAAAACAATAATAAAATCAATAAAATTTAATCAAATAATCTCATTCCTTTTCCTGTTTAGTAAAACAAAAGTCATAATTTATAAATCAATTTCTTAAATATTCATCTGTGGAGTACGGACACATTAATTCTAAAAACTCCTTCAATTTATTTTTAAAAATTTTAATTGATTTTGCTGATTTAATTTGAGCAGGGGGGTGGTTATAGAGTTTCCTACCCATATACAAAGGTGTTTTTTCATAGAGAGCAGTTCTGTAGATAGGGAATTGAAGATTATCTTTGTGTCTTGTGTTATATGTATGATCGTTAATATTTGACAAGAAAAAACTGTAATTTTTTTTAACAAAGATACATAATTGATAAATATACACAGCATGAATTGTTAACAATTTCATTTGCAAAAATATTGGACGGCATGAAGTACAAGGTGCTGTGTCAGTTAAAATTCTCAAAGCTTTTTTCTGGAGAATAAATATACTATCTATAACTGGAGAGCTACCCCAAGCAATAATGCCATAACAAGCCCTAGACATAAAATAGGAATGATAAACAGTTAGAGCAGTACTTAGACCTGCTGTTTTATAGATTACTCTCAGCCCAAATAAAGCCTTGGCTAAAGATTTACTCAATTGTAATTGATGTTCTGTCCATTTTAAATTTTCATTTATGTGCAAACCCAAAAATTTAGTGTTTACTGAAGAATGAATAAGTTCTCCAGATTCTAACTTGATAGTAAAATTTTCAGAATTTAACTGTGGATTATGGAAATGAAGCAAATGTGTTTTTGAGCAATTGAGGTGGAGACCATTTTGTTTGAACCACAGAAAGATTTGAACCACTTTAAAGATTTGATTTGAATAATATCAACTATTAGATTAAAAACAGACTTACATCTGTATCATGGACATTGATGTTTGAAGCACTGGACTGAGATGTGCCTCGATTGTTGTTGGTTTCATCAAAATTCCCGTTGGTTGGCACAAAAGCTTGTGCCTCAGGGTTCATGTTCAGCCCCCTTGGCACAAACTCTGCCGCAAACGGCGAGAGATTCGAGTTCTCAACATCAACTGTAAAAAGGACAAAAAATGTTGAGCATATTGCTGCAAGGTCTTTCAATCATCAGTGAATCATGCAAGTGACACTAACATAGGTGATTTAATTTTTGTCTAATAGCTTTCTAATCAAAAACTCTGCAATGACTACATCTGTTTAATGAGTCTCATAATAAAACTTATACCTAGAAATCAATAATTTTATTACAGTAACGATGAGTAGCTTGCAAATGAGTCCAAGTTGAATATTTTATTATTCCTTATAAGTTTCAAGCTCATTCAGATAGGCCAATATGAAAATGGAATGATTAAAAGTAATCTACAATATTAAGTTATTAACACATTTAATTAATTGAACCGACTGAGATTCCGAGGCTGCACTTGCATTTTTTATGTTATTTATTTTTTAGCATTATCGAGTTAAATAAAAACTTCATATATTACTTTTACTATTTTACTGATTTGATAAAAAATTGTTCATGAAATAAGGACTGTTAAGGCTTTATACATTTAAAAAAAGAATTTATGTACAATTGATATAGCATTAATGTTTTTTTTTCCAAAAAGAAAGAACCAGTTTGTTGCTAGTAACACCTGTGTCAGAAAACTAGCTTAGTCTGTGAGTTGATCGATGAAAACCCGCATCAGTGATGAACTAAGTTAATTAGTTAAGATCTATAGGAAATCATTGTTCTATAGGCCGAAATTGATGGGTGATCATATTATGTTGGCAATAGGTGTATATAAATGTCATTCATATCAATTTATATATATATATATTCATTCCCCAAGTAAATTACTAAAATATACCTATTGCCAACACACACACATATACACATACATATATATATATATATATATATATATATATATATATATATATTCTCGTTATTTTGAATCATAATTGTGGTCATTTGCCACAGTCAATGTGTTCAACAACCACCAGTTAAAAAAAAGATGCTATCATTCTGCACAAGCTCTTCTTATTAGAAAATACTAAATAAATAGCAAGATGCAAGACCAAGAGCATTCTAATAATCGCAGCAATAACTTCAACTGTACAGCTCTCAAGCAAGAATTCATGCAGCTAACAGTCATGCAAGAAAGGAGAAAGGAAAGGGAAGTGGAATGGAAATCTCTTAAGCAATTTGAAAGTGAGAATCTCAGCTGTTAAAGGAAAAAATAGGTTCGTAGGTGTTACAATATGTTTTTAAAAGTTATATAGCTCAAATTTATATCAAAATCATTGGTTTTATTTTTGTTTTGCCTGTAAAGTTAAAATTGTGATGTGGTCGAGCTAATTGAAAAGTAAAAATTAAAGAAGAACACTCAAAATGGACGATTAAAAAGTGCAATAAACGGTCAGGGTTTGTATTTAAAATGAATAATTCATACTAACACTACACACTAAAAGAACAAATGAATGTTAGATGAATGTAAATTAATTGTCTCCAAAGTCTGTTACCAAACTTCATAATATGGTTAAATAGGTCGAAATAAGCAAAAAAGTTTATGTTAAATTATGTCCTAAAATTCATATTAACCCAGATATCCACCATTTTGTTTTTATACTCAATAATTTTTATTTCTGTAATGGATGGTTTTATGAAGTTGACATTTGGCATAAACAATGTCACAACAATGTTCATTTCTCGACAAAAAATATTTTTTCTAATGTGTATTTTCAAAATAGTGGCCATTTGAAATGTTTAAACACAGGTCTGACACAAGTAAATATTATCAACATACATATATATTGATGACTTATATCTGGCCTCTGGGCACCTCAAAACGAAAAAGTAACATGGTCCCAGGCTTAGGTCTTACCATGAGACCTACGGTAATGGCTTATTCACTATGGGAAATTTGCAAAAACTTCAACAAGGCCTTTAAATATTGTGGATCACACTTGTTTAAGGGGTGAGGGGTTCTAAATTACATGTTCCTTCCATTCTACTAGCTGTCAACTATCACTTTTAAGTAAACAAGAACTTCCTGAAGCACTATGTAAAATTTCACAACTACAGTGAATTTAGTCGAAAATTGTATATAAAGGTACAATAAACTAAGTACATTGGTATTAAATAACTTACAAAGCTTGCTGATATATTTATTATACTAATTCATTAATACAAGAATTAAATAACAGCTGAGCAGTCTCAAGAGTCATGCGAGTTTAAGCGGGTAACAAAGGCAACATTAGTGGCATCTAGAAGTTGACCTTTATTTGACATTCATATGGCGATTATTGCTGAGTCGACAGTTGAGGAAAAGATGACAAATAGGATAATATTTAAAGGAAGTAAGAAAATAGACAAGGGAAATTACCTTCACTGAGATTTGGCATATTACTTGCACTATCTGACTCATATTTTTCATGAAAATGTTTTAGAAGGACTGCTTTTCTAGCTTCCCTTTTCGCTCTAAGTAATTCTAGATATTCTTGTGTGTGGAGGTACTCGCGCTGGAGATCATCCATCATAAATTGGCTCTTTCCCAAAGTGCCATCTTCATTAATTAAGAATTTTCTCCCACTGGGTTTAAGCAACATTTTTCTACCATCTCGAACTCTAGTTAGTATCTCTCCAGGTCTATTCGATCGGAGATCCATTTGTTTTAACTTAAGTTCCTCTTCAATAACCCATTTAACGGGTTTCAATTTCTTTTTTGCTACACAAAAAATAACAGCTCAAAGAACATGTGTGCATAAAAAATAAAAACTAAAAGGAACATGGTAATGAGAATTAATTAATTGAACAGAAAGGAATAAAAAATTTAAAAAATTCAACTGAACACTGAACAAAAGAATAGAATGTTAATCAGCAAGAGATATTTCATGAATATTTAAACAGGCAGTTGGTTCTAAAAAACCTAAAATGATCTGTAAAAATTGTTAATTCTATAACCATTGGAAATAAGAATTAAACATTTGATGGTTAACCAATGACATTTGGATGCCAGCGGGCATCACTGTTGCGCTTTGGATAAGGCATTGTGGATAAAACATCGTCCAGAGCAGCATAAATATAATGTATCAATAACAACCCAATACAAGTTAACTCCATCCTTATCTGTAAAATAATTGGGCAAGTCTGAACTCAAAACTTGTAACTCCTGGACAGTTAACCGTTTGAGTGCCGTGATATTTTGTTAATTTCTTAAGCATAAATTGCCGCGCTGTTTTCATAGGAAAATGTAGTAGTTTACAAAAACGTTCATAAAATTTACAATTTTAGAGGTATGTATGTAATTTTTTTATCTTGTGCATAAATAAATGCTCTATAAAATGGTATAAGATAAATATATTTGTAAACTAAGTTTAAGGAATAAAAAATTTTTTCTTCTGAAAATGAAAAAAATATTTATACATTTTTTCAACTTTAACTCAGTATAACTTGTGCTAAACAATTTTATTTATTTTTTTTTTTTAATTCAACAGTCAGAAAGAGCAGTAAATAATGATCAAAATTGATGTGTAAATCATCTATATAAGCTCAAAATATGTTTGTAAAAAAATAAAATGAAAATTGTTACAATTCCAAATATGTGGTTAGGTTGGGTTCGTTATAAACAAGTTCCCGAAGGACACTTGAGTCGTTTAGATTTATTCTCTCACTCATTTTTACCCACCATATTAAATAGTAATGAAAGAAACACTATAAAACACGTAAATAACTTATTTCGTTTACCGGGATTTGCCGCCCATACGAACTGACAACAAACAACAGTCAGATGACATCAACGACGACTAAACTTATAAACAGTGTCTGTAAACAGACCAGAGGCGGTGAAATTGCTACAGAACTGGTAGCTGGATACCTTCTGATCAAAACGGCGCATAAAGCCAGTACTTAATCTGGGTATAAAGCACTATATAAAATACTGAGAGTCGCCCTCAGCGACGCTCGGCAATTCTTGCACAACTAACCTGCGTCGCTGTGAGCGACGCCGCGGCACTCAGAGGGTTAAAAACAAATGTATTTAATGATACTTTTACAGTGTGGGAAACCAAAAAATACAAAATAGTTGACTAATAATTGTAATAGTATACTGCATACATGCAGTTAACCGGGTAAAATCATGTAAGCTTGAACATAAGTTGGTAACACAGGCTAAATAGAACAGCCTACTTTACATCCCTAGGGCTGTAAAGAAATTAGAAAAATAATAATCCGTAACACGTAGAAAAATTTCCATGGTCTCAGTAAACAATAAGTACTAAATCAAAAGGAGCTAGGCCAAATCGAATATTTTATTAATAAAATGAAGGATAATCCCCATACACATATTTAAGGACATTTCCTGAACATTTCATAACAACAAGACATTTAAGTACAATTCCCGGTTTTTCAAAATTTTATAGACAGTAGATCTTTTAATTAGATACACCATGTAAATTTAAAATTTCGTCATGTAGATAATTTTATATGGAAATTGAAAAAAATCATAGATTGAAATGTAAAAGCTCACCCACCGCAAAAAAGATAAAAGTTTTTCCCAAATTTTTATTTTTTATATTTTCACAATGGAGAAATTTAATAATATGATGGCACTTTTTAGAGTGGGCCACTATGTAATGTATATTTTCTGAAAAATTTATGAATACTGGTACATAATTCTTCAATTTTTATGAAGAATACTCATGTATATGACCCTTTTATATAACTAACCTATAAGACTTATAGTACTAACACAAGTAACAAAACAAAACTTAAAAACAGGAAAAATTAAGAAAAATATATATGTTAAAAAACATGGCCTATTTAGTGTTTTACAAAGAAGTTAACTGGATTACTTTTGATGTAGTTAATAATGATAGTTAACTTGAATTGAAATTTTTAATAAATTAAAAAAATAATTTTCTGTAAGAGTCAAAAACGAAATTGGAATTAAAAACAATTGTGAATGAAATAAGTTACTCACAGTACTTTTAGTTTCCATATTAACTTTTTAGATCAGAATGATTTTGTTTATATTATTATTATAGTAGATACCAGTATAATAAAGTCAAGAAAATGTTATTTAAACTAAGGAACACAATTGGTTACAAAAATACACTAATTTACACATTTAACTACATGTACATTGTAATATGCATAATATCCGCCTATTCCAAAAATTCCCTATAACGAACAGATCTGTTCCCAAATAGTTCGGATTAAAGGACTACTGTTACTGTACACTGAATCATTTTATTTAAAATTTTCAATAGTGTCTGGGGTTGAATCACTCAACATGGTTTGAAAATACACTAAAGTTTTCATTGGTATATGGTCCTAGGTCTGGGCAACGCATCTTTGTGAGATGAAGTTGGCGCAACTGAAGCCGTATCTGACACTCCTGGCGGTTTTCCTTTCGCTTATGCTGCGTGGCGCTTCTGCTTTTGATTCCTGAACTCTTTCCTTGCTTTCGAAGCTACGAGAAAAGAATTCAGGAAACAAGAGCAGATTTGCCAATCAAGATTCTTTATTGGTCATTAAACAATTCAAATTGCAATAGGCTTCGTCCACACGGTATACAATTGCAATACAAAATAACATTGAGGATACATAAATCAAAGTGACTGTACATAAAACAAACATACATAATACATATAAAACACTTTAGTCTAAGAGGCTATCACATTAAAACAACATATCATCCACATTTGAGGTTAACAGATCATCTACTTTATAAAAGGCATGTGAAACTAAAAAATTGCTAACAATATTCTTAAATCTATTTAAAGTTACATTTTTGGCATCAGCAGGTAGCACATTAAACAGTTTAAATTGCATATACAGATGACTATTAATTGAATGGCTCCGCCAAAAAACGTTCTATGCAACAAAAACACAAATTTCGAGATTTTTAATGTAAAAGGTTCTAACAGACCTCCACAACATCGCGGGATATTTTGCGTTGGAAATACTTATATTGGCACCCCTGATTTTAGCTGTCCATTCCAGTGCCAATTTCAGGAGTTGGTGGGGTTGTTGGCAAATAAGGTTCTATCAGCAGCGATATAGAACCTCCGCCGGCTGTGCCGTTGTCACCCGGTGACATAATTCTTCTTAATTTTGGAAAAATGAAGTTAAATGTCAGGAAATTGAAAGATAAGAATAGAAAAGAAAGGAGAAACACCGGATTGCCATATATATCTAAAACCAAGAAAGCCTGTACCAGGAAATTTGCAACCAAGAGAGGTAAGTGGAATAACGTTCACAGTGCTAAGGTCTGATACCTGTTGATTCCTACTCTTATACTTATGTATAAGTTGAAAATTGTCATATTTTTATAATATTGTTTTCTAATAATTTTGATAATTAATTTTTTCCCTAACAAAAATATTTTTAGGACTTAAATATTTTCATTATTATATAACATGTTGAACAATAATATAGTACCTTAAGAAAACGATTTAAGAAGTATTAACGTTTTGTGTAAGACTTTAATGTTATATTTTTATAATATTACTCTAATAAATGTGTTTTATATACTCAATTGATTATTGAATTCATATTGGTCGTCCTACATTCCATGATGATTTTAGCGACAGAGGCTAAGTGCGGGGAAAAACGTTTTAAATGACAGGCAATTAAAATGTTTTACCCCCTAAAAATGCATAAAAATAGTTAAAACTCTGATTATGGTGAGTAAAAGTGTTTCATAATACTACTATACGAGGTTATATATGTAGTTTAAAAAAATTATTGGCAAAAAATAATTCCAATCTAAAGATTACGTAAAAATTTAGAAATTGATCTTGTTTCTGTTTTTTCTTAAACGTAGGATTTTGTTGCATAGACCGTTTTTCGGCGGAGCCATTCTATTGATTTACTTAACCTAAAAGTAGGAAGGTTAAAAGGTGCTGCTATACATCAACATCACGTCACGTCACGACCCATCCCGTCCACGTTCGGCTTGCTATGCACCCTGTGTATTCAAATGGAACCGGCTATACAGCAACGTCACGTCACATCCCGTCCCGTCTGCATTCACACTCGAATGCTCTGAGGAGCATTCTGGTGCGAATGTGGCCGTGATGTGACATGACGGGACGTTGCTGTATTGCCGCTACTAACGTACATTCGGCCGTTCGCCTCGGGTATCTTCGTACGCAATCGGGAAACTTCGCAACCATTGAGAGCAAGGGTTACATTTGTCCAAATGTTTGTTTTGTTTACCTCCCTCTAGTTCTTATCAGCTGATGAGAGTAAGTGGTCTGGGCAGAGTTGTTTGTCGATTGTGATCAATGTGGATGATGTTGCTAATCAGTTTAGTACAAGAATCCAAAGAAATTTACCCTTCCCACAAACTTTATATGAGCAATGTTAGAAGAAATGCTGTTTGCACACAATTGAACAGTACTGGTAAGAAGGATTTATTTGGTTCTTCAGTTGTTTTAGTAACAGGGATATACATAAATTTAATTCCACTTAGTACCCTAGTCAAATATTGTACGCAAATTCTATGGGTTGACGACGGTTGTTTATATAATTTATCGAAACACATAAGGTAACCTCTATTTGGGTTGATGGGATGTGTTCATATGCTTCTTATTCTTCGGGATTCTTCAAGAATAACCAAAAACTCCTCGTCAGTGTTGGAACTCGATGACAAACATCACTCTTCCATGGTTGCAACACTGAGACTGAGACATTGGCGGAATCCTCGCGCTTTTTTCAAAATGGACGCGACGTCCAGGGCGAATGTGAATACTGACGTTGATGTACAGCACCCACTCCGGAATTGCCGAGTGTGGACGTGACGTGACGTCGATGTATAGCAGCACCTTAATGCTACTGCTGTTTCTAGTATTGTGCATAAGGTACTCTGACCTCGTTATAGACTCAAAAATTGTTGTTGGAAAACAGAAATGCACAAAATAACATAAAATATTCGTGTATTTGAAATAGAACAAAAAAAAGGTGGAAACAGCTAATATGAAACAAACACTGGAACCTCAAGTTGACCAAGTAAACATAAATAAAGAAGGAAACAATTATGACAGGTGACACAAATCAGCTGGGCTAGTATACAGTAAATGAGCTTATGTAATTTTTATCACAACAAAAATGAGTGAACTCTCTGTCTTTTACATATGATTTTGGCGCCAGTGAACTCTACCAGTTCACTTAATTATGTTCTTAGTTTCCTGGGTGGTAATATCTTTATTCTATTTCCCCTTATACATAACAAATTATGGCTACATCTTTAAGTTTGTCATCTGCAACTAGTAGTTTTTGTGTGAGAGAAGCTATTTTGATGTATTGGATCAAGGAACGTAAACTACCCTCCATAAGGGGCTAGATTTTTTAACCATCATCAACATTCCAAAATTACATCATGTTAGGTTTTAAAATGGCGCTCATTTTTATTTTTCAAAATTAAATACCTTAAAAATGGTAATTTTTACATCTTTCTCGTAATTTACTGCAATTTTATAAAATTCAACATTTTTGAGATATTTAATTTTAAAAAATGTAAATGGCTGCCATTTTGAAATGAGGACTGATATAACTTAGAAAATTTTAGATAAATTTAACGGATTAAAAATCATACAGTTTCAGTTTTATATCTTTACCAATAACAACAATAATTAATATTAAAAACACATACCGTACAGCATTACATAGTGAGTTTTGTTTGTTTTAACATATTATGAAATAACCTGGTGAGGTTAGTAGGGTCTAGTTTTGAGACACCATGTTCAAATGCCCAATCCGAACAATAACCGAAATGTGTGCTCACTCCCCAATGACATTGAAATATTCACATCGAAGGGTTAGAATTTTATTCATTACTGACCGATGCAAATTACTTAGACTGTATTGCTAGTCTTAAATGCTCATTTTCTTTAATAAACACAGTTTTCAGTGGTTCAGCAAATTATTAATATCCACAACACGGCGTAGGCTAGTGTTTTAGCCACAACAAAAATTTTGGGTATTTTTAATTTGCACAAACGCCAAAAAGTTTTCATAAACTATTTTTAAAATAAGTCTACTGAGAAAATAAAATCCAATTTTTGTTTTAAAATGGAAACAAGGTTTATATTTTAAAAGATTGTATATCAGTAAAATTGAGGGGATTACTATTGAAAACAATCAAACGGTTTTTAATTTATTTTTTATTATCATTTCTCTACAAGTGAAGTATAAGAACATTTATTATCTACATTATAAGAATGTATATTTATTGTAATGATTATCACAAAGTAAATCTCCACCGCCCTTTTTTTGTTAAAATAAGCTACTGTGACTGGAGTGAAGGAGGTACTGTATTATGTTTTAACCTGCATGTTCGACACATGAAAAACGCTATTTGGCGTTTTCTCAAACTACAAACACCATAACATGACGTGAGCAATTAAATTTACCCACTAAAGATTTTGGGTATCATGGTTTCGCTCAACCTCCGTCCAGGTAATTTGGTTATGCTCAAATTTACTGCAACAATTGAGCATTTAGTGTAACGCATGTGTTCTAAAATTTTAGCTTTGACCGATGTCCAAATGAATAGCTTACTCTGCGATGTATTTCAATTGGAGCTTGTAAACATTTTGATCATTGTCCGTATTCGGCATTTGCACCTAGCTTGTATGGTTTTCTTAATTATTTTGTCTTTGAATATCAAACCCAAACCCCACAATCAAAGTCTAAGTTTTAATATAGTTTAAGAATTGATGAAAACTGGTTTAGAGGTAAAAAATACCTAAAATCAGTTCACTTATAGTTACATGAATAAAGTTTCAGACGCTGGATTTTATTGGCATGAGAAATAGAATATCTTTAAACATTTTTTAAATAAAAAAATAACTATTTACTGTATGTACATAGTTAAATTACAGTTTTAATATCTATCTAATCTCTTCCATTTACTTATTTCTTACATAAACTTGGCTAAAACTAAATCTGAAACTTTTCACCACAGCTTTACAGTATTTGCTTTCCTTCCACTTATGCTAGGTAAGCAACTAATTTCTTTTATCACAATAAAGCTGACATGGTGTATTATTTGCTCACACATTCCGTGAAAATTTGCACTTTTAGTTCTGTAACTTTTTTCCAACCATTATATTTGTTTATAAACCTTCAAATATCTTCATCTGTTTTTATTTTTATAGTATTATGATTGTGGTGGGATGAAGCTGTTTGTCTTCACAAGATGTTTTCATCACCATCATTTTCATTAACAGCCTTTGGTTCAATTTTAAAATATTTTAGGTGTTATTTTAACCAACACCAGTAATTCTGTGAGATCATTCATCTTTTCAGGCAAAAGTCCCAATGTGCATCAGTATTAACGTGCCTTGTTAATTTCCACCAGCTCAATGTTCTATCGGTATAAAGATGTAGGGGTGGGCGAGTACTCAACTGACGAGTAATTATTCGAATAGTTAGCACTACTCTGCATCGAGTCAAGTAGTTTAAAATACTCGACTAAACGAGTCGAGTAGTTGACAACTCTGCAAATCGCCAATTTTCTTGGTGTTACTGATACTTGACAAATAAATTCAAGAAAATAGCAATGTTTTTAATAAATTCATGTTTCTATCCCTTTTTAATTTGTTTAATTTTAAAACGTACTTAACCTATCGGGAACCTGAACATCCATTTTGGATTTTAACTCCAGCAGACGATAAGGAGAAAGAACAACCGGCACACAAAAGACAAATTACATTAAATTAAAATATATTGTTACTTAATTGTTTTTCATTTCATTTTATTTTATTATCTAAAAACAAAAGACAGATGTCAAGAAAAAGAAATACTTCCAGTCTTGGACTGGACTCAACTGGCATTGTGGCGACGACATGGCGACTAGGCGGCTGCCAAAACTGCTGATTGTTTCATTTGTACAGAACATTTTTTAAACATTTGGAAAACTTTGAAACCAATAATCAATCATAATTTGACATTTAGTTGCATCAAAACAATGATTTAAAACTTGTTGATTCAAATAACTTTAGACAAAAAAAGAGCTGTGTTGACATTAGCAGTTAGTAATTCCAGCAGACAGAAGAGTGACAAGATGAACAATCAGGTTTACCAATGGCTAACCTCAAATAGCCCGCGTAATACAATTTTATAGTTACATGTTATTTTTATAATTCAGCATTTGATTCACAAAAATGTATAATGTTTATTAATTGATAATAAACGTATTTATCTCTAATATTGAATAGATTATAAGACTGACATTGAATTTATTGTTCTCTGTGATCTTTTAAGACCTAACCAACAGGCTTCACTAAAACTATCTTTACTCAGTGAAAAGACACTCTGCCACTAGCAGATGGCAAATTGAGGGAATTACTGAATTCCAAAACAGTGAAAATTATGTGTACATAGTTTGAGTATTTCCGAGAAGTGACAATAATTCCTAAACAAAATGAGTGGTGAAGATTTTCATATGAACACAGACAAAGGAAGTAGATAGAGTTCAAAATGACAATTTAAATCTACCAATTACATCTAGTGATTCAGCTGTAGCATACAGGCTTTCTAGGCTAGGCTTGTGACACAAAGTATGTCTAATACAAAAACTGTGAATAGGGTAAAGCTTTTATTTGGAAACATTTCAAAGTAAGTGAAACATGAAGTGTGAAACATGAAAGTGAAAAGTTAAGTAAGTAATTGTAACAGAGGATTTTCTTTTTTTTCCATTTAATGGTGGTTATAGGCTAACTTTTCAATCTTTTTATTCTGTACATTTCTTTAATCCCTTTTATTACTAAACCAAGCTTTTAGCTTAGTTTTTTTTTATTTTTTATAATCAGCTATTTAAAAATCAATATCTTTTCTTCACATAGATCTTAAGCAAATTAAACCTAGGCCTGAAGTGATCTTTTGTAGGCCTAGTAGGATTGGCTAGTTATTTTAGAATGGTAGACCAGTATATTTTTATATTTTAGTATAGGCTAGTTATTTTGAGGCAACTTTGAATATTTTTATGTTCACGTATTACTTGACTCAAAACTCGAGTATTCTACTTACTACTCGACTCGACTCGTTCCAAAAATATGATACTCGCCCACCCCTATAAAGATGCATATGCTTATACATCTAAGGTAAAAAGGAGGTGCTTACGATGCTTAAGAGTTAGTGAAGGTTGGTGCTTCAGTGAAGTATGTACAATAAAAACATAATACAAAAAAAATCATACTATTCTGTACAAGGACAATCAAGAGCAATCCAAACAACCAAAGTTAAAGCCTAAGCTTGTTATCAAGGCTTAAGAGTAAAAAAAAAAAAAAAAAAAACTATTCTTACCGCGTCGGTTATCCGTAGTGGGACTATTCATTGTTGGAGCTTCAGTTCTGTTCCGGGGGATAGCTCCTTGTTCTGTAAAACAATTTTCAGTCAAAAATAGCCATGGAAATACAGGAACGTAATTTAATTTACTAAACACTTCTCATAGTGATATATCTTTATTCATAAAAATATACATACATGGTACAAAGAATAGTGTCAAATCTAGTGATAAACAGAAAGACAAATCAAAGCATTTTTGTTGTTATCTTGTAATACATAAAAGTATGAATAAAATTAAAAATATTAATAAAATTTTAGTGAATTCTTCTAGAGAATACAATGGTTTGTTGAGTAGCATATTTCAGAAATGATTTGAAACTTGTTAATGTAGCTTCATTTTTATTTCCATGGAGACAAATGTTTAGGGATGGACGGGAATGGATTTTTAGTTCGGGACGGGACGGAAATTTTTATTTCCCGTCCAATTTCGGGACGGGATCCCTCTTCTCGACGCTATCGGGAAATATTCGTTTTGACTTTTATCTGAATGTCGTATAAAGACAAATCAATGTAAAATATGAACTGGTTCTGTTTCCAAATTGTTCCACTTGTTTTTGTATAAGTTAGAATTAGTGATAGGCCGATACCAAAATTTCTCGATTCCGATTCTAAAATTTGGATCCCGATTCTCGATTCTGCATTCGATACCGATTCCAATTATACCTTAGTATATAGGAGGGGGGAGAAATCACATGCTTTAAAATAATCACTGTATCAAAATAGGCCTATATTTTTTAGATTATAAGACAAATATGAATTGGCCTTGGTAAAACACAAAAAATACAACAAAATTGGTAAGAAAACTATTGGAAAAACAACAATATTAGGCCTATGGTTAAAAAAAAAACCAAGAGATCATGAAAAACAGTTGATTTATCTCAAAACAACAAAAAATTAAGTAAAAATAAAATGTGTAAAACATGGACAAATTTATCAATTATAATTTTTATTCAACACAGAACTACCTGAAAGACTAGAATAAAAACAAATATTAAATAGGCCTACATAAAAACACTTCACATACAAGTCGTAAAAGAATGAAAATCTTTTAATCCAAAATAATCTAAACAGGCTCTAGAGAAATTTAGTACACCCCTGGACAGATTCATCGGTGATAAGATTATACAAAACTAATGAAATAATTAGCATTAAATGAAAATATTTTTAGAATGAAAATTATTAGTCCTACTATTAGTTTTCTCCACTCAAATTAACAATATGAAATAAAAAAATAACTTGATAAAGATAGGCTAAATATGATGAAACATTAAGACGTGGCTAAATTTGTAAACTCACTAGGCTATTAGTTTAATAAGCCTAGGCCTGAATTTCCGTTTTCAGATCGTTCAACGGCAAATATTCTGTCTATCCATAGTCGGGTAAGTTCAGAGTTTACAACGAAGAAAATATGCTTTCGACTTCGACAACTCTAAACTCAAAACAAAACTAACAGAAAATCGCGGTCGCGATTATTTTGCGCAAAGAAACTAAACTAGAGAATAAGTTCCACTGTTACCAAGTTACAAGATTATCGTAACCGCAGTGAAATTACTGTGCCATCAAATAACTTTATAATTTTGGAAGATGCGTCTTTTATGAAATATGTTATTGAATAGAATCGCACAATAATGAGTTAGTAAATACTGTATGAAATTAAATTATGTAACACGATAAAAACAATAACTAGGCTACGTCAGTACATTGGGCAAGGCAAAAAATTTTTGCCAGCCCATGGGTTTCCAAACCAAATCTGATACATTAGCGACACAAGCGGATGGAATATAAACAACTAGATTCTAACAGTGATGCGATTGGCTGTTAGAGTTAACTCGGATGACAACCGTAACGCGCGCTAGTGAAGTCTTAGGCTACTAGCGCTCCAAGCCACTGGTATGCCTGTAAATGGTATGGCTGATGGTTTCGGAGGACAAGTGTCACGACTGTCTTCCGAATAACTTCTCAGCGTAATGCGTGATTTGCGTCATCTACTCGTGGAAGTTTTGAGGCAATAATGAAGGTCGGCTTTATTTTCTTGATGATTATAATTGGTTTTAAAATGCTATAATCTTTCTCTTTAAACAACGGGGAAATATCACAAAACCATACGATTTTGTAAATTTTAGGTCAGAATCTGTATCGAATACAAAGACCCCAAGTATCGAGTATCGACGATACCTTCGATACCGCAGTATCGAGGGTATCGTGGAATCGAGAATCGGAATCGGCCCATCACTAGTTAGAATAAACCTCCTTTCGTTGAAAAGATTTAAAATACCTAATTTTTTATATTTGCAGTATACAATGAGAGTATAAACTTTCTTGTAACCAAAAAAATTTAAATCAAATCACTAAACAATATACATATACAGTAACAAAAATCCTTTAAAAATTTTATAAAAGTTTTGTTGGATGAAATATTAAACGTTTCTATAAAGAACGAAAAGATAAATTATGTACATAAAAATATAGCTTAAAACAATTGGAAAAATTGTTAAGAAAACAAACTGTGTTACATAAATAGGCCTAAGGTCTGCTCAGTAAAAAAACAAACAAAAAACAACAAATTGAAATTATAATAAATATTCACACTAAGGGGAAAAGTGGTTTGACAAACCAAAGCCATTTATAACCCCAAGAAATGTTAATTTTTTCATTTTTTATACTTATTGATTTATTAACTGAGACAGGTTCTTACTTAGAGATTATCATAAAAATTGAACTTTAAAAATATACACTATTAGACCTAATTATTTTTATTTCTATGTATTCATTTAGCTATTTTTTGCTATTTAAAAAAATGAGTGTATGATGAAAAAATCAATAAAATATACTCTTATCGCAGCAGACCTGCGTACTCAGAGAATTTCCAATGGAATTTCAGATTATTTACTTTCCCCAAAAAAACACACAAACTCCTGCATTTCACGCCGATAATACACATTTTTCCCGCCAGTTATACCGCTATTTTGTCAAGTCAAATATACTTCAAAACGTTTATAATAATTAATAATAATTATTATTATTGATGTTCAATTAATTAAGGCCATAAAAGCTTCACAAAGGTAAGGGACAAGCACCTCCAATCGGCCGAGCAACCCCGATCGGTACACACAAACACCTCCGTTCGGCGGACATGATTGCGTTTCAAAGTCAAAGTCAAAATTCTCTTTATTCATCAATATATACATATGTACATTTGAATAGTGTCAAAAATGTTAAAAAAAAATGCATTTTCTAAACCTAATATAGGCCTATCACACAGTGATATCCTATACAAATTAATTAATATGGAATTCTTCTAGAGAGTAAAGAGCTCTACTTATAAGGTACTGCTTTAATTTTCTTTTAAAGTTATATATACAATCAATAGTTTTTATTTCCTTGGGCAGCTCTTTAAATAACTTGGCTCCTGCATAAGTTGGCTTTTTTGTATAAAACTGGAGTCTGTGGCGAGTGAGTATGATTTCGGATTTTTGTCTTGTATTGTAAGGATGGTTTAAAATTTTTATGTCAGAGTTATTTGTTAAACCAGCATCTTTATATATATATCATAATAGTGTCTAAAATATACTGCCCATAAACTGTTAAAATGTTAAGGGATTTAAAATATTCTCTGGCCGAATTCTCAGGTTGAAGATTTTTAATAATTCTAATTGCTTTTTTTGGCTGCTTTAAAATTTTGTCAAGGTTTTCTTTTTTTGTTGATCCATACAGACAAATCCCAAAGGAAATATGGGAGTGAATGTAGGAATGATAAATCATTTTAAGAGTCGATTCGCTACACAACCTAGACATTTTTCGTAAAGCAAATATACCAGAGTTAATTTTGGATAAAACCTTTCCCACATGTTCATTCCAATTAAGATGATTAGCAACCCATAGACCTAGAAATTTTGTCCATTTTATTTGTTCAAGCGGTTCAGACTCAATTAGAACAGCTGGTTCTGTTTTAACTCGGGATTGAGCTGTCTTAAATGAAATATAATTAGTTTTAGAGGAAATCAAAATAAGATTTTGGTTTTATAAAAACTGTGCAATACTTCCTAATTCTATAAAAGACAAGATTTCTATTTGTTCTATTGTTTTAGCTGAAATTTTTAGATTTGAATCATCGGCATAAAGAATAATATTACTTTGTTGTGTGCTTGTTAAGCATTGTGAAATGTTCTTTAAATAACACACAAAAAGTAAAGGACCTAAAATTGATCCTTAAGGTACTCCAGCTTTGATTGGTTTAAGTTCTGATTGTTGATTGAAAATTCGATTATTTTCTTTAATGTAATTTATCTGAACAAATTGATATCTATTGTCTAGATATGACCAAAACCAGTTCAAAGAACCGCGATTACACCGGCGGAAATAATCGCATAAGAGCGGCAGACGTGATCCCGATCAGCGGACCAACACAATCATCTCTGACGTAGACTAACGGACATGATACCTGCGGTTGGCGGACATGATTGACAAAGACCCCTCGGTAACGATAACTCCGGTCGGCGGACACGATCGATACAGTAAGCAGACACAATTGCTAAGGCCGGTGGGCACTATATCACCCCGGTCGGTAAGCACGATCACTTAAAACCGGTGGACAAGGGCGTCTTCATTCGGTGGTCACGGGGGTCTCCGTTCGGCAGATACGTGTGTCTCCGATCGGCGGACTCAAGTGTCTCCAATCGGTGGGCTAGGTCGTTTCCGGTTGGCGACCATGATTGCCTAAGAAAGGTGAACATAATCGCCCCGGTCGGCGGACATGATTGACGAAGACTGGCGGATTCAATCAACACAGTAAGCAGACCTGATGACCATCAAGTCCAAAGACTGGCCAACAGAGGCATCTCCTGTCGGCGGATATGTTTTTGATCGATGGGAAAGTACGCCTCCGGAATGTTTCCGATCGATGGGAATGAGCATCTCCGTTCAGCGGACACATCCATCTCCGGTCGGCGGTCACGGACATCTCCATTCGGCGGATACGAGCGACTTTGATTGGCGGCCACGACCATCTCCGATCGGCGGTAACGGACATCTTTTGTTTGACGGTGACGGACATCGCTGTTCAAGATTCAAGATTCAAGATCTTTATTAGTCGTTAAGTAATACATGATTACAATGGACTTCGTCAAAATACATTGATACATTTCCTACAAATAAACATATATAAATGAAAGTTAGCTTGTGTAAAATTGTTTAAAAAAATTTTAATCTTTAAGACATAAAAGCAAAAGAAAAACTGTGTAAAAGCTTAAAATGATTTTGGATCGACAATCTAAACAATCCAAATGGCTGAAAGAACAACATAGGCCTATTTAGTCAAATTTAAATCTACACATGTCGTATTCTAAGAAATCATTCACATTATAAAAAGACATTGAAATGAGCCATTGTTTTAAAACAGTTCTAAATCTTTTCAAAGGTATCTCAAAAGCAGAGGTGGGTAATTTATTAAACAATTTAGTTTGCATATAAAGGTGACTTCCAGTTGACTTACTCAATCTGTAATTTGGTAATTCTAACTTATTTTGGTTTCTAGTACCATATGAATGAATATCTAATCTAATTGTATAGTTTGCCAAATTTTCCTTAACGTGAAGTAGATTACAAAAAATGTACAAGCCAGGCAAAGTCATTATTTTTAACTGTTTAAAAAAATCAACACAACTCTCATTATTTCTAACTCCCATAATAATTCTAATAGCCTTTTTCTGACAGATGAAAATTTTTGCTGCACCCGGACTGTTTCCCCAAAGCCTAACACCATACAAGAGATGGGGATGAAAAAATGCATAGTAAGCTGTGACTAGCATACTTTGACTGACACATGATCGTAATTTTCGTAGCAGAAAAAGAACCCTAGAAAGTTTGGATATAATGTTTTTAGTTTGTGTATCCCAGGAAAGTTTACTATCCAAAGTAAATCCTAATAGCTTAACTGATTTCTCTTCAGCAGAAACTTTTTTGAGACTGAATACAATTTCTTCAGTCTTATCTATATTAATTTTTAAATTGTTAGAGTTAAACCACAAACTTGATTTTATAAACATATCATTTAACTTAATCTGTGCATTTCTTATATCCTGATCAACTTCAAAAAAGGTAGTGTCGTCTGCATAAAGAATAGTGTTTTTTGATATATAGAATGGGAGGTCATTTATTGCTATCAAAAATAAAAGGGGGCCAAGAATTGAGCCCTGGGGAACCCCCAATTTTACTTCCTTGAGATCTGATTTTTTATTACCAACCATAACCATTTGTTTCCTATTTTCAATGTAGGATTTGAATAGTTTAAGTTCATTATGTTTTATGCCATAAAATTCTAATTTATGAAGGATTATGTCATGGGAAATGCTGTCAAATGCTTTACTTAAATCAACTAATTTAGCACATAACACTTTCTTACTTTCAAATGCCAGTAAAATTTCATCTACCACAGTCTCAACAGCTTTAACAGTGGATTTTCCTGGGAGGAACCCAAACTGAGATGGACTAAACAGATTGTGGGTGATAAAGTAATTTAACGTTTGATTCTTTATGACTGATTCAACAACTTTACCAAAAATTGGCACAAGAGAAATTGGCCTGTAACTTGATGGTTCATTTTTATCATTTTTCTTATAAAGAGGAATCGTTTTTGATATCTTCCAAGACATAGGGAAAATGCCGGTTAATAAAATGAGTTAATTATGTAAGTTAAGGGGAAAGAAATTGAATGTATAATAGTTTTGAGAACATAGTTTGACATTCCAATATAATCCTCACTTTTTGAGTTATTAAAATGTCTAACAATATCAAATAGATCAAGAGGTGTTATTTGTGAAAATTTAAATGATTTATTAGCAGACATGTTATTTGTTACAGCTGCCATTAGCAACTGTTGGGCACTTTCTCGGCCATTTTGGGATGTATTGGTTTGGGGAATGTCCAGGAAAAAATCATTAAAGTCATTCGGAGAAATATATTGTTTGATGGATACGAGCGTCTCCAATCGGCGGTGAAGGTTCTTCTCCGTTCGGCAGTGTCGGTCATCTACGTTCGGCAATAACGGTCGTCTTCGACCGGCGGTGAAGGTCTTCTCCGTTCGGCGGTGACGGTCATCTCCGTTAGACGAATACGAGCGTCTTCGATCGGTGTACATGAGTGTCTCCGTTCAGCAGACACATCCGATCCTTCTGCGGTCGGCGGACTCCAGCGTCTCTGACCGACGCACATCTCCGTTCAGTGGATACGAGCATCTTCGATGGGCGGCCACAAACGCCCCGATCTTAATTGACGGTGAAGGATGTTTCTGTTTGGCACATAGGAGCGTCTTCGGTGAGCGGGCATGGGCGTCTCCTTTCGGCGGACACGATTGTCTCCGCTCGACAAACAAGCCCGTCCCCTTTCGGCGGAAATAGACATCATCGTTCGGCGGTGACGGACGTCTTCGTTCGGCGGTAAAGGTCTTCGCCGTTTTTCGGTGACAGTCCTCTCCGCCCAGCGGTAACTTCGTCTGTGTTCGGCGGATACGAGCGTCTCCGATCGACAAAAACTGACGCCTCCGTTTTGCAAACACGGACTCTCCATTCCGCAGGCATAAGCATCTTTTAATTTTGATTATTAAGAAAAATCACGAATTTTTTGGAAATTCCCGTATAATTCCCGCACTTTTCATGCCAATAAAAATTCCCGTATAATTCACGCTTTTGCCGCAATACCTGTTGCGTGGACACCCTGGATAATTTATCTTTTCAAGCAAAAGTCCCAACGTGCGTCAGTATTAACATGCTTTGTTAATTTCCACCACAGTTTAAAGCCTAAGCTTGTTATCAAGGCTTAAGAGTAAAAAGCTTCTCTTAGGTGCGTATTATTTCTTTTCAATTAATTAAATTTGTTTGGTACCAACTTTAAGTTATTTGTAAGTTTATTTTATTTTATTTATAATTGAAGTGCCTTACATGTTACATTTATGTACTGTTTGAAGAGAAATAAAGATGATTATTATTATTATTATTAAAAAAATAAACTATTCTTACCATGTTGGTTATCAGTAGTAGGCCTATTCATTGTTGGGGCTTCGGGTTTGCTAATCTGTGGGACAGCGCCTTGTTCTGTAAAACAGTTTTCAGTTAAAAACTGCCATAGAAATACAAGGAATGTAATTTAATTTACTGAAGACTTCTCATAGTCATATACCTATATTCATAAAATATACATAAATGTACAAAGAACATTGTCAAATCTAGTGACAAATCAACACTGTTTTTTTTTTTGTATTTAGGTTATACAAAAAATATGAATAAAACTTGAAATATCAGTAAATTCTTATGTATTATACTAGAAAAAAGGTAGTATAACTTAAGAAATGTTTTGAAATGTAAAATTAGCTTCATTTTTATCCCAGTAGCCTGTAATTTCATACCACCTACTTTCAATTCGAGTTGTGTGGACACCCTGGATAATTTATCTATTCAGGCAAAAGTCCCCACGTGCGTCAGTATAAACATGCCTTGTTCATTACCACAACAGTTTAAAGCCTAAGCTTGTTATCAAGGCTTAAGGGCTTAAGAGTAAAAAAATAACTATTCTTACCATGTCGGTTATCAGTAGGAATATTCATTGTTGGGGCTTCGGGTTGGCTAATTTGTGGGACAGCGCCTTGTTCTGTAAAACAGTTTTCAGTTAAAAACTGCCATAGAAATACAAGGAATGTAATTTAATTTACTGAAGACTTCTCATAGTCATATATCTTTATTCATAAAATATACATACATGTACAAAGAACAGTGTCAAATCTAGTGACAAATCAACACTGTTTTTTTTTTTTTTTTTTTTTTTTTTTTGTATTTAGGTTATACGAAAAATATTAATAAAACTTGAAATATCAGTAAATTCTTATGTATTCTACTAGAGAATACAATAGTCGGATAGGTAGTATAATTTCAGAAATGTTTTAAAATTTTGTAAAATTAGCTTCATTTTTATCCCAGTAGCCTGTAATTTCATACTACCTACTGCCTAGTAGTTTGCTATTGGTGAAAAAGTTTGTTATTCAGTTGTTACTCTAATTTAATGTTAACTGTTAATCAAGCTTGGCTCAGTCTCAATTTCAAGCTTGCCAATAAACAAACAAATAAATATAATTGTTGGCATGATTGATGGTGCATTGACCATAAAAAAAATCATTATTTTACAAAGGAAAAAATCCACATAGTTTTTTAATACTACATAAATGAAATAAATCACTTTCTTCCTTAAAATGGTTTGTAAGTGTATACTGATGACAGCCTCCTATTAAAGGTGTCAAGCTGTTTCCTTTTCCAATCCCGATTTCACGATTGATTAACGGCGACCCAAAGTAGTCTGATGGTTGAAATAATATTTCAGTTTTAAGACACATAAACTCATCAAAACTACTTTTTCTATAATATTTTTTTATAAAATTAAAGTACTGTATAATATTATGGAATAATTCTTCAAAAAATAAATACAGTGGAGCTTAGATAATTCAAACCTCAAGGGACCAGTTAGAAACTTCAAATGATCCAAAATTTCGAATTAAGGAAGTTAATAGTAAATAGGGTCAAAAGAATGAAACCTGGAATTTTTCTCAATATTCTTTTTGAAAAAGACACTTTTTAAAATATAAATACATTAATTAACGCCTATGAACAATATTAAATAATCATAAAACAGAATTTCTAATTTAATACATTACACAAAGTAAAGTAAAATCTTAATAATAACTTTAAAATGATTTCAGCAATATTTTAATTGCTTTAGACTACCAACTTAACTCGTACTTGTACCGTACGTTACACTCACTAAACGTTACAATATGTGAAACCTACGGTATAAATAATCCCTGTTCACAACAAATTAAAAAAATACTTCAAAACTAAGTTAAAAAGAGACGAAAAAAAACAGCTGCCCAGGTGCCTGATACACTGGAATACGTCACTGCAATTCTGAAGTGAGTTTGCAGGTGGGGGGGGGGGAGTACCCAATCTTGGAGAGTTGTTTATCTTGGAGATAATGTGGCTTTGTTTTGTTGCTACAAAGGGATGGGACGCATAGCATGGCATTGAGGGGGGAAAGGGTAAGAATGAGTCATCAGACTTATGTTGAACGCAAATGTTTCGATAGTAGAATGTATTTCCCGATAAATTAACAATTATTTGGAGTTGCAGCCTGAAATGAATATACCTTAATTTAAAAAAATACGTCAAAAATGTTAACTACAGTACACTCTCGTTCATCGGAACTAATGTGGCGGACGGCCGGTTCGAATGTCAACAAATTTCGATGAAGCGGAGTCCGTCGTGAGTTATCATTTCCGCCCGTACGGTGACCTACCATGATTGTATTCTGCTCTTGTTTTTAAGTTAACACAAGAGATTTTATGAAAATAAGGCACTCAAACTTGGAACATGGTAACAATGAACCTATAGAATAAAAACAACGCAGGAAAAAAAGATCCAAAATCTTTATTCTCATATTCCATATTCATATTCCACTAATATTCCAGCAGTCAACTGACTTCTACGTAACACAGGTGCAGTCGCGACGCGAGACAGACTGAATGACAGTTTGGGAAGCAGTCGAAACGGATGTTCACTTCCTGCCCCCTTCCTCTTTCTATTTTTGTGCGAATACTCCACGGCCTCGTGGAGAACGAATGGAAATTGAAGGCGCTAAAACGGAAAAATGATTTATTTCGTAAGAAAAAAAAAAAAAGTATCCAGATTTTCAGTTCCGATGAAGCGGAGTTCCGATGTCGCCGAGTCCGATGAACGAGAGTGTACTGTATCCACGTTTTTTTAGCATTGTTTGGATAAAAAATGCTAGGGGCCAAGAGAATACTCAAATTAAAGATTTTGAATATCCAGGATCCACTGTAACTTAGATTTTAGATTACAGAAAGGGCTGTCACGGGTATTATTTGGTACCCTGTTAGAAGTTTTGCCATCATATCAATTATGTTATGTATTGCACTTATTTTTCATCTTTTTTAATTAGGCAAGTAATTATTTGTTAGGTAAGTGATTAACTTATAAGTACCGTATAAGAACCGCGGCAATTTGATAAAAAATAGTGTCAACGCTTCATTTCTTGTTAAGTTTCTATTATTATTAGGTAGGTACCTAGGACTATTTTTTTCCAAGCAATACACTGTGAAATTTTTTTTCAATGCTCAAATTTTAAGAACAATTTTTGGAATATTACTAAATAATTACTGTATATTACAGAATTTTCTGTTTATAATTGATTTTCTTGACCCTTGACTTTAGCTTCATTATTTTTCATTTTTTATTTTAGTGTATGAAAATTCAAAAAGATTAAATTGTTTTGGATTCTTGAATTTTTACTTCTGGAAAAAATCCAATACAGATTATAAGGTTACAACTGATTCACTGGTGGTTCTGAAACTTATCTTTTAATTTTAGGCTAGGCCTACTTCGAAAGTAATGGTAATGTGAAATGATTTATTTTGAGTTACTGGTTTTAATTAAACCCATAACCACTCAAGTAAATAGGCTTCAAGAATTTTGTAGCCCCCATAATTACTCTGGGACTATTTATGGTAAGTAACCTGTTTAATAGTTTTGTGAGTTGAATTTCGAGATTCAATTCTTTAAGTTTCGGTTTCAAGGACCGAAATTCCTGTTTTTGACCATCACTAATACCAAGTTTTGACAAGCTAAAAATACATCTATTTATAGTGTTATTTGACACTGGTTAGATGTTTTATTGTTTGGTTCTATCTTTTGAATAATATGTTGTATCTATTTTATAATGCTTTGTTTCTTGTAGTATTGGATAAATACTGACACTATTCTATGTATACTTCTGTATCATAATGAATAAAGAACTTTGAATCTGAATCTCATTTTTGTTTTGCATGTATTTTTAATAATAAAAAAGACTTATTTTTTGTACTTTGTAGTAATCTAGAATTGTTATTGAATACAAAAATTAATTTGAAAACTTTCACAATTTTATATACAAGGTGGGCCAGTTTTATTTCAGGACAAAATGAAAAAGAAAACCTTCATTCCTAGACTTGCTTAAAAATTAGCACCCAGTAAATTTATACCTTTGTATGTAGAAAATATTGGCAGTTATTTAGTTTTTAAGGTCTTAGTTTTTTATAATTTATAACTGATAATAAAAATCATAATTAAAAAATTAAACTTATTTATCAAAGTTTCAATTTTAAATTTAAAATTTAATTTGTTTAAAATCCCACAGCATGGAAAATGCAAGACAAGAGGGGAAATATAAATTGATTTTATGAAGCTAAATGCATAGCCTGTGCTTTAATTAACATGAATTCAACTTGTTGATTTTCAGGTCTAGATTATCATTAAGTTAACTAGCCTAATTTGAAAAATTAACTCCCACCTTGGCTCTCTCTCCCATTCACTAATGATGGGCCAGAGGATTCTGCGTCTTCGAGCTGTCCATCTGCAACAATATACACGAGTAAAAGAATATCCACAAAACTCATTCACATTCTCAACACTGAAAAGCAAACTGGTGAAGGAAAGAAGAAAAATAATTAAGTACACGTCAGATTTTACAGTATTTCCATTGTTTGCCAATAACAATGATTCATTATGAGGTTTATGTCTGTGATATGCTTTATGTTTTATGCTGTGAGGTAGAACAAAGAACATATATACTTTGTTTGTGACCGTGAGTATTTAATAGACTATTGTGGCAATATGAAATCACTGATAAGTGAAAGAAGATTAAATCGCATTTCATTATTTGCAATATAACCATGCAACTCTCTATCAATTGATTTTTAAAAATTATTGCCCACAAAATTTGACAATAAACAATAGGATATTTAATGTCCTCCAAGATAAATGGACGTTTAGCTAAAATTATACACAGTGTTTCATAACTTCCATTTTAGGACTTTCAAGGTGTCTAGTTTATTTCCCTTTCAAACTTCAAGACTAATTTAAGACTTTTTCAAGACTTTATTTATTTATTTTTTTTTTTTAAGATTATCGCATCGCTAAACAACATTTGAATTTTTTCACGTTTATATATTGGCACCAAAAGTAAAATGGAGTGAATAGAAACATCAGGATGAATAGAAACAAAACTTCAATGAATAAAGAAAATTTTCGCTACTCGACTTATGATGAAAATGTATTTGGGAGTTATTTTTTCCTATTACAACAATACAACTATCTAAGAAACCTATTTTTGGCATGTTAATATCACTGTTTCTGGTTGTTTTATACTTATTTGTGTGTCAACAAATTTTTGTTTAAAAATATTCTCTCCGAAACTTCAACTGTAATAAGTATGAAATGGAATTAGATATAGTCATGTGATAAATATTTTTATATGGTATGAGCTATCTTACAAATAATTACTGATGTAGTTTAACATAATTATGAATTATATTAATTTTGTAAGTTAAGGCATGATTTTACTAAACGAGGGGCGATAGAAAATACTTAATTTTTTAAGGATAGACACCTTTTGAGAGACTATTTTACTTTTTGGAGGATCCATCTGACTTGAATATTAATCAAAATCAAGTATATGTACGGTACCTTGATGATTTAAGTTATGTCCCTATTATTATTCAAATTTAAACATCACATTTAAGGTTTTTATTATTATATATATGAGATTTTGCTGTGTAAGTTTTGTGCAAAAATATTTGTTCATTTCTGGAACAAATATTTTTGTATGTTGGAACTACCACGAACTCCCTCGGAGACGGTTTACAAAAAACGTATCTGTGAACCGCTGGATTCCGCTACAATACACGAAAAAGTGCAAGACTCGTGTTTTTAGACACGAACAAATTTTTTGAAATGTTGTACATCAGTTCGTTTTAGAAACTTGTTAATAAGTTAATTTTATAAATCAGATCAAATAGATTGTAACTAAATATATATAAAAAATTAAGTAAAAATATAACCAAGCATGAGCCACAAAAAATAACATTTTCACAATAAACATTTTTCAGTACCACTATGTAAAAAGATTTCAATTCTACTTAGATTAAAAATAAATTTGAAAGAGTAAATAAACATATACATAAATCTTACCAACAGAAGTTTGTACTCCTGGAAGGGGAGGAAAGCTGCTTTCCGTCAGGCTAAATTCTTCATCTGAAATTCCACAAAAATAAGTTATTATACATATTAATTACGTGGGTACAGCACAGGTTAAATGGAGACTTGAAACAAATAATTTTATTATAAGGAGGGACTGCAGTATATTCAGATTGCTCTACCCCTAATAAGCCATATCTTCCAATTAGGCTTTTTAATGAATCGGCATGGTTAATGGTTAAAGAGGAACTACTATTACTGAGTAAGTTTCATCGAAACAGTATGAGGATTGCAAACATTACAGTTGCAATGATGGAACACCAAGAAACTTGCAGTTCTGGGTTTTAAAACCATTCAATACCAGTTCCATTACTTATTCATGAGTCAGATGAATTGAACTGATCTGCACAATTGACCACTCGTGTTAGAAAATAATCAATTATTTTTTAAAAATATAATGTGTGTAGGCCTATCCTGTTTGTACTATACCGTAGTTCGTTCGTCTGTTGTGTTCTTTTTGAATATGACAAGGACTTTGTGTTTGAATCTTTTGCAAGATTTGATATTGGAGGAAATGCTCCAAAACTAGTCACCCTAACAAAATGAAGGATTGATGGCGTCACAAGTTAAATTGTAACTTTTCTCTATAATTAAGTACAATATTTTGTCCTCCAATTAAACTGTTCCAGGCCGAAACGACCCAAAAATAACAAACCGTAGTGTTGTGTAACAGGTGAGAAATCTAAAAACGTAAGGAGTGGTAAACTCAACATGTGCTTCAATTGGGACTTTATAAGCAGATCGCTTGGGAAAGAACTGTACGTTCCTTTGGAAATATATGAATACAGTAGTAGAGTTCCGCAGATCCGAACCCACTAACCCGAAAATCCGCTTCATCCCAACACGTCAGGTTGAAAAAATACCATTTTTCCCTTAACTTTTTAAAGAGGAAAAATCTAGAAAACCTGGTCTTTTTTGTAAAAAAGAAACAAAATAAAACAATCGTTTATTGTTACACAAAAAGCTAAGTGGATCACATTGATTAGGCCTACATAATAATGTAGCTGAACATATTGATTGACTCTAATGTAAAACAAAAACAAAGCATATAACCTAGCAAGGACTTTTTTTATTGCACATCTTTAATATTTTTATCTGTTGTCATCTGGTGTATGCAGCACAGTACACAAATTAAACAAGGGGTGATTAATTTGTACAGTCAACACTTAAATAATGAAAAAATCAGCGCCAACAGTTCGTAAATTCCTTCCGACTGTCCGTGCACCTGTTCACAGAAAAATACTAAAGAGCAGAGAGTTGGCATTAGCAGATGTCTCCTTAATGTTGTAATTTCAGATATCATGAATGCTTCATTGCCAAAATATGAACTTTTTGTGCCTTTCTAAAACTTTATTAAATAACAACAAAATATCCTCTTAACTAAATGATATGATAAATAGTGGTTGCGGCGGGGAGGGCTGTGGTTACGATTTTTTTTTAACAAAATATCCTCTTAACTAAATGATATGATAAATAGTGGTTGCGGCGGAGGGCTGTGGTTACGATTTTTTTTTAACATTGTGGTAGCGAACGTGTTAAGCCTATTTATATCGCCATTAAGTTTGTCCTCTATGGATGAGATGTTTGCAAAATGATGAGAGTGGTGAAATCATCAGACAGCTGTCTTCCGTTTTATCTTGAGTCGTATTTTAAGGTTGGAAATTACTTCTGATTCTTAGCTAGTAATATGACGATGTTTTTGTAGTTTTTTGGATGTCATTATCTTTCATTATTGCTTTCAAAACTAGGAGTCACGGATTTTAAAAGCACAATCACGGACATTGGTCAGTTGAATCACGGAGTTATGTCAGAATGCAAAACAATGTAACGTCATTATTTAGCACGATGGTAAAATTAATTTCACGTAATTTTAAAACAAACACTACGGATTTATCCGAATTTAATGACAGAAACATTAGGCCTAGTAGGATAATATAATTTTTTAAAGTATTATTTATTTTTTAATGTACAGCCCTTGAGGTCACAGTATTTGTATGATTTACCTTCGTATCCGGTTAATCTGAAAATTCGCTAAACCGAACAGAGTCCGGTACCAATTAGTTTGGATTAGCGGGACTCTACTGTCACATTAAGTTCTATTCAAATAATTAAAAAATATATTAAAAATGTAAACATATATAAATATACTAAATAACTTACTGTCTTTTTTTGGCGGTCTAACATCAATAGATTCGTCTAATTTCTTCGACCGGGACCATGGCCCTTCAGAGGGTCGGTTGGGCTTTCCTCTCCCCCTCCCAAGACTCGGCTTTTTTCTTTGTTCTGACATCTGAAACCAATTATTTGTCATTAAGTTATTCAAAGAAAAATATGATTCGGTTTTAGTTAATTTGACATTGCTCCTTGATAACTGAAATCCTCACAAAAAGATATAAATTTCAAATAGTCAATTGTAAACAGAACGCATACTCACAAAATTGATACCTTACTACAACTCAAAACCAAAATTTTAGAATCAAATTTCAACTCAGACAATTATCCTTCAATAATTTTAGGGGTCAGAAGATTAGAGAGGAGAGTAAGGACATAGGCCTACATAATTTTATTTGAAAATATTTAACCCTCCAAGAGTTTAATAATAGGACCACCGAATGTTACACTCAGCCATTCCATTTAAAGTAAGCCTAAATTTTAAATAAACGGTAACTGACACATACTTTCTCCCAACAATATAAAAAAGTGTTAAAAGCTTCAAACATTAATGTCTTGATGGCTCAGTCGGATAGCTACCAGCTGAGCAGTACGAGTTTACCGGGTTCCAGATAAGACTAATTTTGATCAATTTCTTGAACATTTAGGTAATGTTCTATGTATTTTAGATGCTAATAATAAGTCAAATGCTTCAGTCATACTTTGTGGTGACTTTAATGTGGATCTCCTTGTTAATGAGGTACATAAATCAGTTTTTGTCCATTTGTTAAAAAGTTTCAATTTAAAATGTACCGTTTTAGATATTACTAGGCCTAGTAGAATTTCTGGTGGAAAAGGTTCTTGTATTGACAACATAGCAACTTCATTGCATGAAGATAACATAAATAAGGTTTTTGTGGAACCAACTATAGGCTCAGATCATCACTCTGTTGTTGGGCTTTTCAATTTGTATAAACAAGAAAACAAAAATCAAAAAGCCCCTGTTTTCACAAGAATTACTCGGCCCATTCATGATATTAACATTACCTATTTTGTCTCATTAATTAGTAAAGTAAATTGGTTGTTTCTGTATACTTTAGGTTGTTTAGATGATAAGTTTGATAATTTTTTAAGTATATTTGTGAACATTGTAGATATTGCTTTTCCTGTCAAGTATGTCAAAACCGGAATAGTCAGAAATAGGCCATATAAGCCTAATTGGTTTAATGAAAATCTTTTAATGCTCAGAGAGCAATGTTTCTTTGTATATAATTTGTTTAAGAGTACTAATCTAGAATTTTATAGAGACTCTTACAAACTATTAAGATCAAGGTATAAATATGAAGTAGATCAAGCGAAGAGAGATCATTATGACAGTAAAGTTCTACAGGCTAATAATAAGCCTAGAGCTATTTGGTCAATTATTAAAGCAAATTTAAATGTGAATGAGAAGTCTTCAAGCAACAAACCAGTCCCTGGTTTGAATTGTGACACATTTAATAATTTTTTCTTGAATAATATCCAGACAATTAAGCAAAGTATTCCTAGTTCAAAGTATGATATGTCACATTATTTGAATAAGGTACAGATTAATGGTACTGATAATAGTCCTAGCTTTTCTGTGGGTAATATAAGTGTGCAAGAGGTATATAGCGCTATTTTTTCCTTAAGTAACAGTGTCAGCCTAGATGTTTATTGTATTAACTCGTCATTTGTGAAATTTGCTGCACCATATATAGTTGAAGTTTTAACTTATTTGTTCAATGAATGTATTGAAAAGTGTGTATTTCCTTCTTGCCTTAAGATGTCTAAAGTTATTCCTTTGTTTAAAAAAGGTGTAAAAACTGATTGTACTAACTACCGTCCTGTGTCAATTATACCTGTTTTTGCGAAGGTCTTTGAGATTTTGCTGAATAGTAGAATTGTTAAATATTTTGAAGATAATATCTTGTTTTCAGAAGATCAATTTGGGTTTAGGCCTAATAGGGGCACATGCAATGCTATTGTCGAGTTTATGAAACATTGTGTAAATAATTTAGATAATAGATACAAGATCTGTGGTAATTTTTATGATATGTCGAAAGCCTTCGACACCATTTCTCATGATTTATTGGTAAAGAAACTAGAATATTATGGCTTTGATCAATCTTCTCTCAGATTAGTACAATCATACCTTTCAGAAAGAAGCCAGACTGTGTATTACAACGGTTGCTTTTCTTCATATTTAAGTGTGGATACAGGTATTCCTCAAGGCTCAATATTGGGGCCTACCATGTTTATAATTTATGTTAATGACTTAACTTCTGCTGTTAAAAAAGATAATGTTAAAGCCTTCATGTATGCTGATGATCTTGCAGTTCAGGTACATTATAAACTTCCTGGCCTATTAAATTATATTGTCAATGATGTTAACTTAACTATAGAAGATTGGACTTCTGCCAATTCACATTGTCTAAACACCAGTAAAACTCAGAGTATGGAATTTAGCCTTGGGATCTCAAAGCCGAATGAAGTCAGTGTTTCATTTTTAGGTGTTTCTGTTCAAAATAATGTTAAGTGGAATATTCATATTGAAGTTGTGTGTAATAGAGTCGCCAAAGGTATTTTTATTCTGAGAAAATTTAGATCTTTTGTAAGTATTGATGTATTAAAGTCTATATATTTTGGTCATATTCAGAGTCATTTATCATATGGTATTATTGTATGGGGCCATTCTGGAGAATTAGGCAAACTCTTGATTTTACAAAAAAGAGCTGTCAGGACAATTTGTAATGTTAATAATAGAACGCATTGTAAGCCATTATTTAAGCAGCTTGGGATTCTAACTGTACCTTCTTTGTATATTTTAAATTGTTTATTGTATATTAAGTGCAATTTAGAAGATTTTCCGTCTAATTGTTTAGTTCACAATCATTTCACGAGACAGAGCTCTTATCTTCGACCAACGCAATGTAACCTGGAAATGTCTAAGAAAATTTTTATCGAATTTGGCAAAAAGATTTATAATTTGTTACCAAGTCATATCAAATGTTTAGAATTAAGTAAATTTAAGGTTAGCGTTAGGAAAATTCTCTGTGATTTATGTGTTTATAATGTTCAAGAATTTATTGAGTCCATGACCCCTGTGTACTCTAGATTAGCCTATTGATAAAAAAAAAAATGTTATTGACGTTGCTGTACATGAATTTGTTGTTGGCAATAAATGGATTTGATTTGATTTGATTTGATTTGATTGACCCGACGCGCTCCTGTGACTTTTAACAACGGACTGCGTTTATCACTAAACGAAAAATTGAATTTTCTCCGCAACCACTTGACGTAGAGCAATAATTCAAAATACTGAATAATTTAGTTTTTTGCTTTTTTTTAGCTTTATTTAATGGTGATAAGTAAAATTTATTTCAAGATAACAGCTATTTTGAAAATCCAAAAAATTGATTTTTTAAACACTTTTTACTGTATAACTTTTGAACGAGCATTTTCTCACAGATGCAGGTGGTGTCATTTTATTCAGTATTTTAATCTTAATAAACCACAAAATTTTAATCAAAATCGTTAGAGCCGTTTTTGAGAAATTTTGTTTTTTTACGGTTTTTGAGGGTTTTTGGGGGTAAACTACCCTTAAAAATAAAAAATTTTAAAAAATAAAAAAAAAGCCTGGAATTATTGTGGGTTTAGACCTACATACCAAATTTCAACAAAATCGGACCATTAAGGCATTCTCTAGCTCTGTATGTATACATCCTGACACACACACACACACACATACACACAGACATCACTCCAAAAACCACTTTTTTGGACTCAGGGGGAACCAAAATGGATAAATCCACCAACAACTCAAATTCAAAAATTTTGACGAAAACAATACTTTCTCCATATAGGCTACTATGGTATGGGGGGAGAAAGTAAAAGTTAGATTAATTTATAAGATATTCTAAAATATAAAAATCCCAAGTATCACACTTTGTGTTTTTCTTTAATTTTTTGTTTCTTGTTTTTTTTTTATATATATTTTATACAATATGTTGCTTTGTTCTGGCTGTAAGTAGCAGAAAGTCGGCTGTTAATTGCCATTTTGTGTTCTAAATGACTGAATGACTCCATTGTTTAAACTGCTTCCCTCCATCATCAGCAGAAGAAGTTATGTTGCTTTTGTATTTTCCATGATAGAAGATTGGATTTTAAAGGTAAGTTTTACAGTCATTTATGAAGGTGCAAGACTAGGTCTATTTTCATGAGTTCGCTAACCAGCATGATCGGGGTATGGAAACGGGGTTTTATGGAATTTTGAATTGGAATTTTGGCATATGAACCCGTATGTCTTGAAATTTTGATTATGTGTATCCAAAATTATTTTAGTAGAGAGCAAAGTTATGTACAAAATTATTTTGTAATTTTAGAATTTTTAACTTAAAGCATAATTTTGGTAACAATTAGTATGGGAAAAATTTGTTGTATTGTTAGGTAATCCATTTTATATACTTTCATATAATATATAAATTTATAGTAGGTCATAAAATATATTTTTTACTAATTTTTATTTGAAAGTATGCAGAAACCTTTTTTTAAAAAAAATGCGTAATGCTACAGGGGTGCTGTATTGAACGCTCAGAGGGTTAACATTATTTTTGTCTTCAATGTTCAAAGAAGGTTTCTATATGGTGAGTCAAATAAAAAATAAAAACCTTAAAATGAACTAAGGGGAAAAGTTTCTATCGTTTATGGCAAAGCATGGTGTGTAAGGTCCCAACCATTTTTTTTTTTTTTTTTTTTTTTTTTTTTAATAAATACAACAAAGAACAATATTGGAACTTATGTTTGTACACGTAACACCCGTTACACTTAAGAATTTTTATTCCATATTAATCAAATCCAATAGATCGTTTTAAATATAAGCAACATCTAAAAAAATATCTGCCTTATAATGATATTTATTTAAATTCTACAATTAATTTCATAGAGTTAACTAATGGAAGTAAGCTCTGAATCATCATAGGTTCAAAAATGGTAACATCCGTTATACACAATATCCCAGTTATTGAGTGGTTGCTCTCATTTCCTGTTTAAGCATTTTATTAATGGGTAGGCTATTAAATACTCATAATTTAGGGCTATATTCAAATGTGTAAGGTCTTCCATGATACAACTTTTGTTTATGAATGGGATGACAAATTGCATGCACTAATTATGAGAAAGACGTGTTTCCTCTTACAGGTACCGGAATTTACTTTATATGAGTAGTTCTACGACTCATTAACTAAAAGTCTACTTTATCTTTTCAAAATTATATACCAGCAATAAAATGAGCCCATGTAATTTGTGTCTCAAGTCTTACATGTAGGCCTAGACTATGTTTAGTGTAAATACCTAAAAACAATATCATGTGATTGAATTGGAAAATTTTTACAAATAAAAAATTAAACTGTATTCCTTATAGCAAAAAGTACGGAAGACTTAAACAATTAACAGGAACACAATGGTGTTTACGATACTGGGGATCAGGAACCACTAGCTGTTTCCGGGCCACACACTTTTTACTTAGCCTATGATTGCCATGACTGTCTTGTGATGCAGTAAAAACTAAGTACTGAGCTACTGTAACAAAAATTGGGTCTATCTTCAGTGGACTCACCAAACTACCCTCTCCAAACTACGCAGCAAGGAATTTCCCGGCAAAAAAATGGCATACACTGTCAGTACCATACTCTTTACAACGTCAATTCCCACACATTAAAAGTAGTAAAATGTACGTCTATGGGGTGAGGATATCAGAGAATGGCGGTTGAAAGAGTGACCGTTAATCAAGGTTCTACTATAATAGAATAGGCATATCCATGCAGTCGGATAATGAAGTTTCGACGCACATTGGGCCTAATGTTGTTTAACCCTAGCAGTGGCAAACTGTCGCGCGTTGCGACAGTATGGCAATGCGATGTGGAGTGGCCACTGTCGCATTGCGACAGTATGGGTCCGAAAATTTTCTAATGGTTAAAAACCAATACTAACTAACTCTAATGTGGATAATATTTATATCGTTTGAAAGATAAAGATTCTAAACTTTCATTTTAATATATAAATGAACATTTAGCGAGTTCCGTAACCCTGTGACGACAGTTAGAAATATGCCATAATTTACAGTGCAACATCATATGAGCAGACGATGTGCCAACAACTGCAAAACATGTGTTTTTTTAAATTCCATAACTCGGGTAGTTTTGGTCGCAGATAGTTCCAGGTGGTACCAATGGATAGACAAAGAATTGCCCTTTAATTTAATATTAATTTTGCTAGTAATATCGTAACAGACCTGAATTTATAAATTATTGAAAACAGCTGATTTTTTTAAAATCGAACGAGCGGCCTACTGTCGCAACGCGACGGTTTGGAAAATGCGTAATTATATCTTCGATATAAAATCAAACTAGTCAAATCATTTTGAAGAAGAATAAACGTAGAATTATTTAGTTTTGCGATACGTAGCAGGTTGCATCACTGGCGCTGTCGTCTTGAAGGAGAAAGAGAGGGAAGAATTTGCCACAGCCGTCAGCTGATTCGCCGTTATTATTTATGTTGTACAATACGTGGTGTATTACGTTCGTGTTTTCTGATGTAAATAATTTATTTAGCTGTTCGTGAAGTGTTTGTGTGTTTATAACAGCAATGTTTATGCATTATATTATGCACAAATATTACTGAAGTGTGGAAAATAGTGTTTAAAGTGTGGTTTTGTATTTAGCACGATATCTGGCCTACAATAAAGCGGCTGCTGTTGTTTTATACAATGAAACATAACACATAAGTTAGGGGCCTAGGCTATAAAAACTATAATAAACCCTGAGTGTTATACATTTTTTTGTAGGGAATTGAAGAACCTTCAACATAATTTTACAATTTTTTGCATAAATAAAGTATAAAAATTTTATAGGCCCTACCTAATAAAAAATCCAAAAAAATTCTAATTTTTCGAAATTTATAAAATTTATAAGTACAGTACAGTATGTTGTTGTTATTGGTGGATAAGGAGACCCCGGCCGAACCGTTGAGCACGTCTGCCTCTAATGGGCATTTTGCGCAAGCCCCCGGAAGGATGGGATATTGAAGGAAGAGAAAGGGTGAGACACGGGACTGTCCACTCATGTTCAAGTTAGAGGTTTCTATGCCCGTCGCATTCCTCACCCCCTGCTGTCTTGAACATATGTTCCAGCTAGGGGTTTCGATGCCCATAGCATTTCTCCTCACCCCCTGCTGTCTACATATGTTCCAGCTAGTGGCTTACATGCAGTTCGCATTGACCCCCCACTGTCTTGAACATGAACGAAGGAAGGGAAATTGTCATAGTGGACAGCCAAAAGACTTACCACAGTGTTATGACAACTTCGTTTGCTGTACCCAATGTCAACTTCGCAACTAGTATAAACCAGTTTTAAAGTTGTCCTGGGATACAGTACAGTATATAAAATTTATAATACCGATTTTTCATTATTTTTATGACTTAGGCCTATTTCTGTTCCTTATTTCATTGGGATTATAAAAATAAGTTATTCGTGGATGGCAAAAATATAATTATATTATTATCAATATTTATAAAATGTTTACACAATAAAATTTGACGGTCTTTCGGGTTTCCATATATTTGTATGTAACTTAACTCATGCAAAAAAATAAAAATCCCCACGTAGGTAGGCCTATGCTATATTTTTATGTACAGAAATAAATTTCCTACAATATGTATATAGGCCTAAAGAATTTTTTATAAAATAATTCATAGAAAAATTTTTACCCAGGCCCCTTTTGAAATTTCAAAATAAATATCTTACAATTTTTTACATTTTTGTTTTTATTTCCAAATGACCCTTTCTGATATTATTTATTTTATTAGCCTATCTACAATGTTTTGCAAATAAAATGAATATAAGGTTGACTAAGTTTCAATTAGGCCTAGCCTATATTTGGAATTTATACGAATTTTCAAAAAAGGTCTGCAAATTTGCCAAATCCGCCTGGCCACTTCCCACTTCTAACATTGGCCGCTATTAGGGTTAACCTTCCTGCCACGGACAATTTTTCTGAAGTGTAAATTAGGCCTACTCTTTCTAGCCTTTCCACAGCAGATCATTTTTAAGATTTCGAATTTTTTTGCAGTGGTTGCATAATTGATGTGGCGGATGGATGCTTTCTGTGTCAATATCGCGCAATCGCTTTTATTTTTGCTATGGGGAAAAACTTAGGCATAGTCTACCAACACCTTCACTTCTGTACGGCAGCTAGGGTAGATCAATCTTCAAACTTAGTCTTTAGCCCCAATTCAATGAACTTCTTGACTCAAACGAGTTAGCCTATCAGTAGACTTTGACTAGGCCTATAGGCCTAGAATGGTTTATCAGCTAAGTTAGCCTAACTTACCTAACTGGTTTTTTGTTCATATACTGTTTATAAGTACTAGGCCTACTTAGACTAGCTCTCAGGACTTGCAAGTTAGGCCTAATGTACGAATTGGGATTGCAAAGCAAGATAGAGAAAAGACTACTGGTACAACTTTATCAAAACATAATGGCAAGTAAAACACAAAAATGTATGCTCAATTACATTATTGGGATTGTGAACTTCAACATTGGTCTGAGACAAGGCCTAGGCCACCCAAAGCCTCATTGCCAATCACTGTGTGTTAACCACAGTCCTGCCAAAGTGTACCTTGGAAGCAGATAGGCCTACCTAGGCCTAGTATAGAACAAATTCATCTGAGTAATATTCGTTGTTAAGAGTTAATAAGACAATTGTAGGGCAATCCTGATGTAAAACTTGATCATGTTACGGGAAACCCAGGTCATGGTCCTGTGGGCCTAATCTGAGTATAGTAACTTAACGGTTCGACTGTTAACTATAAGAAAGTTGACATACCGTAAGACGATTGGCTAATAGAAATTACAAATAAAATAATATTTAAAAATGAATTGGCGCAAACCTTTGAGTGTTTTCATCAAAACGAGACTTCTCACCAGCAAATAACCGTTAGAGCATTGCACATGCCCCACAATCCTGGATTAATATCAAAATGGTTCCGTTTCGAGTGAAGATTGGTAACATTCCAAATTTCAACATTCGTTTCCGTCCGTCTAGAGAAATCCCTAGTCCTCGTTCCTGTAGTTTAAAACTGACATAGAGTACCACTTTAGATATTCATATGTAATTTTCTGAGAAATCCCGAATCTACAACCATTGACGCTATAACCATTGACTTTGGATTCTATTAAATTCAATTTTTGAAAGCTTTGTTAAGACTATTCAGTACTTAATTGAAAATAACTCGGAAAAAAGTATACAACGTGAAATATTTTAAAATACAACCTTGGATCTCTCAGGGTTTAATTGTATCACTAACAAAACTAGATAAAATTAAGTAAACAGCTGTATTGGACAATTTAACAACGTTTTACGAAACAGGTATAGGCCTATTTGATACAGAAATTTTCTGCACTTTCTAACTAAACGGGCTAAATTTAACTCCTTTAATGACAGATTAAATGAAGCCGAATGGAATGGTAAAAAGTTCTAGAAAGTTGTGAATGAAGTGTCAGGTCGTCCCTGTACCAATGTGAGGTTTCCAGTGGAGGATTGTTATTAGGGTGATGACGCTCTCTCACCCCAGGTAAAATTGAAGAAATTGCACAACAATTTAACCAATATTTTTCTTTGGTTGGTTAAAACCTAGCCAACAACATTCACCCTAGAGGTGCTCCGGGGGTTTTAGGACACCGACCACTCTGTGGATTTCATATGTTTGGGATGCGGCCAGTCAGTCACCAACAGCTAATAGATGAAGATAAAAGTATAAGGGAGCTCAGCGCCTGGAGATGACAATATACCTTCGAGGTTCATAAAAGAAAACGTTGATCTTTTATTCATACCTTTAACTTATATTGTTTATCTCAGTATCCGTAAAAGAAAATTTCCAGATAGATTTTAAACTGCTAAAGACATTCCAATTTTTAATTCAGCCCAAAATAATTTAATGACAAATTTTATACCAATCTCCCTTTTAACCTGCATTTATAAAATTCTTGAGAAACGTTTCAAGATTCAGTTAACATCGTACCTTGAACAAGCATCAGTTTTATCCAATTCTCAATAAAATGGTTTTAGGAGTAGTAAAAAAAAAACATCTGATGCTTTGTTTGATTTGACCAAACTGATATCTGAAGAAGTCGGACAAAAAATGGCATGATTACCTTTTTGGATCTTGCCAAATCTCGTTTCTTCAAATGGAATCAGTAGTGATACTGCTTAATTTGACTATGGTGTTGTTCAGGGAAGCACTCTTGGTCCTTTTTCTTATTTATATTAATGACATTTCTAAAATCACATTATCAGTTATTTCTTTTTGCTGACGATATAGCACTAGTTTCTACGTTCTGCTCGTGTGGTATGGAGTATGCCGATCGAGGCTTTCTCGGACCATAATAGGCTTTCTGGTTTGACCATAATAATTTAACCGTCAATATTGACAAAACTAAATACATACCCATTATTCGCTAAGACCTGATCATGAACCAGGCCCGAGTGAGCTGTGGCTGCACTTCTGCAGCAACCGGCGCGGGCGGGCGGCTGCCTTGTTGCTGTGGAGTTATTAAACGTGTATAGCATAAATATCTAGGTGTTATTATAGATAAAAACTGTGTTGGTCTCCTCACGTTCAATATTTGAATCAGAGATTAAGAAAACTCATTTATGCACTTAAACAGCTCAGGCAGGTTCTTCCCGCTAATCGCTGTGTAGGACTGCATACTTTGCTTACGTGCAGTCTGTTCTGGGATATTGGACCCTGGGTTGGGAGGCGGCCTCTTTCTCCACACTTGAACAACTAAATGTTACTCAGAGGACCATCATTAAATCTATTTTGAATAAAAATATGAGATATCCTACAACACTACTGTATGATTAATTTCCCGTTTTAAATTCCAGAAAACTTTAGATCAAGACTCTTCTTTTATAAATTAAAACTAACAAAAATAACATTTGTCCTGAAGTTAACCATAACTATCCAACAATAAGCAGACACAATACAGGTTTTCAAGTTCCTACATTATTCCATAAAATCTTTTTATCAACTCCATCCCAAGTAGCATAAAAATAAGTTTTAACAGAAGTTTGCAATGATTTGTAAGAGTTCAATATTATTTTAAAATAATTTGAATAATGTAGCCTATCCGTTAAACTTGGAAATGTTTTGAAATTAATACGAGTTTTTAAATAAGTTTGTAATGATTTTAAAATGAGTTTGCAATGATATTTTAAAATGTAAAATGGTTGGCAACAATTTTTTCATCAAAATTGATAAATAAATGCATTATTGCTAACAAAAAAATTATTAAATGCAGTAAAAAACTTAACAAAAATGTATTACCTATGTCAGGATTTAAGCCCAGACTTCACACTCGACGTCCTAACGAAAGCTTTGAGCCACCTGAGCTGTACACGGTGGTGTTCTTATTTTACTACTCAAACATTCACAAATCTTCTTTCACTGGTGCATTCTGTGCACTTGGGAGATACGTAAGTAATAACTTACGTTATTACTTATACCATAACATAACTTACGTTTAATACGTTAATACGTAATATTTCTTACATTAATGTAATACGTTAAAGGCGCTAGGACATTGCTCTAATGGTTGCTGGTTCAAATCCTCAAGTAGGATTAATATTTTTGCTCGGTTTTACGTACATTTTTTAATCTACTGGTTAGCAAAAATGCATTCGCTAAAAAACTTGGTTTGAAAGAAATAACAAACTGTACAAATATATAATAAATATTGTAAAAGTTGGAGATGGGTCGATGGTCTATAGAACCATTATGTTTAATTTTTAGTTTATTTTGTGAAAGGGATCGATGGACCATAAACCTTGTTTATAAATTATTTTATTAAATATCGATTTTGGCTGATGTACCATCAACTCAAAAACTATAAATGTATTAAACATAATTTAATATTAAAGTAAAGGGTCGATTACATCTCAAATAGATGGTCCATCGACCCTCTCAAATTAAATATAATTAAAATAAGATAGAGGCTCGATAGACCATCTATTTGTGGTGTAATCGAACCTATAATTAATAAAATAATATAGGGGTTCGATGGACCATCTATTTGAGGTGTAATCGAACCTAACTGGTGTTTATACGTTATTTTATATTTAAAGGGTTGATGGACCATCGAACCATAATAAAAACATTTATTTTACTTTATATTTAAGTGTGATGGTCTATCGAGCCATTTATATTTTATGTTAAATTATGATTTCACAAGGATTGATGGTCCATCGATTTTGTATGTTAAAAAACTAACTTTTACTCCAGGGTCGATGGACCATATATTTCAGGTGTAATCGACCTAGCCCCTTAAATGTATTAAATTATAAAGTTTAATTAATTCACCCTGCATATACTTAATCTAATATTCATTAGATCTTAAAAATAGTATAAAGTGCAAATGACATGAAGGTACATTTAAAAACTATTTAAAGCACCCAAAAATGGTCAGTTTGTAGTAATTTCGAATTTTGGTCAATGTTTTTATTTTACTTACAAAAACTTTCGAGTGCACCAATGAAGGCCGACTAGCCGAGTTTCAAATGTATAAATAGTAAATTATATCCACTTGCAGTACAGTTTCCATGGCCCAAAAGGAAAAGGCGCTAAGACATTTAGTGACAGGTTGTTGGTTCAAATCCTCCCATGCATCACATATTTTTGCTCGAAATTACTTACATTTTTTTAAATCTACTAGTCAGCAAAAATACGTTCATTTAAACATTCTGTTGAAAAAAACATATAGCTGGGTGGGTATACTTTGGATATTTGTTGGTTGGTTGTTCAATCCTACAATGGGCCAACCTCGCACCTTGTTACACTTCCTCGTTTGTCATCCAACCATATTCGGCGATAAGTTTCCAACGTTGGGCCAACGATTTGTGCTACTGGGTTGTCATCCATAAGATTGTTATGGGTACCTATACAAATATTTTTGTCAACCATAAGATTCTATAATGATAGACAATCCATACACACTTTATATGTTAATATTCATAGTACGGCTGTTTCCCAAATGCATGTATGTATTTATGACCCATTATCAGCAGGGGTTTGATGTATGCATTATATAAATAAATTTTTATGACGCTAATTTATCCTTTTATTTGCTAGGTATTTAATTTCGGCTCCTTTACTGATTGATTAGTCATGGAATTCGTATCATTTCTTAAGCACTCTGTATATAACAAAATTCTAATAATATTGTATTTCTTGTGAAGTGGTTTTAAAAATATTGGGCATTTTGGGTCCTCTGCTCGAGGCAAAGCAATACATCTCGGGCTTATATAATTTTGGAAAACACTCTAAGCAATATTGAACATAATATCGATAGTTTCAATAAAATGGATTGGTAGTATAAAAATTTATAGGCATGCAACCAAATAATAGAATTTTATTACCTAACAAGTTTGACATGTAATTAATAAGTATTTAACTTGTAAAATTTAATTCGATTGTAAGCCTGTCAACATTTGGAAATTTTTAACAAAACATATACACTCTAATGGCTCTGTTGAGAAAAAAATTATAGTTTTTTTCTGTCTGGAACTCGAAAAAACGTTTCCTTACAATATACGTAACGTTTCGTTGTTAAATATGGGCATCTATTTAGTGGCAAGTGAAACAAATTAAAAATTATGCAATAATAGTTTAAATCTGTGGCCCAAAGGTTCATAAAATTAATCATTATTAGATTACAATACAGAGTGTTCGAAAGCTCTCTTCAAAAACTCAGTATGGTAATTCCTTGGATCAATATTAACAAAAAATTTTATTGGAACCTTTATCACACCGATGTTCATTTCTAAGAAAAAATATTTTTCCATGTGTATTTTTAAAATGGCGGCCATTTTAAGATTTTTACTCAAATATCTAAAACCCGGTAAATTTGATCAAAACTACAAATAACAAAAAAGTTCACAAATTAAATTATCTAACCAATGATACCAACTTTATAAGTATTTGGTCTTAATAAAGGATTTATTGAAATTTTCCCCCTGAAACCCTTAATTTTGAAATGCATGCAACTTAAGGTTGTTGAATAGAAAAATTGCAATAACTCCGCTCTTAATTGTTATTAGAGATCCTTACTAAATTGGTATCATTGGTTAGATAGTTAAATTTGTCAACTTTTTTGTAATTTGTACAATTTTTAAAAAACCTTCCGCTTTTGAGATATTTAAGTTTAAAAACTTTAAAATGACCCGTTTTGAAAATATAAATCGAAAAAATTTAAGGTACAGTAAGTCAGCTACAATGGTAACGACATTGTAAAACAGTTTACAATGTACTGTTTACTATTATTATAAAATTTCAGTTTAAAATGTAAGTGTAAGCCTTTATTACATTTAAATATTACTACATATGTATGTAGTCAAAATTCAAATACACTTTTAAATTAACGTATTTAATATTAACTTTAAGCGTTAATAATGTAGTACTTATATTTTTACTGTGGAAAAACCTTTTTGCTTAACTTTATATGTCTATTTTGTTGATATTATTATTTTTCGGTGTATCTTAAAACCTTTCCATTCCCATTTTTTAAAATATATATATATTTAATTTTGAATATCCACTTGATCTGTGTGAAGGAAAACACATTTTCTTTCCACTTAATTGCAATAATGTGATAGGAAGGAAGGTACCGTTAAAACTTAGTACAGGTCTTTATTTAACTCTATGTATTCTATATAGTATATGATGAAATAAATCAAATCGATTTTCTACTGGCCTTTGTCATCGTCATATAAACGGAAGTCAGCTATAGACTTCACTATACCCACAATGCACTTTAAGCTAATTTCCTTTTTGGCTCCACAAAATACAATAATGCAATTTTGATTCTATTCTCAAACTGTGTGTTGTGTTTGACCGGCCAGATATCCGTTTTAGAGATTGGAGTATAAAGTTTTGGCTGCCTGGTAAATCAATTAGCCTTCATTCAGTATTTATTTGTTTTCATTACTGTATTATATTGAACAATACACATGGCGGATTCTAAAGAAGGATCTTCAAAGAAAAGTCCTCTTAAGAGATCGGCAGATCCATATGAAGAGCCTGGTCAATGCAGTCCTCCAAAACAAAGCAGGGTGGGTGATTTGAAATTCCCAACACCAGATATTTCCCCTCAAAGTTCGCCGAGACGGAAGGTGGATTCTGTTTTTGCAAACATCGTCCCCAGAATGAGTACTGATGAGATCAAAGAACTAATGTATGAGGAATTCTTGCGGCTGTACCACAGAAGAATCATTGATGCTTCAATGCTGGAAGCGGGTGCTATAATGAACTCGCAGACTTTTATGCATATTGCTTCAATAGTAATGAAGAAGAGAGATGCTGACCTGCGAGACTTGTACACTAGTTTCTTAAATGAAAAGTTACTGGAACAACGAGAAGAGCTGATTAAAGAAGCTGACGAAGAAATCAGCAGGATGTTTGAGGATGCTGATGACCCAAGTTATGTGGGCTAATGAACCAAGTGTTGTGATAACATAGCCCAGTGGATTTTTATAGACTAGAAAATAAATTTGATCACTTAGACCTAGGCTATAAAGCAAACTTTTTAATTTAATTATTTTTAATTTTAATCTTTAAATGTTAATAATACTACTAAAGATAAGTATAACTATAGTCTTATTTCATACTAGGCTTGCATTTTTAATGCCTAACTTTAAAAATAACATTACTGAAATAACTTCTTCATTTTTGTTTCTAAATCAGTTTGTTCAGTTAGCCTACATGATATAAAATGAGTTACTCTACTTTTAAAATAATTGTGTTATGCTTTCAAATAAGTTTTGTAATATTTGTTTTGCTTAAAGTTATTAAATAAAATAAAGTTTGGTTGACCTAAATTGTTTTATTTAGATATGTGATAGGCCTATCAGCAGTTAAATAATTAAATAATAACAATCTGTCTATTAACAATCTGGATTGTAACAATCCGTAAAAATTATCTGAGTGTAAGTTAAATTTTTATATATTTTGTAGCTGATATTTGATACTTACCTACTTAAGTTACTTGATACTTTGCATATTTCCCGTTGACTTGGCATAGTTTTAGGAGCGTCAGGAGGGCTTCCTAAAAGAGAAGCCTAGGCCGTTGTCTGGGAATTAGGCCAGGGTAGGAATAGTCAGGCAGGATGGAACCATACCATGGAAATTACAAGGGTGTTGCATGGCTAAGTAAGCTATATTTAATTTAAATTTGAAAAATTCTTCTAGGCTGTAAAAACTACTGTATTTTCAATTAGGAAAAGTTTCAGATCTCTCTTGAATTTGTTTACAGAGTCTATTTGTTTTATTACCTAAGGTAAGGACTGGAAAATTTTCCTGCCCTAAGTCATGTATTCAGGCTTCTCATAAAGAGTAAGTCTATGCTGTTCTGAAAAAGGGTTCTTAAACCTAGTATTATAGCTATGGACTGTATTATTCTGGTAATCTAAATTTAACAAACAGAAATTCCAAAAAGGAAGACACGTGGAAACTTCAATATTCTCAGGTTTTTAAAGCGTTCTCTACAATGTTCTCTTTGATTTAATTGAAGAATTGTTCACAAAAATCTCCCTTAGATTTGAAACCGATGAACCCCAGAGGGGGGGGGGGGGGGGTTAGAGTACTTAGGAGATGTGCGAGCTTAAGCCTAAGTTAATTAGTTTCGTAAATGTGATGACTAGTATGGTAAGTGATCTGTGTAGATTGATGATAAATATTTAGCAATACAGCAATATAAATCACTTGTAAGCTGTATCATGTGGTGAGTTTAGGCTAATGATTTTTTAATTTATGACAACAAATTATAGCTTTTACGTATTTTGATGATTCATCAAAAGAATCAAGCTAGATAAAAACTTATTAATAAACTAAACTCATGTTGATAAACACAACACTTTCTGTTACATGTTGTCTTTTTGTCAGTAACTTAGGCCTAGACATTAACGGTACATGGCGGATATAGACACCACCGATTATTTTATGGTTGTACAATGAAAAACAAGGACATATGACTAGTGTAATGTTCCCTTAGTTAACATATCTGCACAAATTTAATTTATTAAGGTTAATGCAGTTCTTATATGTGGGTGGGAATGACGGCAAGAAAAATCGAGAGTGTACGTGTCGCTGGTTTAGTGTGATTAGGTTGGTGCAGGTTAGCATAGATAGGTCAAAATTGGTTCTGCTATCCTCGTTCTCTCTTTTTAAGTAAAATTACATCAAAATATAATTTAAAACGAAAACTACTACAGCTAAACATAGCACATCATACTCCTATAGTAGTGAAAGAACTGGACTACTAATAATAAGCGACTGAACTTGAACAACCTTTGGTTCTGTAACCCAGACACATTGTTGTGAATCAAGAGATAGAATGAAGATAAGAGAACCTGTATTGTCAAATCTAAACTAACCTGACCTAACCTAAACGGACTAAAACACATTTAAAAATGGTCCTGATGCCTATGACCGATAAGAAGGTCTACCCTTAACTTTTTTCAGCAATCACCTTATGATCAATAAAATATCTATTTATCTATCTATAAATTATACCTTCTTCTTCATCTTTTACCCACCATTGTGGGATTGACAGTGCCATAGATTTACACAACAGAAAATTAACGTACAAAAACATTTAGGCCCTATTTATAAGAAAAAATTAAGAAAACCGATAAAACTTCCAGTTAGTGGCTCAGACTCAGATCCTCAGGTCAACAAAATTGTCATCTAAAAATGATACACTATGAACAGGTAAATAATAAATACTCTGTCACATACTTTCTAAGTTTCAGTACAGGAAAACATATTGGGGACAGTTTGTGGTCTGCTTTATTTGGTTTTTCCAACTGAGTTTCTTGTCAATGATGAATCCAAGTTTATTTTCCTGATTAGGATGGAATGAGAAACGCTATCAAAAGCCCTCTGCTCAAGTCACACAGAGGGTTAGAGACATGGACTCATAGCTCTCAAAAGCACCATTCAAGTTTTAAGGCAAGTTTTTCTGCGGCATCGACTGTAGATTTGTCTTTACAGAAACCCAACTGCATGTCTGTGGAAAGGTGGTGGGTTTCAAAGAAGGATTCAACTTGAGACTTTATGGTTGCCTTATTAACTTTACCAAACGTGTGTACAACTGAGATTTGTCGATAGCTCCTCACTGCCAAATGGTCCCCCTTCTTATACTCTCATGGCTGATGAGAGCCAGGCTGGGCACAAGTTTGCACTCATCCTGAGCCCTCGGGGAGTCTTTGGGTCATGACCCAGTGAAGAGGGTTTCACCCCCAGAAAATTTTGAAAGATTACCGTACCACACCAGAATTGCATTTTAGGCATTCCAGAAGTATAAACAGCATGTTCAAAAGAACCCAAAAATCAAACCAATTGGGACTGTCAATAACTGGTCAGATTCAGGAAATAGAATTTCCTGATTAAGAAGTACCACTATCAATAAACACACTTGTTTGTTGTTTTTGTTTTTTTTGTTTTTTTTTTTTTTTTGCCGTCTGCGTATTTCACAACTTATTACACCCTCCCACAACTTATTACACCCTCCCCGTTTACTGTCAGGCTGAATTTCATCATTAAGTTTATGATTTTATAATTTCATCGTTAAGTTTGTGTCAATATACTATTTCAAGAAAAAAAAAAAAACAATTTTCTAACGGGCACCTGTCATAACGTGCTTAGAGACAGCGCTCCTGTGATCGGGGTGAGGCGAGAGAGGGCCCCCTGCTCTCCTGATAAAGAAATTGTTTTTTCTCAACTGAATTTATTTTTCATGTGTGTGACATTTTGAAAATCTATTTTTTACTATGTAGTTATAGTTCTTTGACGTTGATAGTATTTCTAGACAGCCTAAAACTCCTCAAAAAATTAAAAATTCCCTGCAAGTTCCTGGCCCTCTCTAAGTCCGGGCCCCAAGTTTCAGACTTATTAGCTGACATACCCTCTCGAGGGTCCTGTATACACTAAGATTGTTCTTGACTTTTTTAGAAATTCCAGGAAAACACCTTGTGTAAGGTATTTTTGTATGGCTGCATATAGAGAGAAACCAAACAAGACTCCTCAATGACTATCAAACAGACCATAAAGGTTGATATGCCAGAGAAATCTGGCCTTTTTAAAGTTTCAAACTGATGAGTACCAACTTTATCTGGTTGGTAGGAGATATGGGTTGGAAAATCAGGAAATTAGTTAGAGCAGGATCAAAGAAAATGTATGGGATTCTGTGTTTCAGGATAAGTCCTCGACCATCTTCTTTACCGAGTCCACAAAGAAGTTGTTGAAGGTGTCAGGACTCTCAAAGGCAATACCATTTCTGGTAATAGATCTGTGGATATTGACTACATCCCAAGCAGCTTTACATTATTGTCCCCAATCCTATGTGCGGTCCACTGCTCCTTGGCTAGCTCAACTTCCTTCTTGTACTGGGCCCATAGAACCTAATATTAACCTAGAGCGCTCACGCAAGGCAAAACAAATCAAAAACTGCAACCCATGTTATGAAGGGCAGACAAAAATGCAAAAAACAAGCAACAAAAGCTTTTGTATGTATTAAATATTAAATAATGTATTACATGTTTTCTTACATAGTTTTAAATTCAAATTTTGAGTTAAACATACTCTTAATCTGCTTTAAAAATATGTTAATACTATTTTTATTAATTCCCCCAAAATAAAATAAACCCCGCTAAATCACAAAAATTCCCCCAAATTTTGGCCTGATAGCGCAAACCCCGCTATCAATCCCCCCTGTGGGCACCCCTGCATTTACATTTCTATATCTGATAGCATACTGGTTTTGATCACCATGTCACCTCCATAGGCGTGCGCAGGGTCTTGGAATTGGGGGTGCCAGATGCTTCGGGGGTTTGGGGGGTATGGAATACCCCCCAACCAAAGGGGGGCCAGGGGTCCTCCCCCAGAAATTTTTGAAAATTTAGAGCCAAAATTACGAATTTTAAGCTTTTCAAGAGATATATATATATATATATATATATATATGTATGTATATATATATATATATATATGTATGTATATATATATATATATATATATATATATATATGTATCTATATATTTTTTATATTTAAGATTGTGTATTTTTGTTTGTTTTTCACATTGTTATTATTCTGAGTTTGAAACCCTTTCCCATTAAACCAATTCTTTGTAGACTAGACATTTAAGGATCAATAATCAAACGTTAATAAACTAACATAATCTATATACAGGGTGTCCAGCTTCAACCTTTACAAACTTTTCCAGGTTATTTCCCACGTCAAAATAAGCAAAAAAGTTCCTGTAAACATATGTCCTAAAATGCTTCGTTAACCCCCTAGCCCCCATTTTGTTTTTTACACAAAATAATTTTTATTTCCGTAACGGATCATTGTATTAAGTTAATATTTGGCATGAACCTTCACTATAACTATACCCATTTACAGTAAAAAAAATATTTTTTTCCAATGTGTATTTTCAAAATGGCGGCCATTTTAAAACTTTAAACTCAAATATCTCAAAAACTATAAATTTTATAAAAATGTTACAAGAGACAAAAAAGTTGACAAATTAAATTATCTAAACAATGACACCAAGTTTGTAAGTATCAAACAATAAATAACGGAGTTATTGTGGTTTTCCTGTAGAAAACACTGATTTTGCACTATGATTAATGCCAATTTAGGTTATTTTCAGAGAAAAATCTCAATAACTCCGTTATTTGTTGTCAGATCCTTACAAACTTGGTATCAATGTTTAGACAATTTAATTTGTCAACTTCATTGTGTCTTTTAATATTTTTATAAAATTTACCGTTTTTAAGATATTTGAGTTTAAAATTTTAAAATAGCCGCCATTTTAAAAATACACACTGGAAAAAATAATTGTTTTACTGAAAATGGGTAATGTTATAGTGAAGGTTCATGCCAAATATCAACTTAATACAATGATCCGTTACGGAAATAAAAATTATTTTGTGTAAAAAACAAAATGGCGGCTAGCGGGTTAACGAAGCATTTTAGGACATATGTTTACAGGAACTTTTTTGCTTATTTTGACGTGGGCAATAACCTGGAAAAGTTTGTAAAGGTTGAAGCTGGACACCCTGTATATAATACGTGATGCCCTTTTTTGTTAACACTACTCCTCCCTTATTTCTGGACCAATTTTAAAGTTTGAGGTGTCAAAAGAATGGTCTCAGTTCGTAGTTTTGCAATAAGGTTTTAGATTTTTGATATTTTAATTCTGAAGCCCACGGGGAGTCTACAAAGTACATTTTTTGTCCATAAGATTAACATGGGGAACAATTAATTTATATTGAATTGCTAAATAAAACAGCTGTTGATAGTTAAACAAACAAACACATGCTAAAAGTTGAATAGAAGCAAATTGAACTGGTACTGAAATATCAACACAATTTCATTCTTTAATTAATAAGAGGAGTGTCTATCTGAGGTTTTAACCTTTTCTCAAAATAAATGTGGCTGGTAGTTTTTGCTTCAAAGTTTTATCTTTGAGTATTTGGGCACAAAAATAAGTTTTGTAACTTAACCCTAGAAAATTCATTTTTGTTTACGAAAGCAAATTTGGAAATTGAAATTTTTCACATGGGTCTTATTGGTTGTCCGACTGGTATTGAAACAATAATGAAAGGTAACAAATATTAAAATAGAATACTAAATTTGTGTGCATGGGTTTTCAAACTGCTGTAAAATATAAGAAAAAGAGATGGTTAGTTGTAATAACCTTTTTGTTTACTATTATAGTATAAACATGTTTTATGCACCTGTGTAAAAGAGAAAACATTTAAAAGTTTTTTACCTCAAGTATAGAAAACAAGCTTATTACAAAAATGGTTTTTATAAAGAGAATTTTTAACCAAAATAAAAATGCCACTAAAAACAAAATGGACCACACCAACAAAGATGTAGATTCTCTTAATTTTTGTGATTTCTTTACTTAAATTTTGTAATATAATGGAAAGTTAAGTTAAAGAGGATTTATTCATAAATAGTAATGTGGACTCATTCACTATGTCATTGACTACCTCATACAGTAGTACTACAAAAACAGCCGCAGTGAGTGCTGCATAACTCATACAGGACCGGGGAGTAATGAAATGTTGATTTTTATTCTGTTGTCATTTACGTTTTATGTTTGATGAACTATGTGGATACAACATTTGTGAATTTATTCTAAATTTTATACAAAAGCCCTAAGACATATTGGCACAAGACATAATCTGAGCTAATTTAGACCTAAAAGAACGAGCACCACATCTCAACACTATCACATTGGGAAGTTGGAGTAAAGGTAATGAAGATCGATCGATAAAAGACCAATAATGTTCTATCTAATTTTCACTATAATGAAATTTTTTTAAAAACAACTCTGTTCATTACCATGGAGCAACGTTTGATCACCAGGTACCCTAATAAATGCAGCGCATTGCGCTGCACAGGCTCCCTAGTATATTTTAATTTGTGTACTTTATATTCTAAACTACAACATAATTATTAGCGAATTAAAGATAGAGGCATGGATCATATGTAAGAAGTTCTTTAAGAGCTACAAAATGATACACAGCACGACATACTCTATTTGAAATTTGTTGACACCATCAATCTATACTTTATACTTTTATACTTTTATTTGAAACACCGACGCACTCTGTGGGGCGTATTTTAAGGTGAGTATGACTGAAGGGGTGAGTGTGATGATTGTGATGGATCAGATGAGGTGTAGCTTTGTTACTGACAAATATCAGCTGTTTTATTTGTCAGGATCATTAATTAATAGCCCAATGACCAAAGGCAGAATATATATATATATATATAGCTATAGCCTACAGTCTTAGAAACTCAACTGCCTATTGAAAGGCACCATTGACTTGAACTCATTAATAATAGATTCTGTGCTAACTCTATCTGCCAGTTCTTGTTCTAAGAACGGGGTCATTAAGTGTTCCAGCCGTAAGAACGAACATAAGTTAACATAACACTGCTACTGCTGTCGCAGCACAGTCGCTGTCAAGCGCCGGGTTGACAGACAGTGTTGCCAACCCACCGGCCGTCAAGGAGTAAACCTTCCCGCGGTGAGCGTGCGGTGATGCGGTGATTCCGTCTCAAATAACTTCACGTTAAACGCTGCTAAACTGAGTGAATGGCTAAAAAAGACAACCATTAACCATCATGTACTAAATCATTTCCATTTGACAAATTATTCTATTTCACAATTTACCTGATTGTATTATAATCTTGTTATTAGCCTCCTAAAAAAACCGAGTCTTGACCTAATGGGGGTGCCGTGGCACCCCTGGCACCCCCCCTGCGCACGCCTATGGTCACCTCTGTCTTTCAGAGCCAGCATTTCCTCCTTTAGGTGGCCCAAAACTCGGTGGTGTACCAGTCATCAAAACTGTGTGGCCGCTCAGGTCATGTGTTACCGTTTCTCGGACGATATTTCAGGTTAATATTTCAGGTAAAAAGTATTGAAATAGTGGAAAAATCCATAAAAAATTATACTCACCTGACGGGTGTAATATGAGTCCCCAGAGACATCAGAAGGGAACATTTGAAATGACAGACAAAGAACTCATGCACTCAAACTAAAATATTTTTTAAATTATATATACAATTCATAGTATACAACAATGGTGTCGAGATTTTTCTATTTCTAAATAATCTATAAATCGATTCAAAATTCTTTTACATGTTAAAAAATCACGAATATCAAGTAATTATACTAATTTATTGCAAATTCGTCTAAAGAGTATAAGGCCCTGCAGCCTCTTCTGCAATGCCCAGCTAAGCACAGGGTGGTGGGTGTGATTCCTAGACTAAAGAATGGTTTGGGAGTTTGAACCTACTGATGTGATGTCCAAGCTCGGCAAGCTGAAGTCGATAATTGTTGTTTAGGGGCGGCACTACGTGCCAGGTGAAGATTCAGGGCTCCAAAAGGGGAAAACCCTTCCCAGCAGATGTTACCCAGCAAGGCTTTAAATGATAATTTATTTTAAGCCCAACCATTCATTTCTGGCCATAATAATACCCATAACAGTACACCATAAAATGAAGAAATTATGTCAATATTAGTTATTTTAATCATACCTACTACCTATGAATAAAAGATTAAGCAAACAGAGAGGAAATTATTTACAATGTGGAAACAAGTTATTTCTCTTATTTTGCTCTCAAGGGCTTACTTTTTATCAAAATTATAATCTACCTTTGATTTCAGGGAGTCTAAAAGATGACTTTGATATTTAGAAAGTACTTATGATTTAATGATGAGTAGAATTCCAATAATGAACATATTAATAAATTATGAGGAATCCTTAAAGAAAATGAGTACATGTTATTTAATACCACAGCAGACGGTGGCCACCAGCTGAAAGACATATTTGATATGTACATAACACTTTAACACTAAATAGAGGGACACATATACCTCACAGTAATACTATAACTTAACATTGTTTATCAGTTTATATTAATTTGTAGACAAGATAAGACCAGTAGGTTTACACACTATCCCAAGAGTCCTTGGGGAAGGGGGAGGGGTGGAGGATCCTAGTAGAAATTACGCTGATCAGTAGGATGATTGTAGTGACACATAGTGTCCAGGAAAGCTCTTTAAAATTATTTGGCTGTTCAGCAAAAATAATTTAACAAGTCACCTCAGATATAACAGTTTGACTTATCGTTCCCCAGGGTTTGGTAGTCCACTATCACCCAAGAGGTGCGATGGTAGTCGATAAAGGTAGGTGTCCTGGATAGGACCCAGTCAACATCTAGGTACAGGCCCAAGTCCGGTAAGTGATCGACCTCAGAAGCTCAGCATGTCACCGACAGGTTCGGGAGACTCGCTACATAAGTGGAGTCCTCAATAAAAAAGGGAACCTAACTATATTAAATAAATTCCTAAATAAGGTTATATGCCCCAAAATTCAATTATATTATGTGATTTTTCAATGGGAAAGATTTTCTTTAAACATTAAATAAATAAACACATTCAGTCAAGATGTTCCTCAAAAGTGAAACACTAATTATTTTCTATTACAAAAGTTAATTAGCACATTGAGTCCAGTAAATGTTTACTATTGCTTACGCCAGTGGCTGAAATATAATTAATTATTCACCAAGTAAACAATATGAATGCATCCAAAATGACATCAAAAGATTGGCAGGCTTCCATTTTGGTCATTATTCGTGATGTCACTTCTGGTACATCTATTGATGTAGTCCGTCGGTGGGGCCGGTCAAAATAATAGAATAGAGAAATAAATAAAAAATTAAAAACGACTATACACACTACACAAAAGTATGAAGTTACCACGGTCCTGTCTTGAACAGAAACCCTGGAGCGGAAAACTATACCCGCCAAAATGAACTCGTGTACTGGTACAACAGGCAGCAAAGCGATAAAACGTTCCCCGGCAATGGCTGAGCTCATACTGAATTAATAAAGTGGGAGTGACGCGACTACATCAATAGATGTAGGCCGCTGGGAGGTCTCGTACCGCACTACATCAATTGATGTAGCCCGCACTCAACGTGCTAGTTAATATCAAAACTGCAGTTCACTGCTATTCTTTAAATAAACTGAATGACATATTTATATATAAAACTTTACAAATTAAATTATTCACTGTTGTAAAGAAAATTATTTTTCCAAATATTCAATCACACAAACACTTTAAGCTGAATGACACACTTAACACAATCTAATAATGCACAGCCTGAAATTTTAAACATAGTTGAAATTTAAAACAATACTTTATATGATTCATGTTATTTTATGGATTTTCCCTGCAATCTTTAAGCCAAGATAAAAATTCAAAATGCTAAATTGTTTATTTTACCAAGGTTTTTTTAAATGATTTTAGTTAAAATATTAATTTTGAAAATTAAAGTCCAAAAATTCTAAAATCCCGTTTTTGACCCTTTCAAAACCCCATTCCTATAAACGGATTATGCTGGTTTGGGAACTCATGAAAATAGACCTGGTACTACACCTTACATACCAAATTTCATCAAAATGAGAGGTCCATTTCAAAAGTTATCAGTACCATGGACACACACACAAATATATACGTTTTGTTCATTTTCATTAAATGAAATAAACAAATGGTGTTTTGATTCCCTGAGGACCTGAAAATGAAAAACTAACATGGTCCCAGGCTTAGGTCTTATCTCTTACCATGGCTACCATTGTAATAGTGTATCCGCTATAAGGAAATTCGCTAAAGTGGAACTCAGAGTTTCTTGTTTTCATAAAAAATTAGTTAAAGTGTTCAACTTAAAAGTTTACTTAAACTTTTCAAGTTTTTTTTTTTAAATCCTTTAGTTTCTGAGATGCCAATGGCTCCAAAGTTGTTCACCCTGTAATGAGCGTTATTCAAATTCGTGATTTAAGGGTCAGCCACCAGTGACGTCACTTCCGGTACATCTATTGATGTAGTCCGCGGTGGCGCGGTTACATGAGTCACCGCAAGGCATGTTTGAGTGGCTTAAATAAAATAACTGATTTGACACCAAGTAAATGAGATGAACGCATCCAAAATGTTATCAGAAGATTGCCAGGCCTACATTTTGGTCATTGTTAATGACGTCACTTCTGGTACATCTATTGATGTAGTCCGTCGGTGGTGCCAGTCATGTGAGTCATCGTGAGAATAAAGTTTACTGCCACAACTGTTTCTAATGACCCACAAACTTGTTTTTTGACACAACAAGTAGTAAAAATAATAGAGTAGAGAAATAAATAAAAAATTAAAAACGACTATACAGACCACACAAAAGTATGAATTTACCACAGTCATGTCTTGAACAGAAACCCTGGAGCGGAAAACTATACTTGCCAAAATGAACCCGTGTACTGGCACAACAGGCGGCAAAGCGATAAAATGTTCCCTGGCAATGGCTGAGCTCATACTGACCTAATAAAGTGGGAGTGACGCGACTACATCAATTGATGTAGGCCGCTGGGAGGGCTCATACAGCACTACATCAATTGATGTAGCCCGCACTCAACGTGCTAGTTAATATCAAAACTGCAGTTCACTGCTATTCTTTGAATAAACTGAATGACATATTTATATATAAAACTTTACAAATTAAATAAATTAAATTCACTGTTGTAAAGAAAATTAATTATTTCCCCAAATATTCAATCACACAAACACTAAGCTGAATGACACCCTTAACACAATCTAATAATGCACAGCCTGAAATTTTAAAACATAGTTGAAATTCAAAACAATAGACTTTATATGATTCAGGTTATTTTATTTTCTTGACAATATTCCTCAAATAAAAATTCAAATTTTTTCTCAGTTTCCCATGTTTGTATTGATGACCAAAATTTACCTACTTTCCTAATGAAATTCTCTAACATACAACAAATATTTAAACCAAACTAACCAATTACTACCATAGGTATAAAGAGTTCTTTGGAATCATATCTAATAACTATAGGACCTAAAAAACATATTTACTCTGAGACGGTTAATTATCAAAACTTAAATTAATAAAATGTTGCCATGTGGAACTATTCATTCTAAATTAAATATTTATCAGAACAAAATATATGCTTTACTGATTGTAAAAATTTACTACATTTAAACTAAAATCCTTAAAATTTATGAAACCCTGTAAATTCTGGACCATTGTCGCATAAAATTACCCAGATCAGATATACATCTTCTAAATGTTTTGATACTAAATTCAAAGTGGCGGCCCTCAATAAAGTGAACAAGTGAGGAAACTTTACCACAAGTATGTACTTAAATTCAGAGCTGGATCTTGGAAGAGGTTTGAGCAAATCTGTAGCTACCATAACCCATGGCTTACTAATCACCCATGTGTCCCACAGGCTTGAGATTTTCCTCTTTGGTTTGTTGACAGATACAGCACCAAGCAACATACTTAGATACATCGGCTCTCATCTTCGGCCAGTAGTAGTGCTGTTGAAGTCTAAGGCCCGCCGCACATTGGAGCGAGGCGAGGCGCAGGCGAGGTGCAGGTGGAAGCTAGGACTTTTGGCGTGTCACCGCACATTGAGGCGAGGAGTGACAGAGGTTTCCTCGCTTGGCTCGCACAATACCGAATTTGTCCATACAAAAATACGGGTGGGCAAACGCAGGCGAGTGCGAGGTGCAGGAAAACTGTATCTCAACTACAATAATTTAATAAATATCATTAATTAGTAAAATATTATTACGACATAGTATAATAATTATATATCTATATATTAAATTATTTAATATATATTAATAATATATTAAATAATTTAATATATATTAAATATTTAATATATATTATATATAATATATATTATATATAATATACTTTACCCTACCCCACAGAGGCTGCGCGCAGCCTCTGCTCAATGTGCGGTACTCCATTGGAACACGTGTATTACAAAATCAGCGGCGCCTCGCCTGCACCTCGCCTCGCTCCAATGTGCGGCGGGCCTAACAGAGGTTTTTCAAACACCAAGATGCACTTTGCTGTTGGTTCACCACGTAGCTTAGCTAGTATATCAACTCTCACATGTTTCGGGACTACTTCCTTCCACTTCTCTCACTTCCACTTGCACATTTTTACTTTTTTCCCCATGGCTCCCAACGGGTCCTCAGAGGTACAAACTCCATTGTTTACCTGTCAAATGTACAATTTGTCATTGTTTACCTGCCAGAAGTACTGTTTTCCTACACATTAGCTTGTATTATTTGTCACATTATTATTAATGATCCTCAGAGAAACAGCAAAATTGAATGTCCTCCATTGCAGCATCCCCAGACAACATATCTGGAATCACGTGCGCCTTCCCCTTGCGGTGGATGGTCTGAATCTGTGGGTTTGCCATCGCAGGTCCCATTGTGTCAATCGACCTTAAGAATCCTTCAGATAGTGAAGCCACAAGAGGCTGTAGTGGTCCGTTGCCACAGTGAACTCAGTCCCCTCCACATTACGTCTAAACCTCTATATGGCCCAGATTACGGCGATACATTCTTGTTCAGTTACAGAAAGTTTCAGTTCACCTTTAGTTAAAGTCCTACTGGCAAAGTTGACAACTTGTTTATTTATTTATTTACGGAAAAACTCCATTTTACAGATGTACAACATTGCAGACAATTGTTCTCCTTGGTCTCCTTGTTGGCTAAGAACAACCCTAAGTTCCATCACTGATTCATCACAAGATATTATAAACTCTTTTGTAAAATCAGGACAAGTGCTTTAATAAGACAGGTTCTAATGTCTTCAAAGGCCTGTTGAGCCTCTACAAAACAAACTTAGCGTTCTTCCATAAGAGCTGAGGAGTAAGTGAATACAACCTCATAGTAAAATTCGGTATGAAGCACTGATACCACGACGCTGTCCCCATAAACTACCTCACAGATTTTTGGCTATTTGGCACCAACAGGATATTGGTAATGGCCACTAATTTCTCTGGGTCAACTTTCAATCCCCGTTGATCTACGATGTACCCCAGGTGGCGTAGCCCGGAACGAGATATGATACATCTCTTTATTCAGTGTGACATTTGTAGCCCGAAGTCGTTTAAATATTTCTCTAAGGACTTCCAGGTTATGATCAAAAGAGTTGGTAAGCATGATGGCATCATATAGATAGACAAACACATGTGGGTCAAGAGCACCTCTGATCACTGAGTCGATAACCTTTAATGGATTATTTATAAACTACATATCCATCATAAAAAAGTTTTAATAATCTTCCCAAAATTAAATTAGAGGTAATATTGTTTGCTTCATTGAGAACAGGACCTGAACTGACATTTTTACACACTGAAAGCCGTGGCCAAACTGAGTCTACCTAAAGTACCAATGATATATGAGTCCCAATAATTTTATACACAGTAACTGGCAGTCCAGCAGCCACTGGTCTACGCTCCACGCCCCACTTGTAGCTGTGCACGCCAAGCCATGAATGAGCTGATGGCTCATTTTACGTGGCATAATGCACCGATTATTTTATTAAATTGAAAGTTAGTTTAAAAACTTGTAGCTAAATAATAATTCTTATAGTACTATATGCATTAGTTTTAAAAGTGTCGGATATAATTTGCTATTTCCCGGTTTTTATTACAAAAAAATCACATTTTACACAGACCAAATCTCAATCTAGTGGTGGTGCCGCGTCACCAGTGGCACAACCCGTGGACACGCCTATAGGTGTTCCATTTATAAACAATTTTTAAGTTAGGCCCCCTTCATACCCCGTCCTACTCAAATACTGTACTTACATAAATACAAATAAATACATAGCAGACCTACGTAATTAGCGAATATCTAACAGAATCTGTTTTTTTCCATGACACCATGGGAATGGGGATGTAGGTTTTCTGCCATTGGGTAAGCAAATATAGGATAATCCCTTCCCAGTGCAAATATACAGGGTGTAAAAGAAGTCCGTCCCCTCTTTAATTGTTTTATGTTAAGATAAACAAATATCGTTTGGGGGATTATAGTAACTTAACACAAAGTACATTTTGAAGTTATCAAACATTTTTAGTCATATTTTAGAGATTCGGCCCACCAGAAGTCAGAAGAAAATCTTAAATCTAAGCATGGGTTTATGTGCACATCAAATTAAAGCACTTGGCAGAGTACAATGCTGCAAACTAGACTTAAAATGGATGACCCAGACGGAAATGGTAGGCGTTCAAATTTTCCATTAAAATCATATGGGTAAAAATTAAAAATGCTATAACTTTCTTAATAGTAAACCTTTTGACATTGGGTTTATGGCTAATTACTCCAAACGCAACGCCGTTTAACGTCATGTATGATGTGACAGAGGCTAAGGAAGTTTGAATGTAAACGTGCCCCAATGAAGTCTTACAGAAAAATGCTTTGCTTTTTGTCATATCATACATCTCAACAAATAAAAAAAATTAAAGGGGAGGGGGTGGACTTTTCTACACCCATTATACTATAAATTGTGTCAAATTCTAGTATTTTTTAATTTTCCCCATAAACTCCACGTGGGTAAGTATGTATATAGGTTTGCCGCCATTTGGGTGTTGTTCGCACAAATAAGTTTAATCCTTTCTAGAGAATGTACATAGGTACCAAATTTGATCAAGTTATGTCAATAAATAAGAGTGATATAGTGTTTTATTCACTGCTTCTTATAAGAATAACCTGAGGAAACCAATTTTTGGATTTTCCCTGCAATCTGTTAAGCCAAGATAAAAAACAAAATGCTAAATTGTTTATTTTGCCAAGGTTTTTTTTAAATGATTTTAGTTAAAATATTAATTTTGAAAATTAAAGTCCAAAAATTCCAAAATCCCGTTTTTGACCCTTTTAAAACCCCATTCCTATAAACTGATTATGCTGGTTTGGGAACTCATGAAAATAGACCTGGTACTATCTACACCTTACATACCAAATTTCATGAAAATGAGAGGTCCATTTCAAAAGTTATCAGTACCATGGACACACACAAATATATAAGATTTGTACATGTTCATTATATGAAAATGAACAAATGGCGTTTTTATTTCCTGAGAACCTGAAAAACTAACATGGTCCTGGGCGTAGGTCTTACCTCTTACCATGGCTACTATTGTAATAGTGTATCCGCTCGCTATAGGGAAATTCGCTCAAGTGGAACTCAGAATTTCTTATTTTCATAAAAAATTAGTTAAAGTCCCCCTTTTCAAGTTTTCTCTAAATCCTCTAGTTTCTGAGATGCCAATGGCTCCAAAGTTGTTCACCCTGTATAATGAGCGTTATTTAAATTCGAGATCTAAGTGTCAGCCGAGTTTGTCTAAGAAAGGAATCACTAATGACCAAAATTGAGAGAACAGTGAACCAGAACTAGCGGCACTTGCACTTGTATAGTGTTCATTTTGATTTTGAATTTGAATTATAATTCGCACAGAGCAGATGTACTGGCCTCCTTAACTTACAGATTGGTGCCTAAATTAAAAAGACTATCTAACCAATGCCGACTCTTACATGCCTCTACTTCAATATCACCAGATATAAACAGAAGTTGAATATTGTAGTCTGGCTACCTAAAAAGTTCCTTATGGAACACCCTATATGTTATGACCGATTTAGAATTTTCATGAAATTTTAGAAGTTTTCATCTGTTAGCATTTTTTAATAAAGTAAACCATTAAGAAATAAGGTGAGCACAAGTTTAAATAATTTCTACCCCATAAGGACTGTTTATTATGGTAGTAAAAAATATGTTCCTTTTTCTAGAACTCACTTTTAATAGAAGACGTTAAAAAAATGTTGACTTCAAAACACATTAGGTTGGGACTGGATAACATTTGCAAACCTATATTGTACAAATGCACCAAGTTTTCATTGAACTGCTCTTTTCCATAGCCATTTTAAGCCAAGCTGTCCAGAGGTGAAAATGATCCGATTACTAACTCTCTGTTACAAGATCACTAAACAATAAAACGTTTTGGCTGACATTGCCAAGCGCAGGGCATGATGCGGAGTATGAACACCAAAACATGTCTTAATCTTTTGACTGTAAACTGGGCCAAAACAAATCCAATTTTTATAGTTAACACATTTTATACATTGGCCGAGCTAAAAAGCACGGAAAATACTCAAAATAAGCTCATGGTGGTAAAAACATCACCACAGCCAACTAAACTACGAAATTATTGTCATATTTTTAGACAATGAAAATATATATTATATACCATGTCATACCCCGCTAAAATATTCCTGGACACTATAAAAACTTTTATGAAAAAAAATAATAAAAAAACCTAAAATTGTATTAAAGATACCCTAACACAATTTCATATTTGTAATTTGCTAAGCAATCTTTTTCCCATATGAAGTGGTGTTCTTTTCGATTTTCAAAGGCATTGTAGGGTTTTATTTCTGGTATTATATCCATTATAGCCGATTGAGAGTTATTAAATATTGGGATATATTTTGGAACATTTAAGGGTTGGGAGTCGTGTGTCAGCTGAAATGAAAAACCATTTGGAAACTCCTGTCTTAAAACCAATTGTGTTTTATTTTATTTTTACATTGAAGTTTACTTATATATTATCAACAGTTTATAAATTATACCTTAAAATGACAAATATATAAAATTATAAATCAATCAAACAAAGCTTGGAAGTGGCACAAAATCAATATATTTATAGTTTTAACAAGTGGCCCATGATTGTATCTGGTGTAAAATCACTGCAGTAGTTTGAAAAGTATTTAAAATTTATCACACAAAAATTGCACTTTACTATATTGTGTCACAATTTCGGTAAAGGTTTAAAAATTTATTATGATTCTTACTTCTAGGAGATCTTAAAATACATGTAAATAAATAATTTGTTCTTGCTTGTTGAAAATCAACAATTATCATACATTTGTTCATAGTGTATCATTCAAGTAAACATCCAAACCATAATTTACTTTCTAAATGTTATTGTCTAAGTTTACTTTTTAAGGTTTGTTTTAAGGAGTTGACGAAGGAGAGAGGAGGTTAAAGTGGGTACTTACTCCTAATTAAAGGCTGTTCATAGAGAGGACAGGCAAACCTAGTCAATCCATGCAGGGGTTTGCTCAAGCTGTTTGTGCCATTAACAGTTCAGAATGTCAAAGAATTCCTAAAAATCATATATACATTTATAGAAACAAATAAAAAGAAAAGTTTTCATAGTCATAGAAAATTTGAGGAATTTCATGTGATGTTTACCATTTTTGAAAGTCACTAGGTTTTCGACAACAAAGAATATTCTCAGTGAACTTATAAAATACTGAGTTTGATTATCTGCGGAGGCGTTGAGACTACATTGAGGATCGACATGGTTGTCCTGTTGTCTGTGGGTGGGTTATTTCTTGTTGTACAGTGCCCGGGCGACGGGTGTGGGTATGTTGTAGCAGCGGGTGAGCGCATCGCCCGTGTACCCAGGCGGGCACGAGCACACCGCCACATGGTTGCGAGCGTTGCACACTGCCGATACTCCGCACTGGTTGGTGCACGAGGAAACGCAGTTGTAGTTGATGCAGTTCTGATCGTTGCGGCAGTCTGCGTCGCTGCTGCACTCGCCGCGGCGGCAGTACGAGAGCGGGTTGCCCAGGTAGCCGGGAATGCAGGTGCATACAGGCCGCTCCTTGCCCGACCGATCGTAGCCCGGCTCGCACCGAGCGTTCATGCCGCACGGGTTGGGCACACAGAGATCACCTGCAAATGTAAAAAAGTGGAATACTATTATTTTGGAATAGAAATGGTTTTTAAAGGATGGTAACAAAAATATCATCTGCTTAACCAAAGTTAAGTGATACAAAAAATTAAAATTCTTTTCCTATAGTCTTCTTAGTAAATTTTAGTGTTCAAAAGAGGAAACCTTTATGTACATAAAAATGTAAAAATTGGTTTTTTTTGGGGGTATGTAAAGAATATTAAATAGTAGCCCTTCTTGAATGATACCTCATTTTAGGAGGAGAAGAACGGTAAAAGTTAGAGGTCTCAATCTCTTTTCGCTGTAAAATACCTGCTGAGAGAAAAAAATAAATAAAAAAATAGGAAGGGGAAATCAGATACAAATTTTTGAACTTTTTCATGGGTTGTTCAAGATGAACTAAACTTGGCACAGCTCAATGGAAAGTAAAGACATTTTTTTATCAATACAAACATTTTCCGATGATCCCAATATGGTGTATTTTCCGGGTGCTCAAAATTTGATAATGATAAGCCTTTTTTAATTTACTTTTCATTTTGAAGGTGTTTCAAAAAGAAATTTTCTTGTCATCTCAAGCCATTTGAAAATGTTGGTTGATTACATAATTGTATGTTATTTCAGTCAGGGGACGCTTTGCTGAGTCCCTGGTCACACATGGATCGCTGGGAATGAACCTGCTGATACTTTCCACCTCAATCATTAAGTTCACACTCACAACCTCACGGGCCCACAGCCTTCCTGTGATTTATCGTTGTTATCATGCATGACAAATTGTCATAGGAGCTGGAGGAAAACCGTAAGATCTGGGCCAAACTTCCAAAGATCAAAGGGTAAGTAAGCTCATGCTTGACACACCATCTCAGCGTGTTGTCTCAGATATCCTGCAGCTATAGGAGAGACACATCAGGTGGTAACAGGGCTGGTCACTGGACATTGTGAGGAAGCAACTGCTTATGGGGCTCTTCAACAGGGACCTGACCAGAAGGAAGTTGTGGGTTGTTATATGAAACTGCAGATCACTTGCTATCTGTCTGTGTGGAGCTTTTAGCCTTTAGAGACGGAACTCTTGGTATACTGTTAATGCATGGTTGTCTACCTCAGGAAGAGCTCGTTCATCAGGCATCCTGGATTTGGATGAATGCTGAAACACTCATCGGGGAACTATAAATGCTCCTGTTGCTAACGTGCCAAGAATTAGATCCTCCGGAAAGGAATGAATGGAGAAAATGATTTACAGCTATTTTTAGGTACTACACCAACCACTATCCTTAAAGATTTCTTCATTAGTTTTATACTTGGTTTTATAGGTTTTAATTTGTGGTGGCCGCATCTTCCAAAAGTGCCATACAGTAGACCCTCCCTTAACCGGCCCTGTATCAACCGGCGCTCGTATTAACCGCCTCTGCTCTGGGACAAAAGAGAGCTTGGTTTAACCGCCCTGAATTATAAAATGGGACATTTTAACCGGCCTTTTCTTGGAATGTAGAGATTTCCGTTCCCATCTTTATCTCTTGATTGATATAAAACACCTCCGTTCAGGGTTTATTTATAGATTGCTTGGGAAACCCGAAATTTATCCTACTACATATTGTTGAACGTTCACCAATGTCAGTTTTTTCTACCTTGTATCAGGTGTATCCATCATAAGTTATCAATAATATGTTTTATTTCATTGTATTTTACATGTTTGCATAATTTCCCGTTTTAGGTTATCTTGCCTAGTCCCTGTCCCGTGAGGGCCAGTTAAGAGAGGGCTGCAGTTAATAAGTAATAGGCCTAATAACAGATGTTATCAGTGATTTGACACCAGAATAACCAGCGAAGGAGAGAGCAAATTAAATTGCTAACAGACATCCTTTTTTCAAATGAATGTAATACTACATAAAACAGTAATATATTCTCCACAGGAACCGATTAAATAATAAACTATGTCTGCAAGTATGACGTGCAGCAAGAACATAAAGAACATAGTTTCACATAAATTATTTTGATAAACAACAATACCTACATATAACCAATCTACAATTTATTTACAAATAACTTGTTCTTTAATACAGAGTGGTCTAAAATCTAACTACTCTAAAATATGCAGTTCTAGTGCAATCACTGAAGTGACCAAGCAATCAATGCAAGATAGGTTTCTTTTGAAGTACAGTATGAAACAAGTGTGCTAAAGGTACTCATCTAAATAGATATAAAATGTTTTATTACCACACTGATTAAGTAAACATTGACTCAGTGGATTTGAAATGGAAATAATTTTTAAATCTCAATGAGTATTCCCATTAAATTTTTTGTGATAATATTACTTTCAAATTTTTGTAAATAAACAAGGTTTAGTTATGCTTTCTTGAAAAAAATCCTGTAGAAAGAATTTAAAACGTACAATTTTCAAGTGTGTACTCTGAACGTATTCAGAAGTTTTAAAATCAATGGTTAATCCTAGTCGTTCCTTCCCAAAACACTCAAAAGAAACTGCCATAAATAAAAAAAGAAAGGGAAATCGCTCAAAATGAAATAAAACTCAGCTACATAACTGATGATTTTAATTTAGTCCCCATTCAGAATAGATAAATTAAAATTAAAATAAAATAGAGCTTTAAAAACTATTGATCTTGTCTTAATCGGAGACTGGGTGGCTCCAAATGAGACTTGAGCTATAAATTTCTTCATTCAGCAGTTTGGTTTCAAAAAGTGATTGATGCTTTGAAAGCTAGTGTTCATGAAAGTTTTTAATGAGTACCCAACTAACTAAGGCAAAACCTTAAATCTCTTGCAGCAACAATTGTGCATTCACAACGGATACTTGCTGCTTACTGACTGAAACCCCGAAGCTGAGGACAGCGAAACATCAACAGCGGAGATTTGACGATGGTTGAGGTTCGCAGACTGCTCGACACCGATTGGTCATAGTTTGAACCTGATCATTTTACACTGGTTTGGAACATGTTATATCAAAACGTATTTGTGGTTTTATATGTAAATAAGGTTTCCACACAATCCAAATTTTCCAAAGACATTTTTGGGAACATCTGGGATACCAGTACAAATAATACAATGTAGGTTACCAATTACTCAAACAGAGTGTGTTTTATGACTTCGACTGATGAGTTTTTTCATTAATTAAATTATTGAAATTTTACAATCAAATGTACTGAAAAAAACATAAAGAGTTATGAAAATAACTACTTTAATGACCCGTAAAAGATGTTTGAAATTTTAGAAACGGTCATTAGAATATTTTTTGCTAGGTGGGATAAAGTTGAATTACTTAAAGTAAGAGAACAAGCTAGTATAAATTTAAACCAATTTAATACGAAGGAAGTGATATATTAATTTCAGATTTTTTCATTATCAAGGAATATTACTTTTTTTAGTCAGTCTTAGTTACTCTCAATCACTTTTGTACTATATGTACCAGTACTGTATTAAGATTTTTGAGTAAATAAATGAATTAAAATTTAAATTTCAATATTGTAATTGATGTTAAAGGAAAATAAAATAACTAAACAAAAAATTAATTAAATCATGTGATTATGATACTTTTCAAATTTAAATTTGGATGAACCACGAATTTCCTCCTTAATATTGTAGACTAATAAAGCTAAAACCTTTTAACAATGTTATCTTATTGCTGAAGTATAAAACTTACTGAAGTATAAAAGCATCTAAACAAGGAAATTTGAATTTGAACTTACTTTTCTCGAATGGTCGACAGCTGACGAAGGGGTTTCCCGTCATGTCCTTGGGGCAGCTGCAGACGGCAGTGGTTCCATCGCGCACGCGGCAGTTGGCGTTGACGCCGCACACTCCCGCGCAGACATCCACACACTTGGCGTTGAGGCAGGATTGTTTGTAGGAGGGGCAGTCCGCATGGGTCAAGCATTCCGCACGACATGACACGTATGGGTCACCGAGATAGCCCTGAAACCGAAATTTTCATTCAATAATTGCAAATAACAGCGGTTTTTGTTGCAGACTCCTTTTTTAAATTCCAGCAAACTTGGTTGCAACACCTTCTTATGTGTCTTCATTAATTTGGAGCTGAGGATGGGGTATCCAGATAATTAAGAGTCTACTGAATTAAGTGTAGTATGAATCGGTATAAGTCAACTTTATCAATTGAGTGGTTGTTCTATTTGTCTCAAAGAAGTCTGTATACTTTCAATGAAAAGGGATCGTCAGTTGAACACATGTCTGTCAAACCTTTTGGAACTCTACATTTATACAAGCATCTCCTTTCGGGGGCATGGGGGGGGGGGACATAACCCCCAATATTGGGAAAAGCTCCATACAAAATTATATAACATCCAGAACTAATAGAAACTCAGTAATCTACTGATTAGTTGTACGCAATCCCCAATAACTGTATATGGATGTAGCTCACAGATCTTTCCTTAACTGGCATAAGAACAGAAGTAAGGAAGAATATTATAATTACCGCCCTACCTATTGCAATACTGCCAACATTTGAATAGCCTACTTGAGAAATAAAATGAGGAAAATTGCCTTTTCAGTTTAAGACAATTTGGTTTCAGAAAGAACCGGAGTACGGAACATGCCCTGGATGAATTTACAAACACAGCAAATAATGTACCATAATGAACAGTAGCCTACATGCCATCAATTGAGCTTATTTATAGATTTCTCAAAGGCATTTGATACCATTGAACATGATAAAATAATTTTAGCCCTGCACAGAATAGGAGTAAAGGCTAACAACAATTCAACCATTAACACGGTTCAACAACGATCTTTAGGTCCCTACCTAAGATGAGAATCTTAAAAGATACTTTGAGAGTTACTTAAAAGATAGAAAATTTTTTGTAAAAGTAATAGGCCTAGATGAAATAAGAGATGAAAAAGAAGTAAAATACGGCGTTCCTCAAGGAAACCAGATTGGACCTGTCCTATTTATTTATTTGCATCAACAGACCAACCATTTTACAGAAGTCAAAGAGAAAGTAGTGATGACCTTATTGGGGGGGGGGGGGGTTTCAATATCATAACAATAGGAACGAAATCACGATGTACTGTAACATAATAATAGCCTACATGCAACAATATCATAAGCAACGCAACATAATACCTAATGTGAGGACCAGCCACGATAAACCTAGGCCTACAAACATTGAAATGAATACATAGAAAAGAAAAAAATAAGTGACCTGAAAAATTAAGTACCAGGCCTAATGATGAAAAAAAAAAAAAAAAATAGAAAAGAACAGTTATAAGCGTGCTAGTTTACAAAACAATGTAGCCTAACTTGTTTGACAATTGAATAATGAGAATACATTATAATGAGACATAATACACTAAATAACAATTAATTATATAAATAACATGCAAAAATGTATAAATGATCTGGCAGGGCCAGTCCATACCAAGTGGTCCAATATTAATTAAGTTAGTAGCTTGACCATTTTATTTTATTTTTTTTATTTTGTAGAATGATTTCTATATGTTTGTAGATATTGAAAGTACAAGAAAAAAGTTTTTATCTTCTGCGGTTCATAAATAGCAGCCATTTTTCTTTGACCGCGTGGATGAATTTTAGTCAATGCAAGCGTTTGCGTTTTATTAAATATCTTAAAAACCTAATGACATAGAAAGAAAATTCAAACACCATTTTAAATGTAGGCCTAATCTCATGAGCTAAAAAGTGTTCTCAGTGCTTTTTGTGTATTCCTACCCCAATATGAAAAAAAAACTTTAAACCTAAAACTAAATATACAAATTTAAGAAATAACCCATTTCAAAAAATATTTTTATGAGAAGGAATGCTACCTATAAACATCTTGTCTTTTTTTGTGTGGTGGTATTTACCAACAAATAGTCCAAAATCAATATCCATCCTTAAGTTTATCCTTAATTTTTTACAGTTTTTTTAATTTTGAAATTTTTAATATATTTTTTTTTATTTTAAGCGTTGATATCTCTGATGGGAGGAAGAGTTAAAAATCTGAAACTTTACCAAGTGATAATGTTTATGGGTAATATAAACTTGATTTGTTTATTTTCTTGGTTTAAGTCTGGCGATGCTTAAAAAATGGGGGAAAACATGACAATCATGGAATTTGGTTTAATAACAATGAAAACACTTTTATTGCATTGTGGATGTATATTAACAAGAAAAAGTGTTAAATGAATGTAGTATGAGCTTTTTACTTTGGTTTCCACTCATTCAACAGCTTTGAAATTTCTTCACTGAGTTTTTTAGAAATTGTTTGAGAACGTCCGGTTTGCGTTGACAATTCGAGTGGGGTCAATTTTCTTAAAACATTGCCCATTGACCCCCATACTGTGTCACTCAAGGATTTTTTAAATGATGTTCGAGGTCCTGATGGATGGAAAAAATGTACAAATACATCTTTATTTTCACGGCTAATGTCAATTACTTCACCAATCCACCATTGTTGCTCGTAAACACAACTCGTGCGACTAGTTCTTTTGTTGCAAGGGTTATTGGGGACAATGTATAAACTGAATGGTCTTTGAATGTGTTAGAATAGGACACAATATAACATCTAGTAAGTCCTTCTGAAAGAAGGACAAATCTGTGGAAACTCCTTTGTTCCAACAATACGCTGGCAGGATTCAAATCGGGATTTAAGTAACTTGTAATTTGAGGCAATTTCATCTTTACTTACCAATATGAACTTGATAGCTTTTAGATTTTCAGTGCACAATTTGTACATAACGTTTTAGTACATATCGCCTATCGATTTGGAAATCCTTGCATCAATTTTGCACTGGTGATTTATCATTCCTCTGACAATAACTTAAGAAATGTATTTTCTAAAGAGCTTAATTTTTTGAAATTTAATAAAAGATAACCAGTAAACAAATCAAAAATATTGTTCTTGATATGTTTAATTTAGCTTTATAATTAAATAAAAATAGATTTGAAGTAAAATATACGAGAATAAAAAAATATATTGTACAGAGGCTTAACTATACAGTTTTGTGACTGCATTATTGTCATGATTTCCCCTATTTTTGAACTGCCGCCAGACTTAAACCAAGAAAATAAACAAGTAAAGTTTAAATTTCCCATAAACCTTATCATAAACACTATCACTTGGCCAAGTTTCAGATTTTTAAGTCTTCTCCCATCAGAAATATAAACGTTTCAAGTTTAAAAAAAATTTAAAAATTTCAATGTTAACAAAATTGTAAAAAATTAAGGATAGCTTAACTTAAGTAATGATGGATATTGATTTTGGATGAACTATTTGTTGGTATCTACCACCACACAAAAAGGTAAGATGTTTATCACTCCTTCTCATAAAAATATTTATTGAAATCGGTTATTTCTTAAATTTGTATATTTAGCTTTAGGTAAAGTTTTTTCATACTAGGGGTAGGAATGCACCAAAAGCACTAAGACACTTTTTAGCTTATGAGATTACCTTTAAAATGGTGTTTAAATTATCTTTCTATGTCATTTAGTTTTTAAGATATTTAATAAAACGCAAACGCTTGCATTGACTAAAATTCACCCACGCGGTCAAAGAAAAATGGCTGCTACTTATGAACCGCTGAAGATAAAAATTTTTTTCGTGTACTTTCAATATCTACAAACATATAGGAATCATCCTACAATATAAAAAAAATTAAAAATAGTCAAGTAACCACTTCTGGACCCATATGGATTAAAAAAACCGGCAGCAAAACATAAGAGTGTGCAAGTGAATAGAAAAGAGAATGACAAGTTCTAATGAAATTGATCACAGACGATGAGAGAGCCGCTTCACACTGCTTTTGAAGATGGTGACTGAAGGAGTGAAAAAATCCACCATGCATGAAACCCCATTTCCAAGGCGCTGTATATGGTGGAGTGTAGAATTGAGCTCATGGTTAGTCCTCAGGTATCTGCACCAGAAGATATCTCCAGACCTTGTTCGGAAGTGAGCATCGGAAGGATATTGCCTCAATGAATTGCATTGTCAATGAAGTTGTTGATCAACTTGTACAGAAAGATTATATGTAGTTTCAGAGCACTGGGAAATACAAGATGAGAATGTGAAGAGTTGAAGAGAAAGAGCAAGGGATCAACAAGAACAAGATTGCAGTATTTCAAGACCTTGGGTGGAATAAGATCTGGGCCACACTCCTTTGAGTCGTCAGTGTCATTGAAAGAAAATAGAAGTTTGTTTTGAGAGACCTCGACCTAAGCCATAGAGGTGTAGTCATTTAATGTGAAGCTCTCAGCAAGTGCCGACGGTTGGGTGAAGACAGTACCGTAGCAAAGAATCTTGTGAACATCTCGCACATATCAAAGGTGTCAATGGTTTGGTGGTTATCGTATCGCAGGGTTGAAGGAAATATCTCAATAACCATATATCTCAATCATGTATTGAATAAAATTAAATACTGTGAAATATGGGCACTAGGCATAGGGGAGTAGGCTGATGACATTTTACCCTTTGAAGGACATAAAAATCTAAATACAGCAGTGCAGAACCTCCAAAATGATTTTAATATGCTGACTAGGAGGGCTCATGATAACAGCTTGATCATAAACGAGCAGAAAACATGTATCTTACATAGGCATACAAAAAAAATATTAAATTTGAAGGAAACATAGACATTAAGTATCATGATTGTGACTGTTGGCAAGAGAAGAAGGATTGTAACTGTACTGTTTTGAAACTGGAGGATAAAACTAAATAAGTTACTTAGGCCTAACCATAAACAAAAAACTAATATGGAAGGAACACATAGCCACATTAAATAAGAAGCTAAGGGCATGTACTTTGCTACTGTAACTGTACCAACTGAAGAATAGAACAACTATGAAAGTAAGATTGGCAGTTTACAAAGCTCTTTTTGAGTTAGTGGTATGGTGTGGGGTAAATGCGTGGGGAACAGCAGCAAAGACTCACTTGGATACAAATTAATCTTCAAATAAGATGTTTAAAAATACTAGGCCTATATAACACCAAAGGGAACTTAGTTGAAACTAGAGGCCTACAGTAGCCTATAAGTAGGAAAGCTCTTTTTGAGTTAGTGGTATGGTGTGGGGTAAATGCGTGGGGAACAGCAGCAAAGACTCACTTGGATACAAATTAATCTTCAAATAAGATGTTTAAAAATACTAGGCCTATATAACACCAAAGGGAACTTAGTTGAAACTAGAGGCCTACAGTAGCCTATAAGTAGGCAGCTTACTACAAAAATAATATATACATACAATATGTTTGTTAAAACTATGGAGGAAGCGGCCACAAAAAACAAACAAGAAGGCCATTCAACACAAGGAATGTGAGAAAATACACAACATCGATACCTAATAGGCTATTATCTATGGACAACGGCTGCCAGAATTCATTGTTCCTTAAACTTATATAATAGGTTGCCTGAGGAAAGAGAGGATGCTCCTAGTAACTTATTGGGATTTTTTTTAAAGCTTTAGTAAACTGGTTAACACATCCTGGGCTGGAGTTATCTGATGATTTATGCTAGACCTATTACTAACATCCACAGAACTAGCCTATGATTTTTATTTATTTATTTCAACGGACAACCCTTTTTAACAATACGTACAACAAGAATACATTTGCAACAGAGAAAATTATAAATATATGGCAAGAACAATAATATGGCTGCTAAGTAATATCAGACAAGATGCAAAAAAACAATAAGCAAGTAACATGATAAGTGCTATGCCTAAATGAGTGAACTCGATACAATTACAAATATATAAATTACCAATCGATCAAACAATGAATAAATATAAGACGTGCATACAGTATTTTGAATAATTTAAGCTGACAACAGATATACAGAGATGCAATAACAACAATAGTTAACAAGCAAATAAATTACATGCAAAATAAACAAGCAATAGATAATACTACACACTAATGATATCACAAGTTGACGCCTCAATGAGATGAAAGACAATGGTAGATGGCCAGTCGTCGGGCAACAGTCACTCATCAACCGAAGGGAGCTCCTTGATCACCCTTCTGAATTGAGCAGAGTTGAGGCTGAAGAGGTCGATCTCATGTGGAAGGCTGTTTCCGATCTTCTGGATTCTGACCATGGTGCTGTGTTGCTCATAGGATGTGGCGTGGTGTGAGCGAGCAAAGAGGTCTCTTGATCTTGTCGTTGATATAGGCACCCGGAAGTTAATCAACGACAAGATTTCGGGAGAATGAATTTCACCGTTCACCAACTTGAACAAAAACATCAGGTCTGATACCATCCTTCTTTGCTTGAGGGGCTGAAGATTCAGTTCAGTAGCCAATACATGCACAGGAACGTCCGTGAAGCGGTACCCAAGGCGGAGACCCACCAGACGGATGAAGCGGGTTTGGATGGACTGCAGCCTTTCTGTGAGATAAAGTTGGTGGGGTGACCAGATGATTGAGCAATACTCAAGATGGGACCTCACCAGATGGCAATACAGAGAGTTGAGAGCGTCAGGAGATGTGAAGTTCCGGGAAAATCTCGTTATCAAGCCCAGGACGCTGTTGGCCTTACTGCAGATGTGATTCACGTGCAACTCGGAGGACAACGAAGAACAGCTCATCATGCCAAGATCTCTCACCACATCTACTCTCCTGAGGCTCCTCCCATCTAGTTTGTAGTCAAATAGAGTCGGTGCGAACGTTTTGTGGTATGTGATGACTACACATTTCGAGAAGTTCAGTTCCATGTGATTGATGCGGCACCATCTCTCAACAGCAGATATACTATGGCCTATGGTTAAGGCCTAATCCGAGCTCTTAACTTTGGACACACAACTAACATGTTAACACACAAAATACAACACTTCTTTCACCAATTTACAAACCTCACATCCACTAAACACTTTTTTCACATAAATTACTCGAAACACAAACAGCAAGAGCAAACAGAAAAAACAAAACAAACGAACATAACCTCAAACCTTTTTTTTGCAATGCAGGCTAAGGTGTATAAACCATGCAGCCTCGAGGTGCTCTAAACCTCAAACCTTTCAAGGCATGTTTCACCATTGAATATACATCTTGAGGCTTATTTTAAACATTTTGATTGATGATTAACAGTACAAACTCTCAGTCTTGTTACTACCTAACGCCTACATTTTGTTGGATAACATAATTAATTGATAGCCCAATGCCAAAAGGCAACTATGTCCCGAATCGTCCCCACCAAGCAGCGATTGTACTGGCAACCTCATAACAATTGTTCAAGATAAAATATTTAAACCTTTGGCATTTTTAAGAAGTGAATTCACTTGCCACTAAAAGGATTTGATTTAAAAGTGAATCTAGAGAAAACTCTCAAAAATTAATTTGTAGTTAATAGTTTTCATTGGTGGACAAAATACTAAGCACATTGTGTAAGATCTTCGTATCGTAACTTTGGTGCCCAGGAGACCTATACTCACCGGGGGGCAGGAACAGACGGCTCGATGGTTCTGCACAACGCAGTTGGCAGTAGGAGCGCACACACCTGTTGCGCACGCAGATACACACTTGAAGTTCTGGCAGCTCTGGGACGCCGCACAGTCGTAGTCGCTCTCACATTCGTGCCGGCACCCACTGAGGGGAGATCCGACATACCCGGGAAGGCAGGTGCACGTGGGGGTGTTATTGATCACTTCGCACTTGGTGTTGGCTCCACAAGGCGAAGGAATGCATAGCTCCTCTGCGGGCGGTTACATTCTCAGGTTACATTCTAAGGTACCATGCACTTGCTCGGTAAACTTCTAATTGTCTTTTAGAATGACTACTTAAATTACTAGATAAGCCCCTTCATTCGTCCTCAAGAATAGCTAATTGTCTGCCTAACACACCATTATGACTCACTTCATAACACACCTCGTTCAATTTGTAAATGTGTCCAGTTTCAAAACTTTTAAACATTGTGTAAGATACCTTAAATTGCCTGAGTTCTTGAGTTGTGAACTCATAAATTAATAAGAAGAACTCTGTAAATTTTGTGTATATATTGTGTAATATTATTATTGTAGTTTAAGAAAAATCTCCCTGAAGATGCTGCACCTGCGGTGATGTACATATGAGAGACGACACCAACTCAATTTAAGGCACCAACTCAGGCAATTTAAGGTAAATATCTTACACAACACCTCATTCACTTCTCTCACGGCTCTCGCCTGTTCACTCCTTTTAACTTTAAAAATAGAAGATGCTGTAATCTGGTATAAATTTAATTATACAGTAGAACCTCGATGATAGTTCGACTCTCGGTAATTCGACACTCCTTATAGTTCGACATAGCTTGTGACTTCTTAGCATGTCAACAACTGATACTGTCCATGTTGGGGAGTAAAAAAAGTGAAAGTGAAAACAAAATTTTTGAAAGATTTTAAATTCGCAATGTTATAGTTCAATCAAGATATGTTTTAATTAAAATTGAGTGTTTCCTAAATTCAACTCATGATTTTTATGCTCCCTGTAGTAAAATTTCCCATATACTCTCTATAGTTCGACTTTTCGATAGATCGACACTCTCTAAGTTCACACGGAGTTGAACTATCGAGGTTCTACTGTACAGTACCGTACGCCTTAATTAAAAACCTCTTATGAGTTTCAAAATACGATGTTAAAATACTCATATCTACCTCCAGATTTTTAAAATTTAAAACACATAAACTTATTTGTATTTTGAATTAGGCCCTATTATAATGTGTTTTCAACACAAAGCATACTTGTTTAAGTCTTAATTTAATAATAATAATCTCCACAGACAATATCATAAATACTAACCGGTAGTTTGATATAATAACAAAAGTTAGCACGTGAACAGTACTTTGATAGTTATTAATTGTTCACAGAGACTTCTATTTTTATATTTTTAACTCCATAATACTAATGTCCATTTATTTTAAAATAATCATATTTTGTACTTTTCAGTTAAATATTTTAGCAATTTTAGATTAGAAAAAAACTATTATTATTGTTATAGTGTCTCAGCGAGCTACCATAAGTTAAAGTTTAAAAGAAATTTCTTGAGGCGTTCATGAGTAGATAACTGTACAAAAATACTACGGTATCATATAAACAATCTAATCTGACTCATACTTCATGTTATTTGGTTGTAAGCGTTGTGCGAGTCTCTAGCCCATAGCCTCAATGATTGGGTGTCCAGGGCCAGAGCAAGTCACCTAAAGTTACAACTCATATCACACTGCCTGAATGCACTATTTCTGTCAGCCACATTTCAATCGCAAAAGAATTTGATCATTCTATGATTTGGAAATGTTTTAGTTTAAAATCAAGGGAATTTATGGAAAGGAACAATTTGAAACTCACATATGGGAGCTTTTAGTGAACACAGTAAATGTTTTGTTGACAGTTTGATGTGTTTAAAGTGTTAGGTCCATCCGTTTTTAAAGTCTCGATCAGAGCTAAAAAATGAGAAGGCTAGAAAAAAACTATGCCTGTCTGATGTCTGTTTTTCAGAGGATCTTAAAAGGTTCAAAGAACAGGTGAAAGTTGATTATGATAGATTTAAGTTTTTTTAACAATCTTTGGTGTTAATTAGCCATTACATAAAAGAGGTCTAGTAAGACCATTCAACACTTCAGAGCATTTTTTAACGGATTAGCACTGGGTGACATAGGGGTGTGAATACAACTGTAGGGTGGGTTTTTAAATACAGTAAACATATTTTGAAGTGTTGAAATGTAAAAGTTTAATTTACATTAGGCGACAATATCTCATAACGGGGCTACACTTTTGTGGCCCAGTTAACATAATATTTTATACACTGCAACACCCCTCAGTTGCCAGAAAATCAAACACGATAGTTGACAGTGGACCAGATGAAAAGCCTCAATCTTATTCTTACATGGAATGATTCAGCGGATAATTTTTATCATGAAGAACAAGGCTAAGAATATTATAGACTAACTCAGCATACTAAAAATAAATTATTCATTGTTTGATGCCTCCAGAACTGTTTAATTAACTAGTTAAATATAGGTGTACATACGTTCAGTCAACAGTTCTTACCAGTAGAAAAAATCCTACAAATGTTTGGGAACACAGGGTTCCATCATCAGGGTTGATGATATAAAAATGTCATTTGTTAAGTCTTCTGATGTTGTCAAAGTTAAAAAAAAAATAAATAAATAATTTAACATTCAGGACATACACAGACACGCACAGTACATTTAGACATGAATTGTTTGGCCGGCAGGCAGTAGACTCCCAAATCTACTGGTATGAACTGTTGACTGAAGGTATGTACACCTATATTTAACTAGTAAAAATAAATTACAAATAAATCAAAGGTCTAGAATACATGTAGCTAAAACCATATGAAAGGGAACATAAAATTGTATGGAAAATAAAATATACACAAGTAATTTTTCATGCTCTTGCAGTCATAATCTAGCAAGATAGAAAAAATTAAGAACTAGTCAGTGTTTTATGTTTTAAAAACTGTTTATCCAGATTGGGTGAATTTTTCTTCCAGAGCGGACATCTGACCTGACCTACCTTAAGCATATGCCTACATTGAGGGTAGTAGAATGGATGGCATATTCCCGCTCCGGTGTGAGCCTTTAAACTCTACTCTGAAGAAAAATTTATTTTGCCTCGCAATTTAAAAGAATCTACGGGTAAGAAGAAAATGATTTAAAAGTAGCTTACGGGGGTCCATGAGGCGGCAATTGCTGAAGGGGTCGCCCTTGTAGCCCATGGGACAGCTGCAGACCGGTACGTGGTTGCGCACGTGGCAGTCTGCGTTGGTCCCGCACGCGCCTGCGCACACGTCCACGCAACGCGTCTCCCGGCATGCCTTGCTGGCCGGACAGTCGCTGTTGTCTGCATACAGTAAAAAGGAAAACACTTATATCAGATTTAAATCTCATTCAATAAAGTTATGTCCCAACTGGAGCAAGAGCCTTTTTAATGAACTAGCTCTAATTGAACTTATTAGAAAAATTCACAAAATATATACAATGCTCCTAATTTATGAGGTATCATATGAGGGTTTTTTTTTCTAAAAGTGATAAACCTCTTCAGGGAGATTTGTCCCACACATGGGATGTTCGGATTATATGCTGTAAGTATTTAGTAACCCCCTGTTAAGTTTATAATCTTTTATTCGCATAAATATAGTTAATTGGAAATCTAACGACCTTAATTTTCTATTATTTGATTTCTAACAAAACCACATCAAAATGCAACACATGCCTCAAGATGCAAGAACTCTTGCTGTAACAAAACCTTTATTTCATGCTACCCTAAAATACAAAATGTTTTACTTCTTGTTTCTTTGGAAAAATCTTTCCTTAATTGAAAAGAAAATAAAAATTTGTTTCTTATGGATAAATAACTATAAGTTTTTCACTAAAATAATCCGATAAAAATTTATGCATCGTTGCCAGATCCATCCTAAGCATTTTGTTTAACATATTACACCTGGTAAACATAACCACAAATGACAACATTCCAGGTCGAGAGGTAAGAGGGGGGGGGGACACAGCTGTTAAAATTTACATGAAACTATTTTCATGCAACTTACTAGAGTTAATATTTTAGGTAGTTTAATATCATTTGTCGTTTAAAATAAAGATTTTTTTCTGGGATGCGATCATTGGAAAAATGTATTTGTGCGTTTCAAAGTCTCTGAGCAGCTGTTTTTCCTCTCCATTTATTTTCACAATAGTACTATAAGTAGGAGTTTTATCTGGATAACCAAAGGCCTAAATTATTTTAGAAATTTTATGAAAAGAAACTGTAATTTGTGGTGGAAAATGGATTGTTTTGTGTTACAGTTATATAGTCTATGTTTTTTGTTACAGGGATAAATGTCTACTTTAAAAGAAATATGTTAAGAATTAAAAAGTATAAGTGAGAATATGAGGATAAAAATATAAGAGAGGAGGTTAAATGATTTTTAAAAGAAAGTGTGCCTTGGTCACTATCAGGTTGCTGGTTGGTCATAAGCGTCATAATGATTTTGTGGAAGGTGGACAATTTATTTGTTCTAACAAGCTCTGCTCTGCTCTCCAAATATCAATTCCTAAATACTTAGGGGTGTAGAGCCGGATAAGCCAAGCAAGAAATAAAAAATCTTCAAAGAAATATGAAACTATTTTATTTGCAGCCTTATCTATGTGTCACTATATTTATAGTAATAGCGGATACAAAGAATTTGAAAGCATACATATACCAATATTTATCGATATAGTAAACAAGTTTGTATTTATATCCGCTAAAAATAACTGACAACTTTTATAATTTTAATTTTGGGGTTTCTACACAAAAAAGTAGACCGTAATCACGTTTTATCTGTTATTAGAATACCTTAAAGATATATATTTTTTTTATTTTGAGGGGAAAGTTTAAATGGTCACATACAACCAATGAGAGTACAGTAGCAAACTTGCTGGCTTTAAAATATGGTAATAAAAATCAATTTAAGCGTGACATTCACTTTTGTTTAAAATGAATATTGTACTGCTGGAGTTATATTTAAAATGTATTTTCTCTTTCTTGTACCGGTATCAGTTAAAAATTCTTCCCTATTTAGAAATTCCTAAATTTAGAAATTTAGAAAATTAAAAAAATTTAAAATTAAAAAATTTAAAAAAATTTAAAAATTTAGAAATTTCTTAATTAGAAAGTGTTGGTTCAGTTAAATAATATGAGAACCTGTTTTAAGATGATATTGTTAATATAAGAGATTTAATATAATTTTATAGTACAATGCTAATGAAAATAAAAATGTTCTATAAAAAACCAATATTAAAATCCTCAACTCCTACAAATAAATCAAAAACTGCTCTATAAATAAATCAACAACTTTTTAAATTAATTTTTTAACAGGACTAGCCAATTTGTGGTGTGAATGAACAATCTTAATGATGATTAACTATTAAATGACATTAACTAATTATTAGCAGGTCGAAACTACATTATCCTGCTAATAAAAATGGCGATAAGGACGTTGTAATGAATATCATTGAATAAGAAACAAAAATTATTTAACATATAAAATATCAAATAATTTTAAAACCTATGATTGTGCTTAAAAATAATAAAAAGTGAATTAAAATAATTATTTTGTTTAATTATATTTTGTTCCATTCCTAATGTAACTTTTTGGTCTGAATAAAATATCTAAATACAAAATTTTAATTACAATAAAAAAAATGATTTGTTTATTTTTTGGTAAAAATTATAGTTTTGTATAACTTAGCAAACTGCAAAAAATAACCAAAAAAATCTGACAGGTAAAACCACAGCGAACTAATATTTACTTGGAACAATAATTTTAGTCTGTTAATGTATAAAACTACTTTGCTCTATACCTACAATTTCAAAACTAAATAAAAATTGTACTTTTATTTAAAAAAAATTATTTAGTAGGCCTACAATGTATGTAAGTCCTAAGCGATAGATAGATATGAATTTTATCAAATGAAAATTCGGGATTCCGGGTTTCTCCAAAGAAAAATTAATTGCTCTGGTCCTCCGTGCTGACTCCGGCAATGGTGTACTCCCTATGGAGGGTGGTCGGGGTGGGTGGGGATTGTACCTTGGCACTCTCCGCGCTGACAGTAGGACAGGGGGTTGCCCCAGTGGCCGGGCAGGCAGGAACACACGGGGCGGCCGCTCGACACGTAGCACTGGGTGTTCTGGCCACAGGGGTTGGGCGAGCAGGGGTTGCCGTCATAAGAGACCTCGTACCGCCCTGCGGAGTGCACAAAGGTGGTCCAGTATAAGGATTATACAGTCATACAGCTCTCCACGAGTGGAGGGGAGTAGGGTGTATGTGTAAATCCTACAAACATTTGATCAAGTTATTCAGATGGTATAACACGAGCATATTGCAAAACAACATGTGTCTAAGTTTATAGGTTTATGGTTGTGTTTGCGATTGTCTTTTATCCGTCTGTATGTAATTTTTTATTAATCCAGGATCTTTTAAAAACTATTTTAAGTTTGGAATTGTAAATTTGTACAAAGTTTTAATATGAAAAAGTTATGTATTTTGACATTTCATACTTTTATGGTTTAAAAAATTGCTGTCTTATGATTTAGAAATATAAAAAAACCTAGATAGTACAAGAATGTAGCAAGTTTAAGTACTAACTAAAATACTAAGTTGTAAAATTAAAAATAAACGACGGAGAAATAAGTAAAGGGTTTTTATTAACAAAATAATTTATCTTTGAGAACATGTTTGACTTGCAACGTAAACTTTGTGATCACAAAGAAAGGTCCTGATTCCTCAGTTGTCTGTATTTTTAGATTTTAATTCTTTTAGCTGTGAAAATTTTCAATGTCATGTTACTTACTATCAGTACGGCGCTAAATTCTGTGTCTCAAATGGTATTTAAGACGTCATGATTAGTTCAAAATTACACAGTTGCAGGGAGGCGAAGAACGAATCGAGACAGCGAGTATTGAATTGTTGGCTTTGGTTTACCTTCTGAATAACCTGATGAAGTTTGGTCAAATGGTCGAGGGACAGTCTGTAGCCTATAATTGTTGCTGCTTTCTTAATGAATCATTCCATTTATGAGATAAACTAATGAACAATAACACACCCAAAAGAAGTACGGTAATCCATAAAAATATTTGAACAGGAATAAAATAGTATAGAGACTTCATCAGTGTTAAAAGAAATTAATTGTTCTTTACGAATTTATGTTTATTTTATTTTCTACAGTATAGGCCTATTCATATCTTATAATCCTACACCAGCCCGGGTTGTGTGCTATCTTGATATCGAGGAGAGATAGGCACCACTTTATCATTTTGAAAAACCAGTGGAGACTATTATACAGAAAATTCTTATCAGCAGTGATTTTATTGTTGCTGCATGCCGATTTGAGTTTTGCTCCAACCGATATTAGAGGGATAATATCGAGATATATATAAAAATTACAGATATCTGATAAATAATGTGGTTCTGTAGTGTTATTTTCTATTTTTGTACATTGAACCATTTTCCAGAATTTGGTCCCAGTCCCGAGCTTAACTTACGGCTTAAAATGAGACACTGTATAATGAGCAGGTAAAAAGTTTAGAAAATTAGAAATTTATAATACTTTCGACAAATGGATTTGATCTAAAAAATTCAATAAATTAACACCTTGAAATCTAACAGATAATGAACTAAGAATTTTTTTTAATATAACCGTAGGCATACGATTTGTTGTTAATCAAAAGACTACACGAAGCTAAAAAGGAATTATGTAATAAAAGTAAAACGATTTGAAATAAATTAATATTTACCTCTGGCAACCCCAACGGTCACTGAGGATATGGCAACAAACACCCATATCTGAAACAAAAGGCAACAAATGAAAAAAATCTAGTAGTTAAATAATAATTAATTGGTCTTATTGTGGAGGAAATTGGGAATCGAGCACAGCTAAGCAAAAGTATTATTTCCCATTTATTTTTATTAGAAAAATGCTTATGATAAATATGTTGAGTACCCTACAATTAGTTGATAATGATTAATACATGTGGCTGTGATGATAATCATTAGTATTATTATGTAACATTTTAATTACATAACACAGCTCGGATAACATTGCATAACATAATACCCCCGTCGCAGCAGACCTGCGTACTCAGCGAATTTCCTAATTAGTAATATTAATTTTGACCAGCTTAACTTGTAAACTAAATTTCATCACGTGCTCATAAATAGGGAAATAAATGTATATTCCCCTTAAGATATAGGGAAAGAGTATGCAGGTATGCTGCCATGGGGGACACTAAAAGTAGGTTTTTAGCATAGAAAAAATTTATTTCCACCATATAAAGCCATATAGGTAGTAAGTTTCATCAATATCTGTCCATAAATAAAAGAGTTTGCCTATTCTCCATATGATTAACATGGGAAAAGAGTATGCAGGTTTGCTGCCATGATAAGTACAAAAACCAAGATTTTTTACCTTAAATGAATGAATCTCAACCAAATGAAGCTAAATACTAAGTTCCATCCAAAAATATTGGTTAATAAGTGAAATATTAACACATCCTTATTCTCCATAAGATTAACATTGGAGCCCCAAAAGACAATGTACTGTCTTTAGACTTTGTAATATCTCGGTAACCAATGGAGATAGAGCAAAGCTTCAAAATACTAAATTGTGTATTTTTTTAGCTAAATCCAATGGTCAAAACAAAAATTTAAAATTTTTAAAATTTACATATGAAAAATGCAAAAAACCCATTTTTGGGGTACAAAACCCCCCCAAACTACCCCTTCCGGTGGGTCGATAGGTCTGGTTTTCGAACTCATCCGAATAAACGTAGGATTACACATCTCTACCAAATTTGGTGTCGATCGGACCATTTTTACGAGAGTTATCGTGTCTAGGGACACATACATATATATATACATACATATATATATATATACATATATACATATATATATATATATATATATATATATATATATATATATATATATAAAAATTTTAATGACTATTATTTTTGGACTCTGGGCACCTCAAAACAAAAAAGTAACATGGTCCCGGGCTTAAGTCTTTCCATGAGACCTACGGTAATAGCTTATTCCCTATGGGAAATTCGCTAAAAATATGGATTTTCGTCTGATTAATGGGGTTTTCTTATTTATTATTTACAGACATGTTTTATAATTAAATTTTACACTTAAAAATCCTTTGTAACCTAAAACATAACTTTGGTTTTAAGTCCCTTACAAAATTGTTAAGAAACTTATTCAAAGTCTATATAAAAAACTTACGCTCAAAACCACATTTTTTTTTAACCTTTGACCTTGACGATGACAGTTCTTGAGGCCCCCGGGAGCCAAAATCACGGTTTGTTCAACAATCTCACCAATGGCAATTCCAGAAATAATCTGTGAGAGTGGCCTAAACCAAATAGTTGTGTGAAATTCTCCACAAGCCCAAGAGCTACATCTGATTTTGAAATATATACTTCCCCAACTTATATAACATATTATTATACCTTCGTTATGTAAGCTTAAACCTCCGAATCGTCAAGATCAATATGAACTGGTTTAAATAACTCGAGTCGAGTGATCCCTGCTTCCCATTGTACGACCGGTTTTAATCTGATATGCGATCTTTATCAAGTAGGTAAAATTATTTGACTTCTTTGAGCATTCATTAGGTCTATATTCCATTCATTCAAATATTTACGAAATTGTTACGTAAAAAATAATAAAGAGTTTATGCATTTAAAAAGTACTAACAATAAATGCACAGTTCCAAAATATATTATCACTAAGACTGCTGTGATTGTTGTGCACATTTTTTACAAATATAAAGTCTATGACAGCCAATCAAAGTAATTAAATATAATATTTTTCAGATTTTTCCTAAAAAAGTCTCGAGTTTTAAAATCAAATATAAAGCTCTGTTAATAATTCTCGTCATTCATTAATTACAATATTGGCAATAATTGTGTTTTATCTAGAAGAGGAGTCAAAACGCATTTCTTGCTTTATTAGTACTAGATTAGATATCCAAGCTCAGTATATATTAGGTCCTGTAGAAAAAAACTAATTTGTATGGTCAAACGTCCGGAATGGGAATTATAAATTCCTTTAAAAGAAATGTTGATATTTAGTCATCGGGGAAAATCATCTGCACAACTTAACGATTGAGCTGATACTGACTAAATATTTACAAGTTTGATTGGCCCTAATGTAATAAGTAGGACTACTTCTGAATCCTTTTTCAGTCAGCTTAATCAACCAAAAGTAATTATAAACATCGATACTGGTCTTGTCCCAAGCACAATGAAATTTGGCAATTCAAAGCATTTTAAATTATATTTTAGGTAGTTTTAGATACCCCTCGTCGCAGCAGACCTACAAATTTCCAATGGGATTTCAGAGTTCCTACAATGAGTTTTAACTTTCAAACGGTTTTAATAAGGATGAAACTGTGTTTTTGAAGAATATTTTGAAACTAACAAACAATTTTAAACATTTAACATTTTAGCTATCTCAATAGCCCCTTATCCATAAGATCAATTTTAAACTTTGATCTGTTCTTTGTTTAACTTTTGAGACTTAAATGTCTTCAGGGCAACCCAAACGGGGCATGGGGGTAGAGAACCCGTCGAGCAGTAGGCGAGTAACGCTGTAAACCGTTGTCCAGAGAATTACTGGACACGCTGGGATCTTATCTGCTGAAAAATTGTGTAAACACAGATTACATGACTGTAAACTGTGTAATTGCAAGAAATCGTAAATTATTACTGTCCTATAAATTAATCATATTTTAAGTAACTAGTACACGTGTTGCTCGAAATCGAGCAATTTATTTTAATACAATACAAGTGTTACTTTTAGCCCTATCAATATTGTGAACATCTTTAATCACCAAAACTACATGTATTTACAGCTGATTATTAACAGATGTTTCAAATGCGTTATTCAATCCCAATGTTATTTAAATGGGGGATTTTGAAATTTCAATGGTGGATAGCCCCTTTATTTTCAGTCCAATTATCATCAGTTTTTGGCGGAAACAACTACAGACCAAGCCCTATCCAACGACACCAAAAACTTGAAAATCGGTTGAAAATTGTAGGAGGAGTTCTCAAGACAAAAAACCCTTAGCGTATTAAATAAGTATACTGTCACTGTCACGGTGCTCCGGGGCTCCTTCGTCCCCAGACGTTGCTGCAGCATCTGAAAAATATTCATTGACTGCCGGGGGATTAGTCTTGACTTCACGGTTTGCGCTCTCTTTTGTTTGGAGTCATTGCGTGTTTGAATTTGAGATCAAATTCGGCGCCGCTGGTCTTCGTGGAATTCCTACGGTGGGTCGTCCAGGAAAATAAGTATAGATTTTCTAATGTGGAACAGAACATAGACAACAATAACTTGGTAAAGCCATATGTTGGACTTGCAAAGTCTTCAAATATATCTCCACACCATCTATAAAATTGTGAAATGAGTTACCTTAAGAAATGGTAAAACTGCCATTTCATAGTTGTAGAATGTGGTTACAGAGGGAACCAAGAATAAAACCTTTTACTCTACGAAAGAATACCACGGTACGCTGTTCGTGTAGGTGGCTTTGGCTGATGAACTTGTCAATAGGCTCAGTTTTTCCAACCACTAAATAAACCATTATAGCTTTCATGTCATTTGACTTGATATTGATTAAATAATAAAAAAAAAAAACATTATTTGTGAGATAACGTTGACGTTTTCTATAAAATTGAAAATATATGCTTCAGGGAAATTAAGAGTTATGGATATTGTCTAATGTCTAATTTATGGTAATTGGAAAGATAATTTATGGACACCAGTAGTAATAAATGTAAACTTGGCGTTAAAGCACGAATAGTCTGCGAAACACGCAAAACTAATTTCAACGTTCCGGGAAACTATAAAAACGTTTCCCGTTATCAATTGTCCGAGCGCCTGACCACTGAGTAACACTTCGTCCCAGTAACATTTCGAACAAACTCAAATTTCTTAGAGAAACAGTAACACTCCGGCAGTAACATTTCAATTTAATAAGATAGCTAAATCAAATAGCTAATTGAGTAGCATTTCGGTCCGACGAAAAATTTACAAGGGTTGAGGCACGCAGCTCAGGTAGTAAGAGCAAAACCAGTCTGAGGGTCATGCGATCCATGTGGCCGCATGAATTACCGGCCTTGGAGGGGTGCAGATTAAAATTACGGTGGAAATATGATAGTTACAAAAATTAACGCTTTAACAACCGTGTAGCCTATAAACTCGGTAGTTTGCGCAAAAAAAAAAAAAAACAAAAAAAAAAAAAACACTAAACGACGGGGACGCACGGGACGGCCAAACTCCCGGAAGGCGGTTTCGTTTCGCCCATGCCGTCGCCGCCTGTATTTTGACAGTCAGACCACAAGACCACGGCGAAACAGCCGGGCCAGGCGAGATTATAATGTTGAATTTATTCTTATTAAAAATTATACTATGTACATTCATGAAAGTGGCTTTGCTGTGTCCTAGACGTAGGAAAAAGGTTAGCCGGACGGAGAGTCCGGGCTTCAGAAATAAAATGGAAATTAGTGTCTTTAGGCCTATATGTTATAGTGTAGGCCTACTATGAAAGGCTGTACATAAATTTTGAAGTGAAAATTCAATATGAAATTTTTATACTCTTGACATCTGCTGATCATTTTAAAAAGAGTCTCCAATCACAAAATACATGTTATTTCTGTTTATTAACATGTTTAAAATCCAGAGGGCAGGAAAATATCATGTTCTCTAGTATGGCGAATCGTGTGCAGATAATATTGTGATTTTACTGCTTACCGTCAAAACACGATCCAAATGATCCTGGTACGACGGCCGTTTCGGAGCTTACTCCATCGACAAGTACACGTCGCAGCATACTAAACTATGTCGTTTTTAAAACTGTCTTAGCTTTTGCTGTGTCAGTTCGATTAAATATACAGCTCCTCCTTTATCAGAGTACAACAATGGTCTCGTCAGTACTAATTTTTTTAAAGGCATTTAAAGAATTTTCCTTAATTTTTACAAAAACCGGAACAAAAGCAAAACCGGCCGTGACGAGAGCGAAATACTTTAAGTATTCCGGTCAAACCGGGACGCATGACAAGCCTTACTATGAGGGCCATACTAATTCACCTTTCCTTGGGAAATTCTCGAAACATTTCCAAAACTGAGAGGCCCACGCGGAACGAGCCCTGGCCACCTTGAGCTGGTACTGTGACTGTGTGGCTCGCCTGTTCAAAATGGGAAGCGCGGTAGGTCAACAATTAACATATGTCCACAGAATACGGAAATAACCTTCAAGATCCCACGCGAATCTGACTGTCTCGATACGATTATTATTATAATGAGATATGTATCTAAATATTAAATTGTTTTGAATCTCAACCAGGGTTTTAAGGAGTGAAATGTAATAAGAACTATAATAAGAACTCGTACCCCAACTTACAAGTAGTGTATATCAAGGTTTAGAAAGAGAACAAGTTCATAGGTTAGTGGTTCTGGTTCCTCTTCTTCTTTGGCTATCAGCTAATGTGTATTGTTGCATTACGTTTACTTTATTTGGGTTCCATGGAAGGTAATTAAGTTCAAGTCACAAACATGGTTTTCGAATATCAGAGAGCGTTCATTGTGGCTAAGGAACTGTCTCCCCTGGAACAAATATTTCCAGGTGAGGGGGGGGGGAGGGTATTACTAACAAATCTTCTATTCATAGACTTGTTTAGTCCAACCATTTATATAATTAATTAATGATTTTTAAGATGAGTTTTCTAAAGAGCAGTTCCAACATCCTCTAACGTCTTCTCATTCAATCTGTCATTCGTCTTCTCACTGTTAAAGGTACCGTACTAAACTTATAAATAAAATCATCAAAAAAAATAAAAAAAGATATGCATTTGACGTAAAACATGGACGAAATAACCATTGAGTTTGTATATAAATTTGATTGATTTTGTACAGTATTTAGAGTCAACTAGTGTACTGGTTGCTGGAAATCGAGCAATTTGGTTTAGATACTTTTTTCTGTTTAGGATTGCTTAACGCAGTTCTTTATCCAGTGTATCCTGTATGGTTTAACATAACGTCTTTGAGTTAACCTCGTTGGTCTTTGGTAGGGCCTATGAATAGACAGATGATTTCACTAGTGTGCTGTGTTTACTCGTTAGAGCTGTTAAACTTGAAAATCTTTTAATTTCCTTATCAATGTTGATCTAATCTAATGGGAAATATAGAACTTTAAGGACATGCAGGGCCTTTCCGTTTGGATTAATTTTTACCAATTTTCTTTATATAAACAACTTCACCCCGAGCTCTATCCAATAACACCAAAATCATTAAAATCGGTTAAAAACTGTGGGAGGAATTCCTTGTACAAAAAAATGTAGCTTAATAAATATGTGTAGAAGAGGGTGAAGAGAGAGAGCTTCAAGTAGTATAATAATATCTTGCAGTCTTAATTTTGCACACCCTAGAAATTGTTATAATAACCCTAATCAAAAATTTTACAAGAATAATTTGTCTTGCTTAATCTTTTCACTCAACGGCCACGTTCATGCACTCGCAATAATCGGTGGTAACACCTAGCTCGATATGCACCAGCTTCCAATCCCAATTAAAACTACAGATAACCTATAACCTATAACAGATAACCTATACCTCGATATGTATAGGTTTAATTGTGGTAATAATCAGGATTGGAATTTGGTCCACTGGTTGGTACATATCAATGTGGATAGGTGAGTTAAATCACATAGGAGAAGCTGTGGTATTCTTTCGACTACCGTTGTATTCGACAAGCAGTAAATCGCGTGTAAAAAGCCTTTAAAAAGGTATCTGTTATCTATGAGTAAACCTCGATCACATCGATTAGTGACCGTGTACGCGACCAATTTTTACATGTCCAACACAAAGTCAGGTGGCCGAATCAAAAATAGTAGGCAGTAGGCTTATTTTTTATATTCCTTGCATAGAACTAAAGACTCTTTGTCATGCGTGTTACCATTCTAAAAAATAGTATTTTTTTCGTTACGGAATTTTACATTTTATTTACTGATTGTCACATTTAGCCGCATTGATAAGCAAGCCTAAAATGAAGCCCCGAAATAGGAGGATGAAGTTCCAATATTCCTGCCAATCAATGACAATCTGGACGTAGAAAACTCCGCAAAAACAAAACTTGGAATAAAGAAATTGAAAAAGGAAAAACGTTCGAGCAGCTTACTTATTTTCGAACGTTACAAAAGAAATACCGTAGGCCTACTATCCGTGTGTGTTTCAATTACTGTACTTTTAATTTACAGGGGTTACACTATTTCACTTTCTATAATCAAATTTCTCTAGGTATAAAGTGAAATAATAATTTATAATATACCAGTTTATAATATAACATTTTATTTTTGCACTAAGTCACGGTAGCCGAATGCAAATTTTAACATGGTCTGGGGGGGGGGGGGGGTTAGCCCCCCATGGAAAATGTTTGGGGGCTAAAGCCCCCGGGCCCCATGGAGTTGGCGCCAATGTTGACCACAATGTTTTTAATCCTTTCTTGTGATTCCTAATTATTCTCCTGAAATTATTTGAACCGCAGGAAATTCCAATAATACTGGCAAAATTTGGTCGCACAGAAATTATATTTATGGTCGTATGGATTAATACTAAACACGGAAAGTTACCTTGATATTGCGTGAAATTCGGTAAAGTTGGATGAGTTGACAAACCAGTTGGATGAAACAGGCCATCAAAGCGGTATGTTCCTTAAAAAGGGCTATAAATGGGATTTTATGGTAAACAGAACCTACCAATTTAAACTTAAACTATCTCAGTAAAATTGGTAAAACAGTAAAAAACAAATGTTTTGAATCAACAATTACGGGACAATCAACAAATAAGTTTCTCATGGTAGAAATCTCTTATGTGACATAAAAAAACAACATTTCATTTAACTTTTTAAACGTCACTATAGAAAACGCGTCACTATAGTTCGCTTCATTTGGTAGATTTTAAATAAGATTTGCGAATAACACCCTCTTGGCAACAAACCTACATGGTCAGTTCCATTCTGAATCCGGAATGTTACGTCTCATTAATCGACAAGTCTCAAAAGTCGATTTTGGACTACATTAAAATCGATTTTCGATTTCTCTTGAAGTAATTTAAGCGCAAAATGTAACCGGAGGTCAGATGATTAAAGTAATGACGCTGGCAGAGTCCAGTAGCGCTGTCAGTATTAATTTGTACGTCCAGTTAGTGGCCGATATTATCCACAACGTGGGCGCTTCATCAGTCGGGCTAATGAATTCAACTACGCACATCACGTACACGGTAAACTGTTTTTCAAACATATCAACTAGTATTTTGTATGGTAAAAGTTATAAATAGTATATCACTTTAATATGCAAAGTTCTATATCCGTTTGATGAACACTAATAACCAGTTTGTTGATTTAGTCTGTAACATCCTTGAGTCATCTTCACCTTTAATTGGGCCAGTAGCCCAATCCGCGCAGTTCTCAATGTTAACCATGCGACTTTTAATGCAAAACATGGTATTTTATTCCCCTGTTTCGGACGCCGTTTTTCAACAGGTTTTCTTTAAACTTTGTAATTGTTTAGTTGAATTATGTTAGGCCCCTCAGTTTTGAAAATTTAACAAATATTACTAAGGAAAATCGAGTTACTTTTCAACGTCACAGAGAGTAATATTTTTTTAAATTTTCAAATTTTCGAGGTATGAGGGGCCTAATATAGCTATTCAACAAAACACTTACCAAGTTTAAAGAAAATCTGTTGAAAAACGGCGTCCGAAACAGTTGAATAAAATACCATGTTTTGCATTAAATGGTTAACATTGCTGACTGCGCAACAATAGGCTACTGGCCCAAAGGTGAAGATGACTTAATGACGATGACGTACACCACGAAAACATACAAACATATGATTTATCTGAGAAAAATAGGTAATTACTAACCTGATTATTTTTTGACACCAGATCAGAGAAGGTGTTACACTAAGTTATTATCAATTTCACAACCTTATGCAAGGACCGGTTCAAGTTGAATGTAATTGAAAATATAATTGAGTAATGAGAGAATATTTCACTAAAATTCTTAATCAGTAATTCAGCCTAAGTTTTGCCAAGAAACAGAGGAATAGTGAGTTATGAATCATAGACTTAGACTGAATAGTTGCAATGAAAACTATAAAACTATAGTGTTCTGTACTAAATTAAATATTAAAATGTCTTTAAATAAATGGGTCTAAATTAATTCACCTTTACATAGTTGGAGTTTCATACATAGCTGTAAAATTCCCGTCGAAGCATATCTTTACTTACTTCCTATTGGATTCAGACCACCATGGCATAAAAATAAATAATACTTTTGGAATTCGCTAACTAACTAAGTCTTTTTAGGCGAAGGGGGTTTTAAGCCTCGTACTTAAATATTTTAACCACAAACAGTTAACTGTGAGGTTTGCAAAAAACCATTCTAAATTGTTCAAAGACGCGCGTTATGTGTTGAGGTTGCAGTAAGCAACCCGTATCCAATGTGTATTAGCGAAGTGGCGGCGAACATAGCAATAAAGTAAAGTAATAAAACTCAATAGCAAATACTTAACGATAAACAGGCATTTAAAATACATCCATTGAAATTTAAAAATCCCTTGTAAGAGCCTATAGAAGTTGATAAATGCCTTGATTTTCTGTATTGCATATGCATTAAAAATATTGTATGTGAATAAACAGTTAAAATATTTTAATATTAAATATTTTTAAAGTAGTCAATTAATAAGTTTTTACATTTTCCACAATCCTACATTTTAGTGGACGTGTTCTACCAATTTTAATAATTTAAAATCTTTCAGTATAATCAGAGAATACAATTGGGATTAGCATAATCAGGGAATACAATAAAATTTGGGATATTAAGTAAAACCATCTTTAGTAATATAAATAAATATAAATTTCGTTAAAAAAATTTTTGTTTCCTATGTGTATTTTCAAAATGGCGGCCACTTAAATATTTTAAACTGAAATATCTCAAAATGGGTAAAATTTATCAAAATATTCCAAGACACAAAAAATGACAAATTAAATTACCTAACTAATAGTACCAAGTTTGTAAGTATCTAACTAAAAATGATGGAGTTTTAAGATTTTCTATTTTAATTACCTTAATTTGCATGAATTATAACACAAAATCAATGTTTATATGCAGAAAAATCTTAATAACATTGTTATTTCTTGTCAGATCCTCATGAACTTTATACCATTGGTCAGGTAATTAAATTTGTCAACTTTTTCGTATCTTGTAAAATTTTTATAAATTTTACCAATTTTTAGATATTTGTGTTTAAATTATTTGAATGGCCGTCGTTTTGAAAATACACATAGGAAAAAAAAACATTATTTTTCTTGAAAGCACTGCTGTGATGAAGGTAAATGCCAAATATGATCTTAATACAATGATTCGCTACGGATATAAACATATATGCTTAACGATCGGCAACACTTTTGTGACATTCTTTCCTTCCCAAAACGAAACTAATCTACAATCACAGTTATGCATTCACAATGTAAATATAAAGTGTAATTTGGGGAATTTCATTGTTTGTCACAAGAAAACCATCTCTCTGGTTATGAAAGAAAATGAGACTGGGTTTATTCATAAAATATTGTTTAAACACAACTAGATAAAAATAAATGTTAAGTTTTGTTATAGTTGTGATGGTAACGATTGAATAGCGAAATTTAGGAACGCACTTAGATATCCTTTGCTAACAGTTGACATAAACTTACAGTTTGAAATTTATATAAATATTTGAGAATATTTCATTTAGATAATTTCAACAAAGGTATGAAATAAAAAGGTCGAAAATGCAAACGTAGGCATCTAAATAATCATTCAACGTTGCTCCCAAACCTGACTATCATCTTGGTTTGCAAACTCATGAAATCCTGTGGGGTTTTAACAGTAATTTTATATCTTGGCAAAACATTATGCAAAGAAACTTCTTGTTTTTAAAATAAACTTGAACGAAAATTTATGTAAGAAATTCTTGATAACGTCGTTTTAGACAACCAGTGACCTCAAAACGAAACCTCCGAGCTTATTATGTCAGTAGTGTATTTCACAAGTGTTTCATAGGGATCTTACTCAAAATCAATCTTAATTTAAATAATAATTTTATCATTTCGTTCTAATATTGCAAAATGCTTGATTTTTATTAAGATATATTCTTTTGTTCTATAATCTTAAAAATGTATTTTATCGTGTTTGAAGAAGAAACTTTAAGTTTTAGTGATTAACTAAATCAATTTTCACGACACTCGTTCTACATTTGAGTTACTCACCAAGTATTTCTTTCATTGTAAGTGTATATTTTATTGTCTTTACATATAGGACATTTAAAACATTACAAGATAATTTATTTTAATAAAAAAACATTTTTTGATGTCAGTTTAGCATGTTGATAAGCCAAACAGCATGCAAATTATCATGAACAAACGTTAAATCCTATCATAGGCAAATGACTATATTAAGCTAAGAGGGTCATTTGCGAGTATTTATCACCTAAACAACAGATACCTTCTGCTTCCTTTGAAACACTCTGTAGAATATATAATTGAAAATCAAATGTGAATTAGTTTCCCAAACTAGTAAAAAATAATAGTTCATCCACTGGATTAGACTCACAGTTTTGAGGTTCTTTTGAGAGGAAATTCTCATTTACGTTAGGATTTGATAGCACTGGGACCATAAATTGTAAGGTAATTTCTAAACAAGCTATGCAAAATATAACATAATAGGCTACTATGGAAAATTTAACACAGAAATATTACTAAGTACACCTTTTAGAGAAATATTCGAATACGTTCAAATTCTCCATTTACATTGGGTGGGAGTGAACACAATAAAACAGAAAGGATCGCTAGAGGCTTCCAGTGTTGAGGCTAAGTGCAAGTTTACAATTTTATGGTTCATAAAACCTTGTGGGAAACTTTATGATGAAAGTTTTTACTCGACATTTTATCCACACATTTTTCTGTATAAAAAAATCCGAAGTTTGCATTAAGTATGAGTGAGACGTTGCCGTAATAATTAGCGTAGCTGAACTTGTAACTGCATAACATCGATTTCTTAGGTCCGGCCCTCAGGTCTGCAATATCAATTAATGAGAGCTAACTCAAAGAAAATCAAGACAGCAAAGCTATTTTGTAAGAAGGAAAAATATCATAAGCTATTATATTTTTATATTATTATCACAGTTAAATACATTATCGTAGCTAAACACTCTTTAGGAAATGGATGAGTTCGTAATCCAGATATATCGACCTACCGGAAGAGATTTTGTACCCCAAAAATGGTGTTTTCGCATTTTTTATACGTAATTTTAACATATTTTAAATTTTGATTTTCACCATTGATATTAGGCCTACCTAAAAAAAAAAAAAAAACAAAAAACAAAAACACACACAATTTAGTATCTTGAAGCTTTGTTCTATCTCCATTGGTTACAGAGATATTAAAAGTCTAAAGGCAGTACATTGTATTTTGGGGCTCCAACTTTAATCTTATGGAGAATAAGGATGTGTTAATATTTCACTTATTAACCAATATTTTGGATGAAACATGGTATTTAGCTTCATTTGGTTGAGATTCATCCATTTATGGTATAAAAATATTGGGTTTTGTACTTATCATGGCAACAAACCTGCATACTCTTTTCCCATGTCAATCATATGGAGAATAGGCAAACACTTTTATATTTGGACAGATATCGATGAAACTTAATATATGGCTTCCTATGGTCAAATAAATTTTTTGTGCAGCATGAAAAAGTGTATGGCATATGGCAGCATACCTCCATACTTTTTCCCTATATTTATCAATAGGATAATCTTGTATTTCATCTGGTCAAAATTAATATTACTATTGGTATTCGCTGAGTATGCAGGTCTGCTGCGACGGGGGGTATTTTTAGTTATTGGTATCAAGGAACCTCAATAAACAAATCTACTTTGATCCTTTAAAAATATTTACCCAACATCAAAAAGATAAAGGAAAGCGCACTGTAAATGATTTTTTATGTTTAACTTTTGTACAAGACATGTAATTTATTGGTCTCATGTTGAATACAGGATTTTTGATGATTAGTAAGCTTATATTATTAGAGTAAGAGAATCAAAACGTTAGTAGTTAGCCATACACATTTACTCCTGTTTTCAATATAAATTTTAAATGAGAAAAAGACACATACAAAAAATTTCTAGGCCTATATACAAATTTAATACGCCAAGACTTTTTTCGTTAAGAGAACTCCTCCTACAATTCTCAACCAATTTTTTGGTGTCGTTGGATCGGTCTTTAGTTGTTTTCCCCCAAAATTGATAAGAATCTGACTTAAAATAAGGGCGGTATCAAAACATTAAATAAAAAAAATCCTTTTAGAATAACATTGGGATTGGTTTGAGCATCTGTTGATGTGCAGCTGTAAATAAGTGTAGTTTTTTGTCACTTATGATATTTACAATATTGGATTTGTCGGCTGTAAATTATTTACAACTATATGTAACTTTTTTATTGTATCAAAATAAATTCAAGCAACAAGAAGGTGTGTGTACTAGTATTTTTTAACGCTGTAAATTTACAAAAGTGCACAAAAAGAGACGTATTCGTCCTGATATACATACCATACTGCTCAGCAAAATGTTTCTCATTACTTAAAAAGTACTTATCAATTTTAGTAAAATTAAAAATTAAAACTTTTATATTGTGAACGCAGTTTTGGAATACTGTACGTAAAACAGACATGAGAGAAAAACTAAAACTTTGATTTTGGAGATAAAAACATAATGAGTACTTCAATTTATTATTGTGGAAACAATATTATTTTCATTTCACTACGTATATAACAAACGTTTTTATCAATAGTTGCAATATATTAATTTTTAAAACACATTTCCGCCATTTGAAATAAATGCTAATATCAAAGGTGTACCACAAGGCAGTAGTTTGGGGCCGATGTTATTGCCGTGTTCTCCGTCAGTGTACTTACACTAAGGACGTCCATCGTGCTACGGTGTGCGGCCGACACTGACTGACTCCTGGACACTGGGCTAGGCGGCCACTAGCCCTCAAGGTCGAGCCCTAACATGGCATCGGCGCTTCCTACACTTCCCTGACACTTCCAATCTTACCTCACATCTCCTCCTCCCGCCCCGCCGACGCTGCGTCCGCGTCCTCCCGCTGTCGGAAACAACCGCAACGCCCTGCGCCTGCGCCCTGGACCCTGGACATTCGGCGACACTCGGACCCATCACACGACGTCATCCGATAGGTGTGGTTTCGACTTGAGGGACCAAGAAGAATCAAGAATGAGGAGCATTTACTGTCGTAAACTGATGTTCATACAGCATTGGCAATTGTCAGTAGTTGTATTAGTTGAAATAAATACTAATATCAAAGGTGTACTACAAGGCAGTAGTTTGGGGCCGGACGGGCATAATGATAGCAATAAAGTTTTAATAATTTGTATCTACTGGTGAAAAAAGTCCGCCCCCCTTTAATTTTTTTATTTGTTAAGATAAACAAATATCGTTTGAGGGGTGTTAGTAAAGTAACACAAATTACCTTTTGACGTTATCAAACATTTTAGCCATGTTAGGAGGACGGCCCACCAGGAGTCAGAAGAAAATCTTAAATGTAAGCAAGGTTGATATGTACATCGAATTGAAGGTCTGTCTCACTTGACAAAATAAAATGCTGCAAATTAAACATAGATTGAATGACCCAGATGGAAATAGTTGGCATTCAAAGTTTCCATTAAACTTAAAAATGCAATAACTTTCTTAATACTCAACCTTTTGACGTCGGGTTTGTGGTTAATTACTCCAAATGCAAAGAAGTTTAAGTAGTGTCAAATTGTTGGTGCTGGCTCAGTTCAAGGTCACCTGAGGGATGACGTCATCGAGGTCAATGACCTCACCGATGACGTCACCGATGACGTCATCGATGACGTCATCGATTGCGCCATCGATGACGTCATCACCAATGACGTCATTTCTATGACGTCACACCCATGACGTCACAGAAATGACGTGCTGATGACGTCATCACCCCTTACGTCATCAAAATGACGCCACTGACTCCACTAAGGTCAAGGTCACGCCGAAACTTAAAATTTTTTGGCACTTTTGCCGTTTCTCGCACTACGCTCCGAGTTTCAGTCCGAGTCCCCGTGACCTTGACCACTTGGAGCGAATTTTCGACGAGAAACGGCAAAAGTGCCAAGTTAAACTCGAGTTTCTGACATGACTCTGCCTAAATGGGCAATCGGTTATCCCTCAGGTGACCTTGAACCAGCACAACACCAACAATTTGATATTACCGTGACCTAGAAAACCTAACAATGGAGCGCCGACACCGATGCGCACCCCACGACAGCCACCGAGTGACTGACTGTCAGGCTCTGTGTACTCTAGGTATATCGGCTTGAGAGACTAAGACTCTAAACTGTCAGGAATGGGAGTAACTAACTGAATTTTGCAAGGAAAAGTCATTTCATCCAATATTCTAAACAAATCTTCATCAGTAAAACTTACATTAGTCTGTTTGGTATAAAACTTAGGGTGTCCGCGCAACAGTTTGCGCCACTTAGCTAAAGTCGAAACCCTTTTGACTTTGAGTGGTGGACAGTGAGCAACTAATAAAGTCTTAACACGGCTAAGTTTCTTACCTAAAGCGTCCCGCGACATGGCTTCCCCTCACAAAAGTCCGCACAATACTGAGAGACTGCTTGTAGCGCATGAGTCAAGGGAAAAGAGGTGGGGGAAACAGCAGGAGTGGGGGAAGGTCACAGTGGTGGGGGAAGGTGAGGTTGTACGCTGGAGTAACACATCACTTGACCATGAGCTGTCCTACAGTGAACACACTGTTCTCTTGGCCCGAGTTGGCACTAGAAGAAACATTTCTGTACAGCTTAGGCTGTGAGAGCCGAGGAAGCAAAGTCAAAGTGGAAATTGTGTTAAACTCCAAGATGAAGAGTCTCCTAAATAAACTAATTGTATCCCTGCAATCCCCTATAACTTTAGAGAAATACCACTTTATAAAGCGACACCTTATTCTTTGGAAAAACGAATTGGAAATGGAAAAGATCACAGTAAAATTAAGCTAACTTAAAATTTGGACTGGACACTCATGGTGATACCACGTGGCGTGCAAACGCCACCCTAAACATTACAAGTTAGGTTATTGAGCACCTCTGGTACGATAACCGACGTGCTAGAGTTAAAGTGTGATGACCTTGAGTCAAAACACTGAAATACTACAAGTCGTTATCATCCCAGAGTTAAAGTGTAGTGACCTTGAGTAAAATCAGAGAAAATCCAAGCCATGTTAGTCCAGAGTTAAAGTGTAATGACCTTGAGGCAAAAACTTGTAAAACACTTACATGAACAGAGTCGAAGAGCAGCGATGCTTACCGCATGCAAGCCTGAGACATACTGGCTGAGCGCCGTCACGTAGCTTAGGGACTCGATTAGGGTGGGGGTATTGCGAACACTTAGAGTAGAAGTGTAGTGGGTGACCTTGAACCAGACTTAGAGTAAAAGTGTAGTCGGTGACCTTGAACCACCCCTGAGGGGCGCCCCCCCCCTCCCCGCCCCCGTCTCCATTTTGTGGGGGGCGGACCCCCCCCCTCCGCCCCCGTCTCCGTTTTTTGGGGGGCGGAACCCCCCCCCACCCCCGCCCCCCCCTCCGCCCCCGTCTCCGTTTTTTGGGGGGCGGACCCCCCCCCACCGCCCCCCCCCTCCGCCCCCGTCTCCGTTTTTTGGGGGGCGGACCCCCCCCCCTCCGCCCCCCCTCCGCCCCCGTCTCCGTTTTTTGGGGGGCGGACCCCCCCCGCCCCCCCCGCCCCCCCCGCCCCCCCCGCCCCCCCCCCGGGGGTGGACCTCCGCCCCCGGGGTGGACCTCCGCCCCATGCCGGGGGAGACCGGTGGGGATATAAGGCGGCCCGGCCACAGCCGGCTCGCAGTCCGCTCCCGAGCGTTGAACGTGAACGATCGGGACGGACCGCCATAGGCCTCACTAAACACTGAAAGGCGCCTTCACTGTTTAGCGAAGTCTACTCTAACTTTAAGACTTGTATTATTTCTAAGATATTGCGCTTGCGTTTGGGTATTGGGAAGTGTTTTATATGAGATTGTTTTACTTGTACCCTATGTCTCCTGTCTGTCTTGTTTGTCTTGTTTGTCATGTGTTTAATGTGTATGTGCTTGTTCCAGCATTAACCATGTTGAGCTCAATTGTGTGTTGTAAGTGTGTTATATTTAACTAAAGTGTATACGCTTGTTTTAGCATTTCCCCTTGAGCGTTTTTCACAGCTCAAATTAAATTGTAATGACAGGGAACGGGAGTAGGCCCCCGTGTAAAGCCACTTTTCATAATTGTTAGGCTCCTGCCAGGCATGCAAAAGGTTGCGGATGGCATTTGGGAGCATGTCCGTTTGTACGCTGGCATGCAAAAGGTTGCGGCGGCCTCTGCACTCGGACGAGGACGTAAGCCACTAGGGTGTCCTCAGTTAGTTTCCCTTCTGGAAACTCAAAATTATGTAAATAAATCTTTGTTAGCTATTTGTGTTTTTTAGTCCCCAAGGCCCCCGAACATTCGTGGTTCGCCATGGATGTACGGGGGCCGAAATTTTTTAATGTCCGTGTGGCCTTGACCCACAAAGGACTTGTAAAAAATTTACTGCATTGCTAAATTAAAAATATTAAAGATTACGGGAGTAAAGTTACTTTGAAGTATTGTTAGGCTCCTCTCAGGCATGCAACAGGTTGCGGCTGGGGTTGTGGGAGTATGTCCGTTTGTACGCTGGCATGCAAAAGGTTGCGGCGGCCTCTGCACTCGGACCGAGGACGTAAGCCATTAGGGTGTCCTCAGTTTGTTTCCTCCTGGAAACTCAAAATTATGTAAATGAACTTTTGTTAGCTATTGAAAAGACAATGCAGTAAATGTTTACAAGTCTCGCGTGGCGAAGGGAACACGACATTGGATGTTGCCCTGTTGTCATAGTTGGGTCTCTTCGGAGGCTACAGCGATGACAACCCAAGTGCCCCACACCCCTATGGGGGTGTGGGGCTTAATTTTTTTAAAAGTTTTCTGTGACCTTGACCTAAATATATGAAAGTTTTCAAAATCTTTAACAGTAAGGTTTTTATTAACACAGTAAATATATTAAAGTACTTTGTCTTTTAAACTTTAATGGGTAGGCATTACTAACACACAAGTCTGTAGTTGTCCATAGTTGGGTCTCTTTAGAGACTATAGCGATGGCAACCTAAATGCCCCAGGTGGGGCTTTATTTTTTTAAAGTTTTACGTGACCTCGACCTAAATATAGTAAAGACTGACACTGCACCTCCGCCCCCGCCCCCGCCCCCGCCCCCGCCCCCGCCCCCGCCCCCTCCCCCCTTCTCCACCTCCACCCCCTACACCTCCACCCCCTACACCTCCACCCCATACACCTCCGCCCCCCCCTACACCTCCACCCCTACACCCCCGCCCCCACCCCTACCCCTACCCTATACCCTTGGGTGGGGCTCACCCGTGGTCGGTGGGGATATAAGGCGGCCGGGCCGCACGCACTTCTCATTCCGGTCCAAGCTCCCATACGGACAGGTTCTCTCTTACTCCTGAGATTTTATTTAGAACTTTACTTCTTTCTTCACATCTATTCTTTTCATTCATTACAATGGGTAAAATGGGCCTTAAGCTGAAGAACTACCCATCAGCTTCAACCTCGACCGACACGTCTCAACCCTCATCATACTCCACTTCGATCCTGGAATACCTGATGACAGCAAACATCCTGAGCTGCCTGACGATGCCGCCGCCGCCACCGCCGCCACCACAGCCCGCATCAATGCCCAGCCTGTCCCCATTGCCGCCGACAGTGGAAGAGGCTGGTGCACCGCCATCGTCAGGAGAACTCATCGTCAAGTCGTCAGGTCGAGTCCCGGTAGCCTCTCCAGCACTCTCTCTGCTATCGGACTCAGGATCGGAGTCTGCGGTTTTTGAAGAGACGTCCAGGTCGAGGATCACTCCCTACAGCAGAACCCGGAAAATTTTATCCTATACCAAATCCCAATGTCCCTTACCCATATCCCCCATGCCGTCCACACCAACCAAACCACCCCGTAAATCCATCTTTTCCCCTGAACTTCCCACTATTGACCTGCCATCCAAATCGCCTCAAAAATCCATCCTTTCCCCCGAACTTCCCACCATAGACCTAACACGTTTCCCTACCCCACCCAAAATTGTTTGCTCCATTCCTCTTGACCAATCTTTGCCCCTTCTACCCCCTTCCACCCCCATTCCTTCTAGCCAGCCTAATTCGGAGAAGCTCCAAGACACTCCACTAAAGAGTCCAACACAAAAACGTAAGCGTGTTAAAGCCCCTGCTGGCAAGGGTAAGAAATGCGATTACGCTTGGATGTCAAGTAAGTTTGGGGTTTTGTGTTGCCAGAATCTTGCCTGTGCAGAAGGAGATCGCTGCCAACGACACCTTAAAAGTACAGTCAAATTTCGGCAATTCAAACCCTACACTCTTTATATTAAGCCTAAAACGTTCAAGTTCAGACATCCCCACGGCCCGCAACCGCGGGATATTAGAAGGCTAAAGGTTGATGAAAAATATTATTTTATTGGTCAGACCTATGGAGCAGGTAATAAAAAAGTAGAAATCGTTGTAAAAGGTGAAGGCCACCTTTGTACAATGCAAGTACCACCTCGGATGGTACAAAGAGAATTTTTCATCCCTAAAGCCTATCTAATACGAAGGGAAGGATGCCAAACCGTGTGGGAAATGGACTAGGACATGGGCCCACTAAAAAAAAAATTCAAAATTGTTAGGTTGTGTTAGACAATATTTAAAAGTCTTTTTCCAAATTATTTTTCCAAATTTAGTCTTAACCCTCTTAAAGTAAGGGAGAGGGGTATTATACAAGTCAGGTAAAAAAAAAAAAAAAAAACACTTGACTTGTATAATACTTTAACCTGGCGGTGATGTAAAGTCACTGGGACAATCTCAAACCGTGTCCTTGAGGGTGAAGACTAAGTTACAAAAATCTTTAACAAATAAAAACTTACCTCCAAACACTTGTAGCTTGCTACAAGTGTTTGGAGGTAAAAATTTTTCAAAGTTTGAATGACCTTGACCCATATAAATTACTGTTTAAAGTAAAGTGCTAACCTTACAACTAATGTCGTGTATCACGTGATACCCCCCACTCTAATGCTCTTACTAAGCTTGTATGAGCCGTTCATTTGCTTCAGTCTGTTTCTGTACTCCGTGTAAACATGTCACGGTACAATTACAAAGGTGGTGACTTCTTGATAGATCAACACAATGCTTGGGAAGTGCTAAATCGGCATAGAATGGAAGTTGAGTATTGTATAAGACGAGATGGGTCTACATTTTATCTATGTATTATAAACAACCAAACTCATATGTATGAACACTGGACAAAAATTAATTATAACAACATAGATGAGCTGTTTGCTTGGGCTTTTGAGGTGTGTAAAGGTATTGAAGAAACCAAAATGATGGGTGTGCTAAAGGTATGTAAAACCGATGACCGCGAAGACTAAGGGAAATTTATTGGAAGTCCTAACCCCCCCCCCCGCCCCCGCCCCCGCCCCCAACCCCTCCCCCACCCCCTCCCCCACCCCGCCCCCACCCCCACCCCCACCCCCACCCCCACCCCCACCCCACCCCGCCCCGCCCTGCCCCCCACCACTACAAATAGGTATATATAGGAGTGGTAATACACTGCCCGCTCATTCAGCTTGCAACTGTTAAGCCGAACGTCTCGTACCATGTCTGACAACGCTTCAGCTTCTGCTTCTAACTCCGGCTCAGGTGTTGGGCCGATCCGATCGGGGCCTTCGTCAAGAAGTCGTGTCCGGTTCTCCGGCTTTGGTCCTGTGAGGAAGGAGTTGCGAAGCAGCGGAGCCTCTCAACCAACCACGTCGGACGCATCAACTCAGACCTCGCCAAGCATCATCGAGTGGTACAATGAAGTGATAGAGGAAAGGGACAGAATGTTAGAGAATACTCGCAGTGAGCTACTTCATATCCGGAGTAAATGGGAGAAACTAATTAGGAAGTGTGAAAGCCTGTTGGACAGTGATGATAGTGAGGATGAGAGTGGATAGGTGTGTGGGTAAAGACTTGGACTGGGACTTGTGTGTTTGTATGAATGTGTGCGTGAATGTGAAATACAGAGCGGGGGATAGATCACTCTGTGGCAATGGACTAACATGCCACTTAGTGATCTATCCCCCGTTCTGGTAATGTTTTTGGATGGCCTTGACCCACTTTACCAAGGCTAGCCAGTACCCCCACCACTGATAAGTGTATATATACGGGTATTGATGTGCAGTTTGGTTATTCTGCTTTGTACCGCTTAGCTGAATACTACATCTTAACATGGCTTCCAACTCTAGGTCTTCCTCTTCTTCAAGAAGGCGTGCTGCCAACGTCCTGCCTGCTACTCGTGGACCTGCTCGACCATTCCATAGCATAACTGTTGCTCGGGCAAACGCCTGCAAAGCTCCGATGCTACGGACCTTGCTGGAGGTGAGCCAAGACGGGCAAGGCTTGCTCAGTCCTGGTCAACGGCAGGAGCAAGAAAGGCGTATGGCGTACTTTAGGCTGCAGGGTGTAGTTCCCAGCTTGAAGTTAGGTGATCCCAGAGTAGCAAGCATCAACGAGGCAGCAGACTACATATCACACCTTCACAGTGTTTTAGAAGTAAAGGACCAACAGATTAAAAACCTAAAAGAACAATTGAAACAATTTAATTTTAACCCGATGGAGTTTGTAGAAACGGAGATGAGTGATAGTGATGATGAAGGAAGTGAATATATATTAGGTATGTAATGAAAGACTTGGACAGGGACATGTGTGTGTGTGTGTGTGTGTGTGTGTGTGTAGAATACAGAGCGGGGGATAGACTACTTTGCGGCAATGGACTAGCATGCTGCTTAGTGGTCTATCCCCCGCTCAAAGGGTACTTTTGAATGACCTTGACCCACTTTAAACGAAGGACAACCGGTTAACTGGTATAAAAGAGGGGGTCTGTACATCCCGACTTCATTCTGCTTTGGACCTTCCAGTGGAACGCTAGAAAATGAGTGGATCACTGATCATTGGTAAGGAGTGGGAGTATGTAACCATAAACTATTTAAACTGTAGAGGGATGTTGAAGAAGGTGTATGATAATGTTAAAAGAATGGTTGTTGAAGAAGGTAGGGTAGTGATTGTAGCGTGGAAGAAGAAGCAGTATACAGGACAACAAGTGAGAGCAAGTGACTTTGGGGGGAATAGTGTGTTTCAAATTGGACGAGCGAACTTGGTTAATTTGGACATTGTGTTTTGGGACTTGGAAAGGTTAATTGAAAATAGTGGCAAACATGGGGAACTCTTAATTGGCAGGGAGGACAGAGTATATGAGTAAGTGTAAAAGACTGGGGGCTTATGTGTGTGTGTGTGTGTGTGTGTGTAAAGACTAGGACTTGTGTGGAATACAGAGCGGGGGATAGATCACTTTGCGGCAATGGACTAGCATGCTGCTTAGTGGTCTATCCCCCGCTCAAAGGGTATTATTGGATGGCCTTGACCTATATAAAGGTAGAGGGGAATGGGTAATGGGAGGGGGAAATTGGTATATATGTAGGACTGATGAATAAAGCATTTAGTCAAGCATTTGTCTAGACACTATCAACAACGATGGAGAGCTTCAGTGTTGAGTTCATCCTCTTGGAAGAAGACATCAACGAAGTGGTGGAACTTATAGAGGATAAGACCAGCCAGGGCACATTGGAACTTGTGAATTGCGAACCGTTGGACAATGCCGCAATCGATAAGATTGCATATTTCATGATGCATTTGTATAACGAACAAACAACCAATATGGAGTTTGTGCAGTACCTTTATCAAAACCAAGTAAACGTGCGAGTGACAATTACTTGGTGGCAGTAATAATAAAGTGTAACATATGGATGTGGACTTGGATGTGGACTTGGACTTGGGTGTGGTCTGCGGAATAGAGCGGGGGATAGATCACTTTGCGGCAATGGACTAGCATGCTGCTTAGTGGTCTATCCCCCGCTTAAAGGGTATCTTTACGTGACCTTGACCCACATAAAATGTATAGTTGGTGGGGGTATAAAAAGGGCAAACCAATTGGATAGATACACCACTTTCATACCATGGCTCCACTTGACAACACCGTGTTCCATCGCGACAGAATTCTTTCAATTCTGGAGGTAATACCTGTAGAAGTTATAGAAGCAGAGGACCAACTACCTGCGGTTGACCAGGAAGAGGAGGAGGAAGAAATTATGGATATTGAAACGGACTCTGACGAAGCTGGTTTAACGGATAATGAAATGGACTTGCACGCCTACGAAACATTAGAGTCATCATCTGAGTCGGAAATTGAAGAAGAAGAAGAACAAGACACTCCTCATCGTCCAATGGATAGGACGTTAGTAGCCAGAAGAATTATGTATTGTCATCAATACCTATTTCGTGATGAGAATGATTCCGACTCTGATGGTGATGTTTCACCTTTGTAAAAAGTTTAAACAAAAAGTTAAAAAAAGAATGTGAGCGGGGGATAGAGCACTTTGTAGTAAATGATGCTGCTTAGTGCTCTATCCCCCGCTCAAAATAATAATTCCAAATGGCCTTGACCTATATAAATTTTGCTCAAACAGACGTCTTTAAAAAAACTTGTACAAATTATTGAATCTAGACCAAATATCATCAATTTATCAAGCCTACTGATAAATTTATTACAAACGGTTGTGTAAAGGCTAAATTTAGCACATGATTGATAACCTGTTTCTATATGACGTCACTTTCCCCACCTATCTGCCTCGGATATAAAGGATCCCTGTGGAGTGCGCTGCTCATTATTGCGTGGACATTCACAGAGTGTGCATTCAAAGCCAAACTGTTTGAAATGGCTCTTTGCGACATTTGTGGGGAAATCTTTCAAGACGAAGATCTTTTCACCCTACACAGAGAATTACATGAAGACGAAGATAAAAAAGAAGATATTACCATGGATGAAATAGACTTAGACTCAATTGACCGGTTTTTGGAAGAGCATCAGAAGCAGAAGGAATACTGGGACAGCTATCTACAGCAAATGTAAAGAAGAAGACCTAGTGTGATACAATTTGCTGGTGCTGGACCATCTACTGCTACAAGACCTATTGAAGAAGAGGACACCGAAGAAGAGGACACCGAAGAAGAGGATATGGAAGAAGAAGAACTGGAAGATGTAAGACAACTGCGCACCACGGCCTTGCCAGGACGAGTTGTAACACATTTTAAAATTAATAACGTTCAATTGGAACTGGAAACATTCATAACCCAGGCTAAGGAACTTGTTGGTCAAACTTTGAGGGAAGAATTACAAAGGCTAAATTTTATTAAATTTGGAATGGTGTTAGAGGCTATGTTTAACAATACTGATGGTGAAACAGCATTGAGAGCATTCATTACCAAAAATCGAACCCTTACCTTCACCTCCGACATTGATGATATTATTGAAGAATGCTTGGAGGAACTTATAACCAAACTCCAAGAACATGAAGGAAGAGGATCTGGATGGACTTTGTCATCAATCGAAGGTATGGATGTTAGGGTTCATAAACATGGATATGGTTTAAGAGGTAGTAGTTTTATCCCTCTACCAAAGAAAATCCAAAACACTAACTCGTGTAGAAATGTTCAAAATGAGGGTAATGAATGTTTCAAGTATGCAATGTTAACCAAGTATGTTAAAAACAATCCTTGTAGAGTTGGTAGAGAATACTACGAGAATGAACACCGCTACAACTTTCAAGGTCTTACTTACCCAGTTACTTTAAAAGATATTGACAAATTTGAAAAGAAAAATCCTGGCGTTTCAGTCAATGTTTTTGGTCTGGATGATTCGAACAACGTTTATCCTTTGCGGGTAGTAAAGGTTGAGCAAAGAAACCACACGGATTTGCTATTGATAACTAAGGGTGAAATTTCTCATTATGTATGGATAAAGGACTTTGAAGCCTTAGTTGTAAAACAATTGACCAAAAGAGTAAATAGGATTACAGTTTGCAAGAGATGTTTCTGCTTTTCTTGGAAAGATTCAAGACATGGAGGATTGGACTGGTTGTCGGAACATAAAAGACTTTGCAACGAAAATTATGAAGTAAAGATAAGTCTTCCACCGCCTACCCGAGCTACAATACAATTTAACAAGACAGTTCACCAATACCGAATTCCACTAGTGGTCTACGCAGATTTTGAATCAACGTTAGTACCACAGGAGCTGCCGGACGGCGAAGTGACTAGAAGAACAAAATATCAGTTGCATCAACCCAACAGTTTTTGTTTACTAGTTAAATCAACCTTGTCTGAAAACCAATTGCAAGACTATGGTTTAACATCCACTCCAATACTCTACCGTGGTGAAGAAGCCGCTAAGTATTTTGTAGACCAACTGTACGATATTGCTGGAAAGGTTCAACGCTTGTTCGGTAATATTGTACCTATGGAACCTTTAAACCAAAATCAACAAGAAGAATACAATTCAGCATCAAGATGTTATTTATGCAAAAAGAGCTTCAGTGAAGAAAATCCAAAAGTAAGAGATCACGATCACCTGACAGGGTTATACAGAGGAGCTGCTTGTAATTCATGCAATATAAATTACAAACTGCCAAACTTTATTCCTGTCGTTTTACACAATCTTAGCGGCTACGACTCCCACTTTATTATCCCGGAGTTAGGAAGAGATGACGGTAAAATTGATGTTCTTGCTACAACATTGGAAAAGTACATTAGCTTTTCAAAAACAGTAGGTAAAATTAAACTTCGCTTCGTAGACTCTTACAGATTTATGGCATCTAGTTTAGCCAAATTGTCAGAGAACCTAAGAAGAGAAGACCTAAAAGAAACCAGAAAAATTGTACCTGAAGATAAATTAGACCTAGTATTACGGAAAGGAGTTTTCCCCTATGATTACATAACGTCTGCAGAAAAATTCGAAGAAACCAGTCTGCCACCGATTGAAGCCTTCAACAGCAAATTAAACGAAAGTGAAATCACCGTTGAAGACTACAATCATGCTTGTAATGTTTGGAACCAACTAAACATTCAAACCTTAGGGGAATATTCTGACTTTTATATAAAATTGGACGTAACTCTGCTGTGCGATGTGATGGAAGAATTTCGAAACACCTGCTTCTCCGCCTATGGACTGGACCCTCTACACTCGTACACATCTCCAGGATTAGCATGGCAAGCTATGCTAAAGTCAACCAACTGTCGACTGGAGCTTCTAACGGATATTGATATGGTGCTTATGATGGAATCTGGTGTACGGGGCGGTTTGACACAAGCTGTAACACGTCATGTCAAAGCCAACAACAAGTACATCCCCGGCTTCGACGAGCAACAACCATCGGTCTACCTTGGCTACTTTGACGCAAACAACCTTTATGGTTGGGCAATGTCAAATCCGCTTCCCTACGCTGACTTCAAATGGATTGACCCGGCCGCCATCGGTGACATCTCACAGATTCCGAAAAATGGTCCAAAAGGCTATATTTTGGACTGTGATTTTGAATATCCGGAGCACCTTCATGACCATCACTACGACTTGCCTCTCCTAGCCAAAACTGAAGTTTCACCGACAGGAAGATGGCCAAAATTGATGATGACCTTGGAGAATAAAGATCGCTATGTGGCTCACTACTGGGTAGTTCAACAGGCTCTCGAATTGGGTCTACGTATAGTGAGAATTCATAGAGCAATTGAATTCACCCAGTCTTGTTGGTTGAAACCATATATTGATTCCAACACTACAAGAAGAGCTGCAGCGACAACAGCATTTGAAAAGGACTTCTATAAATTAATGAACAACGCCATCTTTGGGAAGACCTTGGAGAACAAAAGAAAACACAAAAATGTAAAATTAGTGAGTGATCCTAGGAAATTGGAAAAATTAGTGCAAAAACCAAACTTCGGAACATCCATGATTATAAACGAAAACTTAGTCGCTGTCAGTATGAAGAAAACAACAATAGTCATGGACCGTCCGTTATACATAGGTATGTCGATTTTGGACATAAGTAAAACCCTGATGTATGATTTCCATTATAACAAAATGGTTAAACACTACGGAAGGGAAAACATTGGAGTCGCATACATGGATACGGACGCGTTTATCTACTGGATAAAGACTTTGGACATGTATGAAGACCTAAGGACTTTTCCATACAAAGAAGATTTCGACTTTTCTGACTATCCGAAGAACCATCCAAATTTTAATGAAAAAAATAAAAAAGTAATTGGAAAATTCAAAGATGAAGCAAATGGAATGCCTTTAGAAGAAATAGTGGCGCTGATGGCGAAATTGTATTCATTTAAGATGTACCACGAGAACAACACACCGACAGTCAAGAAAGCAAAAGGAGTGAAGACATCTTATTTGAAAAAACACGTGACATTTGACCACTACAAGACTTGTTTGTTTGAAGATACTACAATATCAGCAACATTCAACAATATCCGAAGCTTCAAGCATCAAGTCTACAGTGTCACCGAAATTAAAAAAGCACTGTCAGCTCGGGATGATAAAAGACACATTATGCCCGACAAAATCCACACTCTTCCTTTTGGCCACTACTCTCTAAACCCTATCAACTAGTAACCTATTCTTCGTCCTTCTACAACTTCGACCTTATTCCTTTTTCCTTCCGTAAAAAAATGGGGAACACGGCAAGTCCAACGCCGTGTTCCCCATTTTTTTACACAAGTTTGGATGACCTTGACCCATATAAATGATGTGAATATTTAAAACAACATTCATTGTGATTATACATGTGATACAACAAACATTGAAACCTGCAATATGAAGGACTTGAAGCAACAAATTGTCAACGAACTTCATAAACCTGCAAGAAGAAAGTTTCCACGAAGAAATACGGTGATAAAAGGAATTAATGATTTATATCAAGCAGATTTAATAGAAATGATTTCTTATAGCAAACAAAATAAAGGATATAAATACATATTAACTGTTATTAACTGCTTTTCAAAAATGGCAGATGCTTTACCGCTAAAAGATAAAAGTGGTAAAAGTGTTACAAAAGCAATGGAAATAGCTATACAAAGAGACAAACATACTATTAAACATTTACAAACTGATGATGGAAAAGAATATTTTAATAAGGAATTTGCAAATTTAATGAAAAAACACAATATAAACCATTATTCAACCAATTCAGAGGTAAAAGCCTCAATAATTGAAAGATTCAACAGATCCTTAAAAAGTGCAATGTATAAAATGTTTTCCAACAGAGGATCGCACATATGGATTGATATATTACCGAAACTTATAAACGATTATAATAACAAGTTTCACAGAACTATTGGGATGAAACCAAACCAGGTGACTAGCAAAAATGAAAAACTGGTATTAAAACGTATAAAAACGAATACTAAACCAAAAGTTGAAAAACTAAAGCCTAAAAAATTTAATGTGGGTGATAAAGTGCGAATAAGTAAATATAAAGGTGTATTCAGTAAAAGATATCTGCCAAATTGGACCAATGAGGTCTTTACTGTATTCAAAGTACAACCTACAGTACCCGAGACATATATTTTAAAGGATAATAAAGGACAATTGCTTGAAGGAGGGTTTTATGGACATGAAATGTTAAAATCAACAGTAGGCGATGTATATTTAGTTGAAAAGGTGTTGCAACGGAAAAAAGATAAGGTTAAAGTACGATGGTTAGGATTTAATAAGACGGAAGATTCTTGGATACCTAAAAAGGATTTGATATAACGATAGAGAATCATTTTAGGTTGAACCATTACAAAGGATGGAGATAGTACCACAAAAAGAGAGTTTTACTATTAATAATATAGATGAACTCACAGTGGATAATTCAGAATTCAATAGTGGGAAACATGGCAATTTGTTACCAAACACCGTGCGCTGTCTGGTTACCGGACCTTCCAACTGTGGAAAAACTAATGTAGTATTCAATTTGATTACAAACCCTAAAGGATTACGTTTTAAAAATTTATATGTATTTTCAAAATCACTACAACAACCATAGTATCAATTATTGGAAAAGATACTAAGTAATGTGCCTGAAGTTAAATACCTAAAATTTAATGCAAGTGAGAGTGTCATGCAACCACAAGAAGCTAAACCATTCTCCATGTTCATATTTGACGATGTATCTTGTGAAAACCAAAACACAATAAGAAATTACTTCGCTATGGGTCGACATAACATCATAGATAGTATTTATATTGGCCAAACTTACAGCAAAATACCGAAACAACTCATTAGAGACAATGCAAACATGTTAATTGTATTTAAACAGGACGAAACCAACCTAAAACATATATATTTTGATCATGTAAATGCGGATATGACATTTGAACGATTTAAAGAGTTATGTGGAAAGGCTTGGGCTGAAAAGTATGGGTTTCTAACAATTATGAAGGAACAACCGCTAAACAATGGTCGATACAGGATAGGATTTGATAGATTTATATTAATACATTGAACATGGTATAAAACATTCATTGTTGTACAACACGTCTTGCTACAAACATGGTTAACCAAGAAAAATTAGTAAAAGAAATAAAATCACTTAGTGATTCTATTCGGGCTAAAAACAGAGCATTAAAACTAGGTATTAGCGAGAGGGAGAAATTCCTTGAATCTACTTTTAAACCTATTACTGAACCTTTAAAACAATTAAACAAAAAATTCGCTAAACCTGTATTGGAAGTAGATGCGATTGCACCTATCACAAAGTTTGAAAGAGAAAGTGTAAAATATGAAGGTTTTAGTGACGAAGACCCGGAATCCTCTACATATAGTGGCTTTACCGGAGCAGAATCTGAAAGAGAGCTAGAATCACCAGGATATAGTGAAAGGGGACCTGAAGAAGCACCAACTGCTAGTGAAGAGGAAAAAAGAGAAGAGGCAAGAGAAGGACCGTCAAACATAAGCTTGTTGGGTGAAAACATTCATAACAAAGGACCTTTAGGAAGGAAATACATGGTAAAAATGTTACTCGGAACAATTCCTAATAAGAATTACCATAGTTATGGAGCGAGATTAACAGAAGATGGTTTAATGATAGGTAATAGCCCGTTAAACGTTGACGAACATGATAATATTGTTGTTGGTGATCAAAGATATAAGGGCACAAAGGGATTATTTGAATTATTATTTGAAAATAAGCTTTCAGTATCGTTAGTAAAGGAAAAAGACATGGAAGCATATAAAAAGATTTTGGAACAGACAAATGCATATAGGAGAAAGTATTTACCTGACCAGCTTCCTTTTAGATCTAAGTCTTTAAAATATAGAGAATTTGTATCCAAGTTAATACCAACTAGAAGACAAACAATGCCGTTAACACAAAGAAAACCTGTAAAACGAAGATTTATGGCATCCACTTTGGATGTAAGTGCTCAGGAACGAAGAAAAAGAAGTAAGTCTGTTACAGGTACAGGTTTAATGAAGAAACTATATAACACAAATGTGATTTATTACAATAATATCAATAAATTGGTGGATAGAATGAAACTAATACATGAAGCTAAAGAAGCGGGTCATACTGGATTGGAAAACGAATGGGTGGCTTTAGTGGATGAACTCCGAAACCGTGGGGTAATCTCATAAAAATGCGTTACTCCCTAGATTACTATTCAGTTGCACCATGAGTGTCGACAAGTTCGGACGGTATTCCTCAGATGGATTATATTATGCGAATAGTTTAAAAAGAAGTGCTGGTTTACCACAAACACCTGAAGGAGATTATGATATTAGTAATAAAAGGTTAAAAAACATAAAAGATCCTACAGACGAAAATGATGCAATAAATTTAAAAATATTAAAGGAAAAGATATCACCAACATTAAGACTACAAAATAACACATATGATGCAGAAGATCATAGAATTATCAACGTTGGTAAACCAAATCAAAACGGTGATGCAATAAACAAAGGTTATTTGTCATCTGAATTAAAAAATACGTTAAAATTCAATGGGAAAACGTATAGTGCTAACAATAAACGTATATCCAACGTAGATGACCCTAAAGATGCAAAAGACAGCGTAAATAGACGCTATTTACATTCCTTGATACCTGAAAAGACAAAAGATGGATTTTCTTTTTATAAATTTGTTATTAATGATATAGGTTATCCAAAAACTGAAAACGATGCTGTAAATCTAAAATATATTAAAGATCATTGTATCATACGTGATGTAGGGGTTATAGATTGTTTTAATAATTGTTTAGCAAATGTTAAAGATGGTTCGGTGCCATCAGATGGTGCAACAGTGGGTCAAATGATGGAAACCTTAAAACAAGAAACAACCTCTTTTGTAAAACAAGATCAAGTAGTATCGAAGCAAGGGATGACTTTGTTCAAGGTAATGAAAAATTTAATTTATTAACATACAAAAATAATGCTTGGGATTGCATGGGTAAAGGGGTATCAAATATGAGATTGGGTTATACTGCTCAAGATGCAGCTGCTTTATCACAAACCGTACATCTAGATCCAGATCATTCTTTTAGATTTTTTACATGTAATAATAAAGTAATAAAAAAACTTGCATAATGGAAGAGATCCAAATGATGCTGCAACTGTAGGACAAACCATCACAACATCATTAAAGGATAGTAAAGTGTATACTTGTAATAATAAACGTATAACAGACCTTAAAGACCCTGAACATGTGGATAATGCCGTCACTGTTAATTTTCTTGTAAAAGTTTTAGG
>CM061535.1:124290163-124395486 GCA_030545055.2 Neoaliturus tenellus | reverse complement strand
CGAACCCCCAAGAGACGATTTCAGTAGTGTGAAATTGTTGGTGCTGGCCCAGTTCAAGGTCACCTGAGGGATGACGTCATCGAGGTCAATGACCTCATCGATTGCGTCATCGATGACGTCATCACAAATGACGTCATTTCTATGACGTCACACCCATGACGTCACAGAAATGACGTGCTGATGACGTCATCACCCCTTACGTCATCAAAATGACGTCACCGACGCCACTGAGGTCAAGGTCATGCCGAAACTTAAAATTTGTTGGCACTTTTGCCGTTTCTCGCACTACGCTCCGAGTTTCAGTCCGAGTCCCCGTGACCTTGACCACTTGGAGCGAATTTTCGACGAGAAACGGCAAAAGTGCCAAGTTAAACTCGAGTTTCTGACATGACTCAGCCTAAATGGGCAATTGGTTATCCCTCAGGTGACCTTGAACCAGCACAACACCAACTATTTCATATTACTGTGACTTTGAAAACCTAACAACGGAGCGCCGACACCGATGCGCACCCCACGACAGCCACCGAGTGACTGACTGTCAGGCTCTGTGTACTCTAGGTATATCGGCTTGAGAGACTAAGACTCCAAACTGTCAGGAATGGGGGTAACTAACTGAATTTTGTAAGGAAAAGTCATTTCATCCAATATTTTAAACAAATCTTCATCAGTAAAACCGACATTAGACTGTTTTGTATAAAACTTAGGGTGTCCGCGCAACAGTTTGCGCCACTTAGCCAAAGTCGAAACCCTCTTAACTTTGAGCGGTGGACAGTGAACAACTAATAAAGCCTTAACACGGCTAAGTTTCTTACCTAAAGTGTCCTGCGACATGGCTTTACCTCACAAAAGTCCGCACAATACTGAGAGACTGCTTGTAGCGCATGAGTCAAGGGAAAAGAGGTGGGGGAAACAGCAGGAGTGGGGGAAGGTCACAGTGGTGGGGGAAGGTGAGGTGGTACGCTGGAGTATCGCATCACTTCACCATGAGCTGTCCTACAGTCAACACACTGTTCTCTTGGCCCGAGTTGGCACTAGAAGAAACATTTCTGTACAGCTTAGGCTGTGAGAGCCGAGGAAGCAAAGTCAAAGTGGAAATTGTGTTAAACTCCAAGATGAAGAGTCTCCTAAATAAACTAATTGTATCCCTGCAATCCCCTATAACTTTAGAGAAATACCACTTCATTAAGCGACACCTTATACTTTGGCAAAACGAAGTGGAAATGGAAAAGATTACAGTAAAATTAATTTAACTTAAAACTTGGACTGGACACTCATGGCGATACTACGTGGCGTGCAAACGCCACCCTAAACATTACAAGTTAGGTTATTAAGCACCTCTGGTACGATAACCGATGTGCTAGAGTTAAAGTGTGATGACCTTGAGTCAAAACACTGAAATACTACAAGTCGATATCGTCCCAGAGTTAAAGTGTAGTGACCCACATTCAGAACTTGTAAAATTACTTACATATAGAGAGCTAGAGAACAGCGAGACGCACCGCATGGAAGCCGGAGACATACTGGCGAAGCGGTGTTGTGCAGCCTAGGGACCCAGTTGTGGTGGGGGTATAGCCAACACTTAAGAGTACAAGTGTTGTGGGTGACCTTGACCCACTTAACTTACCTGACCCCCCCCCCCCCCGACAAAAAGTGCGAGCCCCCCCCCCCCCCGACAAAAAGTGCGAGCCCCCCCCCCCCCCGACAAAAAGTGCGAGCCCCCCCCCACCCCCACCCCCTCCCCCACCCCTGATATCCTGGGCGTGGCAGCCCCGGTGGGGATATAAGGGGGCCCGGCCAGAGCCGGCTCGCAGTCCGCTCCCGCGCGTTGAACGTGAACGATCGGGACGGACCGCCATAGGCATCACTAAACATTGAATGGCGCCTTCAGTGTTTAGCGAAGTCTACTCTAACTTTAAGACTTGTATTAGTTGTAAGATATTGCGCTTGCGTTTGGGTATTGCGAATTGTTTTATATGAGAGTGTTTTACTTGTACCCTATGTCTCCTGTGTGTCTTTTATCCTTTGTGTCTTGTTTGTTATATGTGTTTAATGTGTATGTGCTTGTTCCAGCATTGACTACGTTGAGTTCAATTGTGTGTTGTAAGTGTGTTATATGTTTCTAAAGTGTATACGCTTGTTTTAGCAATCCCCCCTTGAGCTTTTTCAATGCTCAAAGTAAATTGTAACGTCAGGGAACGGGAGTAGGCCCCCGTGTAAAGCCACTTTTAATAATTGGTAGGCTCCTGCCAGGCATGCAAAAGGTTGCGGATGGCATTTGGGAGCATGTCCGTTTGTACGCTGGCAAGCAAAAGGTTGTGGCGGCCTCTGCACTCGGACCGAGGACGTAAGCCACTAGGGTGTCCTCAGTATGTTTCCCTTCTGGAAACTCAAAATTATGTAAATGAATCTTTGTTAGCTATTTGTGTTTTTAGTCCCCAAGGCCCCCGAACATTCGTGGTTCGCCATGGATGTACGGGGGCCGAAATTTTTTAATGTCCGTGTGGCCTTGACCCACAAAGACTTGTAAAAATTGAATGCATTGCTAAATTAAAAATATTAAAGATAGGTTACGGGAGTAGGCCCTCGTGTAAAGCCTATTTTAATTATCGGTAGGCTCCTGCCAGGCATGCAAAAGGTTGCGGATGGCATTTGGGAGCATGTCCGTTTGTACGCTGGCATGCAAAAGGTTGCGGCGGCCTCTGCACTCGGACGAGGACGTAAGCCACTAGGGTGTCCTCAGTTTGTTTCCTTCTGGAAACTCAAAATTATGTAAATGAATCTTTGTTAGCTACTGAAAAGACAATGTAGTAAATGTTTACAAGTCTTGCGTGGCGAAGGGTACACGAGATTGTCCCAAACCGTGTCCTTGAGGGTGAAGACTAAGTTACAAATAAATCATTAACAAATAAAAACTTACCTCCAAACACTTGTAGCTTGCTACAAGTGTTTGGAGGTAAAAATTTTTCAAAGTTTAAACGACCTTGACCCATATAAATTACTGTTTAAAATAAAGTGCTAACCTTACAACTAATGTTGTGTATCACGTGATACCCCCACTCTAACGCTCTTACTAAGCTTGTATGAGTCGTTTATTTGCTTCAGTCTGTTCCTGTGCTTTGTAATAAACATGTCACGGTACAATTACAAAGGTGGTGACTTCTTTATAGATCAACATAATGCTTGGGAAGTGCTAAACCGGCATAGAATGGAAGTTGAGTGTTGTATAAGACGAGATGGGTCTACATTTTATTTATGTATTATAAACAACCAAACTCATAAGTATGAACACTGGACAAAAATCAATTATAACAACATAGATGAGCTGTTTGCTTGGGTGTTTGAGGTGTGTAAAGTTATTGAAGAAACAAAAATAATGGGTGTGCTAAAGGTATGTAAAACTGATGACCGGGAAGACTAAGCAAAATTTCTTTTGGCCCCCCCCCTCGTGTTATCCCCACCACTAAAAATGGGTATATATAGGAGTGGTGATCAACCGTCCTCTCATTCTGCTTTACACCGTTAAGCTGAACACCACCATGTCTGCTATGAACGTCCCAGCCTCTACCTCTGGCCCGGCCGCCTCCAACTCCAGCCCGAGCATTGGACCAATCCGATCGGGGCCTTCGTCAAGGAGTCGTGTCCGATTCTCCGGCTTTGGTCCTGTGAGGAAGGAGTTGCGAAGCAGCGGAGCTTCTCAACCAACCACGACGGACGCATCAACTCAGACTCCACCAAGCATCATCGAGTGGTACGACGAAGTCATAGAGCAAAGGGACAGAATGCTAGAGAATACTCGCAGTGAGCTACTTCATATCCGGAGTAAATGGGAAAAACTAATTAGGAAGTGTGAAAGCCTGTTGGACAGTGATGATAGTGAGGATGAGAGTGGATAGGTGTGTGGGTAAAGACTTGGACTGGGACTTGTGTGTATGTATGAATGTGTGCGTGAATGTGAAATACAGAGCGGGGGATAGATCACTCTGTGGCAATGGACTAACATGCCACTTAGTGATCTATCCCCCGTTCTGGTAATGTTTTTGGATGGCCTTGACCCAATTTACCAAGGTTAGCTAGTACCCCCACCACTGATAAGTGTATATATACGGGTATTGATGTGCAGTTTGGTTATTCTGCTTTGTATCGCTTAGCTGAATACCGCACTTCAACATGGCTTCCAACTGCAAAACTTCTCGGGCTTCTTCTTCAAGAAGGCGTGCTGCCAACGTCCTGCCTGCTACTCGTGGACCTGCTCGACCATTCCATAGCATAACTGTTGCTCGGGCAAACGCTTGCAAAGCTCCGATGCTATGGACCTTGCTGGAGGTGAGCCAAGACGGGCAAGGCTTGCTCAGTCCTGGTCAACGGCAGGAGCAAGAAAGGCGTATGGCGTACTTCAGGCTGCAGGGTGTAGTTCCCAGCTTGAAGTTAGGCGATCCCAGAGTAGCAAGCATCAACGAGGCAGCGGACTACATATCACACCTTCACAGTGTTTTAGAAGTAAAGGACCAACAAATTGAAAACTTAAAGAACAATTGAAACAATTTAACTTTAATCCGGTGGAGTTTGTAGAAACGGTGATGAGTGATAGTGACGATGAAGGTAGTGAATATATATTAGGTATGTAATGAAAAGACAGGGACATATGTGTGTGTGTGTGTGTGTGTGTGTGTGTGTGTGTGTGTGTGTGTGTGTGTGTGTGTGTGTGTGTGTGTGTGTGTGTGTGTGTGTAGAATACAGAGCGGGGGATAGACTACTTTGCGGCAATGGACTAGCATGCTGCTTAGTGGTCTATCCCCCGCTCAAAGGGTACTTTTGAATGACCTTGACCCACTTTAAACGAAGGACAACCGGTTAACTGGTATAAAAGAGGGGGTCTGTACATCCCGACTTCATTCTGCTTTGGACCTTCCAGTGGAACGCTAGAAAATGAGTGGATCACTGATCATTGGTAAGGAGTGGGAGTATGTAACCATAAACTATTTAAACTGTAGAGGGATGTTGAAGAAGGTGTATGATAATGTTAAAAGAATGGTTGTTGAAGAAGGTAGGGTAGTGATTGTAGCGTGGAAGAAGAAGCAGTATACAGGACAACAAGTGAGAGCAAGTGACTTTGGGGGGAATAGTGTGTTTCAAATTGGACGAGCGAACTTGGTTAATTTGGACATTGTGTTTTGGGACTTGGAAAGGTTAATTGAAAATAGTGGCAAACATGGGGAACTCTTAATTGGCAGGGAGGACAGAGTATATGAGTAAGTGTAAAAGACTGGGGGGCTTATGTGTGTGTGTAAGGACTAGGACTTGTGTGGAATACAGAGCGGGGGATAGATCACTTTGCGGCAATGGACTAGCATGCTGCTTAGTGGTCTATCCCCCGCTCAAAGGGTATTATTGGATGGCCTTGACCCATATAAAGGTAGAGGGGGAATGGGTAATAGGAGGGGGAAATTGGTATATATGTAGGACTGATGAATAAAGCATTTAGTCAAGCATTTGTCTAGACACTATCAACAACAATGGAGAGCTTCAGTGTTGAGTTCATCCTCTTGGAAGAAGACATCAACGAAGTGGTGGAACTTATAGAGGATAAGACCAGCCAGGGCACATTGGAACTTGTGAATTGCGAACCGTTGGACAATGCCGCAATCGATAAGATTGCATATTTCATGATGCATTTGTATAACGAACAAACAACCAATATGGAGTTTGTGCAGTACCTTTATCAAAACCAAGTAAACGTGCGAGTGACAATTACTTGGTGGCAGTAATAATAAAGTGTAACATATGGATGTGGACTTGGATGTGGACTTGGACTTGAGTGTGGTCTGCGGAATAGAGCGGGGGATAGATCACTTTGCGGCAATGGACTAGCATGCTGCTTAGTGGTCTATCCCCCGCTCAAAGGGTATCTTTACGTGACCTTGACCCACATAAAATGTATAGTTGGTGGGGGTATAAAAAGGGCAAACCAATTGGATAGATACACCACTTTCATACCATGGCTCCACTTGACAACACCGTGTTCCATCGCGACAGAATTTTTTCAATTCTGGAGGTAATACCTGTAGAAGTTATAGAAGCAGAGGACCAACTACCTGCGGTTGACCAGGAAGAGGAGGAGGAAGAAATTATGGATATTGAACCGGACTCTGACGAAGCTGGTTTAACGGATAATGAAATGGACTTGCACGCCTACGAAACGTTAGAGTCATCATCTGAGTCGGAAATTGAAGAAGAAGAAGAACAAGACACTCCTCATCGTCCAATGGATAGGACGTTAGTAGCCAGAAGAATTATGTATTGTCATCGCTACCTATTTCGTGATGAGAATGATTCCGACTCTGATGGTGATGTTTCACCTTTGTAAAAAGTTTAAACAAAAAGTTAAAAAGAATGTGAGCGGGGGATAGAGCACTTTGTAGTAAATGATGCTGCTTAGTGCTCTATCCCCCGCTCAAAATAATAATTCCAAATGGCCTTGACCTATATAAATTATGCTCAAACAGACGTCTTTAAAAAAAACTTGTACAAATTATTGAATCTAGACCAAATATCACCAAATTTATCACAAACGGTTGTGTAAAGGCTAAATTTAGCACATGATTGATAACCTGTTCCTATATGACGTCACTTTCCCCACCTATCTGCCCAATACCTCCTAGAATAATGAGAGAAGGCCAAATGACTGAAATTCGTTACGTCATATAAGTAGGCTGATGTGTTATGTTATGAAGTAAGAAAACAGATGTGCTATACTGTCAGTCGACGGGGTTTCATCTGTCATGACTAACTTATTTGTTTACAAACAACGAAAAATCAAAACAAGATTAGATGTTTTACCAGTTTTTGGGGACAACCAGCACCATCTAAAGCATGAGTTGGAACTAATGATTTAACACATCAGCCTACTTATATGACGTAATGATCTTCAGTTGTCTGGCCTTCTCTTATTACTCTAGGAGGTGTTGATCTGCCTCGGATATAAAGGATCCCTGTGGAGTGCGCTGCTCATTATTGCGTGGACATTCACAGAGTGTGCATTCAAAGCCAAACTGTTTGAAATGGCTCTTTGCGACATTTGTGGGGAAATCTTTCAAGACGAAGATCTTTTCACCCTACACAGAGAATTACATGAAGACGAAGATAGAAAAGAAGATATTACCATGGATGAAATAGACTTAGACTCAATTGACCGGTTTTTGGAACAGCACCAGAAGCAGACGGACTACTGGGACAGCTATCTACAGCAAATGCAAAGAAGAAGACCTAGTGTGATACAATTTGCTGGTGCTGGACCATCTACTGCTAGAAGATCTTATGAAGAAGAGGACACCGAAGAAGAGGACACGGAAAAAGAGGACACTGAAGAAGAACTGGAAGATGTGAAACAACTGCGCACTACAGCCTTGCCAGGACGAGTTGTAACACATTTCAAAATTAATAATGTTCAATTGGAACTAGAAACATTTATAACCCAGGCTAAGGAACTTGTTGGTCAAACTTTGAGGGAAGAACTACAAAGGCTAAATTTTATTAAATTTGGAATGGTGTTAGAGGCTATGTTTAACAATACTGATGGTGAAATAGCATTGAGAGCGTTCATTACCAAAAACCGAACCCTTACCTCCACCTCCAACATTGATGATATTATTGAAGAATGCTTGGAGGAACTTATAACTAAACTCCAAGAACATGAAGGAAGAGGATCTGGATGGACTTTGTCATCAATAGAAGGTATGGATGTTAGGGTTCATAAACATGGATATGGTTTAAGGGGTAGTAGTTTTATCCCTTTACCAAAGAAAATTCAAAACACTAAATCGTGTAGGAATGTGCAAAATGAAGGTAATGAATGTTTCAAGTATGCAATGTTAACCAAGTATGTTAAAGATCATCCTGAAAGAGTTGGTAGAGAATATTACGAAAATGAACACCGCTACAACTTTCAAGGCCTCACCTACCCAGTTACATTGAAAGACATAGACAAATTTGAAAAGAAAAATCCTGGCGTTTCAGTGAATGTTTTTGGTCTGGATGATTCAAACAACGTTTATCCTTTGCGGGTAGTAAAGGTTGAGCAAAGAAACCACACGGATTTGCTATTGATAACTAAGGGTGAAATTTCCCATTATGTATGGATAAAGGACTTTGAAGCCTTAGTTGTAAAACAATTGACCAAAAGAGTAAATAGGATTACAGCTTGCAAGAGATGTTTCTGCTTTTCTTGGAAAGATTCAAGACGTGGAGGATCGGACTGGTTGTTGGAACATAAAAGACTTTGCAACGAGAACTATGAAGTAAAGATAAGTCTTCCACCGCCTACCCGAGCTTCAATACAATTTAACAAGACGGTTCACCAATATCGAATTCCACTAGTGGTCTACGCAGATTTTGAATCAACGTTAGTAACACAGGAGCTGCCGGACGGTGAAGTGACTAGAAGAACAAAATATCAGTTGCATCAACCCAACAGTTTTTGTTTACTAGTTAAATCAACCTTGTCTGAAAACCAATTGCAAGACTATGGTTTAACATCCACTCCAATACTCTACCGTGGTGAAGAAGCCGCTAAGTATTTCGTAGACCTGTTGTATGACATTGCTGAAAAGGTACAACGCTTGTATGGTAATGTCGTACCTATGGAACCTTTGAATGAGAATCAACAAGAAGAATACAATATGACATCAAGATGTTATCTATGCGAGAAGAGCTTCAGTGAAGAAAATCCAAAAGTAAGAGATCACGATCACTTGACAGGTTTATACAGAGGAGCTGCTTGTAATTCATGCAATATAAATTACAAACTGCCCCACTTTATCCCTGTCGTGTTACACAATCTTAGCGGCTACGACTCCCACTTCATTATTCCAGAGTTAGGAAGAGATAATGGTAAAATTGATGTTCTTGCTACAACATTGGAAAAGTATATCAGTTTCTCAAAAACAGTAGGTAAAATTAAACTTCGCTTTGTAGACTCTTATAGATTTATGGCATCTAGTTTGAGCAGATTGTCTGAGAATCTACGAAGAGAAGACCTAAAAGAAACCAGCAAGATTGTACCTGAAGAAAATTGGACTTAGTATTACGTAAAGGAGTGTTCCCCTACGATTACATAACTTCTACAGAAAAATTTGAAGAAACCAGTCTACCACCGATTGAAGCCTTCAACAGCAAATTAAACGAAAGTGAAATCTCCGTTGAAGACTACAATCATGCTTGTAATGTTTGGAACCAACTAAACATTCAAACCTTAGGGGAATATTCTGACTTTTATATAAAATTGGACGTAACTCTGCTGTGCGATGTGATGGAAGAATTCAGAAACACCTGCTTCTCCGCCTATGGACTGGACCCTCTACACTCGTACACATCTCCAGGATTAGCATGGCAAGCTATGCTAAAGTCAACCAACTGTCGACTGGAACTTCTAACGGATATTGATATGGTGCTCATGATGGAATCTGGTGTACGGGGCGGTTTGACACAAGCTGTAACACGTCATGTCAAAGCCAACAACAAGTACATCCCCGGCTTCGACGAGCAACAACCATCGGTCTACCTTGGCTACTTCGACGCAAACAACCTTTATGGTTGGGCAATGTCAAATCCGCTTCCCTACGCTGACTTCAAATGGATCGACCCGGCCTCCATTGGAGACATTTCACAGATTCCAAAGGATGGTCCAAAAGGCTATATTTTGGACTGTGATTTTGAATACCCGGAGCACCTTCATGACCATCACTACGACTTGCCTCTCCTAGCCAAGACTGAAGTTTCACCGACAGGAAGATGGCCAAAATTGATGATGACCTTGGAGAATAAAGATCGCTATGTGGCTCACTACTGGGTAGTTCAACAGGCTCTTGAATTGGGTCTACGTATAGTGAGAATTCATAGAGCAATTGAATTCACCCAGTCTTGTTGGTTGAAACCATACATTGATTCCAACACTACAAGAAGAGCTGCAGCGACAACAGCATTTGAAAAGGACTTCTATAAATTAATGAACAACGCCATCTTTGGAAAGACCTTGGAGAACAAAAGAAAACACAAAAATGTAAAATTAGTGAGTGATCCTAGGAAATTGGAAAAATTAGTGCAAAAACCAAACTTCGGAACATCCATGATTATAAACGAAAACTTAGTCGCTGTCAGTATGAAGAAAACAACAATAGTCATGGACCGTCCGTTATACATAGGTATGTCGATTTTGGACATAAGTAAAACCCTGATGTATGATTTCCATTATAACAAAATGGTTAAACACTACGGAAGGGAAAACATTGGAGTCGCATACATGGATACGGACGCGTTTATCTACTGGATAAAGACTTTGGACATGTATGAAGACCTAAGGACTTTTCCATACAAAGAAGATTTCGACTTTTCTGACTATCCGAAGAACCATCCAAATTTTAATGAAAAAAATAAAAAAGTAATTGGAAAATTCAAAGATGAAGCAAATGGAATGCCTTTAGAAGAAATAGTGGCGCTGATGGCGAAATTGTATTCATTTAAGATGTACCACGAGAACAACACACCGACAGTCAAGAAAGCAAAAGGAGTGAAGACATCTTATTTGAAAAAACACGTGACATTTGACCACTACAAGACTTGTTTGTTTGAAGATACTACAATATCAGCAACATTCAACAATATCCGAAAATTCAAGCATCAAGTCTACAGTGTCAACGAAATTAAAAAAGCGCTGTCAGCTCGGGATGATAAAAGACACATTATGCCCGACAAAATCCACACTCTTCCTTTTGGCCACTACTCTCTAAACCCTATCAACTAGTAACCTATTCTTCGTCCTTCTACAACTTCGACCTTATTCCTTTTTCCTTCCGTAAAAAAATGGGGAACACGGCAAGTCAAACGCCGTGTTCCCCATTTTTTTACACAAGTTTGGATGACCTTGACCCATATAAATGATGTGAATATTTAAAACAACATTCATTGTGATTATACATGTGATACAACAAACATTGAAACCTGCAATATGAAGGACTTGAAGCAACAAATTGTCAACGAACTTCATAAACCTGCAAGAAGAAAGTTTCCACGAAGAAATACGGTGATAAAAGGAATTAATGATTTATATCAAGCAGATTTAATCGAAATGATTCCTTATAGCAAACAAAATAAAGGATATAAATACATATTGACTGTTATTAACTGTTTTTCAAAAATGGCAGATGCTTTACCACTAAAAGATAAAAGTGGCAAAAGTGTTACAAAAGCAATGGAAACAGCTATACAAAGAGACAAACATACTATTAAACATTTACAAACAGATGATGGAAAAGAATATTTTAATAAGGAATTTGCAAATTTAATGAAAAAACACAATATAAACCATTACTCAACCAATTCAGAGGTAAAAGCCTCAATAATCGAAAGATTCAACAGAACTTTAAAAAGTGCAATGTATAAAATGTTTTCCAACAGAGGATCGCACATATGGATTGATATGTTACCAAAACTTATAAACGATTACAATAACAAATTTCATAGGACTATCGGGATGAAACCAAACCAAGTAACTAGTAAAAATGAAAACCTTGTATTAAAACGTATAAAAATGAATACTAAACCAAAAGTTGAAAAACTAAAGCCTAAAAAATTTAATGTGGGTGATAAAGTGCGAATAAGTAAATATAAAGGTGTATTCAGTAAAAGATATCTGCCAAATTGGACCAATGAGGTTTTTACTGTATTCAAAGTACAACCTACAGTACCTGAGACATATATTTTAAATGATAATAAAGGACAATTGCTTGAAGGAGGGTTTTATGGACATGAAATGTTAAAATCAACAGTAGGCGATGTATATTTAGTTGAAAAGGTGTTGCAACGGAAAAAAGATAAGGTCAAAGTACGATGGTTAGGATTTAATAAGACGGAAGATTCTTGGATACCTAAAAAGGATTTGATATAACGATAGAGAATCATTTTAGGTTGAACCATTACAAAGGATGGAGATAGTACCACAAAAAGAGAGTTTTACTATTAATAATATAGATGAACTCACAGTGGATAATTCAGAATTCAATAGTGGGAAACATGGCAATTTGTTACCAAACACCGTTCGTTGTCTGGTTACCGGACCTTCCAACTGTGGAAAAACTAATGTAGTATTCAATTTGATTACAAACCCTAAAGGATTACGTTTTAACAATCTATATGTATTTTCAAAATCACTACAACAACCAAAGTATCAATTATTGGAAAAGATACTGACTAATGTGCCTGAAGTTAAATATTTAAAGTTTAATGCAAGCGAGAGTGTCATGCAACCACAAGAAGCTAAACCATTCTCCGTGTTCATATTCGACGATGTATCTTGTGAAAACCAAAACACAATAAGAAATTACTTCGCTATGGGTCGACATAACAACATAGATAGCATTTATATTGGTCAAACTTACAGCAAAATACCAAAACAACTCATTAGAGACAATGCAAACATGTTAATTGTATTTAAACAGGACGAAACCAACCTAAAACATATATATTTTGATCATGTAAATGCGGATATGACATTTGAACGATTTAAAGAGTTATGTGGAAAGGCTTGGGCTGAAAAGTATGGGTTCCTAACAATTATGAAGGAACAACCGCTAAACAATGGTCGATACAGGATAGGGTTTGATAAATTTATATTAATACATTGAACGTGGTATAAAACATTCATTGTTGTACAACACGTCTTGCTACAAACATGGTTAACCAAGAAAAATTAGTAAAAGAAATAAAATCACTTAGTGATTCTATTCGGGCTAAAAACAGAGCATTGAAACTAGGTATTAGCGAGAGGGAGAAATTCCTTGAATCTACTTTTAAACCCATTACTGAACCCTTGAAACAATTAAACAAAAAATTTGCGAAACCTGTATTGGAAGGAGATGCGATTGCACCTATCACAAAGTTTGAAAGAGAAAGTGTAAAATATGAAGGTTTTAGTGATGAAGACCCGGAATCCTCTACATACAGCGGCTTTACCGGAGCAGAATCTGAAAGAGAGCTAGAATCACCAGGATATAGTGAAAGGGGACCTGAAGAAGCACCAACTGCTAGTGAAGAGGAAAAAAGAGAAGAGGCAAGAGAAGGACCGTCAAACATAAGCTTGTTGGGTGAAAACATTCATAACAAAGGACCTTTAGGAAGGAAATACATGGTAAAAATGTTACTCGGAACAATTCCTAATAAGAATTACCATAGTTATGGAGCGAGATTAACAGAAGACGGTTTAATGATAGGTAATAGCCCGTTAAACGTTGACGAACATGATAATATTGTCATTGGTGATCAAAGGTATAAGGGCACAAAAGGATTATTTGAATTATTATTTGAAAATAAGCCTTCAGTATCGTTAGTGAAAGAAAAAGACATGGAAGCATATAAAAATATTTTGGAACAGACAAATGCATATAGGAGAAGGTATTTACCTGACCAACTTCCATTTAGATCTAAGTCTTTAAAATATAGAGAATTTGTATCCAAGTTAATACCAACTAGAAGACAAACAATGCCGTTAACACAAAGAAAACCTGTAAAACGAAGATTTATGGCATCCACTTTAGATGTAAGTGCTCAGGAAAGAAGAAAAAAGAAGTAAGTCTGTTACGGGTACAGGTTTAATGAAGAAACTATATAACACAAATGTGATTTATTACAATAATATCAATAAATTGGTGGATAGAATGAAACTAATACATGAAGCTAAAGAAGCGGGTCATACTGGATTGGAAAACGAATGGGTGGCTTTAGTGGATGAACTCCGAAACCGTGGGGTAATCTCATAAAAATGCGTTACTCCCTAGATTACTATTTCAAGTTGCACCATGAGTGTCGACAAGTTCGGACGGTATTCCTCAGATGGATTATATTATGCGAATAGTTTAAAAAGAAGTGCTGGTTTTACCACAAACACCTGAAGGAGATTATGATATTAGTAATAAAAGGTTAAAAAACATAAAAGATCCTACAGACGAAAATGATGCAATAAATTTAAAAATATTAAAGGAAAAGATATCACCAACATTAAGACCTACAAAATAACACATATGATGCAGAAGATCATAGAATTATCAACGTTGGTAAAACCAAATCAAAACGGTGATGCAATAAACAAAGGTTATTTGTCATCTGAATTAAAAAATACGTTAAAATTCAATGGGAAAACGTATAGTGCTAACAATAAACGTATATCCAACGTAGATGACCCTAAAGATGCAAAAGACAGCGTAAATAGACGCTATTTACATTCCTTGATACCTGAAAAGACAAAAGATGGATTTTCTTTTTATAAATTTGTTATTAATGATATAGGTTATCCAAAAAACTGAAAACGATGCTGTAAATCTAAAATATATTAAAGATCATTGTAATCATACGTGATGTAGGGGTTTATAGATTGTTTTAATAATTGTTTAGCAAATGTTAAAGATGGTTCGGCGCCATCAGATGGTGCAACAGTGGGTCAAATGATGGAAACCTTAAAACAAGAAACAACCTCTTTTGTAAAACAAGATCAAGTAGTATCGAAGCAAGGGGATGACTTTGTTCAAGGTAATGCAAAATTTAATTTATTAACATACAAAAATAATGCTTGGGATTGCATGGGTAAAGGGGTATCAAATATGAGATTGGGTTATACTGCTCAAGATGCAGCTGCTTTATCACAAAACCGTACATCTAGATCCAGATCATTCTTTTAGATTTTTTACATGTAATAATAAAGTAATAAAAAACTTGCATAATGGAAGAGATCCAAATGATGCTGCAACTGTAGGACAAACATCACAACATCATTAAAGGATAGTAAAGTGTATACTTTGTAATAATAAACGTATAACAGACCTTAAAGACCCTGAACATGTGGATAATGCCGTCACTGTTAATTTTCTTGTAAAAGTTTTAGGTAATGCGTTATTTGATTTACACAACCATTTTACATCGGATATTCTTCAAGGAAAAACGAGTCATAATACTTTTGCTGAATCCTCTAGAGGTGGTTGGATTAAAAAGGGAAATTTTTAATAAATACTTTATTAACCCTAATACGCAAAAATTTAGATCATCAGATTGGGGTGATAATTGATATTTAATATAAGATCACAATAAACGACTTTATTTATGTCCAAACTCGTCATAGAGGTAACACATAAGTTGTACATTTTGATTATAAAAGGACAATAATGACGTTCCAGTACATCAGTCCATATCGTGACACTGTAAGGAAAGGAGGTGGGATCACGTCCCACAGCTGTTTCTCTGTTAAGTAAAGCTTTAAAACGACTTCCAGTAGGATCCATTGTAAATAGAGCAATAGACGCATTACCATACGAATTCCATATACCGGGAGGTTATCAGTATTGCGGACCAGGAACTAAATTGAAAAAAAACGACTGGAAAGAGGCGATCCTGGCATAAATAAGTTAGATCAAGCTTGTAAAGAACACGATATCGCATATTCCACGTTTGCCGATTCAAAAAACAGGTCGATTGCAGACAAAAAAGCTTGCGGACATAGCTTGGCAACGAGTAAAATCAAGTGACGCTAGCATAGCAGAAAAAGCAGCAGCTTTAGCAGTAACAGCAGGTATGAAGGCTAAAAACAGCAGTAGGAGGTGGAAGAAGGAGAGAAGAAGGGTAAAAAGGAAGTCCACAACAAGAAAACATGGAGGAAATATAAGAAGAAGACGAAGATCTACCAGAAAAGGCAGGAAGAAGCCACCGTGTGGTCAATGGTAAAAAACGGGGCAGGTCTTTACCTAAGACCTTATCGTGCGTATTAAATGAAAGAAATCAATTGGTTATACCACATAAAGCGTTAACTAATGTTGAATTATTTAAATATATTTCCTGTTTAAAAATTCCATTTTTCCGCGGAGTATTCATGAGAAAACAGTTTACCAAAGAAAATGTGGCAAAATGAGACGAATTGTAAATTTGGATAATACTGAAGGCCCTGGCACCCATTGGGTTTGTTATAAGAAACTAAATAACAATGTATATTATTTTGATAGTTTTGGTAATTTGCCACCACCAAAAGAACTTCAAAATTACTTTAAATCTGCTAAAAAACATATATTATAACTATAAAAGAGAACAACCTGATAATACTTCAATATGCGGCCATTTATGTTTGGAATTTCTAGCTAAAAGTATCAGTCATTATTGAGATGTCTTTCCTATACGGTGTCATTAACAGGAAAAATCGTCCACTTTACGAAGTATCCTGTTTTCCAGCGTTACGCTTGCAAAAAGGAAGATTTTTGGGAGGCGGCACTATTGGATTTTACAACTTACAACTCTATTCCCAATGTTACGGAAGGTAAAAATAATGTATTGCATTATTATAAGGGGAAAGATGGCCCAGTGGAAATTTACAAACTTACAAGAGTGCAGGTTACCCACAGGTTCTTATGAAATTGATCATATAAATGAATTTTTGCAAACTAAAATGGGAAAAGACAATATAACATTAAAAGGTAATAATAATACGATGAAAGCTGAAATTACTTCCAAATATTATATAGATTTTACTCAACCAAAACTCAATTGGTGATTTATTAGGATTTTCCAACGATGAGCCTGTTTTAGAACCAGATATAACCACATTCCGGTAAGAAAAACAGTAACAATATTAAAAGTCAATAGTATAGACATAACTTGTAACATTATACAAGGAGCTTACAGGGATGGGGCTAACACCCATATCATACATACATTTTACCCAAGTGTACCACCTGGAATTTAAAATTGTTGAAAAGCCCACAAAACCTGGTATATCTACCCATTGAACACCACTTTCATTTCAGACATCGTGTTGAGCGTGTTGGATCAAGACGGTAACTTGGTAGACTTCAGAGAAGAGCCTATTACGGTTAGATTACATTTAAAATCTACATTTTAATACAAAATCATGGGTTTAACATTTAAAAGCGAACAACCTACGGGAAACCGCATTAGTAGCTCTTCAGCTGTGGAGGAGTTAACACGTGAGAACATTCGTTTCTTAGAGAGAATTGGATTAAAATTAACCGATTATGGATATACTGGATATAGCACAGGGTCCAACATTCGACGAAACACTATGAGAAAAAGAATATCACACCCACAACCCTTACACTTCATCGAAATTAAACAATAACGATGAAATTCGCATCCCCATACAAAATCAAGACATTTACACACTACCATGTGAAAGTTACTTGTATATTGAAGGAAAAGTTACTAAAAAGGATGGTAAGACTACTGGTACAAAGGTTCCATTTATAAATAATCCAATGGCTTTCCTATTTGATGAAATTAGATACGAAATATCAGGTGTAACAGTTGATTCCACTAAAAAAGTAGGTATTGCAACAACTTTAAAGGGGTTAACATCTATATCACCTAATGAAACAAACTTACTACAACCTGCAGGATGGGTTTTACCTACAAATGACACAATCAGTCCAGATGCAAAGGGATATTTTGATTTTCATATTCCATTACGTTTGTTGCTTGGTTTTGCTGAAGACTATAGAAAAATAATATTAAATGTTAAACAAGAATTAGTTTTGTTGAGATCTTCAAACGATAAAGACATTATTAAAGCTGCAGACGGTACAACGGATGCAGACTTAGAATGGAAATTAACATTAGACAAAATTGTATGGAGAGTTCCACATGTTAAATTAGCTGACGAGCATAGGATGCTGCTATTAAGAAAGTTAAAGGCTGATCGTGATATTGTAATTCCTTTTAGAAGTTGGGAATTCCATGAACATCCCAGCTCTGTTAAAACATCTAATTATGTGGAACGAGCCAGGTATATTATATTTGGTTTACAAACAGGTAGAAGGGACACCATCACCAAACATGCAGGCCAATTGATCATTGTGACTTAAAAAATATTAAAGTTTATTTAAATTCACAATTTTTCCCATACGACAATTTAAATGTGTCATTCGCTAATAAAAAGTACAGCATATTGTACGATATGTATGCAAGATTCCAAAGTTCATATTACGGTAAAACAAATGCACCTTTACTATCACCAGAAAAATACTTAGATGGTTACCCTATAGTTGTAATCGATTGTTCTAAACAAAATGAATCTGTAAAATCATCAAGTGTGGATATAAAAATAGAAATGGAATTTAACGCCGCTATACCGGCTAATACAACTGCATACTGTTTAATTCTACATGATAAAATCGTAACATACACACCTTTAACTGGAATTGTTAAAAATGTATTGTAAAAACCGGTTTTGTTCCATTCCGCGAGTATAAAAGCAGAGCGTACAGGCCGCTCCTCATCAGTTTGTTGCCTACTGTTGTATGGGTAGCATCGTATTCAATATGGCTTCTTCTAGTGGTACACCTGAAAATGTGGTAGATATTGAGAAGGAGATATCTGAGTTTTTAGATCTTCAAGGTCACCAGGAAGGAGGTGAACAAAACGTTTGCGGACAACTTCACGCCAGTAATAATGTTGAAGAAAAAGGTAAAAGAAGAAAGAATATACAAAAGAGAAAAAGGGATATTGAAGATAATATTTCTCCAAACATATTGAGTGAGGTATTTTTGCGAATATTTTACCCAATCTCTTCCAGTTTGGACAAAAGTGTTTTAATCGGTGTTATGAAAACGACAGATTATTCCCCTACTGTAATTTTAACTCATGGACCAAAAATGATTTTGTTTACGGACAGTGCTTGGGAATCATTTATGAAACACTTGCATCTGCTAGAATGCTATTTAAGTAGTAACATGTTTGGAAGAAAGACAAGAGTAGGACTTTTAGATTCAAATGTGGAAATCGATATTATTAAACAACGTGGTGATCATCAGCTGAGGTTTAGAGACACAACAAGACATGATAACAAAATTCAACTTAATCGAGAGGAGTTTTTTATTTTAACTTGTGCGACTGAACCTATAACAAGATATTTGAGACAACTGGTGTTTTCAAGTTCGATTATTAAAGATTATCTGGAAGACACTTTGGATAAACAACCGGACGCACCTATATTATACGGACCTGTGGATACTTCTATATTTAATAGAGTTCCTCATGAAGTACAGATGTGGAGACAATTGGAAAAGTACGCTCAACTACATAAGAAATCAGTAAAACAGGAAGAAGAAGATGGAGGAGAAGAATCAAGTGTTAGTGATGAAAACGAAAACAAGGAAAATATAAAGATGGAAACTTAAATGACAATGGTTAGTTTTTTAAAACAATAACCAACATTTTGTGGGGTTAGGCCTATTGGGGACGGTGCCCACGTTAAATATACACCAACGCGCCAACAACTGTACGGCCTGGTATAAAAGTAGTACCTACCGTGGTGTGGAAATCAGTTGACCTCCTGACTTCGTAATGAGCAGACGTGTGACCTTCAAAATGGACAAGGGAGAAGAAGAACAAGTAAAGTCCAAGCCTGGTATTATTGAGTTTCAAGCGTTTCGTGGTAATGATGATAGATTCATTATAAAAGAACTTGTGTTTTTGGACATGAATACAAGTGTTCCTTATTCGTTTTTATTTAAACCACCATGTTCTTATTCGTCTTTAACTAGTAAAGCCTCTACTACCAACAGATGGATTTCGAAACACTTCCATCATATCGATTGGTATGATGGTTTTACAAGTTACACGGACTTGTATCACATTATGCATCACTTTTCAGACAAGTTTACCAATATTTACACAAAGGGGTTGGAAAAGAAAAGATGGATCGAAGGATTTACTCATGTTCCGGTTAGTGATGTGGAATTGGATAAGAATTATCAATACATGCTGGAAACAATATGTATTTGTACAAAAAGCCCAGAACATGATAAAGATAGACATTGCGCTTTGAAAAATGCCTATAAACTCGCCTCTTACCTTCAAAGTGGGGAAGTGGGGAGTGGTGGGGGTAACGGAGAGTATATAAGTGAGAAGCAGACCGGGACCTGGCATGAGTATTACTCGAGATTCCGAGACGACAACATCTCCGAGCAAGAAGACGATCTGTAACCAGACCATGGCATCTCACCAGTTCCTTCAAACTTTGGTCGAGCAGTTCAATGCTCACTCCAAGTCAACAATATTACCTGTGAAGAAGTGCTCTGAACTAAAAGATGAAAAGCACTACATAATCCATGCTATGAAGAAGATGGAGACTACAATTGGGGAAGCCATCTGCTGCAGTCTCAGCGAGGCACCGTTTACTCCGGGGGATGAGCCCAAGTTCCAGGTGTACCTGCCCAAGAGATTCGTCCATCTTCTACAAAACGAGGACCTTCGCTCTATTCAACCCGGCTGTCTATACCTGGTGTCCCACGGCTGCACAGGTAGCAACTCTACAGAGTTGACCATCCACATTGCCGACAAGCAGCAGTGTTAGATTTAAGTTTTAATGTTGTACATATGTTATTGTAATGTTTTATAAATAAATCATAAAAGACAAAAAAAAATAAGAAAACAAAAAATGCAACATATCAATATGTGAAGTTTGTCACGTATTGATATGTTGCATTTTTTTTAAACTTCGCGAGTGACCTTGACCTTTGACCTTTGCATTTCACAATTACCCCCACTACCGTAATTACCCCCACTACCACACTAGGATTCAAACCTGCTTGGATGCGAAACACGGTCAGTCTGTTGCCAACTAGCAAACGATGAGCACCTTGTACGAGCTTTGCTTACAACGAGTTATAACTGACGCATCTTTATTCCAGACGGCTTTACAAGATAATATCCCTATAACAGTAAAGCAGGATATCGAAGAGTACAAGAAAGATAATAGAGGGTATTCGGGATACTCCTGGTATAGGTTCCAAGACGGGGAAAAGTTTTGTAGGTCTTGTGGCGATGCTGCCGTCAGAGACCTTCGACGGTTCGTACAGGAAGGTGGTAGAAAACAGTTCGGATTTCTAGCACCGATGTTTAGATTTGAAAACTACAAGGACACCTGTGCTATTTGCTCCATCCCATTGTATCGATGGAAAAAGTTTAGAAGTGTTTAATTGGATCTTCCATACCCCCACCACCGTTACCCCCACCACTTTTTCATGTACCTCCAAACGCTGTGCCTCGGCTTCATTTCTACTCCAGCAGCCAACCTAGCAACATCAGGATGTCTCTGAACGTCAGTTGCGCAAGTTACGAGGAGGTGAGCATCAAGACTCAGCAGGAGCTAAACGACTTGTACAAGGAGTTGCAGCTGATGGTGGCACGAGGCTACCGTATAAACGTGCAAGTTTACGCTTGCAATTTACGGAACACCCGGCAGGCAAAGGAAGAGCCTGGACACTCCTCGACAGCTTCCTCACCGACGTCTATGAAGACCGAGCCGGACAACTTAGATTACTTTAGCTGACTAGCAGTTGTATTTCTTGTTCTAACCATTGTAGAATATGTTTATTTTTTCATTATATTAAAGAAGTAAAAGAGCAAAAACACCTATCTTGTTACTGACATATTAGCTCAGTAACAAGATAGGTTTTTTTAAAACACGGTTTGAATGACCTTGAAACTTCCCCCTCCACTGCTTTGCTACCCCCACCACTTGACTATTGATGTACATGGCACATCACAATTGGAAACCTCATTCCATCTTCAACAGCCAAACCGACAACATCAACAATGGCAAACCTACCAAAGGATAAAACATGTCCTCACGTTTGCTGTGATTTCGTCCACGAGTTGGAGAAGAGGATGCAGGAGAGGGCGATACGAAGAAAGCAGATACACTCAGAAAATATCATGATAGTCAACGGCTATCTTTTATTGTTCGGCCTTATTATGGTTGTACTTTTCATACTGTATGGCATAGTCACATGTGTCGGCAAGGTTGCAGAAGAAAACGCTTGCCACCATCAATTGGAAAGTTTCAATGTTACTTTGTAAGTTTTCCTTTTTTTAAAACTCCGTTTGGATGACCTTGAAAATTCCCCCACTACTCCACCACACCCCCCACCACTTCACCATGTTCCTGCATGAGCATCACATCAACCGTCATTCCTTGTCCGACAAGCAACCATGGCAGACAACAACACCATCAGCCAAGCTGACTCCACTACTGATGTCGGTACAAGTACGGGTTGGACACTGTCGATCGATAGTGTACACTATTTGGAAACAATTTGCGAACGGATGAAGGAAATACTGCGGGACAACCCTGGGATCATAATACAAATGAATTTAAATTATGATTGGTCCCAAGTTAGAATGCAAGGGGACGATAACAACGGTCAACAATCTCCACAATATTCGCCGATGTCCCGGATCTACCCTTACGGCGAGTCTGACGTTGATGAAGATGAGGCTAATGAGGATGTGGGGGACAACGAGGCTGAAGAGGAGTAACCTTCATTCCTTTTTTTTAAAACCCAAATTGGATGACCTTGAGAATTCCCCCTCCACTATTTCCTTTTTTTTAAAACCCAAATTAAATGACCTTGAAAATACCCCCTCCACATACTTTTGGTTTACCCCCTCTACTTTTCAATACTGTTACCACAGTCTGTAGCCCACATCATTCCTTGCTTAGCTATCATGGCGGACAGCACTCTTTCTCGAGTTGACTCCACTACGGATGAAGAATGGCCATTTTCCTGGAATGTTCATCTGCAAGACTCGGCAGAAGTGGATATGTTGCATGAGAAATTGGTGTATGTATTAAACGAAAACCCCAACATTGAATGTAGAATGACTATGGATTTCGATGCGACAGGGGTCCACACTCAACCTTCCACTTCCAGCCAGCCTGAGCCTCAGCTACAGCCGAAGAACTTTACACATCTTTACACTCCAATACGGCCGGAGGATGTGGTTATCAGCGAGGCAGACTCTACTACAAGCTATATTGAGCCAACAAATTGGAAGCTTGTTGTTGACACCTTACACAAGGTCGACTTAGTATGTGACAAATTAAAGGAATTGATGATGCAAGATCCTGGTCTTCGTTTTAAAATTGATTTGTTTTTCATCTGGGGAGCACCTGCACGGGGCTCTTCGTCTGACAGCTCTCTAAGTACAACGGACGAGGAGGAGGAGGACGACTAGTTATCTTTTTTAAAACTCCGTTTGGATGGCCTTGACCTTTCCCCCTCCACTGAGTTTATTTAAGGTGCACTCTCAATGACTGCGGCATCATTTCATCGCGCACCTTCACCACAGCAACATGGAGAGTCAACTCAACTACTGTTGCGAACAGAAATGTTTTTCATGGTCAAATGACATTGATGTTGCGGATGGCCTGGCGTGTAGAAAATGTGAAGCTTTTGGTCAATGCATGTGTAAGTGCAAGTCTTGGAAGAAGCCGAAACCAGAGTTGAAGACATTCCATGTGTACCAGATGAGAGGGCATAAGTACACTTGTTGCCCTGAACGTTGCATTGAATTCACACTAAAACAGCTAACTGGCTGCAAATTGTGCAACAATCATTTTGCAGGTTTTTGCAAACATTATTTAGGAGCCTGTCAGTACAGATCAACTTGGCATACAGAAGCACTCACTATCAATGAAATCGCTATAGATACACAAGAGTAGTCTTTCTACTCTTTTCTTTTTTAAAACTCCATTTGGATGACCTTGACCTTTCCCCCTCCACTCACCTTAGTTTATATAAACCCCATTCCCACTGACCACAGCATCACTTCATCGTGCTCCCTCGTCAAAGAAACACCAACTATGGAAAGTAAGCGCATCTCGTGTTGCGAGCATAGGTGTTTGGAGATACAAGGCGTCACATATTGTGCAAAAAAGCTTTGGGAGGAAGAGACGGGGACAACCTATTGCTGTGAGGATAAGTGTTTCCTCTTACCAAAGTGGCAAGTGGATGGGCTGGCCTGCCGGCAATGTGAATGCTTCGGATGTTGCAGGTGTAGATGCAAGAACCAACAGCTGCCACCACCGGTACTAAAAACTTTCAAAATCTACAAATCCAAATACTTTTATACTTGTTGTCCGCAGCGGTGTATTAAATTTCACTTCTCCAATCTTACCAATTGTCGGAAGTGCTACGGACAACCTGATGGGTGGTGCACCTGTTTTCTGGACTCCTGCCGCTACAGATCGGATTGGCTTACAGATCCGTTGGAAATTGATGAAGTCGCCCAGGAAGCACAAGAGTAGTCTTTCTACTCTTCAACTTTTTTAAAACTCCATTTGGATGACCTTGAGATTTCCCCCTCCACTTCCCCATATACCTAGAGTACACAGAGCCTGACAGTCAGTCACTCGGTGGCTGTCGTGGGGTGCGCATCGTGCGCATCGTGGGGTGGGGTGTCGGCGCTCCATTGTTAGGTTTTCTAGGTCACGGTAATATCAAATTGTTGGTGTTGTGCTGGTTCAAGGTCACCTGAGGGATAACCGATTGCCCATTTAGGCAGAGTCATGTCAGAAACTCGAGTTTAACTTGGCACTTTTGCCGTTTCTCGTCGAAAATTCGCTCCAAGTGGTCAAGGTCACGGGGACTCGGACTGAAACTCGGAGCGTAGTGCGAGAAACGGCAAAAGTGCCAAAAAATTTTAAGTTTCGGCGTGGCCTTGACCTTAGTGGAGTCGGTGGCGTCATTTTGATGACGTAAGGGGTGATGACGTCATCAGCACGTCATTTCTGTGACGTCATGGGTGTGACGTCATAGAAATGACGTCATTGGTGATGACGTCATCGATGACGCAATCGATGACGTCATCGATGACGTCATCGGTGAGATCATTGACCTCGATGACGTCATCCCTCAGGTGACCTTGAACTGAGCCAGCACCAACAATTTGACACTACTAGTTTAAAATAATTATGTATGATGTGATAGAGGTTTAAGAAGTTTCAATTTAAACAACCTCTATGGGACGTCCCCCAATGAAGTCTTACAGCAACATGCTTTGTATTTTGTCACATCATACATAATTTTAACCGTCTTTGTATTGCGCGTCTTGCATTAGCCACAAACCCGACGTCAAAAGGTTGAGTATTAAGAAAGTTACTGCATTATTAAGTTTTACTTATATGATTTATGGAAACTTTAAAAGCCTACCAATTCCGTCTGGGTCATCCATTTTATGTCTAGTTTTCAGCATTGCTAAATTATATAGGCATGAAGCAAAACAAATAAGGGGAGTCCCTCAGGTTGGAGGGGGAGGAGGTCTCACATGGCGCATAATGGACCTAAACCTCAAGTGTCATTAGTATCAATTTTCACTTTTTTCTTAGCTTGACAAGTGTTGTTTGAGTGTTGTAGAAGTTTGGGTTTCATTTATAATTTTAGACTTATGTTTCCGCCCTGTGAAAATACGCGTCGATGTTGCCTGAACAAAATTTTGGTTGCCAGATTCTAACCTCATAATTAACACAGAAAAAATAAAACATATTTTTTATTTTAAAGTCTGTGATACATTAACCAATAGCGTAAAAGTCAGGGGTCTAATATTGAACCACTTTGTATTAATAAAATGTGCGTATTAAACACACAGCCATAAAAGTCAAGAATTACATTCACACTCTATAATCTAATGGAATAAAATTATTAAGCTTTATTAGCCTCGCAGCAATAAGAAATGATTCTCTTCGTAATTCATTATAAAAAAATTCAAAAAATATTATTTCTGAACTATTGATATTATTACTGAATATTTTTTGGTACGTGTAGAGTAACTTCATACCCAAGAAACCCAAGTTCCAATACAACATAAAGATGCCTCACACGACAGTGTATTTATAATAATACCCATGTGAGAAAATAAATAAAACGTTCCCAAGAATAACGTTTGGGTGGAACTTTTGACAAATGGGGCATAAGATGTTGCCACCTGTCCGAGTCCGCGCTCAACGGGGCCAATAAATATACGTCGAGGGCTGCAATAAAAATCAATACATCAAAACCACCGGCGGCACCGTACTGCATGTGGATGTCAGCTAGTGTAACCAATGTGATGTACTGTTATGATCGATCGGTATTGATGTAATTGAGCTTTCTAACAGAAGTAACAGAGTCTTGAAACTGCCACAATTCAGTTGGATTACAAAAGTAATGGAGTGTAAGTTTTGAATAAAATTGGCCGAAGGTAACTTCCCTGAGTTGCCCTAATAACTCAGGGTGGAAAAATCAGTATCCACCGTAATGAAGGCAAGAGTAGAACCAGTAAGCCACAGAACACCGTTGCTTCGTGTGGTTTTGTGTACAACCTTTGAAAATGAGACATAGTTTTTGCCTTTGAGAATAGTGTCAGGCTTATGCCATAATCATACGGATACTGGAAGCAGATTTGCTCCCTAGGGCGTTGATTAAAAATGACCTTAATACTTGCTTGGAAGACTTTTCACTGCAATACCCAACGGGACAAACAGTAATCATTGCCATTGAGCTATTTCGAAAAAAAAACAGTTTAAAGTGAGGAATACTTAAAAATAGAATAAATTTTATAGACTTTTGATTTATTTGAAATAAAACTTTAGTTGGGGGTTAAAATACTGCATAGACAATTGCAGTTAGTTACTGGGTACAACTGTAATCGATTATAACCACAGTACAATTAACTATCAGTGCCTGCAGTCTTCAAATTAAGCCATGTTCCGAGTTTTAGTGAGTTCCCCCCAACCCCGCTTCGCTCGTCTTTTTCTGAGGCTTAAGGACTCAGCATGGAACATCAATTTGAAGAGTTCGCGAACTAACAAAGGACTGTTAATATAATATCTATCAATTTTGAAATCATTGGAAAATAAAATAATAATGTTTTTTGGATTTCTTCTTTTATACACTTTTCTTGTGGTATCTTTGTTTTTGGAATTGGGGTCCTTAGAATATCTAGGGGTTCTGGTTTGGCTTACGAAATGAGAAACTGATTTGAGAATAGAAAATGTTTATCAGCAAACTTTTCTTTAGCGGTTTTTGCTTGTGATTTCACCGTTTGAAACCCACTCATTAATTGTAGTAGAAATGAAATTCAGGTTGATAAATAAAGCACAAGTGGTTTTCATCGCCCCAACACCTCAGATCATGGTGTTACATAAGTGTAAAAATTAATATGTAAAGTTAAAATATACATTTGAAATGTAAATAAAATCTTTACCGTACTATTGAATGAACAAAGTAAATAAAACAACTTGTTATTTATTTATTTATTTATTTATTTGAAATAATACAGAAGGGTTAAAATCATTGATGCAAAAGCCTCTTTATGCGTGTCTGCATCTCGAAAAAAATTTATGAGTATTAAAAAAATTATATATACTATAAAGAGTCAATAGTGGGTACATCCTTAGCCTATAAAGCTAGAAAAACCACAAAATTCGAACAAGACAATTACAACCATTGTAGACCAACCGCAATACTGTTAACTGACATACCTGATGTCCCAGACCACCCGTACACTCCTTTTAAATTTTAAAGAATTAATTAACAAAAACCAATTGTGTCATTATAGGCAAACCGGTTACGTTCTATTGATTGACAGTAATTATTTCAATGTACAGGGTGTTCCAAAAGTCCCATTTCCAGAATATGGAAGTCACTAATTTTAAGTAAAACCCCCAATTTTTTATTAAATTTTTAGGTTCTACACGTAATTTTAAGACAACTTTATAATTTAACTTGTACCCGTTACCCATAATCCTAACGGTTTAGGAGATAATGGCGGTTGAAATTTAGATTTTTACCATAATAATAACACGCAACAAATTTTCAAATACACTATCTCTGAACATTTCCACTTAAACAAATACGTCTCAACACAAAAATGTCTTAGACTCTCCTTTTAAGTATTTTTCCATCATGAACTTAAGATTTAAGTTTTGTAATAAATTATTTTCTTTTTCCATATAGGCCTACTTACAATATGGCAGAGATAATTGAAAATGTATAGTAAAGTAAAATTAATTAAGTGATAATCGATATTTTATGATGGAATATTATTTCAAATGAGGTTCAAAGACATTTTCATGCTTGGGCAGTTTTGTTTAATGTCAAAAGTTCATAGATAATAGATATGAAATTTTCCCCATGTTATTCTTAAGGGAAAAGATTAAACTCAAACCACCATTGTCTCCTAAACCGTTAGGTTTAGCGGTACATATTAAATTTGTTAAGATGTCTTAAAATTACTTTTAGAATCCAAAAATGGCATAACAAGTGGGGGTTCATATTTAAAATAAGCGACTTCCGGTCTGAATAGGTTACTTCTAGTACATCCTGTACATTGTAATTACTGTCACTAAATAAATCGTAACCGGTTTAGCAATAACGGAAAAAACTGTTTTTGTAACCAATTACTTACAGCATTTAAATTTTAAAAGGAGTGTAAGGGTTATCTGGGACACTCAGTATAAGGAAAAATATTAAAAAATAAAAACAAAACCCAATAACCACAAAAAAATCTTGTCATTCCTTATATTAATCTTACAACTCGTACTACATAACAGTGATATAGCTAGACAACTCTAAATAACAAAAAACTGTAATAACAATGACAGAAATAACGACAAAACATGAACACAAAATTAACAACAATAAAGCATTAAATTATCTATCACCACCATACAACTAATAAAAAATACAATTTCAGTATTTTTTTTTATCAAAGTATCTATACTTATTTAATACGCTAAGGGTATTTTTGTCCTGAGAACTCCTACAATTTTCAACCGATTTTCAAGTTTTTGGTGTCGTTGGATAGGGCTTGGTCTGTAGTTGTTTCCGGCAAAAACTGATGAGAATCGGACTGAAAATAAAGGCGCTATCCACCATTGAAATTTCAAAGTTCCCCATTTAAATAACATTGGGATTGAATAAAGCATTTTAAACATCTGTTAATAATCAGCTGTAAATACGTGTAGTTTTGATGATTAAAGATATTCACAATATTGGATTGGTCGGATGTCATTGATTTAAATTAAAAAGTAACTTATTTTAAAAAGTAAATTATTTTAATGTGTATTGTATTAAAATAAATTGCTCGATTTCGAGCAGCACGTATACTAGTAAGTTTAAATGTATGTATTTCATTATTGCAGATAATTCGTTGAATAATGGTGATACAAAAAAATCCTAGTTATTTTGTATTATGTATTGTTGGAATCACATAAAATGTCTTTCTAGATTTGTACCCATGTGAGCTTGTTATTAGAATCTATTTAAAAAATAATAATCTATAATTAACAAATAAAAACAACTTCAACAGGTAAAGTGTTTATAATTTAGAAGACAGTTGAAGGATTTGCCTCAACAACAGTAGAATCAAGCTTCCATATAATTTTTTTACAATCTAGTTTGGGCAGTCTGCTGTATTTGTAATATTGTTATATGTGACGCATTTCCCCAAGATCTCAGTCCATATAGTGATTCGCACATTGATGAGTATAACAACTTTACTATATGAAAAGGCAACAGATTCCGTAAATAATACAATTTTGCTGCGCACGCTGTTCTTTTATTATTCTATATACCTTATATTAATTTTTACTGATAAATATTTTGCTCTACAGATGATTTTAAATCTAAAATATATCAATTTAAAGAGTATGTACAGTATTATAATACATTAATAGTTTTCGTATGGCATAAGGCTAAATAGCATGTTATAAAACAAAAGTAAATTGACTACTTTAATTTTTGAAGATTATTCTCAAAATCTGACCTAACAAATATTGTAGTCCAGAAGTAAAAATGCATTGAGAGTTAGCTAAAGGCTAAAGAGATTAAGTTAGTCGTATAATATGGAAAAGCACCTTACATCAATTGTTGCGAGAGCTTAAAGTTACTACAGCTTAGAGTGTGTTGTTTGATTTCTAATTCTTCTTACCATGGATGATGTTTTAAGCCTAAATTTGGCCCTTGTTGAATAAAGTGGCGATTTTGTTCTTCTAGATTCAAAGATTGTTAAAAATATTCACACTGCCACAAAAAGTGAAACAAATAAGTTCAAAATTGTGAAATGTATTTAGGGATAAGTGGCAAAGTTGCCGAAGTCAATGGAAAAGGATATTGCTATCCGATCAGTTTTAGGAGTTTGAAAACTTTTAAACAAACTTGTAGCGGTTCTTTTATTTAACATTTTTAAGTACATCAGCAAGATAATGTTCAGGGACGTTGGCAATAAAAACAATAAATAGCCATTTATTAGGAATATAGTTATTAAAATATTTCCAATAGTTAACACTTGAGAATATTTCATAGAACAGTATATGTACAATATTTATTAGCTAATTTTCCATATGAAGATACGTTAGGTATATTATGTTTCATGCGTTTTAAAACTCTTTTTTCATATTTATTCGTTTAAAAAAGTTCATAAGATGAATGAAAAATAATAAAGTTTTGACAACCTTCACATGATGAAATATAAAAAATATCCATATAGTTGATACGATAAACGAAACATGCAATTATGATAAAATTTGGGACAGGGGGACAAGGCAGCATTTGTTTCGAAAACTATTTTGTTCGGATAATGGGGCAGTTGGTTTAGCAGTTTAAAGGTAGTCAAAATGGTTTTTTGAACCTAATGTGAATTCCAAAAATTTCACCGAATTAATTTCTAGGACAATTTTTTGTAGAGGAAACCTTAACTTTACTTTTCTACTACAAGGAACTGTGGCTGAGGTTTTGAAACCATTTATTTATCAATTTCAGTCCCCAGTCAATATAAGCATCTTTATGATGTCGAAATACTTAAAAATATAGTTTACGATCATAAACTCCCTTTACCTAGTCATCTTCACCTTTGGGCCAGTGGGCAGTTTCAATGTTGCGCAGTAGGCAGTGTTAACCACACGGCTTTTATGCTAAAACATGTTATTTTATTCACCTGTTTCGGACTCCGTTTTCAACCGACTTTCTTTAAACTTGGTAAGTGTTTATTTGGCATAGTTATATTAGGCTCTCTCTGACGTTGCAAAGTATCGCGATTTTCCTGAGAAACATTTGTTAAATTTTCAAAATTTCAATGGTATGAGGGGCTTGATATAACCATTCAACTAAACAATTGCCAAGTTTAAAGAAAATTGGTTGAAAAACGGCGTCCAAAACGGGGGAATAAAATACCAAGTTATACATAAAAGCCGTATGGTTAACATTGCCGACTGCGCAACAATGGGCTACTGGCCCAGGGGTGAAGATGAATCTCAACTGTTTACGAAGAGTATTCAAAATAATGTTTGCTATGTGATCAACAACCATGCAGAACATTAAAAGCTTATTACCTAGCCTGTTTACTAACTTGCTGAAATCTGCCAAGTGAATATATGAATAAATGAATAAATTATTTATAAAAAAAAAAATAATCACAACAAAAGAGACATATAAATTATGGAAATTAACTGATGACTTATTCCATTATTGTGGCCTTCACTAGGTGATGTCCAATTAATATTTATTTGCTCACAAGATCGTTTTGACAGCAAACCTATATAATCATATCCAAGGAATTTATGTTGGTAATAAGAAAGTGCAAAATAATAAATATTCTTAACTCATATGATAAATACTGGTAAATAATAATATACATGGTTATTATAAAAAGACAATAGTATTCAATGTTGAAGTAATATTTATTTTCGGCTAATGATTTTCGGCAAAACCTTGCCAACTAGTGTGCAAATTGCAGTGTATTTCGTCCAAGAGCCGGGTTGCCAGATGAGTCACTGACAGCCACTGTGGTTGTCTGAGTCAATACACGTACAGTACAAGCAACTGACAACTCACACCTTCCACTACCTCGAGGACGAAACTTCGTTGGCGATTTCTCTCGAAAGCACCTTCCTCTCTTCGGACCGGCGCGGCGCTTGAAAAAGTTTAAGCAGTGTGGGTGTAAGACTGTTCTAAACTTTTATTGTAATATAAGGAATTTAAACTTAAACAAATAATGTATTTTCAGTAGTGTTTTTGGGGTTAGGTTTTAGCTTTTTCATTTTACTAACCAGGCTATCAAATACGATTATTGTTTAGACTTACTTATTTTTAAAGATAAGTTATTTTAAAAAGAGTCAAAGAAAACATAAATAGTTCTTAAATACATAAGTGTAAAAACTCCCTTCAATTAAATTTAACAGCGATTCTGTTAACAGCGATATAAAAACTGGAGCATTGAGAGTACAAGAATGTTTGTAGAATTTTCTTGGGTAAAATTAAAACTGAGAAAAAAATTCCTGAAACCGTAGCTTAATGTTAGATTGTATGTTTTACAATAAAATTAGGTTTTATGGTGTTTCTTCCAGTGAGTATAGCTACTGCAAATATACCATCCCCTTCACAAAATACAACTGCAGAATTTTCTATTTATTTTAATTGCTTTGTTTTAAAGTGAAAGGTGTAAAATTTCATAGTACATTTCAGCTAAGGGTTGTTTGGTGCTCGAGTAGAAATTAATAATTGAGCTAAAAAAATACATTTTCACCAAAAGGAAACCTAAAGTTAGGCATTAATAAAGCAAGAAATCATACAGTTATCCGATAGTATTTTTAATTGATAGTGTCGTCAAAACAGATTCAAAGATAATTTAATAAATATATATTTTTCTTTTTAAACATAATTTATTATAATTTCACCTCAGATTTTAATGTAATTTCGTAAAGAAATACTAAAGTTTTGATACACGTAGTTCCGTAGTTAGATCTGAATTCTACTGATTCCAGCTTGTCTTAAATTCGGCTTCTTCAACAGTTCAGCGTTATTTTCTAAGCAATTTAAAAAAAAAAATCAACTGAAAGGATCAAATTTTGTAATTGCCACACATGTTTTGCCCTTTTTGCCAACAATGAGAATAGTTGCCATTCACTTTTTTTTATACCTTGACCATCTTGGAGGCTTGAAGGTCTTCAATGAGAAAGTACGCTCAAGGTGTTTAAGTACTGAAGGATATACATACAGTAGTTTTGATTGACTATCAAGCTAAATTTAGAGATGAGACCTGAAAAAGGATTGTTAACCGACGCACTGATTGTATACAAGTTCACCAACGGCATGAGAGTTTGGCATAACATTATATACCTCTCTCCCTCTAAATATTATAACATTACATTATACAGTATACATTATAATTTTGTGTTACTCGACGGAATTCATCATACGTTCTTTGTGACTCGAAATGTTTGATTGGAACAATCTTCATTTTAGTTTCAATACTACGAATTAAAAACTTACACTTATCAAGAACTCACCATATAGGATTTGAGGCATCAGCATGATACTGACATTTCGTAGATGTTGTTTGACTATTCCTTTACATCCTAGTATATTGATGGGGAAGTTAGAAGTTAATATTCAATTAGTATATAAAGTATAATAAGCTTCCAACTTATAGGATAATAAATTAATTGAATAATATTTCTAGCTACGATAAGACTAACACTATAAGTTGACGAGAAAGAGTTTGTGATTTAAGACTTTTAGTGCCTAAGTCACTCTCCGTTGAATTCCCTCTTCTTAAAACTACAGCCGAAGAAGACCTACTACAACACAAGGCTTCTGACATATGACAAAATTTGATTTGCAGTACAATTTGATTGTACTGAAGAAAACCTTATCAGACAGTTTATAAATGACGACTTATGACTTTTAAAACTTCTTCCCAACTTATAACTGTATTTCATTATGCCCAATTATTCTTTATTTGGAACAATTAAACTCTTACGGTCACTAGGCTCCTAAAGATCGCTCATTACATTTATCATGTTCGTCGATAACACATTTTTATTTCAGCGTTTTAGTTTATATTTAAAAAGTAAGACAGCGTTGATTAAAACACTGTTGAAAACAAAGAGTACAATTATGCATACAGGACAATTTTCTGTGTGCCTGTGAAACATACAAAAAACAGTGTGGAAAAATTGAAAAAGTTCTTTAGCAATATACAGGATGTCCAGCTTCAACTTTTACAAACTTTTGAAGGTTGTTCAGCAAGCCAAAATAAACAAAAAAAGTTCATTTAAATACATGTCATAAAATGCTAAGACATTTATATATATCCCCATTATAAATGATGATGGTTATAATTTTGATTATAAATATTGCTGAGTTAATTTGTTTTATGACCATTTCAGTTGGTATCTGTAGAAAGATAAACTCCGAAAGTTTGATTTACAATGGTTTGGGTACGTATCAGCTGCTTTTTAAAGTCAGTTGTCGTTAAGAGTTGTGCAGGGGCTGAATTTAAAGACGGGAAACTTTTGTAATTTGGATGATCACATTAACCAAACAGTAAATGGAATAATTTTCTTAGGCATTATGTTAGACTAGCTTGTTCCGCAATGAGAGTAAGATTCTGTAAATTTAATTCTGCAATTGGATGGTAAACTTCCACATTATCAATTGGATGTTATGGCTGAATTATCAATCAGCTGCTGAGATATGGATTGATCTTTCCGATTGATTAACGATTAATACTCATCAAAAAGTGGAAAGAGCTTGAGTACAGGATTGCCACTTGTCGTATCACAAGTTCCGTGTGTGTGTGTGTGTGTGTGTGTGTGTGTGTGTGTGTGTGTGTGTGTGTGTGTGTGTGTGTGTGTGTGTGTGTGTGTGTGTGTGTGTGTGTGTGTGTGTGTGTGTGTGTGTGTGTGTGTGTGTGTGTGTGTGTGTGTGTGTGTGTGTGTGTGTGTGTGTGTGTGTGTGTGTGTGTGTGTGTGTGTGTGTGTTGGTGTGTGTGTGTGTGTGTGTGTGTGTGTGTGTGTGTGTGTGTGTGTGTGTGTGTGTGTGTGTGTGTGTGTGTTTGTGTGTGTGTGTGTGTGTGGGTTTTTCATTTTTCGCCATTTTATTTCTTTGTATAACAAACAAAAATACATTCAATGTACGACTTAAATTATGAACATAATTTGTAATAACTATGTACAAAGTTAAGTTAAGTTAAGTACAAAGATGCATTATTTTGTAGCAGAACTAGTCCTATTATCAGATAGGAAACTATTTGACATTTCCTGAAAAGGGTGTTTATTTATATAATCTGTTATTTGAAAAGCTGGTACTTGTGCTATAGTAGAGTTGTAATTGCTTCCTAAGAAAATCCAGTTAATGAAATACATTATTTAAATAACTTGACTTCAAAATGACAATATTATTGGAAGCGAGATTTTATTAATAATTAATTACTAGTACCTATGATGATAAGACTGTCTGCAATCGATATAATCGTTTCTTTGTCATATAGGTAGATAGAAAATTTAACTAAAAATACCAATAAAGTTGAATAGTATTAAATAACTTATTATTAGAACATTTATGACAAGGCGGGAGTTTGAAGACAAATAAATGAGAAATATAGGACTGAGCAGACATTCTGAGGGAATAAAAAACCTCCGGGTTGGTTCTGGGATGAAACCCTGATAAGAGAGGTTTTAGAGAGGGACTTGGCTGATAAAGAGTCCTCCATTGCCAGACAGGGTGAAAGCCTGAAACCTTCCCTTCATTTAATGTCAAAAAGAGATATCTTTATATACAGTAAATCCTATTTTTTCCGAGTACTGAAACAGAATCGCTGTCAAAACACTGATTTATTTTGTCAAGTTTTGCTGTGGTTTCAATATAAAAATGTTGGAATAAACAATTAGTGTTACAGTTTAAGAAGTTATGGCGCGCTTTTTTCACCTAAGTGATTAAAGACGCTTTACTGTTCAGTGATAAACTATATGCAAATAATTGCTTGGAAAAAAATAAACTCACCATCACCACTCGTCACCATTGTACTTATAAAAGTTTCATAATACTTTCACTTACGATTTTAAAAGCCTCACAAAACTTTCCTAAGAACATGGGAGTGCAATGAAAAATTTGAGGATGGCGATATTTTATTTGAGAGACTTTTTTAAAACAAGTAGTGCATACACATTATAGAAGAAAGTAACAAACACAATAAATCCAAATTTTTGAAATAGTTTTGTAATTTTATATTTAACATAGAATTGTTTTAGGGGATGTTAAAATAACAAATTAGAAAGTCAAATTTTTTGTTTGGCATAATTAGAACTTTTTATAACCCAAAATACGAGTCGTTCTAGTTTAGCGGAAAGCTGGAATTGTTTGTATTTGATGTTGATGGACCAAGTTAAGAGCCTTCACATCACCACATTGTTTTAGTATAGTAAATCCAATGGCCTTAGATGAGATGTACGGTACTTTGGATATCATAAAGGGTTAGTGTAATTATTTAAATAAATAAATAAATAAATAAATTCTTTATTTTTCAATGGATATTACAAATTATACAGTGTTCATTACATAAAACATGTGTAAAAAATACAATAAATAATTACAATATACTCTACAAAAACACACCATAATCCAGAGAAAAATGTAGGGGTTCCTTAGGAAATCCTGAGATGGAACCTCCCTCACATCAAATTTAATCGAGAGTAACGTGTAATCCAAATCCTAATATGTACTTAAAAGAAAACGCTACAATACAATAGAAAAAAACATACATATTACAGAACTCATACATTACTTAACAACACAATTAAAACAAAACATTACCCATTCTACTGTATAAAAGCTTTTTAGATTATCAAACTACAATTTCAAAGAAATCCTCAACACATTCATAACTCAAAAGATATTTTTTTAAATAAACTGAGAAGGTTTTTAAATTTTGTTTTTTAGCTATTTTGGATGCTAGCATGTTAAAAAGTCTCGGTGCACTACAGGTATAAAATTGTTGATGCATTCTAAGTTTAGATCTTGGAACTGGTACCGACAGCTGTCTTCTCAAATCATATCTATTGATTGATTGCTGAAATTGGTTGTTACTTCTAATAAAAAATAATCGTAAAACTTTGTATACATATAAGTGACGTAAGGGTAAAATTTTAAAGGATTGAAAATAAGGCCATGAATGTGAAGTCTTAGCTACTTTGGCTATTACTCTGATAATATATTTCTGCAATACAATAATTGGATACAGGGTTGACAAAAAAGTACCACCCCAACAAACCAAGCCATAGCTAATTCTGGAACCAACCAAAGCATGATAAAAAGTTACTAAGACCTTTTGGGGACACTGATTCCTCAGAAAATAGAATTTACGTAGTATTCCATACAATTCTCTTTTTAGTTTCTGAATATAAGGTTTCCATGATAATTTAAAATCTATGACTAAACCAAGATATTTCATATCATCAACTTGACCTATCTGCAGGCAGTTACAATTTGAAGAATTACAATTTACATCATGGTAGAAGCATGGGACTGAAAATACAGCCCGTTCTTTAAGATTGAAAATTTGAAATTTAGTTTTTTCACTTAGAACCATGTAATTTTTACCCAGCCAATCACGCAAAATAATTAAATCTCGTTGAATTAAATTTTGTAGATCGTCTTTAATGTCACAAGTATACGTAAAAGCCAAGTCATCTGCAAACGAAGTGATTTTGCCATTAAAATTACCGTTACAAAGATCATTTGTATATACTAAGAATAAAATTGGACCCAATACAGAGCCTTGAGGTACCCCATGATTTAGCCTCCTTTCAGAACTTAAAACGTTTCCAACCCTCACACTCTGTTTGTACTTAACTAATAGCTTAACTTAATAAGCTTAACTAATAGCTTAACTTAAATAGCTTGAAAACCACTTATAAGGGACTCCTCTTATACAGCGTTCCACAGTTTTTCCAACAGAATTTTATGATCTACAGTATCAAACGCTTTGGTGATATCTACATACAACGCAGCACAAACCTTTCCTCATCAATACCATCATAAATCCTACTCAGAAAGTTGTTAAGGCGTCTTCAGTAGAACGACCCGATCTAAAGCCAAACTGATTATTACTAAAAAAAACCAGTACTATTTAAAAAATTTACCAAACGTAATTTAACATTTTTTTCTAACAACTTGGAAAAGCAAGATAGCAGGGAAATAGGTCTATGATTTGAGGGAGCCTTTGAATTTTTGTTCTTAAAAGTGGTATTACAATGGCAGTTTTTAGGCAGTCAGGAAAAATACCACTTGCAAGACTGTTATTAAATAAAAATACAAGAACATCTACTATGTAATGGGCAATCTTTTTAACAAAATTTGAATTAATATTATCTGAACTAGAACTAGGCTTAAAACTATTAATAACATTAAGAACTTCAATTCTATCAGTTGGAAGCATAAAAAATGATCTATTTTCAATTTTACTTGGAAATGTTTGTTCAAAATTGATTATTATCTTGCGTTATTACAATTGAAGTCTCAAGTTATCAGCTACCGTTACAAAATAATTATTCAAAACATTTGCTATCTCAATTTGTTCATTAATAATATTACCATTTAATTCTACAACTTCAATAACACTTTTGTTCTTAACTTCCCCTATTAATGAATTTACAGTTCTCCATTGTGCCCTAGAATCTCCAGCACAATCAATAAATTTATTATAATAAAATGATTCTTTAACTAAATTTATTTCTTCCTTGAGTTGGTTTCTAAAATCAATATAATGGTTATGTAAAACAATATTGTTTGGATGTCTTTTAGTCAATACAAAAAGATGCTTCCTTCTTTTAACTTTACGCAAAATTTGGTTTGTCATCCAAGGATTTTTTTCCTGAGACTATTGTTAATATTATATGATTCCGTACTAGAACTTACAGAAGCTTTAAGAATTTCTAAAAACTTACAAAAAGCTATAGAGACTGTATCAGCTTGATATACAGAGGTCCAGTTCTCTAATGACAGAATATTAAATAACCTATCATAATTTATTCTAGAAATGACCTCCGTCTTTTTAACAACTGAATCATGCAGTTCTATAGAAAGCAAAACACCCGAATGATCTGTAATTTCAAAATCCAAAACATCAACACTAAACCTACTAACAAAAGTATTACAAAACCTTACAAAGATTTGATCTAGACAAGTGCTACTGACTTGAGTAATTCTGGTTGGATTATTAAAAGTACAAGTAAAACCAAAAGAAGAAAGACAAGTTAAATAATTATTCGTATCAGCACAATCTGAATTTAAGTCAATATTTATGTCACCCATAAACAAAAAGTTCCTTAAAAATCTACAATCATGTAATACTGGTTCAATCTCATCAATAAACTGTGAGACCGTGCCGGAGTGTAATCTATAAACAGCCAGTACCGTCAGCTGTTCACGGCCAACGCAACAATCAAGCAGCAGACAATCAGCTGACTGGACCGCTGTCAGTGGCCGCACAGATCTAACCTGTATATCCTCGTGAATGTAAACAAGCACAGCTCCCGCACGGCTCACATCGTCGCACTTACTGTATACATTATAATTAGGTATCTTATAAAAATCTACTTCTGTACTTGAGATCCAGACTTCTGTTAGTACAATAATATTGCAAAACTTTTTAAGGTCATGAAGTTCTATTAAAAGTGCATTGAAATTACTCCTAACACTCCTAATATTTTGGTTTAAAATGTAGAGTTCCTTAATTACCATATTTATAAAAATATATAATAATGGAAAAAGCTAACAAAATAAAAAAGCACAAACTAACCTGCACAGACACAATATTGAGACATAGATAAAGATAATATAAATAATGCTTACTACTACTAATAGAGAACAAAGACAATAGTGACATACCTTGTAAAATACATACACATAGATTACAGCTTATCTAGGTCTTCCATAGTGTTTATAACTTTGACAGGCTTCTTGTCTGCTTCTCGCATGAAAATCTTCCCGCCTCTGGTCCACAAATAAGTGTAGTTTTTTTCCTTTTTTACTTGTCGAGCAGCATTGAATAATTTCCTTCTTCCTGGGCTGAGGCTCTCGTTCATGTAAACTGGTTTTGCCTCAGGTAATGCTAGTCCGATGTCCGTGGTGTTAAGGTTCCGTTTAACCCTTCTTTTCTGGAGTAGGCCCTCAGCATCCAGCCTCCGGACCATTTTGACAATGATTCCCGGAGGTCTGTCGCCCTTTCCGGTGTTGTAGAGCCGGTGACAGGCATCCACCATCGTGAGTAGTGTGTTTTGGTCACTTTTAAAACCGGCCACGTGCCCCCCGAGCCACGTGCCGCGGCAGCTGGCGCCAGCTGCCATGTCACATAGCTTCCGGTGGGGGTTAGAGGGTATATATGAGATGCTGTAGTTATATGTTATGCCATATAGGTTGGGGTGGAGATGGCGATAGTGTTGGCGTTAGGGTGAAGTGAATTTGCGCATAAAATTAAAATTAAAAGTTAGTTCAAAATTGAAATTCGTCGGTGTTAACGAAACTCTAACAGTTGAAGAAAAATTAAGAGTTAGTTCAAAATTGAAATTCAAACTTATAACTGAGATGTGGAAAATATGTCAAGGTCATCCAGAGTAAGTTTTAAAAAATTCCATCCAACTATCACCAGAAATAGTTTTAAGTTGAAGTAGTTGGTGATAGCGGGATAATTGATTCGTGCCATGGGAGAGGTGTTTATCGTTTGAAAGTTGGCGATCGAATGAGAAGAGCCGCCTAGGGAGAGGGGTTATAAAACGGCAACCTTCCCCCACCACCCCTTCCCCCACTCCTTTAGACCAATAACCGGTTGCCGACTCTATGTGGTGAAACTGAATTAAACATGGCGGCCGCCATGGATAATTCTAACCTCAAACCTTAGCTTAGCTGAAGAGAATAGAGGAGCATGAAGTAGGAATTGTGGTGACAGCGCTTATATGAGGAATAGTAGGGGTAAAATAAAAAAACTTGTTGAACACAGTCGATAGGTGTAACAAGTTGAAAGTTGTTGAATTGTAACATAGAATGCAAAATGTTGTAAATAACACTATCATCAACATTAACCTGCGAAGTCTTTGAAGAGTATAATGGGTTAAAACTGTACTTCTTCCTAACTCTATTTAAATTAGTTCTACACTTTGAAATTGAAGGTTTAGAAGTACTTCGTAATATGTGTTGTGTTCGCAAAAGCTTTAATTTTAAACATTGTGCAGTCATCATAACCAATGTGTTAAGTTCAGAAGTTAAAAGAAGACTGAGATATAAAATGAAGTGTAAAAGAAATTGAAACAGAAAGCCAGAGTAGTAATTTTATAGGTTAGAATTTACAAAGGCTATTCCATGGATAATTCTAACCTCAAACCTAGTAAGTGAAGTAGTCATAACATAAAACTAACGAGAGATGATGACCGAGCGGATGCGAGGCAATGAATGTTTGTAGCGCGATAAACTACCCACCTTTATAGAGGCAATAACTCCAGCCAGATGGCGGCAGATGGCAAGCAAATGACTGGTTGACCGACTTTCACCTGAGTAGTAAGAGAAGTAGGGTTCTGTGTCTATCCCTACTCCTTGGGGTCAATGACCGACCGGAAAGGTCAATGACCCCCCCCTCCCCCCTCCCCCCCTCCCCCCCTCCCCCCCCTCCCCCCCTCCCCCCTCCTCCCCCCTCCCCCCCCGAAAAAATGGAGCCCCCCCCTCCCCCTTCCCCCACTCCTTCCCCCACTCCTTCCCCCACTCCTCCAGGTCAATGGCCGGTCACCACCGGTTGTTGACTTTATGTGGTGAAACCAGACTAAATATGGCAGCTGCCATGGATAATTCTAACCTCAAACCTGCTGCGCATGCAACGAGTTCTCCGGATCGGAATGGTGACTATGCTATTGCGCATGCGCCTAGTCCTGTATTACTCACTTTAGCGCTACTGCACATGGATAATTCTAACCTCAAACCTTGGTTTTGCGTTGCTGTGCATATGCTGCTCCCCACTCCTTCGCCTTCCTTTTACATTGCTGCGAACTGGACTGGATTGAACACTGTACTGGAGTGAAACAACTTCCCCCACTACTGGAGAATCCGAGGAGCGATACGAGCCTGATCTTAGCGTTAGTCGTCAACAAACTTTCATAGCGAAAGGTTGTTGGCGACTCAGCAAGAGGTTTCAAATATATAGTAGGCCTATATATATTTGAACTTCTTAAACTATGTTGCGTTTTTTAATGCAATGTAGTATGTGTGTGTGCGTTTTAGTTGTAAGTTGCATTTAATTTAAGAAATAATTTGCGCATTGCGATGTTAGTTTTAAGTTTGGTTTAGCATTAAGGTGTATTAATTTTTAAGAGGTTTTTAGCATTAAGGTGTATTAATTTTTAAGAGGTTTTTAGCATTAAGGTGTATTAATTTTAAGAATAATGATGGTATTTGGTTGTGTTGAATTATTTGGTTTTTTAATAATGATGTGTTGTTAGTTTTAAGTGTTGCTAATACTAATTAATGTTGTTTTGCCTTACAGCTAGATGTTAGGGGGTAGATTAAATGTAAATTCAGAAGTTCGGTTGAACTTCACTTAGAAGGGGTGGGACATCCGCAAAATGCGGACTAGGTTTTTGCATTTTGTTTAGGAATATAATGGGTGGGATTAGTTTGGGTGGGGTTAGAGTTGCGTTTCTGCATTAACTGTTCCAGTTTCCCTGAAATTAATGGTTACGCTTTGATGCGGACGGGAAGTTACGCTTTGATGCGGACGGCCCAGGGACCTCCCTTGCAGAACGTAACTAGTGGGTTGGGAGTGGGAACCGTTAGGCAAACAGGGTGGTGGGAACAGTATTACTGTTCCCATCACCTTGGATCATTATAAATCTTGAATGACCTTGACCCACTTTTGGAAGGGTCAATGACCCCCCCCCCTCCCCCCCCCCCGAAAAAATGGAGTCGATTCCCCCCCCTTCCCCCCCCTTTCCCCCCCTCCCTCCCCGAAAAAATGGAGTCGATTCCCCCCCCCACTCCTTCCCCCACTACTCCGGGTGAACGACCGGTCATGACCTGAAAAATTAAAATGGCTATAACTTGATAAAGGATTGATGGATTTGGACAAGCGATACATCATTGAAAAAGTCTATGTAAGACAAACATTTTGGTAAAAGAAGAATTTGGTTATTTTATTTTAGTCAAAAGTTATGCGAATTATTTTAAATAAATACCTTCTCTTTCCCCTTTTCCCCCACCTCCCAGGTCAATAATCAGTCTCGGCCAGCTGCTACCCCTCTCATTTGCATATTGTTATAAAAGACGCACCGACTGCGGCTAACATTTCATTCTGATTCCAGACGTTAAGCTGCGAACTTGGAGCCACAACTATGTCATCTCTGCCAACTACAACTTCTACTTTAACTTCTACTTCTACTTCAACTTCTACTACGGCTGTTACTGCACCTAAGAAAACTCTTCGTCTGAAAAATCCTCCTGACTGGTACAAGAAGCAACTTGGATCCCAACCTTCAACTTCTGGAGCTATTCTTCCGCCAACCAACACTTCTAGACTTCGCAGTATTTTTTCACCACCTTCACCTTCGCCTTTAAACGACTCCGCACCACCATCAACTATGATGCCGCCACCGCAGAAGCCAGTTCCCCGTCTTAATACCCCTTCAATTGAAACTATTGTTCATTGCCTTAGTACACCAATCATCCCACTATCACCATTGCCTCCTACCCCACCACTTACTATGCCTGAAGACCACACATATCATAAAACTAAATCCACTAAGCCTACTCCCAAACCTGCTCCTTCAGAGCAATTTCAATTATTACAAGAAGAGCGTCGTAGGGCATTTAGCCGTCCCACTACTTGCCCTGAAGTGCTCACTAGGGGAATTAAGAAAGGATCAGCTTGTGGTAGGAAATGTGTTAAAAACGAAAGTTTTTGCCATGTACATGTCGTAAAACACCTTTCTGAACCACAACTGACAGAAACCCCCACTATTGAATACCAATCCAAAATTATTGGTGTGAAAGGAAATAGGCTTAAGAGAGGTTGTGTTTATTTTTTTGAAAGTGTTATTGACAACGAACACATTTTGGCAAGTTGTAATGGCGAAAAATATAATATTAAAGTAATTGAATCCTTGCGCAAAGAGAAATCTTTTTATGAGTTAGACTCTAAAGACTATCTCCTCAGACACAAAGTGGATGGTATTACAAGGTGGGGGCGTAGAAAGTAAATTCACATAGTTTTTTTCCAAATTGTTGCTTAAAAGATAATGGGGGAGAAACACAATGCGTTATAGCGTTGTGTTTCTCCCCCATTATTTTTTAATACTCTAAGTCTTGTGACCTACTAACCTACTTCCATCCGAGTAGTAAGAAAAGTACTTCCCCCCACTCCTTTGGGTGGATGTCTGGTCACGGTCAGCTCTTACCCCTCATTTGCATACTATTATAAAAGCGGAGCGAGCGTTGGTTACTCCTTCATTTTGCTTCTACACGCCGCTCCTGTCGTTTCGTCTCTGCTGTTTACAATATTTCTTGCTTCAAAATGCCTCCTCATCTGAATGAAAATTTTAATTCTTCTGAAATTTCTGATGTTTTTGAACAATCTGAAGACACTTTAAGTAACAACAGTGAAAGTGAAGATGATGAGGACGATGATGATTATACTATTGAACTTAGTGAAGAACGTAAAGTTATAGCAATTGACCCACAATTTCCATTTGATACAATAGAAAAGTTTATGGCTGAAGCTAATAAATGGTTGGACTCAGGATGTTATGTACGAATTGACTCTTTTATATTGTATGGTGATAGTCATTCTTTCCTTGTCACACCAAATGATAGAGACTGCATGTTGCAGTGGGCACAATCTATGATGGAGTGCTATGAACAAGGTGTGGACACTGGCGGCTATTTTCTTGCACAACTAGTGTAATAACAAAATTACCCTTCCCCCACCCTACACCCTATCCCTTTCGAATTCTATAAAGAAGGGGGAAAGGAGTGGGAATTATAAAATGGTGGGGGAATGTGTATAAATGCAGGTTGTTTGAAGAGACTTTTATTATTGTGGCTGTAGCAGAAACAACATGGAGTTTAAATCTTCAGCAAAAATAAGGAACAACATAATAAAGAGAGAAATTCGCAAGAAAGAAAAGATTGAACTTATAAAATTACAACTTATAATACCTTCTATTGAAATTGGATGTAGCAAAATAAAGACTTTGGTGAAAACTAACGAATATTTGTTACAATTGCTAAAAACAATCGAAGAGTTGAAGAGCAAGAATGGACATTCTACATAGTAAAATTTGAACATTTTAATATAAATAAGTAAACCCAAAAAAGTAGATGTAGAATAGAGAGCGAGGAATAGATCACTTTGTGGTAATGGACTAACATGCCACTTAGTGCTCTATTCCTCGTTCTCGCGTTAAATTGGATTACCTTGACCTATTTGTTCGACTGTTAGAATTTGGTTAACACTGTTGAATTTCAGTTTTGAACTAACGTTTATTTTTGTTCAACTGTTAGAGTTTTTTTTAATACTGTCGAATTTTAGTTTTGAACTAACTTTCAATTTATGCGAATTTTTAGTTCAACTTTAGTTAATTTATGCACAAATTTAGTTTAACCAAGTGTCTGTGCTGTAGCCATTTCCACCTAAAAGTAACTACAATTAGTTGGGTGGGGGAAAGTTCGTTAAAGCTTGAATATAAAGAAGTATATACTAAAACTCCAATGGGAATAAAGAACACGAATGAACAATTAGTTTGTAGAAGGTTAATATTTTTGTTCAAAATGTTTGATTTCCTTGGATAGTGAAGAAGATGAAATAGTGGTGGGGGAACCGTTATAAAAGGAGGAACATGAGAGCCCATTTCATTTCTTGATGAAATTTCGAAGAGTAAACATCTCAACATGTATTGTTGCGATAAATGTTCGGAATCGTTTCACGATGAAATTCTATTAGACTGTCATAAAGAACTAATTCACAACAACCCAGAAGAAAAACAAGAACAAGAACAAGAACAAGAACAAGAACAAGAACAACAAGAACAACAAGAACAACAAGAAGAACAAGAAGAACAAGATGAAATAACTGCAACATCTTCAACTACTTTACCGAATCTACAAGTATTTGCATTACCCGGTAAAGTAGTAATGCATCATAAGATTCAAAATGAAAACTTGAAGCTAGAAGAATTTATTAGAGAAGCAAAACCAATCATAAGTAAAACTTTAAAAGAAGAATTGAAAAGATTGAACTTTCTTAAATTTGGTTTACTACTAGAAGCTATGTTTATAAATGTACAAGAAGAATTATCACCAAGAGGATTCATAACAAAAAACCGAACCATTATGGAAAGTTCAAACATTGATTCAATAGTAGAAAACTGTATAGAAGAAATATTAACAAAAATTCAGGAACACGAAGGAAGAGGATCCGGATGGAGTCTTACAAGTATTGAAGTATTAGATATAAGAGTTCATAAACATGGATATGGACTAATGGGATCTAGTTACATTCCTTTGCCCAAAAGAATTAAGGATACAAGATCATGTATTAATGTGAAAAATCAAGATAATGAATGTTTTAGATATGCGATGACATCTAAGTTTGTACCAAATCATTTCGATAAACCTAACCAACACTATGAAAATCAAAGACATAGGTACAATTTTCAAGGAATTACTTACCCTGTATCACTGAAAGATATATCAAAATTTGAGAAGAAAAATCCTGGTACATCTATCAATGTTTTTGCATTAGATAGTTCAAACAAAGTGTATCCTTTACGTGTTGTAAAAGAAGAGCTACCAGATCATACGGATTTACTACTACTAACGCGAGGAGATGTGTCTCACTATGTGTACATAAAGAAATTCGACTCTCTTGTTAACAAGCAGCTTTCTAAAGCTCGACACAGAAAGATAATTTGCAAGAGATGTTTTAATTTTCAACGAGAAGGAAGACAAGGAAGAGAATGGTTACAAGAGCACAAAAGGCTATGTAACAATAATTATGAAGCAAAGATTAATTTACCTTCGGAAAACAGAGCATTTGTTACATTTCAAAAGGTTCATCATCAATACCGTATCCCTATAGTTGTATATGCGGACTTTGAATCAACACTAATTCCTATAGAAGATGAAAATTGTGAAGCTAGAAAAAGTGTCAAATATCAAATGCACAAACCAAATAGTTTTTGTTTAATGCTTAAATCAACATTATCAGAAGAACATTTAAACAGATATGGATTAACTTCAGAACCTCTAGTATATCGTGGTGAAAATGTAGAAAAAATATTTCTTGATCACTTATATTCAATAGCTGGAAATGCACAAAGATTATATACAAATATTGTACCAATGAAACCGATGGAGGAAGAAGAAGAAATTCAACATGAAAATGCAACTCGATGTTTCTTATGCAAAAATGATTTTACTATTGAGAATTATAAAGTTAAAGATCACGATCACCTCACAGGTTATTACAGGGGTGCTGCTTGTAATAAATGCAACTTGAGCTATCGTTTACCACTATTTATTCCTGTGGTTCTGCATAACCTCAGTGGGTACGATGATCATTTTATAATACCTGAACTAGGAAGAGACGACGGTAAAATCGATGTGTTAGCTGAAACTTCAGAGAAGTTCATAAGTTTTTCCAAAGAAGTTGGAAACATGAAACTAAGATTCTTGGACTCCTACAGATTTATGCCGTCGAGTTTGTCCAAACTTTCAGAAAATTTAAGGAAACAAGATTTCATCGAAACAAAGAAGATTGTAAATAACGACAAACTGGATTTGGTACTTCGGAAAGGTGTGTTTCCATATGATTACATAGACAGTTTAGAAAGATTTAATGAAACATCACTTCCGGCTAAAGAAGAATTCAAAAGTAAACTTTATGACATGGACATATCTCAAGAGGACTATGATCATGCATGTAAAGTATGGAACGATTTAGGATTTAGAACATTGGGAGAATATTCAGATTTTTATGTTAAATTGGATGTAACTTTACTATGTGATATAATGGAAGAATTTAGAAATACATGTTTTGCAGCATATGGATTGGACCCTCTTCATTCGTACACTTCACCTGGATTAGCATGGCAAGCTATGTTGAAAGAAACAAATTGTAAAATACAACTTCTTACTGATATAGATATGGTTATGATGTTAGAGTCAGGAGTTCGAGGGGGATTGACGCAAAGCGTTACACGACATTTCAAGGCGAACAACAAGTATCTGCCCGATTATGATGCATCAAAACCAACAACATTCCTGGGTTATTTTGATGCAAATAACTTATATGGATGGGCAATGTCGAATCCCCTTCCATATGATAATTTTAAATGGATAGATCCAGAATCGATTGGAAACATAATGGATATACCGAAGCATGGTGAAACTGGTTACATTTTTGATGTTAATTTTGAATATCCTGAACATCTTCATGATCAACATTATGATTTACCACTTCTTCCTAAGACTGAAATTTCCCCTACTGGAAGATGGCCAAAATTAATGATGACTTTAACCGACAAGTCTCGATATGTTGGACACTACTGGATGATACAACAAGCTTTAGACTTAGGATTGAGAATTACAAAAATTAATCGAGTACTACAATTTTCTCAATCTTGTTGGTTAAAACCTTACATCGACAACAACACAAGAAGAAGAGCCACCGCTACATCAAGTTTTCAAAAAGATTTTTTCAAATTAATGAATAACGCAATATTTGGCAAGACTTTGGAAAACAAAAGGAAACATAAGGATATCAAATTGGTAACTGATCCAGTAAAATTACAGAAATTGGTGCAACAACCAAACTTTGGTTCATCAATTATTAATGAAAATCTAGTTGTTATTTCCATGAACAAGAAGTCAGTTACAATGGATCGTCCTTTGTATCTTGGAATGTCAATCTTGGATATTTCAAAAACACATATGTACGAGTTTCATTATAAGAAGATGGTTAACTATTATGGAAGAGAGAACATTGGTATTGCATATATGGACACGGATGCACTAATTTACTGGATTAAAACAAATGACATGTATGAAGATCTACGCACCTTTATATATAAAGATGATTTCGACTTTTCCGATTATCCTAAGGATCATCCAAATTACGACTATGACAGAAATAAGAAAGTATTGGGAAAATTTAAAGATGAAACAAATGGTGTGCCGATGATGGAAATTGTAGCATTAATGTCCAAACTGTATTCATTTCAACTGTACATAAACGAGAGGAAAGAACATCAAGTTACGAAGAAGGCCAAAGGAATAAAAACTTCTTTCCTGAAGAAGAACGTACAGTTTGAACATTATAAAAGATGTTTGTTTGAAAATGTTGAAACAACTGCAACGTTCAACACTATTAGAAGTTATAATCATCAACTATTTAGTGTCAAACAAACAAAGTGGGCATTAAGCTACAAAGATGACAAGCGCCATATTTTAAAAGATAAAATTAATACTTTACCATTCGGCCACTACTCTCTAAACCCTATCGACCAGTAAACCTATTCTTCGTCCTCTACCTTCTTCCTTTTTCCTTTCCGTAAAGAAGAGGGGACATGGCAAGCCCAATGCCATGTTCCCTCTTTTTTACACTAATATGAAATGGCCTTGACCTATATTCAAACTATATAAATGAGAATAAACTATTCTATGGATCAGTATTTTTACATGCGGTGTACAAGCAACATCTGAAGATGGAAAGTGTGAAGGACAAGATTGTAAATGAACTACATAAACCAGCAAGAAGAAGATTTCCAAGAAGAAGTACAATCATTAAAGGGATGAATGATCTTTATCAAGCTGATCTCATTGAAATGATACCGCACAGTAAATTAAACAAAGGATTTAAATATATTTTAACAATTATAGACTGTTTTACTAAAATAGCTGACGCTTTACCATTGAAGGATAAGACTGGTAAAAGTGTTACAAAAGCTATGGAAACCACAATACAAAGAAATAAATTTAAAATTAAACATCTACAGACCGATGATGGAAAAGAATATTTTAATAAAGACTTTAGAGCTTTGATGAAGAAATATCAAATAAATCATTATTCTACAAATTCTGAAGTTAAAGCTTCAATAATTGAAAGATTCAATAGAACATTGAAAGGTGCGATGTATAAACAATTTTCAAAACGAGGATCATATGTGTGGTATGACATATTACCACAACTTATAAAACAGTATAACAACAAATATCATCGTACCATTGGAATGAAACCTATCCAGGTAAACAGTGCTAATGCGAAAATTGTATTACAACACATTAAAAATAATACAACACCGAAATTAGAAAAATTGCAACCAAAGAAGTTCAAGGTCAACGATAAAGTTCGTATAAGCAAATACAAAGGTGTATTTAGTAAAAGATATCTACCAAATTGGACTAATGAAGTATTTACAATTTATAAAGTGCAACCAACTATACCTGAAACCTATTTATTAAAGGATAACAAGGGTGAATTACTTCAAGGTGGATTCTACGGACACGAATTGTTGAAATCAACAGTTGGTGATGTATATCTTGTCGAGAAGATTTTACAAAGGAAAAAGGATATGGTTAAAGTCCGGTGGTTAGGGTTTGATAAAAGTGAAGACTCTTGGATTCCTTCAAAAGACTTAGTATAGTTGTTTAATAGCTCATTGTGTGTTTAACCTTTATACAAGATGGAGATTGTACAACAAAAAGATCGATTTAATATCAATAACATTGATGAATTGACAGTTGACAATGATAAGTTAAATCATGGAAAACATGGTGAATTACTACCAAATACGATAAGATGTCTAATAACTGGTCCTTCAAATTGTGGAAAAACTAATGTTGTTTTTAACCTTATAACTAATCCTAAAGGATTGCGTTTTAACAATATATACATTTTTTCAAAATCATTGCAACAACCAAAATATCAATTATTGGATAAAGTACTTGCAAGTGTACCTGAAGTAAATTTTTACAAGTTTAATGCCAGTGAAACAATTATGCAACCAAATGAAGCAAAACCATTTTCTATTTTTATATTTGACGATGTTTCTTGTGAAAATCATGACACAATAAGGAATTATTTTGCTATGGGAAGACATCATAATATTGATAGCATTTACATTGGTCAAACATACAGTAAAATTCCAAAACAACTTATAAGAGACAATGCAAATATGTTGATCATCTTCAAGCAAGATGAAACAAATTTAAAGCATATATATAATGATCATGTAAATGCGGATATGCCATTTGAAAAATTTAAAGAGATGTGTGGCAAAGCATGGAATGAGAAATATAGCTTTCTCGTTATTATGAAGGAAGAAGATATTAAAAATGGTAGATATCGTATAGGGTTGGATAAATTTGTATTTATGCGTTGAACTACCGATGCTACATCTAGTTACACGTTGAACTTCACAGTGTAAACATGGTGAATCAAGAAAAACTATTGAAAGAAATAAAATCACTCAGTGATTCTATTAGGATGAAGAATCGTGCATTGAGGATGGGTTTAAGTGAAAGAGAAGAATTTCTAGAGACTACATTTAAACCTATTACGGAACCTTTAAAACAGATATCAGAAACTATTGGTAAACCTCGTTATGAAGGAGATGTTTTACTACCAGTTTCTAAACAAGAAGTACAAGCATTAAAAAAAGAAGAAGATGATGATTCATATACAAGTGCTAGTGAGCAAGAAGAAACAAAAGAAGAAGAAGAACCAATTATTGAAAAGGAAGAAGAACAGCCAATACCAGAAGCAGAACAATCTATTCCAAATTTAACTCAATTGAGTAGCGATATATTACAACATGGACCTCTTGGAAGAAAATATATAATGAAAATGCTACATGACATGAAATCAAACCCAAATTTGAGTAGATCACACATATACGGAGCAAGAATTGATGGGAATGAATTAAAGATCGGCGATTCAAAGCTTGAAATAACACAAGATGATTACATCATTATTGGTGAGCACAGATATAAAGGAACAAAAGGATTATATGAATTAATTTTTAAAAACATACCACTAAGATATTCATCCAAAGATTTAAGTGTTTTTAAGGAGATTCTACAAAATACTAACGCTCATAAAAGAAACTACTTAAAGGATGGAATGATTAATCGTTCACGTGCAACAAAATATAACATCGTTATAAAAAAGTTGTTTCCTCCACGAAAATTGCCAACATTACGTACTGCACCAGCGGTGAGACAACCACTGAAAAGAAAATCTCTATCACTTATGGATTTATCACTTCTTGAACAACATGGTAAAAAGAGTAAAGGAGATACTTCAACATCTGGTAAAGGATTGATGAAAAATCTATACAATACAAATGTGATTTACTACAATGACATCAATAAATTGGTTGATAGAATGAGACTATTGCATGAAGCCATGGAAGCTGGTCATACAGGTTTAAATAATGAATGGGTAGCTCTGATTGACGAACTCAGGAATCGCGGCATAATTGTATAATCGTCCGCGGATATATAAGAGTTGCAGGCATATAATGTGTCAGTTCTAACATGAGCGTTGACAAGTTCGGACGTTACTCCGCGTTAGGAGTGCAAGTTGGAGAAAACAGAAAAAGAAGTGAATTACCGCAAACACCCGAAGGTGACTATAACATAAATAATAAACGTTTAAAGTTTGTTAAAGATCCAGAAGAAGATGGAGATGCAACAAATTTAAAAACAGTAAAGGAGGAAACATCTACAAGTTTAAAACTTGACAACAACCAACTGTATGATGCAAAATCTCACAGGGTTATTAATGTTGCAAAACCAGTCAACAATGGAGATGTTGTTAATAAAGGCTATTAGCTATCTGCGATGGATTACGCTTTACTGTTGCAAAAGACTAAAAGTGGAAAAATGTACAATGCTTTAAATTATAAAATAACTAATGTGGCAGACCCAACCGATGATACAGATACAATCAATAAGCGTTATTTGCACTCTGTAATACCAGAAAAGAAAAAGGATGGATTTTCCTTTTATAAATATACTATAAACGATATTGGATATCCTAAAGAAGAAAGTGATGGTGTTAATATAAAATATATTAAAGATAATTGTATTTTATATAATGATGCTGTTATTGATTGTCATGGAAAAGTGTTGTCCAATCTGAAAGATGGTTCAACTCCATCGGATGCTGCTACCGTGAAACAAATGAATGAAAGCTTAAAAAAAGAAACATCCACTTTTGTTAAACAAAATCAAGTAGTGTCAAAGAAAGGTGATGAGTTTATGCAAGGAAGTGAAAAGTTTACCTTACTACAACTACAAAATGACAAGTGGGATGGAAAAAATAAAAAATTGTCAAATATAAATTTAGGCACGGAAGAACATGATGCTGTTATTTTAAAACAAGTACCACAACTATCAGCTACTGGTGTTAACTTTATATGTGGAGGCAGACGATTAACCGAAGTTAAATCTGGTAAAGATGATCAGGATTGTGTTGTTGTAAAACAAACTATAGTTAGAGATAAAATAAATAACGTATATGATGGAAAAAATAGAAGAATATCTAACATATCGGCAGGAATAGCTCCGAATGATGTTGCTACTATTAATCAAGTTATAGCAACCTCTAATGACGATCCATCTGTGTATACATGTAATGGTAAACGTATCACAGATCTTGAGAATCCTACAGATTACAAAGATGCTACTAATGTGGAATATGTAATGAACCTTATGGGTAATGTAATTATAGACATGCACAATCATATGCTTAGTAAACCGAATCACGGTAAAATCCAAGATGATCAAAGAGAACAATGGATTAAAGATGCAATTATCAATAAGTATTAGTAAAACTCGCCAATATATAAGTATGGAATATATAAAAAGTGTTCATTATCATAAAGTATTTCATGGAGTGAAGACGCTCGTTATATAAAACGGCATAATGAAGACCTCATCGTTCAGTCGTCGTCAAGACGTTGGCAAGAAAGGACGTGGTATAACATCAGCTGCATTATCCCTGCTCAGACGGATTCCAATTGGTACTGTTGTGAATCGAGCGATAGACGCTTTACCATACGAATTACATCTGCCCGGAGGTTATCAATATTGTGGACCTGGAACTAAGTTGGCAAAACGTTTAGCAAGAGGAGATCCTGGAATTAATAAATTAGATCAAGCTTGCAAAGAACACGATATAGCATATTCAAAGTATAAAGATTCAACAAATAGATCAATAGCAGATAAAATTCTAGCGGAAAAAGCTTGGCAAAGAGTAAAATCAAGTGACGCAAGTATTGCAGAAAAAGCATCGGCTTGGGCAGTAACTACAGCCATGAAGACGAAAGCAAAGTTAGGTGGTGGAAAACGTCGCAGAGGAAGACCTGCAAAGAAAGGCGCTCCCAAAAGAGGTGGAAACATTAAAAAAGGACGTCGTAGAACTCATAAGGCAAATGTAAAGAAGACTTCTGTTTGGCAAATGGTAAAAAACGGAGCAGGTTTATACCTAAGACCATACCGTGTGTACTAAATAAGAAGAGTCAATTGATAATTCCAAATAAAGCCTTAACAAATCATCAGTTAAATGATTATGTGAAATGTTTGAAAATACCATTCTTTCGAGGAGTTTTCATGAAAGATGCATTACCAACTAAAATATGGAAAAATGAAACTGGAATAGTAAATTTGGATTCCACCTATGGTCCAGGTACTCATTGGGTATGCTATAAAAAGCTTGGACAAACCGTTTACTTCTTTGACAGTTTTGGCAATCTACCACCGCCAAAAGAACTTCAACATTATTTTCGAAACTCAAAAAACATTTTTTACAATTACAAAAAAGAACAACCTAACAATACTGAAATATGTGGGCATTTATGTTTGGAGTTTCTAGCGAAAAGTGTCAGTCAGCTTTAAGATGTCATCGTATACAGTGTCATTGAGTGGAAATTCATCCACATTGAAAAGTACGCTGTTCCCAGCATTGCGTCTATCCAAGGAACGATTATGGGAAGCGGCATTACTTGATTTGACTACCTACAACTCAATTCCCAATGTTACGGAAGGGAAGAACAATTTACTACATTATTATGAAACTAAGGATGCTGCAGGAAAATACTCAGAATTGAAAATAATTACATTTCCTACTGGAGCTTATGAAATTGATGATATAAACCAATTATTACAGAAACAACTCGGAGAAGACAATATTACCGTTAAAGGAAACAATAATACTTTAAAAGCAGAAATAACTTCAAAATATTATATTGATGTCAGCTTGGAACAGTCGATTGGCAGTTTACTTGGATTTACAGATACAAAAAAGAAAATCTTAACTCCTGGAACTACTCATTCAGGTGATTCAACTGTAACAATATTGAAAGTAAATAGTATCGATGTCACATGCAACATTATACACGGATCGTATAGAGATGGAGTTAATCAACATATTTTACATACATTTTATCCAACAGTGGCTCCCGGTTTTAAAATTGTTGAGAAGCCACAAAACTTGATATACCTACCGTTAAACACCAGTTTCATTTCAGACATCGTACTGAACATATTGGATCAAGACGGTCATAGTGTTGACTTTAGAGGAGAAACAATTACTATACGGATACACATCAGAGCAGCAACATAAAAGTCAACATGGGATTATCATTTACACCGCAACGGAAGAGTCGGGAGCTCAGTAGCTCCTCAACATTGGAAGAGTTAACATCGGACAACATTCGTTTTCTACAGAAGATTGGATTGAAACTTAACAGCGATGGATATCCTGGATATATCTCAAGGACCAACGTTCGACGAAACACTATGGGAGAAGGAATATCACACGCACAACCCTTACACTTCATCAAAATTAAACAATAACGATGAAATAAGGATCCCCATTCAACAACAAGATATTTACACTTTACCGTGTGAAAGTTACTTGTACATCGAAGGACGGGTATTAAAATTGGATGGAAAAACTGCTTCAACAGTTCCTTTTATAAATAACCCGATGGCATATCTTTTTGATGAAATAAGATATGAAATATCAGGGGTGACGGTTGATTCAACAAAAAAGGTTGGTTTAACAACGACATTGAAAGGATTAACATCATTAACACCGCATGAGAAGAATTCAATAGTCACCGCCGGATGGGTTGCCCCCGATAAAGACACTATAACACCAGCTTCCAACGGTCACTTTGATTTTCATGTACCTTTACGATTGCTTTTGGGATTCGCTGAAGATTACAAACGGGTAATAATAAATGTCAAACAAGAATTAGTATTACTCAGATCTTCAACTAATAAGGACTTGATACTTGCAGACCCTGCAACTACGGAAGATAAACTGGAATGGCAACTACAGTTGGATAAAGTTGTTTGGAGAGTACCTCATGTAAGATTGGCTGATGAACATAGAATCCTATTATTGAGAAAGTTGAAATCTGACCGTGATATTGTGATGCCATTCCGAAGTTGGGAATTTCATGAATACCCTACACTACCTCAGACAGAACGACAAACATGGACCGTCAAGACATCAACTTACTTGGAACGAGCAAGGTACATAATACTCGGTTTTCAAACTAAGCGAAAAGATGTTATCACTGCAAATGCTGGTCAATTTGATCACTGTAAAATAAAGAATTGTAAAGTTTTCCTAAACTCTCAATTCTTTCCCTATGACAATTTGAATGTCATGTTCAGCAAAAAACGTTTTTCTATTTTATACGATATGTATGCAAGATTTCAATCGTCATATTATGGAAAGACTAATACACCACTATTATCACCTGACCAGTATTATTCCAAGGCTCCAATAATTGTAATCGATTGTTCAAAACAAAATGAATCGGTAAAATCATCAAGTGTGGATATAAAAATTGAAATGGAATTTGAAGAACCAGTAGCGGATGGAACTTCGGCATACTGTCTAATAATTCTACATGATAAAATAGTTACTTACACACCGCTGACCGGAATTGTGAAGAATGTACTTTAAGAAGAATTGTACAACAACTGCAAATTTTTGAGGTTAGAATTATCTGCTTTAATTTTTGAGGTTAGAATTTCATTTGTGAAAGACAAGTTGAAAACAAACAATTATGTAATTGTATAAATTTCAAGGATTTTACGAAAAATATAAAAGCGAGAAAATAATTAGTAGAAACTTCATTCTATCTTCAACCGTCGTATGGGAAACATCATTCGCAAGATGAATTCTACTAACGGAGAAGAAAATACACCTCTAATGGATGATAATAGTTCAGATATAGAAAAACAAGTTGAACGAGAAATGGACGAGTTCCTAAAATTCAACAAACATAAGAAGAGAGAAGAAGAAAAAGCTGAAAAAGAAGTAAAAAGGAAGAAGGTTGAAGTTAACATTACAACCAATATTTTAACAGAAGTATTTCTTCGGATTATCTACCCAATTTCTTCATGCATGACAAAAAGTATATCAGTTGGAATTTTAAAATCAATGGATTATTCACCAATTGTTATTTTAAATCATGGAAACAAAATGGTTACTTTTAATGAAACTACTTGGGAATCTCTCATGAAACATTTACATCTTTTGGAGTGCTATTTAAGTAACAACACATTTGGAAGAAGAACAAGATTAAGTTTATTGGAATCAAATATTGAAGTTGATATAGTAAAACATCGTGGAGGACAAATTGTTCGCTTCAGAGATTTAACTACACATAATGTTAAATTATATTTCACTAAAGAAGAATTTTACACTTTAAGTTGTACTACCGGTCCCGTCACCAGATATTTGAAACAACTAATATTTTCAAGTGCAATAATTAAAGACTATCTAATTGATACATTGGACAAAAAACCTTTTGTTCCAATTTTATACGGTCCCGTGGATACTTCAATCTTTAATAGAATACCTCAAGAAGTTGAAATGTGGAGACAATTAAACAACTATCACACCAATTTTAATATTGATGAAGTGGCACAAGAAGTGAAAGAAGAAGAACAATCCTGTCTGTTATAAACATCGGCTCATTCAATTTTTAAGTCAGTTGTTAGTAAGACTTCATCATGAATAAACGGGTTTCGTTTTCTAATGCGCCACATATAATGGAAGTTAAAAGAGGTATAATTGAATTTCAAGCTTTCCGAGGAAATGATGGTAATTTTATTATTAAAGAATTAGTAATCTTGGACATGAACACATCAGTAGTTTATCATTATTTGTTCAAACCTCCAGTACCATTTAATAGACTAACAACTAAAGCGAAAGTTACAAACAAATGGTTGAACAAACATTTTCACAACTTAAGATGGGATGAAGGTTTCATTAATTATAACATGATGCCGCACATTATGAATCATTATTGCAAAGAGTTTAAAATTATCTACACAAGGGGATTGGAAAAAGCAAATTGGATACAATCATTTACAAGCAACGAAGTGATTAATGCAATAATTGATAAAGATTTCCAATGCTACTTCAACGAACTTTGTATTTCATCAAAAAGTTTTAAACATCGAAGGTCGCAGTGCGCTTTAAAGAATGCCTACCGCTTGAACAATTTCCTTCAACAAAGTGGTGGGTGTAGTGTCAGTAGTGGGGGTAGTGTCGATTATAAAAGCGAGAGCGCTACCATGACGCAGCATGAGTATTACTCTAACCTCCAAAGAGACAACATCTCCGACGGACATTCTTATTAACAAGAAGATTAACAACAACATCAAGATGGCATCACAGAACTTACTTCAAAGTTTAGTTGATCAGTTCAACGCTCATTCTAAATCATCAATTCTACCTACAAAGAAATGTTCTGAACTAAAAGAAGAAAAACACTACATCATTCATACGATTAAGAAAATGGAAACTTCAGTAGGTGATGCTATTAATTGCACATTAAGCGAGGCTCCATATACAGTTGGTGATGAACCAAAATTTCAGATCTTCCTACCAAGACGCTTTGTACAACTTCTTCAAAATGAAGATCTTCGTGTAGTTCAACCCGGCGCACTCTATTTGGTTTCGCACGGACCAAGTGGAAACAACTCAACTGAACTAACTATTCATGTAACACCTACTACTGATTAGTTTGTACATAACATTGTAACTATTTGTTTGTAATTGTTTTTCAATAAATATGATATAAAAAAAAACAAAAAAAAAAAAATTAAAAGAAGCAACATATTGTGATGTCTTTGTACATTACAATATGTTGCTTTTTTTAAAAATTCCACGGGATGACCTTGACCCACTTTTGTGTGATTATAAAAGCGAAAATCTACTTGTAAAATTCATCAGTCTACGACTACCTTTCGTACCGTACACATCTCGCTCACTCTATCGCTTAATATAAAAACTAAAAGATGTCTCTCAAAGTCAAATGTGCATCTTATGATACCAACACCATTACAACTTTTGAACAACTCGAAGATTTAACCAACGAAATGCGAGTTTTACTTACCGGTGGTTATCACTTAACTGTTGATGTTAGTGCTACTAATACAAGGATGTTCACTAAAACAAAATATTGCGATGATGAAATATTTATTTCTACACAACCTACAACTTCTTCATCGCCAACTGGTCAACATAACATCAAGTTCCAAAAGTATTACCAATGTTGAATAACTTTTGACAGACAAAACTACAACTAAAGAATCACATGATCAATGTGAGTTAATAAAAAGGATGTGATACTTGTATAAATAATCATTTGCTTCTCAGCTCTCACCACGACAAGACCTATTTAAGAAAATGTTGTACAGAATGATGATTCAACTTGATGGAAAAATCTATGGAAAAGACTACAACACCGTTGAACAAATGACCCAAGATTTAGATGTATTAACTAAAGAAGGATATCAAGCTAAATTAATTTTAAAATTTCCTGAAGTACATCCATTATCAACAGAAGAACTTGTTGCTATGGCTAAGGCGGAGAGAGAGAAAAAGTCTGAAGAAAACAAAGAGAAACAAACTTCCTAAATTTTAATAATCCTTACACTTGTAAGGTATAATTTTTTAAAACTCCATTTGGATGACCTTGAAATTACCCCCACCACTTTTCACAGTACATAAAACTCACTATTCAACACTATACACTCTTATTCTTTCACTGGACTCCGCAGCGTCAACATGGAAGAGCAAAAATACAAGTACAAACCTCGTTACTGTTGTGAACAACAGTGTACAGATTTAGGACCAATGATGGTGGATGGGTTAGCTTGTACTAAATGTGAATTCTTCGGATCTTGTTATTGCAAATGCAAAACAAAACAACTACCACCACCGGAATTGCGAACTTTCAAATTTTACAAATCAAGATATTTTCATACATGTTGTCCTCAAAGATGTTTCAAATTTCACCCTCTAGATCTTGCTCATTGTCAACGCACCAATTCTCATCAAGATGATTTTTGTACACATATGATAAAAAGATGTAAATACAGATCAGATTGGTATTCCGATCCTGTAGAACCATCAAATGTGTAATTTCAGTTTTACACTCTTTTTTAAAACTTCATTTGGATGACCTTGAGATTTCCCCCCACCACTAGTTCTAATTTGTATATAATATTAAATCATTCCACTTCCAACACTCTAACTAACAACATGGAAAACAAATTTATCAAGTTTGAACATATAATAACTGACAGGGAAGAGATGGAAGAATTGTTTCAAAACTTACTTTCTATCATTGACGAATATCCTATAAGATGGTTCAGAATTGTAGTTCAATATTTAAATCCTGGTGAATTGTTTTCTTCATCGAGTGAAGAGGATGAAACAACTACTTCGGTTCAAATAATTGAATTAAAAGACGAAGAAGAACTAAACATTTTATTCAATCATAAGCTCAAGGTTCCCCATATAAAAGCCCCCTCCCTAGACAGCCCCCCTCCCTAGACGCCTGCTCAAGGTCACCATTATATAAGCCCCCTCCCTATGCGCCGATCCTCATTCCATCACCGACTCTCCAACAATGAACAACTCTCCATTGGCCCGAATGAATTCTAGTTTTGAAATAAACTCTAAAGAAGAGTTACAAGACATTTTTAATATTTTACAAGAACTTGTAGATAATTTTACAACCATCAAAATGAATTTGGAAATAACATACGATTGTCCTATTTGTGATAAGGTTGAAAGTTTAGACGAAGACAGTTTACTAAATCTAACTCCTGCACCATCTGACACTACTGATGGTAATAATGAAGAGCAACGTCTTTCCCCCACCACTTCTTTGTAATTCATCCTTCCCCCCACCACTTCTTTATTTAACTAACATTTCTCCCTTTCACTTCTTATTCCGTCTTCGACTTCTGAACTATCAACATCACTAAAATTTCAAACACTAACACAATCATGATGGATATGATGGATGAAGTTCCCTTCGTAACTAGAATGGAAGAGGATAAATTGAAATTGGAAATTAAACGATTGGAAATGGAACGGGAAAACCAACTTGAAATGTTACATTTGTTCAAGCTTTTCAAATACATCATCTGGGGACTCTGCATTTACCTTCTCATCGTCGTCGGTGTTTGCATTTACAACTCTGTAATTCATCACAAAAGTTCAACTTGTTTAAACTCTGCTGTTGCACATTAATTGTATGTTCACTAATAAAATTCAAAAGTTACTTCAACCTATCCTACTATCACCAACTAGTTCAACTTAGAACTATTTCTGGTGGTAGTTGGGTAGGCTTTTTTAAAACTTACTCTGGATGACCTTGACATACTTTCCAGATCCTATTTATAAATTTGAATTTCAGTTTTAAACTAACTTTAAGTTTTGTTCAACTATTAAGAGTTTTGTTAACACCGTCAAATTTCAGTTTTCAACTAACTTTTAATTTATGTATACATTTAGTTCAACCCTAGTTACTTTATTCGCAAATTCAGTTCAACCGACCGCCAACGCTATTGCCATCTCCACCCCAATATTTTAACATTTCTGCCCCCAACACCTGCCCGAACATCTGTTCGGTTTTAAAAATATAAAAGAAAGGTAAAGGAGTGGGGGTGGCTCATGCTCACCAATGCAAAACTAAGGTTTGAGGTTAGAATTATCCATGGCGGCCGCCATGTTTAATTCAGTTTCACCACATAGAGTCGGCAACCGGTTATTGGTCTAAAGGAGTGGGGGAAGGGGTGGTGGGGGAAGGTTGCCGTTTTATAACCCCTCTCCCTAGGCGGCTCTTCTCATTCGATCGCCAACTTTCAAACGATAAACACCTCTCCCATGGCACGAATCAATTATCCCGCTATCACCAACTACTTCAACTTAAAACTATTTCTGGTGATAGTTGGATAGAATTTTTTAAAACTTACTCTGGATGACCTTGACATATTTTCCACATCTCAGTTATAAGTTTGAATTTCAATTTTGAACTAACTCTTAATTTTTCTTCAACTGTTAGAGTTTCGTTAACACCGACGAATTTCAATTTTGAACTAACTTTTAATTTTAATTTTATGCGCAAATTCACTTCACCCTAACGCCAACACTATCGCCATCTCCACCCCAACCTATATGGCATAACATATAACTACAGCATCTCATATATACCCTCTAACCCCCACCGGAAGCTATGTGACATGGCAGCTGGCGCCAGCTGCCGCGGCACGTGGCTCCGTGGGCACGTGGCCGGTTTTAAAAGTGACCAAAACACACTACTATCGTGTCACTGATCGGATAATCCAGAGCGTTACCCACGGACTTCACAATCTCCAAAACATCTTCATTTGGTTTGACAGGGATGCCTTGAATTTCAATGCAGTTCCTCCTAGAATATTGTTCTGCATCCTCTAGGCGAACCTCTAGAACATTTATTTGTTTTTTGAGTGCCAGGTTTTCAGTGGTTAGCTCTTCGACCTTTTGCATCCATGAGACGATTTCTGCCTTCTGTTCATCAATTTTGTGGTTTGTCTCTTTAAGCTGATCATGGCAAGAGTTCAATGATTCTCCAAGGCTTCTTTCAATAGATTTTATGTTATTTTTTAGTTCATTGAACATATTTAGTACATCGTCAATACTGTACTTGCCCTTACTTTCCAAGAGCATACTTGAACGGCGAGTCTTATTACAGGGATCACATCTCCATATTTGCTGATTTGCTTCCAAATATTCCACATCATCGGCAGTCAAATTCACACAGTTCAAATGAAAAATAATGGAGCAATCATTACAGGTTATGTTTGGTTTGCTCCGAGTATTTTGCTGACAAGTACCGCATTTTGTAGCCATTTTGCAAAAGTTTAACAAGTGTTGACAACAATAAATGAGTTCTGTTCCTAAAACAACCAAATACTGCTTAACTATAACATTAAACTCGGGACTGAGCGTATTACGCAACCATGACTCACGGAGGCTACTGCACACACGTCCTCACTCTCTCGCATCACAACAGCAACTGGAATTTAGCATGACCCTCCCTCATGCTCCCCACTCTCCATCCATATCGGAGCAGGACCTTTAGAAGTCATCTTCACCCCTGTAAAAACACTGAAAAATATTTTTTTAATACTTTTTTATGTACGAATGTTATAGTGAAACATTTCAAACTAAAAAAGATAAAATTATAAACGAAAAAGCTACATTACATCCTGTGTATTTGAAATCTATGTATAATTTCAGTGGAACGTTGAATAAATTCATTCTTTTTTATACTAAAAACAAGTTTTTAGCGAAAATCGTTTTAAGCACAAAGAACGGCTGACTTTTAACAATAGTTTTATCAACTTGTAATTTCACACTTGGCTTTTTTGGTATTATATTTTTATCTCCTATGGTTTACTAAATGTCAACGGTGAGCATAAAAAATAACCATTCTAAATAGTTTATAACACTGGTCTCAAGTTGCTTTAAAAAGGTTCATTTGAGAACTCCGGCTTATAAAAACTTTGGTACGAAAAACGTTACTTTAAAACCTATCGATGAAATGTACCATTACTAATCCGGAATGTCCATTATAGCTAAATAACTAGCTAAATAACTGCATCAAGATGAAGATTGAGATGTATCAAGACGTCTTGCCTGCAAAGACTTCATGGAAATTAAAGTAAATAAGTTATTGTGTCACACATCGATAAAGCCTACTCTTTCTTGTACTTTCTCTGGAGTATTTGTGTGACCACAGTTACAAAACAAATATTAAATAAATCTACAGTGTGTTCATTTTTTTATGCTCACCATTGGGATCTCGCTAACTATAAAAGTTACAGCAAAGGTCAAATTAGCAAAGTAGTGCGGAATTATAAGCTGAACAAAATGATGTGTAAAAATCCCAGATATTTCTACTGGTTCGTTCGCTGTGCTCGAAAAACTGTTTTTTGCTCAAAACTTCTTTTGCCTATAACTTTGTTATTTGTTGAAATACAAAAAAACTTTTTAGATGAAACTTTACTGAAATTTTACGTAAATTCTGAATATTAAAACTAAAAATTTTTACTTCAAATGGTTTTTGAGATATTTTTGACAAGTTGATTCTTTTAAATACAAGTATGTATTTTTTTCATCATCATAAAAAAGAAATAATTTTTCTGATCACGAAAATACCAAATATGGCATATTTATTTATCATAATAATTATTTAATTATAAAAAATGTGATTAATAAGCAACCCTGAAATGCTAATAATGAGGATGCTTCTAACATGCGGTGCAACAATGGTGTAAATCAGCTGTTTTTAATTTTGTGTTTCATATTTTGTTGCTTACATTGTTGATCAGCTGTTTACCAGCATCCCATGTAACAGCTGATTTACACGTTTTATGGGAACCGCGGATGCCGGTAAACAGCTGATCAACAATGTAAGCAACAAAATATGAAACACAAAATGAAAAACAGCTGATTTACACCATTGTTGCACCGCATGTTAGAAGCATCCTCATTATTAGCATTTCAGGGTTGCTTATTAATCACATTTTTTATAATTAAATAATTATTGTGATAAATAAATATGCCATATTTGGTATTTTCGTGATCAGAAAAATTATTTCTTTTTTATGATGATGAAAAAAATACACACTTGTATTTAAAATAATCAACTTGTCTAAAATATCTCAAAAACTATTTGAAGTAAAAATTTTTAGTTTTAATATTCAGAATCTACGTAAAATTTCAGTGAAGTTTTACCTAAAAAGTTTTTTTGTATTTCAACAAATAACAAAGTTATACGCAAAAGAAGTTTTGAGCAAAAAACAGTTTTTCGAGCACAGCGAACGAACCAGTAGAAATATCTGGGATTTTTACACATCATTTTGTTCAGCTTATAATTCCGCACTACTTTGCTAATTTGACCTTTGCTGTAACTTTTATAGTTTGCGAGATCCCAATGGTGAGCATAAAAAAATGAACACACTGTATATACAGGGTGTTCGGAAAAAACGTTTCAGGAATTCAGGAGGTTATTGCCCACATCAAAATAAGCAAAAAAGTTCGTATAAACATATGTCCTAAAATGCTTCGTTAACCCGCTAGCCGCCATTTTGTTTTTTTACACTAAATAATTTGTATTTCCGTAATGAATCATTGTATTAAATTAATATTTGGCATGCACCTTCATCATAGCAATACCCATTTTCAAGAAAAAAATTATTTTTTCCAATGTGTATTTTCAAAATGGCGGCCATTTTAAAATTTTAAACGAAAATATCTCTAAACCGGTAAATTTTATGAAAATTTTATCAGACACAAAAACGTTGACGAATTTAATTGTCTAACCAATGGTACCAAGTTTGTAAGGATCTAACAACAAATAACGGAGTTATTAAGATTTTTCTGCATAAAAACATTGATTTTGCATTGTAATTAATGAAAATTAAGGTAATTTTAATTGAAAAATCTCAATAAATCCGTTATTTGTTATTAGATCCTTACAAACTTGGTACCATTGGTTAGATAATTAAATTCGTCAACTTTTTTGTCTCTGATAAAATTTTCATAAAATTTACCGGTTTTGAGATATTTTCGTTTAAAATTTTAAAATGGCCGCCATTTTGAAAATACACATTGGAAAAAATAAATTTTTTCTTGAAAATGGGTATTGCTATGATGAAGGTGCATGCCAAATATTAATTTAATACAATGATCCATTACGGAAATACAAATTATTTAGTGTAAAAAACAAAATGGCGGCTAGCGGGTTAGCGAAGCATTTTAGGGCATATGTTTACTGGAACTTTTTTGCTTATTTTGATGTGGGCAATAACCCCCTGAATTCCTGAAACGTTTTTTCCAAACACCCTGTATAAAATAGTTAGGTAAAAATACCTATGGACACTTCGTCTAAGCCTTTAATAGACCGATTTACATTTGGGTTTTACCAAAACAAACGTTACCTGTCCTATATTACTAGGTTTTATTTGTTTTTTGAAAGTATTTAAGGTAAAATGGTCAAAAATAAAAATAAAAACTTTCGTTACGGAGATTTAATATGGGGGAAAAGTCAACATTTTCAATTCTTTGGACAGTTTATCTGAGACTTCTATAAGACCGATTTACACGCAGTTTGTACTAAATAAAAGCTAAACTTTTCAATATTAGCAGATTTGACTTACTTTAACGTTATCTTAATTTCTTAAATTCAAAATATCGCTTTTTAAAAAAAAAATTTATTTGTCACTCTTTCAATCAGTTGATTGTAATCACACGAGGTATTTTATATAAATACAGAGTAGAAGAGCAAACGCTGAAGAAATATTTGGTTTACTATGGCCAGTAGGCCTACCTAATAACGTATAAAATTGTAATGTATTATCATTTAGACAGAAAAATAGTACAATTTTATTCTATTTAAACTATACAGTTTCATAGTTGGTGGATTAAAAGGTAAATAAGCTTTAATTGTTAAATTGTATATTAATATGCCTATATGTAAAAGATACTTAATAATGTAACAGCTAACTAATTGAAAGAATATAGGAATTTAGAAATTGCGTTTTATATATGTTTGTCACCATCTGCTTAAAAATGGAGCTGTAGGTATCGACGGGCTACGACTCTTAAGAGTCAGGGGTGAAGGTGACTCTTAATGAAATTAAACTTTAAACAGTCTATTTTCTTGTGTTTCCGTAACATCGGACAGTCAGCGGTTACGCAGAAGGCTTTGTACACGAGGCGCATGCACGGAGGTGTACGGTGGGCGCGCCATTATGCGATGGAAATGTTGGGCAATAACTTGACCTTAAAACTGTATAATTTATAAAATCAGAAACAATAAGATTACTCCAGCCAAGATAACACCCAGGGCGCTCGAGAAGAGTGAAATAATAACAGGGTTCACTCTGCGGGCGAGACTGACGGAATAACGAGATGGATGCGATTTTAAAATGATTTATTTTAAGAGTAACTTTGTTTGAATTGTAACAGGTTATGTTTAACACAGTTCCACCCACTGTAGTGACCTTGGGTGATTTAATTAACAGTTTTATTGGTTGTGAATGTTTAAAGATATAAAACCTTTAAAGTAATTACAATCGAATTGTTTTTCTATTAATTTTGTTAATGTTGTCTTGCGCTGTATTTGTAGTGCTGAAGTGTAATATCTATAGTGTTATGGGGTTATTTATAATGTGTTAATCATTTATGTATCCATGCAAAATATTGATTCCAAATATATATTTTTTGTAAGTAACGTAATTTGTGTTGCACGTCAATTGAAAAGTGATACAGTAGGACGAATACTTCACCTAAAAAATCTATAAGCTACATTACTAAATTATTTATTATTCAGTTTCCAATAAAATTTTAGATTATTGATGAAAATTTAAACATATAAAAGGGAAAGCCCCTTCTAAACTCACTGACTCACTCATTCATCACTAATTCTCCAACTTCCAGTCTAGCTTGAGTGCTAAAATTTGGTATACTCATTCATTAGACTTAAAATAGGAAAGTATGACTATTTTCATATTAATATTCACAAAGGGCTACGCCCTAGACGTTCTCAAAGTTATTGTGTTATTCTTATGGAAGAAAAATTTTTGTATTCTACCATATGATTACTTAAAGGATCATTCATTTTATAAACAGTTGTTCTCATTAAAATTATTGAGGCGAGATTGGTATTAAAAACTAGACGATATCATAGACTTGCGGTGAGTGAGCGTAGCAAAGGAGCTAAACCTGACGGGGAGCGAGCGCAGCGAACGAGCTAAACCTGACGGCCAGTGAGCGTAGGAGCGAGCTCACCTGAAGGGCAAAACATTTCTCAAGTTGGCATTGCGAAGCACGCCAGGTAAGCTACTATATTATAGAAAAAATGTTTATCTTAATTCATTAATCCTAATTTTAAAGCCAGTATTCATTATTTAACCAATAAAACATAAATCCTAGAATATGATTCTTCAAATAAACATATAAATTACAAATTCTACAAATATCTTATTTCCATTTCTTCCTCGGTTACTAGTTTTTGCGATTAAAACGAATGAAGACAATTGTAATCCATTATTTACAAAGCAAACGGACTATGCAACCTGAACAATAAACGCAATGACATGATCAATAATTCAAAAGAATTATTGATGAATTTATCAAAACATGGGCGGGTGTTCCTTTATTTCGATGTCTCGGTCTTCTCCAAATGGCTTTGTTTTGAGGCAGAAAGTTTTATATATATCGTTGACCATACATTTTGTGGTTGCAAAGACAAACGGAATATTTCACTCAAGTGTTAGGAGATGTACTTAAAAACGTTCGTCTGTAAGTGAGTATGGAAAACCTTACCTGTTAGATTCTCAGCGGTTGACTCACTTAAGATTTCCACAATTTCCATAACTAAAACCGCTATCAACATTGACTTTCGTTCAGTTTATTTATGATTCCGCTTCCATAAGCGCCGCAATGTCGGAGCGCTCTCTTTGAACGCAAATCTTGTGGGACGAAATTATCTGCAGAAGTATTGTCGTAAGGAGCCTCCCACGGGGGATAGACTCAACATTTATTTGATGGGATTGTTCAATTGTAAATGTTGCTTTGGCCAATTCTGAATCCAAGATATCCTTGGGTGACGGGATACGCCCTTCCGGAGAGGCCTCTTGGGGCTCCAAAAACCTCCTCGGGATTAGAAGTAGGTTGAGGAAAGTTGAGGATAAAGTTGGAGCTCCTGGAGTCGAAAACTGCAACCATGGTCTCTCATGTCCCGCAGAAACCTAGTACCAGAAAAATCGGTGTTATTCCTTTTTCAACAATTTTATTGTATAAAATATTGCATGCAATTTTAAATTAAACAAATATTAGAATTAAAATTTTAAAACTTTGTCATGTTTATGTCAAAACCATTATTTATTTAGGAATCAATCACAGACAAATGACTTAACAAATAGCATATACAAAAGCATAAATTTTATAGATTTCTGAAAACTTAATTATCATATTAAAATTTTATTTAACTGTTAAAACACGAACCGTTCTTTAAGTATGGAAAAAAGTAGTAAGGCACCAACGTTTTAAGAATAATAGTTAACTTTGCCGACAACAAATTCATAAATAAGTACTAAAACATAGAGTAAATATATTTATATAGTTCTAAGAATATCAGTTACACCTACACAAAAGGTTTGTTAAACAGGTTATTGTGTTTTTGTCTTAATTTTATGATAGCAGTGATTTAACAAATTATTATACTTTATTGGTGTGTCATGAATGCGACTTCCCAGTTGGCCAGACTGAGAAGCCACACTACATGACTGAGGGCGTAGCTCATTAAATAAAAGAGACATGTTAAGATTCAAACCAAATATAATTAACAGATATTAAAATCAACATAACAAACAGAAAATACAATAGTTTCAAACTAATGATAAACAAGAACGGAATTCAACTTATACATTTATTAAATTTAATGTTAGGGTTAAGAAGACTGGAACTCCCAAAGAAATAACTCAAACTTTTAAACTAGAAAAAACTTTAAACAAATTATCAATTTTGGATCGGACTCCCCCTAACTTAGAAAAACCCCAACTAATTTGGACTTACCCCGGGCCCCAGGCCTTGAGCCCCATGGCCCCTCTGACCTAACCCCCCTAAACCTTTACACTCACATCACTGCACTAGACACACTCCCCCCTGAATCTAAGTCTGCTGACCTATTTAAGCCAGAGCTACCAATAGGTCAGCATAAACAAGCTATTGTTTAATAACAGTTCCAGTCTACTCATACAACAGCAAGCTCAAATACTTCCTCCTTACATTACTGCCTTGACCTCGCCTGAAACTAACAATTTTAAAACCCAACAATCAATATTTAATAATTAAATAAACAATATTAATCCAGTTCCCCCCTTACAGGTGTGAAGTATAGCCATTGAAAAATCGTCAAAGATAAATCAAAACACAAAACGCTTGTGTCGAGAAAAATATAATTGGATGATAACGTCTACCTAATTTGATTTTAGAACTAAAAGAATGTAGATGGTTTGTAAATTACAATTTGAAAGTCCAATGGTATTTTCAGTCAACCTTTACTGTTAGTTCGCAAACTTTTTTTTTCTGTGTAACTTGCGGTAACGACGCCGATGGCATTGCATTTTGTTTTCTTTTACATTACTCAAGAAATATAATAACGTCAATGATCAATGATTCAGCTTCTTAGTATTTTGCTTACGCATTATACCGACACTGGATTTCAAAATAAAAATTCTTCTGAAATAAAAATACTGAATGTATATTTATATAGTATTAAGTATGTACTACGTATTAAATGAAAATCTAGGAGGCTTTGTTTTTAAAGGAGTTTTAACCGTTAGCTTATTTGTAGTTTTTACAGAAATTAACTGTCATTAATTTAGATGGAAAACTGCTCTTAGATAACATAATTTTATGTCAAATAATAGTTTTCAAGAAATCAAATCAGTTTTGTCTCTCGTAGATTCAATGAACCTGTCTATTGTAATTGTGAATAATTCCAGATAGTTAAGTAGTAAGACACAATAATGTTTCCTAAGTTCACATTTTTATATTACTAGCCCATTCCTGTCTTTAAGTATCAAAGGACATATCTGTTAAATTACATCCTTTATTAACCTTTAAGAGTTTTTTACACAGGTGAGTTCCAGTTTATTTCCATTAACCAGACCTTAAATATAGTAGGCCTAGAACCACATACTGCTTCCAAGTTTGCTATAACTTTTTAACTAACTAGACGCCCATTTAGTTAATTCAAGATATTTTGTATGTATAAGTAAAGAATTTATAGTAAAAATTGTTATTGGCATAATTTTATTAATTTTGTGTTATTTTTTTGGGGGTAAAAGCAAGACCTCACTACACTACAGGCCGGAGTCACCCCCTCCACTCGTTGCCTCTACGTCACAGCAGTGGATCGGCTCGAGCGGTACAAATGCATGGGCTTAAATGGGTTTTTCACGACGCGCGCTCGAATAATCGAAGCTGCTCGCTTCATTTAAAAATTAAAATACAAGTATCTTATATCACTGTAATCTGCATTAAATGGCGATCACTATGGTGTATCACTTGACTGAGATACTTCTCCCTACACTAAGCTACAGCCTATTAATTCGGGCGATATGCAGTTTTTATTACAGAAATCCTTTTCTCTTTTTTCTTTTTTAGTAAAGCAAGTTGAAATGTTGTTATGTAACCTTTTAAAGTATTGCAATAGAACCTTTTTAATGCAATCAGTGCAGGCCCTAACCATTATAAAACAAAGTAAAATTACATTTATTACAAATTAAACAATTTTATTTCCTACCAGTTATTATGAATTTAATTAATTCATCTTATTGACATAATTCCATTAATAAATAACTAATTTTAAGTTTAACCTTTAGGATACGTTTATGAAAACAGAAGTTATTTGACCCTACGTAATTAATTAATTAATTAATTACGAATAATCCTTGTGATTTCTTACTTATTAGTTACCAACGAAAAAACAAAATAAGACAACTTAAATAAAAATCCGAATGTATGAATTTGCGATACAAAAAAAAAGGAAATGTCTATACGAATGAAAAGTTTCATTGTTTAAAAATATTGAATTTATTAGATTATAATGAAAACTTATGTCAATTAATTGAATTATAAAATATTTAATATATGTGCAAAAAACTAAATGACCATCAGATGTGCTTTTTACATTGTATTTATATTAGTACGGTACTTTAAATCGTTATTTACTTTATCAGCAACTCATTTCATAAAACGCTGTCAGTGTCCGCAAGTAAGTCATGTGTGGCCCATTGTTCGAAAAACTTCATTATCTCTCCGAACTTCCTGTGGTGTACTCTTATCACGGCATATTTTCCTTTTAAACAGATTATTTTGGTATACCAACTACAACTAAATCCAAGCTTTTTATTAGATTTAGTTGCTGTCTGGTCCTTGCACGGTGCTGTCGTCGTTGTCGAATATGTCGGTGAATTCAATTAAATAAATACAGTCATTATCACATCCGTTTGTGTACATTTATTTTTCTTTTAGACTTTCATGAATATTATGATACTAATTGTAATACTTTAATGTATATTGCAATTCTAATCAAAATGTAATTAATGCTAAGGCATATTAGGAAAATGTGTATCATCAATAAAATATAGTATACTAATTGATATATTAATATAATAATTTACTATGTTAATTATTATTTTATTATATAAGCTTATGTGTGGTTTTCCGTCCCAATAAAACAAATGTTTTATTAAAATAACTGTTGTGAAGTAATAATGTTATAAAATGAAAATGTTACACGAATCAAACAAAATTACTCAAACTTTGGATTTCACCAACGAATAAAAAAGTAGGTCGACATGAAAATCAATTATAAGTTATACTGTTGTATTCCTTAATTAATGCAGATTACAATGGTATAACCTACTTGTATATAAGCTTTAAAGTGTGAGTGGTGGTAAAGGATTAACGAGCGCGCGTCACTGAAATCCCATATAAACGCATGTATTGCCGCGGCTCTGAGCGATCCACTGCTGTGACGTCGCCGCGGCCTGGAGTATAGTGGGGTCTTGGTAAAAGTCAAGAACCAATAATGTTATGACCTAATGGAACCAAGGTTTTTATACTGGAACAACGGAGTATGATTTGCAGTAATTGTTCATATGAACAATAAGAAGATGGTGTGGTATTCATTCAACCTCATATTCTGATTGTGACAAACATATAGACTATGAATCTATGTTAATTTTAGTAATATGTGCTCTTGATTGGCATAAAATCGCACATGTGAGTATAGCATAGTTTAGTGTCTCTGACCCTTCCCAAGTTCCATTACACATTAATTTGATCAGTTTATTATTCATACTCTATATGATAATAGAATTTGATAGCATGTCCCTACTTAAGTAAGCGTTGGGATAGGACATTCGAGGTGAGTATTTTGCAAACATCAACGGGTGAGTCATACAATAGAGTGACACAGATTGGGGAGACGTCCGTGAACGCCCATTTTGAAGGCCCCGCCCGCCCTCGGTGTCCTAGATGGGCGCCGGGCCCCCAGACCCTGGCGGGCTGGTGTGCGTGGGTTTATTTTGATAACTGAAAGATATTATTGTTAAGAGTCATCTTCACCTTAGGGCTTGTAGCCCACTGTTGCGCAGTCGGCAATGTTAACCATACGGGTCTTAATGCAAAACATGGTATGTTATTCCCCTGTTTCGGTTAAACCGATTTTCATTAAACTTGGTAAGTGTTTAGTTGAATAATTATATTAAGCCCCTCATACCTTGAAATTTTGAAAATTTAACAATTATTACTCTTTGTGACGTCGCAAAGTAACTCGATATTCCTTAGTAATATTTGTAAAACTTTCAAAATGTCGAGGTATGAGGGGCCTAATATAACTATTCAACTAAACACTTACCAAGTTGAAAGAAAATCGGTTGAAAAACGGCGTCCGAAACAGGGGAATAAAATACCATGTTTTGCATCAAAAGCCGTATGGTTAACATTGCCGATTGTGCAACAATGGGCTACTGGCTCAAAGGTGAAGATGACTCTTAATACTGGATTGTGTAATATGAAAAGGTTGGAATACTCTGCAAGATACGTGTTATTAATTTTTTGATGTTGTCTAGCAACAATAGGTGGCAATTATCTTTATCTAACGGCTGTCTGATAAATGGAATGGGTTATGCTATTCCTAGAAGAGAATCAGGTTATTGGCTCCATTTAGGAAAAAAATATTGTATAAACCTTGTGTAAGTAGATACATAATTACAAAAGTGAGATTGAGGGCGTTGGAATCTGGGATGAGTGGGTAAAGTTCCTCTATGCCAAGAGGAACTAAATAGTTTATTGTATTGAAGTTGTTCAGAATGACTTCCTTAGTGTTTGGATATAATTTTGTTAAAGACCTATTTAAACATTTGATATTCATTGCTCTCTAAGCCGTCAATCCTCGAGAGTTCATATTGCATTTGATAATAGCATCCTAAGTACCTACGAAGGTCTTCATGGTTGATTATATTTGAGTTGCTTTTGATGTGTATGGTTTCTTAAGTTTTGTTTTTTGTTAAGTTTTTTTTGTCTATGTGACTTCTAAGTTCAGCCAAAATATTTCTTTCAGTCTTTCAAAAAGTTTTCTTTCAAATGACCATGCATCACATTGTTTTCAATTTGTCACATAGCATTTATCATGTCAGTCTCTCTTTTTAATTAATCCAACCGCATCCAATGTCTAGTCTGTTTTTTGTTTATGTAATTATTGTTGTATAAATTATAGTTCTATCAGCACCTTGTTATGTAATGTTTGTTTTGTATATTATTGTTATTTTGCATCATTTAGCTTGCTTGCCATTGTTGTCATTGTTATTATTGCATAATTGTTTTGCTTGTGTACTCACTTTTCAGTCACAAATTGATCACATCTGCATTTGTTTTATTTGTGTAGATATGGCAGTTGCACTTTGCACTCTTTGTTACTTTCACAAATATTTAACGGTTTGTGTTTTGCATCTGCATTAGTAATCTTAGTTTATTGTTGTTGCTATATTGTTATTCAACTTGTTGAAATCTCATTTGTTAATATTTTTCTAACTGCTAAGCATATATCCTCATTCAAATATGTAAGTTTTTCATTTCACTTTTGCATGTATTTTCTGATCTCAACGCATGTATACTATTTGTAGAAAATACAGTGTATGTCAAATCTATGTATTGGCTTCGGCCTTGATAAATAAATAAATAAATAAATAAATAAATAAATAAATAAATAAATAAATAAATAAATAAATTAAATAAAAAATCGTTGGTACTTGTCATTTTTTTAAATATGGGAATATGTGAGCATGGTTAGGGTAGGTCGTGTTAATATAGATGTGTCAATCTGGCTTCCGCTATCTTCGTTATCGTTTGACAACAATGTGTCTGATGTATGGGTACAACGGTCATTCATTCAAGATCACGCGCTTTTGGCTAATCTTGCTCAATTTGCCAAGTTGCAAACATTGCCGCTTTCTGTGACTCTGTCTTAAAAATGTTGTGTCTAAAAACCTTAATTTTGTGCTAAAATATTAAAAAAATCAGTACTTTATACATATTTGTGTACATTACTTTCACCATGTAACCTGTTATTCGTGGGTAGCGCCCAAAGTGTGAGTACAGTATCTTACACCATGGCAGTGCTTATAACCGACAAGTACCAAATCTCTATTTACTTCAAAATCACTTAACAAATACACAGGGCAAATAAAAATACCCACGTGGCAGAAGACCTGCGTACTCAGCGAATTTCCAGTGGAATTTTGGTATATTTTATATTTCCTCAGAAAACCAATGGGGATGAGAGTATGTAGGTTTGCCGCCATATGGGTTTTGTTGGTAAATATAAGTTGAACCCTTCCTAGTGAATGTAAATACCAAATTTTATCAGGTTATGGTGTTCTTTTTATTTTCCCCTTAAACCCCATAGGGGTGTATGTAGGTTTGCGGTCATATGGGTTTTCTAAGAAAATATAACTTAAACGCTTCCTAATGAATGTACATACTAAATTTAATCAAGATATGTCAATAAATAAGTAAGATAGGTTTTATTGATTTCCCTTAATAATAATATGGAAAACATCGTTTTCGGATTTTCTCCATAACAATTTAAGCTAGGAAAAAATTAAAACACTAGATTGTTTGTTTAAGCTTTTTTTTTAAATGGTTTAGGTTAAAATTGTTGAATTTTATAAATAAAAGTAAAAAGCCAAAAACCCATTTTTCCATTTTGAAGCCCCATAAAACCCCGTTCCCATGGTCCGATCATTCTGGTTCAAGAACTCATTCAAGTAGCTTACACCCGTGTACCAAATTTCATCAAAATCGGAGGTTCCGTTCAAAAGTTATCGTGTTCACGGACATATATATCCATTTGAACGAACGGTGTTTTTGGCTTCTAGGGACCTCAAAACGAAAAAGTATCATGGTCCCGGGATTACGTCTTACCTTGACTACTACCGTAATAGCGTATTCCTATATTCCCTATAGGGAAATTAGCTAAAAAATGAAATTACATTCCATCCTCAAGATAATAATAAACAAATAAATAGCCTTATCAATGAAATAGCAATGTATAAGAATACCAACAAATAAATGATTAATAATTAAAACAAACTTAAGAATGTTTTTTTCTACAGGATAATTGTATTAACAGCATGTAGCCTATAGTATGACGTTGATGTTATCAGGACCGTTCATAGGGCCATCTATGAGTATTACCGTCATCTAAAGGGAAGTTGATGTGGAACCGTCCAAACCGTCGTGATCTAAAGGGGAGTGAATCTTATTGGGACTATCCTTAGTCATCTATGTCGAGATCTAAAGGGGAGTGAATTATATTGGAACCGTCCAAAGCGACATCTAGGCTATATCGTGATCTTAAGTGGATTAAATGTTATTGGAACTGTTTTTACAGTCATCTATGTAGAGGGGAATGAATGTTATTGGGACTGATCTTAGATTCATCTATATCGTGGGCTAAATGGGAGTTAATTTTATTGGAACTGTCCAAAACGTTATCTATATCGTGACCTAAAGGGGAGTGAACGTTATTAAAACTGGCGTTCTCCTGCATAAGAGATGTAATCAATCTTAAATATTAATTTGCGTTTACAATTTGTAAAAATGTTCTGACTTTTGTGTGGGTTCCATTATTTATTAACAACCTCTAATAGCCTTTTCAAAATTCCCTGAGCGTTTCTTGACTTCCCAGAATGTTTAACTCACTCCAGAATGAGTGTTAGAACCACTAATATTAACGTGATCTCTACCGTTAACCACAGTAAAGATGATCTTATTGGAACTGGCAATAGCGATCTTCGTAGGAGCACCAGGGAGTGATGGTATTGGAACCGCTAGTAGAAGGGTTAATTTTGGCTCAGCCCGCTGGCCAGCGCTCTGGCCCGTTGCTGATATTAATACCTCCACAGTTGGCCGTTCGTAATTTGTGAGTAAGCTGTAAGCTGTTCTGTCTGTCTCGTGCGGTTACTTACATTCCAATGATGGCGCGGCAAGTGTTGTGATTGTGATTGTGTGTGTCCTGTGTGTGGATTTTCATTCACCCTCTTGGAATAATAAGCGGGCCGACGATTCTCAGGTAGGCCTAGTCAGCAACCCTGCCTCTTTTGGTACGACCCTGAGCTGTTCCGGGTAGACAGTCCTGGCCTTGAGTAGAAATCATTTCTCGTAAATGTAAAATGCATTCACTTTTTTAACGTAGGCCTAACATATTATTTTAGTAAAATCAAGTTTCCTGACATACAATGTTCAAGATACAATTTGTTATTTTTTAAGGTTTATTTTTTAGCAGAAAATGCATCGTGATTAAAGATTTTCTTCCAGAAATTCTTCATTTATTTTAGTTAGTACATGACGTAACCATTTTAATGTAATAAACTGTAAACAAATAGAAATGTTATAGGTTAATTTCACATCGAAATGGATAGCCCGTTAGACAGTTGCGGTTTTTTGTTTTCCCTGAACATTTTTTAATGTATCCTTTCACCGATTCAAACCAGTGTATATTCACTCTAGATTTGTGTGGTAGCCAAGCGTAATGAGGCAAGGCTAACGCCATATGTGACTGGGGAACGCCATTTTTTGCAACAGTAATGGTGGCTTTCCCAAAGTTAGGCGACTATTCCTTTCAAAAATATATATTTTGTGAATGACGGAATCTAGGGATAGAAAACTGGTACAAGTATCATGAAAAACGTAACTCACCAGAATAGTTTTTAAGGATCGTTATTTCAAACTACTTTAAGTTCATCGGGGTACTTGTTTTATTTTACAGGAATGGATTACTATTTTACTTAGTTAGTTGATAAATTCATAAAACTATCAAACATTTAGTTTATTTGTTACATCTGAGAAGTATCTGATATACTTATGATTAAATTTAGGTATTGTGACTGACAGAAAAACAGATAATGCTTTCTCCTGTGTCTGTTTTTCTAAATAAAATATAACATCATTGTAATTTGTATAGTCCAATAATGAGAAACTCAAGTACTCTCGAGTAGTTAACCTCGCCAGTTGATTGTTGTGCAAAATAATTTAGGGCTTCCATTCAAACATAAATTTGAGGATTGATACTTTAAAACTAACTATTTATGTTAAAACTGATATTATTATAATGAAATTGTCAAATTACGAAACGGTTTTATGATAGGATATGTTGTTTTTGTAGGATTGTCTTTGCAATATAGTGTACAAGTCAATTGTATCTGCTCAACGGTCAGCACCATTTATTTTATGATGGAGGTTTTACAAGTCATGTGGATGTATCTACTGATAATCCAGCTCCTTTGAGCCAAATATCAGTTCAAATTTGTCACTGCAGTTAAGTCAATAGGATGTTAAGTGATACACATTGGATATCGCTGATACTATCTCAGAAAAGCTGGTTTATTTAGTATCTTAAACTAAAAATTGACTCTTGAATTCCACCATAAGTTGTGTTATTTTTCCATTGTTAAAGCGATTTAAATATTATTAATTATTTCACCGAGCTTGAATAGAATTATATTAGAATATTGTCTACATGAATATTTGTACGTTAAAGAAAGTTAAACCGAACTAAAAAAGTTAATTTGATGCTTTGAATTGTTGGTTTATTATAGGCTATAACAAACATACAGTATAGGATTTCCAGACATTCAACCTTTTCGTAACCTTTTAAAAAGTTTGATTTTGATCTCAATGCATGAACTAGTGTAATCTGAACACTTTGCTGTTGTAATCGAGACAAAAATGTAAGACATTTAAAATATCAAGAATTGATAATACGAAAATATTTCAACTGACATTTGTAAATCTTATACAGTAAGTATTTGCATACCACAAGTGTAAGTGTAAGTGTACGACTACATATTTCAATAAAATTTGATGATCGCAAGTTATTAAAACACTGGGTTACATTGTCTATTCGTTATGAACATACATTCGAAACCTTTTCTTCATTTTAGATATTACGGATCAACCAAATGTTTGCAACATTAACGGTGACTTTTGGTAACAGCTCCACATGCTGGCTGGAATAGTTGTTTCGGCGACGGTGACTTTTGGTAACAGCTCCACATGCTGGCTGGAATAGTTGTTTCGGTGACGGTGACTTTTGGTAACAGCTCCACATGCTGGCTGGAATAGTTGTTTCGGTGACGGTGACTTTTGGTAACAGCTCCACACGCTGGCTGGAATAGTTGTTTCGGTGACGGTGACTTTTGGTAACAGCTCCACACGCTGGCTGGAATAGTTGTTTCGGTAACGGTGACTTTTGGTAACAGCTCCACACGCTGGCTGGAATAGTTGTTTCGGTAACGGTGACTTTTGGTAACAGCTCCACACGCTGGCTGGAATAGTTGTTTCGGCGATTTAACAACAAAAGTAATTAACAAGCAGAGCACGTCGGTCATTAGTGTTTGTTTTATTGAAAGCTTCTCATTTCCGTAACCAGGCGTGTGTCCACAATAAAGATTTCAGCCACCACATTTTTTAATAAGTTCATAATATCGTCTCAGCACCATTTCGTGCAAAAGTCACTATTATGAATTTTAGTAATTTTATTCAGTTTATACTGTGGAAAAATTGATTTGTTTTTGGAGAGTTCAGGAGCGATTTCTATATTGTGCCAGTCACATTTAAGGATGTGAGAAGGGGTTTTTAACAGTCACAATATTACAAGAATCAAAGCTTGTGGTAACCTGGCGAAACGTACAAACACAAAAGGAAGAAATATAATTTAATTTATAACAGAATACGATTGCAATTTTAACAACAGTCATGATAAAATAACAGTAGAAAATAAAATAATTAAAATATTTTGTCAGCTTTGAATCATGGTGCAAGTAAAATATTTAATTAATCATCGCGAAAGTACTTTTGATCTATTAGGCCAAAACAAAAATCAGCAGGGGGAATTATAAGGAAAGATTTTTGCAAGCTATTTTTTCCACATTTTGATGTAATATTTAATATAGGTTTATTTAGTAGCGACTCAGTGTTACTTATAGTAATTATCTTCTCTCAAGAATGAATATCTCACCGCCAGAGACTGACTCAGATAAACGCATATATGAGGCGCGGATGATATATGTAATTGAATTCGTATCTAAAGATTAATTAAGACGTAATTAAAGATGATGTTAGACAATGCACTGTGTAGCTTTGATTCTAAGATTAGAGATAATTTAGATAGTATAAGCAGCTAATAGCTTCAGGACCAATATCAACTTAAAATAGTTTCCAGTCAAGAAATCACTAATCCAGTTTCAAGACTTTCTCAAAATTTATAAAATCTCAAATTATGAGGTTTTTGTGATAAACGCACTAACCAGCTAACAGCCTACTCAATAAACAAATAACCAGCCTTGCATATACTTTGCTTCCAGGTTATTGGACCAAATCTAAATTCTAAGCCCACTCGCGTTTTCAAAATTATGCGTTTCATCACCTACACGTCAGATCAAGTAATTTCAAGTCGGCAGTTAATAACCGTGTATCTGGTACAGCACTTCTACAAGTTCTAGAAATTATAATTGCAGCAACGCGTTGAGTGTGGGTGAACAAGTCTCATTCCCAAGGGCACAACACTCAGAGTTAAAAATATATAAAAACGATTCAACAACAACAAACAGTTGAATCGAAACTTCTACGGCGGTTGAAAATGTTTCATTAACATTAAGAGCAACTAGCAAAATAAAGTAGTTGAAAGAGGAGGTATTTAAGAGGCAGCTCTGTCGATATTACGATTAAATGTAACATTTGCAAGTTACACCTGGGCCCAATTTGCGAATAGAATTAATGTTGAGTTGTGTTATTCTCCAAACTGTTTTACAAAGCAATCAATCAACATTTCGGAATGAATATCAACTTAGTGGTATTTTTATAAGTAAAGAAAAAAATGATTTCTATCAGTAGGCTATTTCAATGGCTATTAGGCCTAAGTCTAAGATTGGTTTAATATATGTAATCACAACTAAGGACCTAAACTGGCCTTTTGTGGTGTGTCTTTTTGCTAAAAACAGCCTTATCATTCATTTTCACTATAGCCTAACGAATAGGTGGTAAGGAAAAACACTTGAATTTAAAGAATTTTTGTCTTTTTCTGGTATTTAGCATAAATAACTGTTTGACACGGCAACTTTAATTTACTTTCCAATAATTAGGTTATGTTTATTTAGATTTCCTGAAATTCGTTGAAATACGAATAATTTATAAATAAACAGTAGGCATATAGAAATAAAAATCGCACTATTATTTTATGTAAGAATACGTGTTTTATTGAATTTTACAATGTACTAGTATAGGCCTACGTGTTGCTCGAAATCGAGCAATTTATTTAATAGAAAAACGTTACTTTTAGCTCTAAATCAATGACATTCAACCAATCCGATATTGTGAATCTTTTTAATCACCAAAACTACACGTATTTACAACTGATTATTAACAGATGTTTAAAATACTTTATTCAAATCCAATGTTATTTAAAGGGGAAATTTTGAGATTTCAGTGGTGGATAGCGCCTTTTTTCAGTCCGATTCTCATCAGTTTTTGGCGGAAAAAAACTACAGACCAAGCCCTACCCAACGATACCAAAAACTTGAAAATCGGTTGCAAATCGTAGCAGGAGTTCTCAAGGAAAAAAACCCCTTAGCGTATTAAAAAGTATGATGTAATCGTCAGGTATTAAGTTTTGATTATTACTTTGACTGTTAATTTTCTAAGTGCGTGACTGAGAATGTTATTTTCACAGTTAATAACTTTTTTTAATAATATTTATCAATAACATTCATTAAGGTACTCAGCCAAGTTTCAAGGCGCTGCGGCGATAACCTGGTGTTAGGCATTTGATGAGAAATCACTGACATGACTATTGACTGACTTGGCAAGCTAAACAAAAAACCAGAAAAATTTAGAAACTTGTAATTTCCACTTAGGTTAGGTTCCTCTTAGGTGTAAGGTTCACTTTCAACCAATACGCTTTTAAGGAGTGACATCAAAATAACCTAAAAAGTAGAGGATATGTATAACAAATAAGTACCAATATTACAATTCTAGAGCGTAAGTTCTAGAGCGAGGTAGGGGCCGTCCATAAATTACGTCATCTGAAAATAGGGGGGGCTGGGTCTAGATTGAAAATGCAAGGGGAGGGGTCGGGTTTGATATGACGTCATTTTAAAAATGGTGTTTTATATCAAATTCGGACAGCAAAACAATGATAATTTCGTACATGATTCATATATTCTAAGAAAATACATTAGACTATTTTTATATGCGTTGTTTTGTAGTTTATTTTAGTTTTTTTTTTCATTTTGGCTTTATTTCTAAAGGTAAATATCCGGTTTCTTTAGTTCTTTCAACAAACTACCACCAAAATGGGTTCAAAAGTCAATTAATAGTGTTAATGAATCAATAACGAATAGAACTTAAGTAGCTTTAACGATAAAACCATTATATTTACTTAAAATGGAGGTTAGTTAAAAAATGACGTCATTTTTCTGAGAGGGGGTAGGAGGTCAGGCACATTGTAAGGGTAAGATGATTTTAGCGGGGGGGGGGGGGGGGGTCCAAAAATGGCCATAAAGCGATGACGTAATTTATGGACGGCCCGTAAGGATTTGTTGCCGGCAGTAATTGTAAACCCACTACTTACTCAATTGAAAGTAGAAAGGGCATGTGATTATGATGTAACTGTAAATTTAGTTTGCTCATACCGATTGTCCCAGACCACCCGTACACCCCTTTAATAATTTAAATAATTAATTTCTAACAAAAACCAATTGTACCATTATAAACCAGTTACGCTCTATCGATTTGTAATAATTTCAATGTACATGGTGTACCAGAAGTCACATATCAAGACCGGAAGTCGCTAATTTTAAATACAAACCCGCAATTTTATTTGACATATTTGGATTCTAAGCGTAATTTTCAGACTACTTTACAATTTAATCTGTACCCATAATCCTAACGGTTTAGGAGATAATGGGGATTAAAATTTAGATTTTTCCCATAGCAAAATCTCAACTCCATTATCTCTGAAAACTTTTTGGCTAAACGAACATGCCCAGCACACAAATGTCTTAGACTATCCTTTCAAATATTTTTCCATAATAAATCATTAGTTTTCTCATAAATTATTTTATTTTTTAACAAAATTTACAGTATGGCGGATATTATTAAACATTTTATGGAAAAGTAAACGTGATCATAGATATTTTATGAAAGAATATAATCTTAAATAAGGTTCTAAGACATTTTCATGTTTAGGCAGTTCTATTTAACGTAAAATGTTCAGAGATTATGGATATGCATTTTCCACATGTTATTCTTATGGCAAAAACCCTAATTTGAACCTATTATTCCCCTAAACCGGGAGGAGATACCGGGATTAAGGGCACAAATTTAATTGTAAAGTTGTTTTAAAATTACGTGAAGAATCCAAAACTGTCATAAAAAGTGGGGGGTTTGTATTTAAAATTAGTTACTTCCTGCGTGGAAAGTTGACTTCTGGTACACCATGTGCATATTACTGCCAATCGATAGAGCGTTACTTGTTTACATATAATATCACAATTGGATTTTGTTAAAAATTAATTCTGTAAATTTCTGTAAATTGGTATACGGGTGATCTGGGAAATACGGTATATAGAAACACTAAAAATAGGAGTTTAAGACATATTATAATATACCATTGCGCCCCAAAAATATGTTTAAGTTTTGTCAGAAAGACAGTAGGTGCTCCAAAATCTAGAAAATAATTATAAAATACAATAAGCCCTAGCAATATGTTTTCTGCCGGGCTTTGAATAGGTATGCCATTTTTACTTTAGACCACGAAACCTCTAAAACTATTAAACCAGTAGAGAAGTGAAACTTACTACATCTGTATGTCAAGCCTAATTATGTATCAAGTGTGAGCTTTTTAACAGTTTCAATATGTTTAAGCTTTAAAAATTTTGAAAATCAATCTTAATTATTAAATCATGCAAGTTGGTATTAAGTGATGGCAAACAAAAAGAGGGGCATGTAAAACCCCGTATGAAAACAGCTGAAATTGAAAGATAAAAAAATATGTGTTTGTTAAACGAATTGTGTAATCATTTCACAAGATTTTAACAAGTATTTGGGGTTACATGAGAACATTTTAGTCAATGGGTTACAACCTTTAAATGTCTGTGCCTGTAACACCTGCTCCTAGGCTCTGACTGTTTAATTTACTTACTATACTGTACACGTATGTATGGTTGGAATCAATTTTATGAGTTGGATTAATTTTAATAAGTGAATCTTTGTTCATCAAAATTGTGAAAAAGACTCCAGCCACATTTATTCAAGTTCAGGTTTCTTCTAATATGACTATTTAAAAAAAATGTTTTACCATAAATAAATAATACCTTTTTCATTTCTTACATTTACTCGTAATTACTCTATAATTGATGATAACGTGCAATATAAACCCATTTTTTTATGAAAATGATTGAACTCCAATTACATTTCCGTGTTTGTATTAACTAAAATAACAGTGTTGATAGAATGATAGAATTGATTTAGGATTCCATAACCAGTATTCGAAATTTAAGTACGGGCTTTTTAATATCAAGGAGATTACCACGCAACATTGCGATTAGGGAAATTAACATAGAAATTTCAAAGCGAATCTTTGAGGTTAGCCAATTCCAGTTGGTTGGTGAGTATCAAGAGCATAGTTTCGGTCCCAGAATCCGTTAACTTATCATCCAAAACCGAGCATGACTGTCAGTCGCGCCGAATGCTTTTGAGCTCGCCTTTACGCCATATTGCGGTTATTCGTGGTAAGCTAAATGGCTCCCTTTTTGCAGCTTCCTTTACCTCACGTGCTCGGTGATGTGGTTTTCCATATATTAGACTATACGAATTTGAATTGAAACTTAAAATATAGCAAATTCACCGTTAATAATTTTTCTGCTTGTTTATATAAGACATTTTTAACATTGAGTAAGATGTGATTGTTCTTGGGTACAGGTAAAGTTCTAAGCTATGATGAAAATGTTATTATGAATATCTCCAAAATACACATACGACCTGTAATTTATTGAAAACTCGTTGAAAGTTTTTAAAATGGCTTTAGATGGTGGCTGGACGATAGCTTGTTAATAACTTGTCATAAAATGTTAACATGTATTTAAAATATGTTATCTAAAGTTCTAAAACTATAGTATTGATTACTATAGTTTTACTATACTTTATAATTATCTATAACATTGAAGTTTGCTGTGAGGACAGATGAGTTTTAAATTTTATTATCACACTGAATCTTTAAAAATTTAATACTGCATCAATATTCTTTAATCTTATTGTTATTAATAAGGTTGAAAAACGAGAAATTGGATTAAACTGTGTTTAATAAATGGAAGGTTTATGTGTGATTTTTTTCGGGGTTTGTAAGACCTTTGGTTTTTTTTAAAGTTATTACGGCATAAAAATATCATATGGCATAAAATAGGTACAACAAAAACCATAACACCACATATAAGGAGATAGAACTTTTTAAGTTGAAATTTTTTTAAATTGTTATGAAAAGCAATACTCCTTAAGTAAACCTTAACATTCAAAACCTACGTTCAAAATGTTAAAATTACAGATAAAAAAGAACTTAATCTTCATTCTAACCCCTGGCAAGCTTAGTTGATTAAAAAAAGCTGGAAAAGAGACGGTAAAAACCCCATATTGTGCCTAAATTACACCTATGATTAAAATAAAATGTTGCAATGCCACTTGGGAACCCGCTAATAAGAAGCAAAAATCCCCATAATAAACCAACTTGACAAGACTCAGTGTGTGCAGACCTTTGATGTCGAGGGTCTGGCTAAGCCCATGGCAAATTAGACCTCTCTGCTCACAGGTTTCCCCAATGGTCATAAGTAAAAAAAATAAAAAAAAAGAAAAAAGTTTGATGTAGCATTCAACTTTTAATTTTTATTTTTTTTAGTTAATTAGCGCTAGAAACAACTAAAGCAGGACATTATATTTTACATTGAAAAATAAATTACTAGTCATAATAAAAAAATAGATATTATAAGACAATTTACACTATTGATATTGATTCAATCGTAATAAATATCGGTTCTAAGTGTAAAAAATAAACATATGCTGACAACTATATTAATGTTATCAATTAAAACATTGTACAATGTTTTAATATGCGCAATTTAAAACAAGTGCTTATGGAATTAGTTTGGCTCAGTATTTAATTAAACATACATAGTGGCCTACAAAATAGTTAATACATTTTTTATCATAATTAAATGGAATTATCACCTAACCTGCTTAAAGCATTTACAATTTATTCTAACCTCAACGTATTAAACTATTACACACATAAGTCCTACTTTTGTTTTATTGAATTTCTTTGTTTGTTAAAATAATCAAGGAAAGGAGGTCATGAAGATGATTAAAGTTTATATTGTCCATAGTAAACTTGTTGTTTGATTTGAATGGCAGTTTAACATTTAAAATTAAGCTTGTATTGCATGTGGAAACTGGATGAATTGCAGTAACGGGCCTGTATAAGAGTGTAAGCCTTTGTTAAAGCCAGGTACAGCCCTGTGGGACAACTGATTATAATAGTAACCACGCCTGAGGTAGCTCATGATATTGATACAATCGGGTATTGTCCTGTGGGACTGAAGCTACTGATAGCAACCATGCCTGACATGGTACATACCAATAACGCAATCCACAATAGCCCTGTGGGACGGAAGCTACTGATAGCAACAATGCCTGACATGGTACATACCAATAACGCAATCCACAATAGCCCTGTAGGACTGAAGCTACTGATAGCAACAATGCCTGACATGGTACATACCAATAACGCAATCCACAATAGCCCTGTGGGACTGAAGCTACTGATAGCAACAATAACTGACATGGTATATACCAATAACGCAATCCACAATAGCCCTGTGGGACTGAAGCTACTGATAGCAACAATGCCTGACATGGTACATACCAATAACGCAATCCACAATAGCCCTGTGGGACTGAAGCTACTGATAGCAACAATGCCTGACATGGTACATACCAATCACGCAATCCACAATAGCCCTGTGGGACTGAAGCTACTGATAGCAACAATGCCTGACATGGTACATACCAATAACGCAATCCACAATAGTCCTGTGGGAATGAAGCTACTGATAGCAACCATGCCTGACATGGTACATACCAATAACGCAATCCACAATAGCCCTGTGGGACGGAAGCTACTGATAGCAACAATGCCTGATATGGTACATACCAATAACGCAATCCACAATAGCCCTGTGGGACTGAAGCTACTGATAGCAACAATGCCTGACATGGTACATACCAATAACGCAATCCACAATAGCCCTGTGGGACTGAAGCTACTGCTAGCAACAATGCCTGACATGGTACATACCAATAACGCAATCCACAATAGTCCTGTGGGAATGAAGCTACTGATAGCAACAATGCCTGACATGGTACATACCAATAACGCAATCCACAATAGTCCTGTGGGTCTGAAGCTACTAATAGCAACAATGCCTGACATGGTACATACCAATAACGCAATCCACAATAGCCCTGTGGGACTGAAGCTACTGATAGCAACAATGCCTGACATGGTAGATACCAATAACGCAATCCACAATAGCCCTGTGGGACTGAAGCTACTGTTAGCAACAATGCCTGACATGGTACATACCAATAACGCAATCCACAATAGCCCTGTGGGACTGAAGCTACTGATAGCAACAATGCCTGACATGATACATACCAATAACGCAATCCACAATAGCCCTGTGGTACTGAAGCTACTGATAGCAACAATGCCAGACATGGTACATACCAATAACGCAATCCAATAGTGCAATCCACAATAGCCCTGTGGGACTGAAGCTACTGATAGCAACCATGCCTGATATGGTACATACCAATAACGCAATCCACAATAGCCCTGTGGGACTGAAGCTACTGATAGCAACCATGCCTGACATGGTACATACCAATAAAGCAATCTACAATAGCCTGTGGGACTGAAGTTACTGATAGCAACCATGCCTGACATGGTACATGACAATAACGCAAACCACAATAGCCCTGTGGGACTGAAGCTACTGATAGGAACCATGCCTGACATGGTACATACTAATAACGCAATCCACAATAGCCCTGTGGGACTGAAGCTACTGATAGCAACCATGCCTAACATGGTACATACCAATAACGCAATCCACAATAGCCCTGTGGGACTGAAGCTACTGATAGCAACCATGCCTGACATGGTACATACCAATAACGCAATCCACAATTGTCCTGTGGGACTGAAGCTACTGATAGCAACGATGCCTGACATGGTACATACCAATAACGCAATCCACAATAGCCCTGTGTGGGACTGAAGCTACTGATAGCAACAATACCTGACATGGTACATACCAATAACGAAATCCACAATAGCCCTGTGGGACTGAAGCTACTGATAGCAACAATGCCTGACATGGTACATACCAATAACGCAATCTACAATAGCCCTGTGGGCCTGAAGCTACTGATAGCAACAATGCCTGACATGGTACATACCAATAACGCAATCCACAATAGTCCTGTGGGACTGAAGCTACTGATAGCAACAATGCCTGACATGGTACATACCAATAACGCAATCCACAATAGTCCTGTGGGACTGAAGCTACTGATAGCAACAATGCCTGACATGGTACATACCAATCACGCAATCCACAATAGTCCTGTGGGACTGAAGCTACTGATAGCAACAATGCCTGACATGGTACATACCAATCACGGAATCCACAATAGCCCTGTGGGACTGAAGCTACTGATAGCAATCATGCCTGACATGGTACTTACCAATAACGCAATCCACAATAGCCCTGTGTGGGAGTGAAGCTACTGATAGAAACCATGATTGACATGGTACATACCAATAACGCAATCCACAATAGAACTGTGGGACTGAAGCTACTGATAGCAACCATGCCTGACATGGTACATACCAATAACGCAATCCACAATAGCCCTGTGGGACTGAAGTTACTGATAGCAACAATGCCTGACATGGTACATACCAATAACGCAATCCACAATAGCCCTGTGGGACTGAAGCTACTGATAGCAACCATGCCTGACATGTTACATACCAATAACGCAATCCACAATAGCCCTGTGGGACTGAAGCTACTGATAGCAACCATGCCTGACATGGTACATACCAATAACGCAATCCACAATAGCCCTGTGGGACTGAAGCTACTGATAGCAACAATGCCTGACATGGTACATACCAATAACGCAATCCACAATAGCCCTGTGTGGGACTGAAGCTACTGATAGCAACAATGCCTGACATGGTACATACCAATAACGCAATCCACAATAGCCCTGTGGGACTGAAGCTACTGATAGCAACAATGCCTGACATGGTACATACCAATAACGCAATCCACAATAGCCCTGTGTGGGACTGAAGCTACTGATAGCAACAATACCTGACATGGTACATACCAATAGCGAAATCCACAATAGCCCTGTGGGACTGAAGCTACTGATAGCAACAATGCCTGACATGGTACATACCAATAACGCAATCTACAATAGCCCTGTGGGCCTGAAGCTACTGATAGCAACAATGCCTGACATGGTACATACCAATAACGCAATCCACAATAGTCCTGTGGGACTGAAGCTACTGATAGCAACAATGCCTGACATGGTACATACCAATAACGCAATCCACAATAGTCCTGTGGGACTGAAGCTACTGATAGCAACAATGCCTGACATGGTACATACCAATCACGCAATCCACAATAGTCCTGTGGGACTGAAGCTACTGATAGCAACAATGCCTGACATGGTAATACCAATCACGGAATCCACAATAGCCCTGTGGGACTGAAGCTACTGATAGCAATCATGCCTGACATGGTACTTACCAATAACGCAATCCACAATAGCCCTGTGTGGGAGTGAAGCTACTGATAGAAACCATGATTGACATGGTACATACCAATAACGCAATCCACAATAGAACTGTGGGACTGAAGCTACTGATAGCAACCATGCCTGACATGGTACATACCAATAACGCAATCCACAATAGCCCTGTGGGACTGAAGTTACTGATAGCAACAATGCCTGACATGGTACATACCAATAACGCAATCCACAATAGCCCTGTGGGACTGAAGCTACTGATAGCAACCATGCCTGACATGTTACATACCAATAACGCAATCCACAATAGCCCTGTGGGACTGAAGCTACTGATAGCAACCATGCCTGACATGGTACATACCAATAACGCAATCCACAATAGCCCTGTGGGACTGAAGCTACTGATAGCAACAATGCCTGACATGGTACATACCAATAACGCAATCCACAATAGCCCTGTGTGGGACTGAAGCTACTGATAGCAACAATGCCTGACATGGTACATACCAATAACGCAATCCACAATAGCCCTGTGGGACTGAAGCTACTGATAGCAACAATGCCTGACATGGTACATACCAATAACGCAATCCACAATAGCCCTGTGTGGGACTGAAGCTACTGATAGCAACAATACCTGACATGGTACATACCAATAGCGAAATCCACAATAGCCCTGTGGGACTGAAGCTACTGATAGCAACAATGCCTGACATGGTACATACCAATAACGCAATCTACAATAGCCCTGTGGGCCTGAAGCTACTGATAGCAACAATGCCTGACATGGTACATACCAATAACGCAATCCACAATAGTCCTGTGGGACTGAAGCTACTGATAGCAACAATGCCTGACATGGTACATACCATTAACGCAATCCACAATAGTCCTGTGGGACTGAAGCTACTGATAGCAACAATGCCTGACATGGTACATACCAATAACGCAATCCACAATAGCCCTGTGGGACTGAAGCTACTGATAGCAACAATGCCTGACATGGTACATACCAATCACGCAATCCACAATAGCCCTGTGGGACTGAAGCTACTGATAGCAACCATGCCTGACATGGTACATACCAATAACGCAATCCACAATAGCCCTGTGTGGGACTGAAGCTACTGATAGCAACCATACTTGACATGGTATATACCAATTACGCAATCTACAATAGCCCTGTGGGACTGAAGCTACTGATATCAACTATGCCTGACATGGTACATACCAATAACGCAATCTACAATAGCCCTGTGGGACTGAAGCTACTGATAAAAAAATGCCTGACATGGTACATACCAATAACGCAATCCACAATAGCCCTGTGGGACTGAAGCTACTGATAGCAACCATGCCTGACATGGTACATACCAATAACGCAATCCACAATAGCCCTGTGGGACTGAAGCTACTGATAGCAACCATGCCTGACATGGTACATACCAATAACGCAATCCACAATAGCCCTGTGTGGGACTGAAGCTACTGATAGCAACCATGCTTGACATGGTACATACCAATTACGCAATCCACAATAGTCTTGTGGGACTGAAGCTACTGATAGCAACCATGCTTGACATGGTACATACCAATAACGCAATCCGCAATAGTCTTGTGGGACTGAAGCTACTGATAGCAACCATGCCTGACAAGGTACATACCAATAACACAATCCACAATAGCCCTGTTGGACTGAAGCTACTGATAGAAACCATGATTGACATGGTACATACCAATAACGCAATCCACAATAGAACTGTGGGACTGAAGCTACTGATAGCAACCATGCCTGACATGGTACATACCAATAACGAAATCCACAATAGCCCTGTGGGACTGAAGCTACTGATAGCAACAATGCCTGACATGGTACATACCAATAACGCAATCCACAATAGCCCTGTGGGACTGAAGCTACTGATAGCAACAATGCCTGACATGGTACATACCAATAACGAAATCCACAATAGCCCTGTGGGACTGAAGCTACTGATAGCAACAATGCCTGACATGGTACATACCAATAACGCAATCCACAATAGCCCTGTGGGACTGAAGCTACTGATAGCAACAATGCCTGACATGGTACATACCAATCACGCAATCCACAATAGTCTTGTGGGACTGAAGCTACTGATAGCAACAATGCCTGACATGGTACATACCAATCACGCAATCCACAATAGCCCTGTGGGACTGAAGCTACTGATAGCAACCATGCCTGTTATGGTACATACCAATAACGCAATCCACAATAGCCCTGTGTGGGAATGAAGCTACTGATAGCAACCATGCTTGACATGGTACATACCAATTACGCAATCCAAAATAGCCCTGTGGGACTGAAGCTACTGATAGCAACAATGCCTGATATGGTACATACCAATAACGCAATCCACAATAGCCCTGTGTGGGACTGAAGCTACTGATAGCAACAATACCTGACATGGTACAGACCAATAACGAAATCCACAATAGCCCTGTGGGACTGAAGCTACTGATAGCAACAATGCCTGACATGGTACATACCAATAACGCAATCTACAATAGCCCTGTGGGCCTGAAGCTACTGATAGCAACAATGCCTGACATGGTACATACCAATAACGCAATCCACAATAGTCCTGTAGGACTGAAGCTACTGATAGCAACAATGCCTGACATGGTACATACCAATAACGCAATCCACAATAGTCCTGTGGGACTGAAGCTACTGATAGCAACAATGCCTGACATGGTACATACCAATAACGCAATCCACAATAGCCCTGTGGGACTGAAGCTACTGATAGCAACAATGCCTGACATGGTACATACCAATCACGCAATCCACAATAGCCCTGTGTGGGACTGAAGCTACTGATAGCAACTATACTTGACATGGTACATACCAATTACGCAATTTACAATAGCCCTGTGGGACTGAAGCTAATGATAGCAACTATGCCTGACATGGTACATACCAATAACGCAATCTACAATAGCCCTGTGGGACTGAAGCTACTGATAAAAAAATGCCTGACATGGTACATACCAATAACGCAATCCACAATAGCCCTGTGGGACTGAAGCTACTGATAGCAACCATGCCTGACATGGTACATACCAATAACGCAATCCACAATAGCCCTGTGGGACTGAAGCTACTGATAGCAACCATGCCTGACATGGTACATACCAATAACGCAATCCACAATAGCCCTGTGTGGGACTGAAGGTACTGATAGCAACCATGCTTGACATGGTACATACCAATTACGCAATCCACAATAGTCTTGTGGGACTGAAGCTACTGATAGCAATCATGCTTGACATGGTACATACCAATAACGCAATCCACAATAGTCTTGTGGGACTGAAGCTACTGATAGCAACCATGCCTGACAAGGTACATACCAATAACGCAATCCACAATAGCCCTGTGGGACTGAAGCTACTGATAGAAATCATGATTGACATGGTACATACCAATAACGCAATCCACAATAGAACTGTGGGACTGAAGCTACTGATAGCAACCATGCCTGACATGGTACATACCAATAACGCAATCCACAATAGCCCTGTGGGACTGAAGCTACTGATAGCAACCATGCCTGACATGGTACATACCAATAACGCAATCCACAATAGCCCTGTGGGACTGAAGCTACTGATAGCAACCATGCCTGACATGGTACATACCAATAACGCAATCCACAATAGCCCTGTGTGGGACTGAAGCTACTGATAGCAACCATGCTTGACATGGTACATACCAATTACGCAATCCACAATAGTCTTGTGGGACTGAAGCTACTGATAGCAACCATGCTTGACATGGTACATACCAATAACGCAATCCGCAATAGTCTTGTGGGACTGAAGCTACTGATAGCAACCATGCCTGACAAGGTACATACCAATAACACAATCCACAATAGCCCTGTTGGACTGAAGCTACTGATAGAAACCATGATTGACATGGTACATACCAATAACGCAATCCACAATAGAACTGTGGGACTGAAGCTACTGATAGCAACCATGCCTGACATGGTACATACCAATAACGAAATCCACAATAGCCCTGTGGGACTGAAGCTACTGATAGCAACAATGCCTGACATGGTACATACCAATAACGCAATCCACAATAGCCCTGTGGGACTGAAGCTACTGATAGCAACAATGCCTGACATGGTACATACCAATAACGAAATCCACAATAGCCCTGTGGGACTGAAGCTACTGATAGCAACAATGCCTGACATGGTACATACCAATAACGCAATCCACAATAGCCCTGTGGGACTGAAGCTACTGATAGCAACAATGCCTGACATGGTACATACCAATCACGCAATCCACAATAGTCTTGTGGGACTGAAGCTACTGATAGCAACAATGCCTGACATGGTACATACCAATCACGCAATCCACAATAGCCCTGTGGGACTGAAGCTACTGATAGCAACCATGCCTGTTATGGTACATACCAATAACGCAATCCACAATAGCCCTGTGTGGGAATGAAGCTACTGATAGCAACCATGCTTGACATGGTACATACCAATTACGCAATCCAAAATAGCCCTGTGGGACTGAAGCTACTGATAGCAACAATGCCTGATATGGTACATACCAATAACGCAATCCACAATAGCCCTGTGTGGGACTGAAGCTACTGATAGCAACAATACCTGACATGGTACAGACCAATAACGAAATCCACAATAGCCCTGTGGGACTGAAGCTACTGATAGCAACAATGCCTGACATGGTACATACCAATAACGCAATCTACAATAGCCCTGTGGGCCTGAAGCTACTGATAGCAACAATGCCTGACATGGTACATACCAATAACGCAATCCACAATAGTCCTGTAGGACTGAAGCTACTGATAGCAACAATGCCTGACATGGTACATACCAATAACGCAATCCACAATAGTCCTGTGGGACTGAAGCTACTGATAGCAACAATGCCTGACATGGTACATACCAATAACGCAATCCACAATAGCCCTGTGGGACTGAAGCTACTGATAGCAACAATGCCTGACATGGTACATACCAATCACGCAATCCACAATAGCCCTGTGTGGGACTGAAGCTACTGATAGCAACTATACTTGACATGGTACATACCAATTACGCAATTTACAATAGCCCTGTGGGACTGAAGCTAATGATAGCAACTATGCCTGACATGGTACATACCAATAACGCAATCTACAATAGCCCTGTGGGACTGAAGCTACTGATAAAAAAATGCCTGACATGGTACATACCAATAACGCAATCCACAATAGCCCTGTGGGACTGAAGCTACTGATAGCAACCATGCCTGACATGGTACATACCAATAACGCAATCCACAATAGCCCTGTGGGACTGAAGCTACTGATAGCAACCATGCCTGACATGGTACATACCAATAACGCAATCCACAATAGCCCTGTGTGGGACTGAAGGTACTGATAGCAACCATGCTTGACATGGTACATACCAATTACGCAATCCACAATAGTCTTGTGGGACTGAAGCTACTGATAGCAATCATGCTTGACATGGTACATACCAATAACGCAATCCACAATAGTCTTGTGGGACTGAAGCTACTGATAGCAACCATGCCTGACAAGGTACATACCAATAACGCAATCCACAATAGCCCTGTGGGACTGAAGCTACTGATAGAAATCATGATTGACATGGTACATACCAATAACGCAATCCACAATAGAACTGTGGGACTGAAGCTACTGATAGCAACCATGCCTGACATGGTACATACCAATAACGCAATCCACAATAGCCCTGTGGGACTGAAGCTACTGATAGCAACCATGCCTGACATGGTACATACCAATAACGCAATCCACAATAGCCCTGTGGGACTGAAGCTACTGATAGCAAACATGCCTGACATGGTACATATCAATAACGCAATCCACAATAGCCCTGTGGGACTGAAAATACTGATGGCAACCATGCCTGACATGGTACATACCAATAACGCAATCCACAATAGCCCTGTGGGACTGAAGCTACTGATAGCAACCATGCCTGACATGGTACATACCAATAACGAAATCCACAATAGCCCTGTGGGACTGAAGCTACTGATAGCAACAATGCCTGACATGGTACATACCAATAACGCAATCCACAATAGCCCTGTGGGACTGAAGCTACTGATAGCAACAATGCCTGACATGGTACATACCAATCACGCAATCCACAATAGTCTTGTGGGACTGAAGCTACTGATAGCAACAATGCCTGACATGGTACATACCAATCACGCAATCCACAATAGCCCTGTGGGACTGAAGCTACTGATAGCAACCATGCCTATTATGGTACATACCAATAACGCAATCCACAATAGCCCTGTGTGGGAATGAAGCTACTGATAGCAACCATGCTTGACATGGTACATACCAATTACGCAATCCAAAATAGCCCTGTGGGACTGAAGCTACTGATAGCAACCATGCCTGACATGGTACATACCAATAACGCAATCTACAATAGCCCTGTGGGATTGAAGCTACTGATAAAAAAAATGCCTGACATGGTACATACCAATAACGCAATCCAAAATAGCCCTGTGGGACTGAAGCTACTGATAGAAAACATGCCTGACATGGTACATACCAATAACGCAATCCACAATAGCCCTGTGTGGGACTGAAGCTACTGATAGCAACCATGCTTGACATGGTACATACTAATAACGCATTCCACAATAGTCTTGTTGGACTGAAGCTACTGATAGTAACCATGCCTGACATGGTACATACCAATAACGCAATCCACAATAGCCCTGTGGGACTGAAGCTACTGATAGCAACCATGCCTGACATGGTACATACCAATAACGCAATCTACAATAGCCCTGTGGGACTGAAGCTACTGATAGCAACCATGCCTGACATGGTACATACCAATAACGCAATCCACAATAGCCCTGTGGGACTGAAGCTACTGATAGCAACCATGCCTGACATGGTGCATACCAATAACGCAATCCACAATAGCCCTGTGGGACTGAAGCTACTGATAGCAACAATGCCTGACATGGTACATACCAATAACGCAATCCACAATAGCCCTGTGGGACTGAAAATACTGATAGCAACAATGCCTGACATGTTACATACCAATAACGCAATCCACAATAGCCCTGTGGGACTGAAGCTACTGATAGCAACAATGCCTGACATGGTACATACCAATCACGCAATCCACAATAGTCTTGTGGGACTGAAGCTACTGATAGCAACAATGCCTGACATGGTACATACCAATCACGCAATCCACAATAGCCCTGTGGGGATGAAGCTACTGATAGCAATCATGCCTGACATGGTACATACCAATAACGCAATCCACAATAGCCCTGTGTGGGACTGAAGCTACTGATAGCAACCATGCTTGACATGGTACATACCAATTACGCAATCTACAATAGTCTTGTGGGACTGAAGCTACTGATAGCAACCATGCTTGACATGGTACATACCAATAACGCAATCCACAATATTCTTGTGGGACTGAAGCTACTGATAGCAACCATGCCTGACATGGTACATACCAATAACGCAATCCACAATAGCCCTGTGGGACCGAAGCTACTGATAGCAACCATGCCTGATATGGTACATACCAATAACGCAATCCACAATAGTCCTGTGAGACTGAAGCTACTGATAGCAACAATGCCTGACAAGGTACATACCAGTAACGCAATCCACAATAGTCCTGTGGGACTGAAGCTACTGATAGCAACAATGCCTGACATGAAACATACCAATAACGCAATCCACAATAGTCCTGTGGGACTGAAGCTACTGATAGCAACAATGCCTGACATGGTACATACCAATAACGCAATCCACAATAGTCTTCTGGGACTGAAGCTACTGATAGCAACAATGCCTTACATGGTACATACCAATAACGCAATCCACAATAGTCCTGTGGGACTGAAGCTACTGATAGCAACAATGCCTGACATGCTACATACCAATAACGCAATCCAAAATAGTCCTGTGGGACTGAAGCTACTGATAGCAACAATGCCTGACATGGTTCATACCAATAACGAAATCCACAATAGTCTTGTGGGACTGAAGTTACTGATAGCAACAATGCCTTACATGGTACATACCAATAACGCAGTCAACAATAGTCCTGTGGGACTGAAGCTACTGAAAGCAAACATGCCTTACGTAGTGCATTATCCCATTAAGACTAATTGCAATTATTCTTTTGTCAATAGTTCAGGGGCTAAACAAAGGATTTGAAAATACCATTAACGCAATAAACAATAGTCATGTTTTACAGAAGCTACTGATAGCGACATAGTAGTAGACTCAATAAACTATTGACATTTCTGCAGAAGCTACTGGTAAGGACCACGCCTTTGGCAGTACATGCAATGATTGATTTAATCAACTATCGTCCAGGGGGATAGAAGCTACTGATAGCGACATAGTAGTAGACTCAATAAACTATTGACATTTCTGCAGAAGCTACTGGTAAGGACCACGCCTTTGGCAGTACATGCAATGATTGATTTAATCAACTATCGTCCAGGGGGATGGAAGCTACTGATAGCGACATAGTAGTAGACTCAATAAACTATTGACATTTCTGCAGAAGCCACTGGTAAGGACCACGCCTTTGGCAGTACATGCAATGATTGATTTAATCAACTATCGTCCAGGGGGATAGAAGCTACTGATAGCGACATAGTAGTAGACTCAATAAACTATTGACATTTCTGCAGAAGCTACTGGTAAGGACCACGCCTTTGGCAGTACATGCAATGATTGATTTAATCAACTATCGTCCAGGGGGATAGAAGCTACTGATAGCGACATAGTAGTAGACTCAATAAACTATTGACATTTCTGCAGAAGCCACTGGATAGGACCACACCTTTGGCAGTACATAAATTGATTGATTTAATCAACAATCGTCCAGGGGGATAGAAGCTACTGATAGCGACATAGTAGTAGACTCAATAAACTATTGACATTTCTGCAGAAGCCACTGGAAAGGACCACGCCTTTGGCAGTACATAAAATGATTGATTTAATCAACTATCGTCCAGGGGGATAGAAGCTACTGATAGCGACATAGTAGTAGACTCAATAAACTATTGACATTTCTGCAGAAGCTACTGGTAAGGACCACGCCTTTGGCAGTACATGCAATGATTGATTTAATCAACTATCGTCCAGGGGGATAGAAGCTACTGATAGCGACATAGTAGTAGACTCAATAAACTATTGACATTTCTGCAGAAGCCACTGGTAAGGACCACGCCTTTGGCAGTACATGCAATGATTGATTTAATCAACTATCGTCCAGGGGGATAGAAGCTACTGATAGCGACATAGTAGTAGACTCAATAAACTATTGACATTTCTGCAGAAGCTACTGGTAAGGACCACGCCTTTGGCAGTACATGCAATGATTGAATTAATCAACTATCGTCCAGGGGGATAGAAGCTACTGATAGCGACATAGTAGTAGACTCAATAAACTATTGACATTTCTGCAGAAGCTACTGGTAAGGACCACGCCTTTGGCAGTAAATGCAATGATTGATTTAATCAACTATCGTCCTTGGGGAATGGAAGCTACTGATAGCGACATAGTAGTAGACTCAATAAACTATTGACATTTCTGCAGAAGCTACTGGTAAGGACCACGCCTTTGGCAGTACATGCAATGATTGATTTAATCAACTATCGTCCAGGGGGATAGAAGCTACTGATAGCGACATAGTAGTAGACTCAATAAACTATTGACATTTCTGCAGAAGCTACTGGTAAGGACCACGCCTTTGGCAGTACATGCAATGATTGATTTAATCAACTATCGTCCAGGGGGATAGAAGCTACTGATAGCGACATAGTAGTAGACTCAATAAATTATTGACATTTCTGCAGACGCTACTGGTAAGGACCACGCCTTTGGCAGTACATGCAATGATTGATTTAATCAACTATCGTCCAGGGGGATAGAAGCTACTGATAGCGACATAGTAGTAGACTCAATAAACTATTGACATTTCTGCAGATGCTACTGGTAAGGACCACGCCTTTGGCAGTACATGCAATGATTGATTTAATCAACTATCGTCCTAGGGGATAGAAGCTACTGATAGCGACATAGTAGTAGACTCAATAAACTATTGACATTTCTGCAGAAGCTACTGGTAAGGACCACGCCTTTGGCAGTACATGCAATGATTGATTTAATCAACTATCGTCCAGGGGGATAGAAGCTACTGATAGCGACATAGTAGTAGACTCAATAAACTATTGACATTTCTGCAGAAGCTACTGGTAAGGACCACGCCTTTGGCAGTACATGCAATGATTGATTTAATCAACTATCGTCCAGGGGGATAGAAGCTACTGATAGCGACATAGTAGTAGACTCTATAAACTATTGACATTTCTGCAGAAGCTACTGGTAAGGACCACGCCTTTGGCAGTACATGCAATGATTATTTAATCAACTATCGTCCAGGGGGATAGAAGCTACTGATAGCGACATAGTAGTAGACTCAATAAACTATTGACATTTCTGCAGAAGCTACTGGTAAGGACCACGCCTTTGGCAGTACATGCAATGATTGATTTAATCAACTATCGTCCAGGGGGATAGAAGCTACTGATAGCGACATAGTAGTAGACTCAATAAACTATTGACATTTCTGCAGAAGCTACTGGTAAGGACCGAGTACATGCAATGATTGATTTAATCAACTATCGTCCAGGGGGATAGAAGCTACTGATAGCGACATAGTAGTAGACTCAATAAACTATTGACATTTCTGCAGAAGCCACTGGTAAGGACCACGCCTTTGGCAGTACATGCAATGATTGATTTAATCAACTATCGTCCAGGGGGATAGAAGCTACTGATAGCGACATAGTAGTAGACTCAATAAACTATTGACATTTCTGCAGAAGCTACTGGTAAGGACCACGCCTTTGGCAGTACATGCAATGATTGATTTAATCAACTATCGTCCAGGGGGATAGAAGCTACTGATAGCGACATAGTAGTAGACTCAATAAACTATTGACATTTCTGCAGAAGCTACTGGTAAGGACCACGCCTTTGGCAGTACATGCAAGATTGATTTAATCAACTATCGTCCAGGGGGATAGAAGCTACTGATAGCGACAAAGTAGTAGACTCAATAAACTATTGACATTTCTGCAGAAGCCACTAATAAGGACCACGCCTTTGGCAGTACATGCAATGATTGATTTAATCAACTATCGTCCAGGGGGATAGAAGCTACTGATAGCGACATAGTAGTAGACTCAATAAACTATTGACATTTCTGCAGAAGCCACTGGTAAGGACCACGCCTTTGGCAGTACATGCAATGATTGATTTAATCAACTATCGTCCAGGGGGATAGAAGCTACTGATAGCGACATAGTAGTAGACTCAATAAACTATTGACATTTCTGCAGAAGCCACTGGTAAGGACCACGCCTTTGGCAGTACATGCAATGATTGATTTAATCAACTATCGTCCAGGGGGATAGAAGCTACTGATAGCGACATAGTAGTAGACTCAATAAACTATTGACATTTCTGCAGAAGCTACTGGTAAGGACCACGCCTTTGGCAGTACATGCAATGATTGATTTAATCAACTATCGTCCAGGGGGATAGAAGCTACTGATAGCGACATAGTAGTAGACTCAATAAACTATTGACATTTCTGCAGAAGCTACTGGTAAGGACCACGCCTTTAGCAGTACATGCAAGATTGATTTAATCAACTATCGTCCAGGGGGATAGAAGCTACTGATAGCGACAAAGTAGTAGACTCAATAAACTATTGACATTTCTGCAGAAGCCACTAATAAGGACCACGCCTTTGGCAGTACATGCAATGATTGATTTAATCAACTATCGTCCAGGGGGATAGAAGCTACTGATAGCGACATAGTAGTAGACTCAATAAACTATTGACATTTCTGCAGAAGCTACTGGTAAGGACCACGCCTTTGGCAGTACATGCAATGATTGATTTAATCAACTATCGTCCAGGGGGATAGAAGCTACTGATAGCGACATAGTAGTAGACTCAATAAACTATTGACATTTCTGCAGAAGCTACTGGTAAGGACCACGCCTTTGGCAGTACATGCAATGATTGATTTAATCAACTATCGTCCAGGGGGATAGAAGCTACTGATAGCGACATAGTAGTACGACTCAATACACTATTGACATTTCTTCAGAAGCCACTGGTAAGGACCACGCCTTTGGCAGTACATGCAATGATTGATTTAATCAACTATCGTCCAGGGGGATAGAAGCTACTGATAGCGACATAGTAGTAGACTCAATAAACTATTGACATTTCTGCAGAAGCCTACTGGTAAGGACCACGCCTTTGGCAGTACATGCAATGATTGATTTAATCAACTATCGTCCAGGGGATAGAAGCTACTGATAGCGACATAGTAGTAGACTCAATAAACTATTGACATTTCTGCAGAAGCTACTGGTAAGGACCACGCCTTTGGCAGTACATGCAATGATTGATTTAATCAACTATCGTCCAGGGGGATAGAAGCTACTGATAGCGACATAGTAGTAGACTCAATAAACTATTGACATTTCTGCAGAAGCTACTGGTAAGGACCACGCCTTTGGCAGTACATGCAATGATTGATTTAATCAACTATCGTCCAGGGGGATAGAAGCTACTGATAGCGACATAGTAGTAGACTCAATAACTATTGACATTTCTGCAGAAGCTACTGGTAAGGACCACGCCTTTGGCAGTACATGCAATGATTGATTTAATCAACTATCGTCCAGGGGGATAGAAGCTACTGATAGCGACATAGTAGTAGACTCAATAAACTATTGACATTTCTGCAGAAGCTACTGGTAAGGACCACGCCTTTGGCAGTACATGCAATGATTGATTTAATCAACTATCGTCCAGGGGGATAGAAGCTACTGATAGCGACATAGTAGTAGACTCAATAAACTATTGACATTTCTGCAGAAGCTACTGGTAAGGACCACGCCTTTGGCAGTACATGCAATGATTGATTTAATCAACTATCGTCCAGGGGGATAGAAGCTACTGATAGCGACATAGTAGTAGACTCAATAAACTATTGACATTTCTGCAGAAGCTACTGGTAAGGACCACGCCTTTGGCAGTACATGCAATGATTGATTTAATCAACTATCGTCCAGGGGGATAGAAGCTACTGATAGCGACATAGTAGTAGACTCAATAAACTATTGACATTTCTGCAGAAGCTACTGGTAAGGACCACGCCTTTGGCAGTACATGCAATGATTGATTTAATCAACTATCGTCCAGGGGGATAGAAGCTACTGATAGCGACATAGTAGTAGACTCAATAAACTATTGACATTTCTGCAGAAGCTACTGGTAAGGACCACGCCTTTGGCAGTACATGCAATGATTGATTTAATCAACTATCGTCCAGGGGGATAGAAGCTACTGATAGCGACATAGTAGTAGACTCAATAAACTATTGACATTTCTGCAGAAGCTACTGGTAAGGACCACGCCTTTGGCAGTACATGCAATGATTGATTTAATCAACTATCGTCCAGGGGGATAGAAGCTACTGATAGCGACATAGTAGTAGACTCAATAAACTATTGACATTTCTGCAGAAGCCACTGGTAAGGACCACGCCTTTGGCAGTACATGCAATGATTGATTTAATCAACTATCGTCCAGGGGGATAGAAGCTACTGATAGCGACATAGTAGTAGACTCAATAAACTATTGACATTTCTGCAGAAGCCACTGGTAAGGACCACGCCTTTGGCAGTACATGCAATGATTGATTTAATCAACTATCGTCCAGGGGGATAGAAGCTACTGATAGCGACATAGTAGTAGACTCAATAAACTATTGACATTTCTGCAGAAGCCACTGGTAAGGACCACGCCTTTGGCAGTACATGCAATGATTGATTTAATCAACTATCGTCCAGGGGGATAGAAGCTACTGATAGCGACATAGTAGTAGACTCAATAAACTATTGACATTTCTGCAGAAGCTACTGGTAAGGACCACGCCTTTGGCAGTACATGCAATGATTGATTTAATCAACTATCGTCCAGGGGGATAGAAGCTACTGATAGCGACATAGTAGTAGACTCAATAAACTATTGACATTTCTGCAGAAGCTACTGGTAAGGACCACGCCTTTGGCAGTACATGCAATGATTGATTTAATCAACTATCGTCCAGGGGGATAGAAGCTACTGATAGCGACATAGTAGTAGACTCAATAAACTATTGACATTTCTCAGAAGCTACTGGTAAGGACCACGCCTTTGGCAGTACATGCAATGATTGATTTAATCAACTATCGTCCAGGGGGATAGAAGCTACTGATAGCGACATAGTAGTAGACTCAATAAACTATTGACATTTCTGCAGAAGCCACTAGTAAGGACCACGCCTTTGGCAGTACATGCAATGATTGATTTAATCAACTATCGTCCAGGGGATAGAAGCTACTGATAGCGACATAGTAGTAGACTCAATAAACTATTGACATTTCTGCAGAAGCCACTGGTAAGGACCACGCCTTTGGCAGTACATGCAATGATTGATTTAATCAACTATCGTCCAGGGGGATAGAAGCTACTGATAGCGACATAGTAGTAGACTCAATAAACTATTGACATTTCTGCAGAAGCCAACTGGTAAGGACCACGCCTTTGGCAGTACATGCAATGATTGATTTAATCAACTATCGTCCAGGGGGATAGAAGCTACTGATAGCGACATAGTAGTAGACTCAATAAACTATTGACATTTCTGCAGAAGCTACTGGTAAGGACCACGCCTTTGGCAGTACATGCAATGATTGATTTAATCAACTATCGTCCAGGGGGATAGAAGCTACTGATAGCGACATAGTAGTAGATTCAATAAACTATTGACATTTCTGCAGAAGCTACTGGTAAGGACCACGCCTTTGGCAGTAAATGCAATGATTGATTTAATCAACTATCGTCCTTGGGGAATGGAAGCTACTGATAGCGACATAGTAGTAGATTCAATAAACTATTGACATTTCTGCAGAAGCTACTGGTAAGGACCACGCTTTGGCAGTAAATGCAATGATTGATTTAATCAACTATCGTCCCTTGGGGAATGGAAGCTACTGATAGCGACATAGTAG
>CM061535.1:124145579-124290063 GCA_030545055.2 Neoaliturus tenellus | reverse complement strand
GCACCACAAAAAACAAGAAGCACAAAAACACCAAAATACATCATCAATAATACAACAAATCATGTCTGTCATATCACAATGTAGAGGATAAGGTTTTATTTTACAAGTATACTAAACACAAAACGCTATAATAACGGTTTACCTAGGGATATATTGTTAGAGATAAACATATCAAACCAGAAAACCAAAAGAAGAGAACACAAAAAATCTGAAAAAAAACACTCTAGCATTCCATAAAACAACTTATGGTTCAAACGTCTGAACAGAATACATTCTGTAGCCACAATATACTATTTTATTGCTAATACATAAAACTAGCTTCATATAACATACTAGCTCTACACCGTGACGTGGCAGCCATATTCGGGCCCGACAATGTCAACAGAGAGAATAGTTTCGGTGGTATTCAATCACATGACTAACGCTACCACAAAGGGTGTCTTGAGGAGCAAAGGAGCAAACGTCCAAATATTAAACCCTAATCTGAAAAGAATTAAGTAACAAACCAAATTAAAAAAGGATTAAATACTGATTGTCGAACTCAAAATAAAATCAACTTTTTAGTTTTGAAAACTAGTGGTAAATTTTACTGTATTAATTTATTTATGTATTTGAGGATTTTATCTTCATCAGAGGCACTTTGCTGAAGTGATCACAAACGATTTTTGGGTGCAAACTCATACAGTAGGGGGAACCCGGGGAAGCGAAAATTCTGAACAAAAGACAAAGAGAACCATTAAGCATAGGCGTCATTTGGGGGGTGCAAGGGGGCAGTCCCCCCAATAATATGGTAAAATTGTAAAAAATTCAAAATTTTACTACAAAATGAAAGTTATTGAGTTGGGCTTCTTTATGTGGCCTGCATTTGCTAAAGCACAATAGTAAACGGGAGGAGGTCTCATTGTAGTAGTGAGATACCTTAAATTACTCTGAATACAGTATTTATAATTAACATATTTGCTTTTTATAGCAAAACAGTTCCTACCTATAGCCTGGATTTTCATGGCTTAAACGTAGAATTTCAAACTTTTCAGGTCATCTATATAAATAATTTAAACTTATAAACTTTGTGGGTAAATAAACTTGAACATTTTTATGTGTCTTAATTGAATTGAAATTTATGTTCAAAAGTTAAATAAATCAAATTGATTTATACTTTTCGGTTACATATTATATAAACTGTACCGTTCCTAACAATCGAGAGTAGAACACTATTGCATTTCATTACACCATTTTATCAATGAAGGTACACACCGTTCCAATATTGTCAAGGGAATTGCTTTTCGTATATTTTTTTTATTGTGTAATTAAATTATTTGTTAGATTGATAACCAAAATGAAAAACGTACATGACTGGCTGCAGCCAAAATGAAATCCATTTGATTTCATTCGTTCATTAGTAATTTTATTTGGAAAGAGCTATGTTTTACATTACATTAGAACAATAAATATGAACAAAAAGAACCCTAATCAATAACTAACTTACTGTAATTAATATATACATTTTAATCAATTCTTTCAGTCATTGATAATTAATGTTGATCACTATTTAAATAAATATAGCTATCCCTCTTTAGAGATGAGGGATGATAACTTAATCAAGACAAAAAGAACTTTACATTCATTACCCGAATAATGCGTATCGAACGAAGCTCTTTGAACATTTCTGCCATATTTAAACTTAAAATCATATTTCTAAGGAATGGTTTATAACTACGTAGACTAACTAAATAAAATGAGTCGAAATTAGGATTCTGAAGGACTTTGATGACACCATATATATAAATTTTATATCCTCGACAGTAGAAAAAATATGACCTCGATAACCTTAGTTCTAGTATGAGAATGGCCTTTAGGTCGTTAAATAAATTTAAATTTTGAAGGGTTTAACTTATTTAGCACCCTAGCATACTAAGAAGTATTTTTTACGAAACCTTTACCAGTTTAACCTGCAGCAAGTTGATGAGTTGTCTGTATGCAGGCATCGTGGCATCATTAGCCTAGGCGAACGTACTCCCGCTACCCCCCATCTACCCTGCATCTCCTCTTTAACTGCTACTTACATATTAATCCACGACTAGCACCCTTAGCAGTATCCTTCCACCCCTACTGACCTGTCCAACTCACAAACCCGCATTGTTATTCCGAGATCAGGAGTGGAGGACTCATTTCTTTAATTACCTGCCACTTTTATTCTGACATTTACATTATATAAAGGAATGTTTAAAACTAAACAAATCTGTCTTTGGCCAATGAGGTTGAAATAATTACAATCTTGACATTACAGAGGCTTTTAAGTCCCGGACGGCTCTTTAGTGTCACATAAAAGCGAGACTGGTTCGTAATTATATTTGTAATTATATCTGTAATTATATTCGCATTATAAAAATAAATCGAAAATATTCATTAAAAGTCTTTTGATTTCAGATTCGCTAAGCTTCTGTCCACCATTTTGTGTTTTACATTTAACTTCTCTTAATCTCTGTAACAAATTGTTGCATTTAGTTCTTGTTTTACATGGACATTTCACATAAATGGCAATTAACAAGATATCTATTTTCCATGTGTATTTTCAAAATGGCGGACATCTTCGATCTTAAAAATGAAATATCTTAGAACCGGAAAATTTTTATGAATGTTGGCAAACACAAAATAGTTGGAAACTGTAATTATCTAAACAATGATACCAAGTTCATAAAGATCGAACAACAAATTGCGGAGTATATGAGATTAATTTGTCTTATGTAAAATTTTCGCTGAATAACAATTGCATATTTTGATATTTTTATAGGTCATATCGCACTAACTCCGTCATTTGTTGTTCGATCTTTATGATCTTGATTTCATCGATTAGATTAGATTTTCTTTTTAAGATCGAAAATGGAACCCATTTTGAAAATACACATAGAAAATATTTATGGTATTCATTGTGACCCTGGATTGGAATATATTAATAATTAAATAAAATTACCTTGTTCAATCACTGGTTATCAAAAGACAACATGTTTTGTTCCTTAGAACCTCATCAGGTTCAAAGTATGCAACTACCACATAATCCAATGTATTATTACATTGTGGTTTGTCAAATGATTCAATAAAAGGTTGTCCCAGTCACTAAAACTAAAAGTTGTCACAATGATAAAATTAATAAAACAGAATAAAACTGATTAAAATTGTACTTACTCTGGCCAACACCTCACTCTTATAACAAACTAGATAATACTGACTAAGGTCTTGTCTTCTTCTTCTTCTTCTTATTATTATTTTCTCCAATGCCAACTATGTTGATGTTCTTCTTACTTTCACTGTAGACTTTTAGCATTTTTGTTTGTCTATGTATGTATCTAAATATAATATATTTGATTTAAAAGAAGTTTGATAATTGAGGATGTTGTTGTGATCAGTCTTTTTTGCAAAAGAGATGCTAATGTAGATATCACAAAAATCTTCAACCGAAATAACACAACAGTTGCTCATTCGGTCAACAACACCTTACAAAAGTTTTTCCATAGTACCAAACGAGTCACCACAAACAACTATGAAAAATCAGGCATCTACAAAATTAACTGCGACGACTGTCCAAAATATTACATTGGTCAAACTGGAAGATCCTTCAACCAAAGATTTAAATAACACATAGACTACGTAAGAGACTTCACCATCAACAATCCTCGTATGCAGAACATTTAGTATCAGAACGCCATACCTATACATCAATCAAGAAAAACATGGAAATAATTGAGATTTTACCAAAAAGCTTTACGCTTGATGTAAAAGAAGAATTCACCATCTTCAAAGCAAAAAAAGACCGATCCCAACAACGTCCTCAATAATCAAACTTCTCTTAAATCCTATACTATAATACGAGCAATGTCTGAAGGGATGTGTGTTCCATGATCTCGAAATCTAGCTGTTATATGTTGCTTAAACTTTGCATTTAAGAGTGTTTTGGTCCAAAAATAAGCTTAGGAACATCTTCGATCCCAGGAAAAATCGAATTTGGTCTAAATATAGGTTCAAAAATCTTAATTTTTAACATTGGTCTTATGGGTTGCTATTTTGGTAATGGAATAACAACGAAAGGTATACAAAAATAAAGAACAGTAATGTTAAACAGACCTTTTGAAACAGCTATTAACTGTAAAGAGGTATAGTTGGCTGTTGGTGGAAATTTAATAGCTTTATTACTATGACAGTATATCAAAACTGAATTAAAACCAACGAGCAAGGCTCGGTTAACCTGGTACTTTAATATTTGATACATACATAGACAAACAAAAATGCAAAGAAGTGTAAAGTGAAAGTAAGAAGAACATCAACATAGATGGCATCGGAGAAAATAATAATAATAAGAAGAAGACAACGCCTTAAATGAATCAGTATTATCTAGTTTGTGATAAGAGTGATGTGATGACCAGCCCAAGTACAATTTTAATCAGTTTATTCTGTTTTATTAATTTTATCATTATGAAAACTTTTAGTTTTAGTGACTGGGACAACCTTTTATTGAATCATTTGACAAACCACAATGTAATAATACATTGGATTATGTGGTAGTTGCATACTATGAACCTGACGAAGTTCCAAGGAACGAAACATGTCGTCTTTTGATAACCAGTGATTGGACAAGGTAATTTTATTTCATTATTAAAATATTTATATTTTTTTGAAAATTGACATTTATGGTTAGGTCTGTGCAAAATATGAACTTACTACAACAATTCGTTACATAAATGAAAATTATTTAGTGTAAAACACACACAACATGGCGGATAGCGGCTTAACGAAGACGAAATAGAAAAAAAAAATTACTGAGCATTTTCGATTTATTTTTATGTGTAGAATGCGGATATCAAGTCTTGTATTTTTTTACACCCAGTATAAAATACTAAGATGCCTTATGCGAGAGGCAGACCACTACCAGGTAAACGAAATATGAAATATGAGCATAGGTCCTCTGATAACAGAAAACATAGTGAATGAAACTACACATAAAAAAAAAAAAAACAGAAATGAGACACAAGTATAGGCCTAATAATATCCTTTAAAATATTAAAATAGGTCTAAAAAGTCTTTAAATATTCATGAATTAACTAAGGTCTTAGGGAGAATTTTAATACAGCATTCCCTTAAAAAAATTGTTTGACATAACTTTAGAGGCATTATATGGAGTTTATTCAGCAGCGTATTGCTATTTAAAACAATCCACTTTTGTAGAACCATGATTATGACATCTGTTTAGACCCATACGGACGTCGAGAGCATTTTTAACCCGAATCTTAACGTCATTTTACTTTCTCCCCCTATACCATAGTATATGGAGAAAGTATTGTTTTCGTCAAAATTTTCGAATTTGAGTTGTTGGTGGATTTATCCATTTTGGTTCCCCCTGAGTCTAAAAAAGTGGTTTTCGGAGTGATGTGTGTGTGTGTGTGTGTGTGTGTGTGTGTGTGTGTGTGTGTGTGTGTGTGTCAGGATGTATACAGAGCTAGAGAATGCCCCAATGGTCCGATTTTGGTGAAATTTGGTACGTAGGTCCAAACCCACGATAATTCCAGGCGTTTTTTTTCATTTTTTTTTTGAATTTTTGATTTTTAAGGGTAGTTTACCCCCAAAAACCCTCAAAAATCGTCAAAAATCAAAATTTCTCAAAAACGGCTCTAACGATTTTGATTAAAATTTTGTGGTCAATTAAGTTTAAAATGGTGAATAAAATGACACCACCCGCATCTCCGAGAAAATGCGCGTTCAAAAGTTATGGAGTAAAAAGTGTTTCAAAAATCAATTTTTTGAATTTTCAAAATAGCTGTTGTCTCGAAATAAACTTTTACTTATCACCATTAAATAGAGCTCAAAAAACTAAATAATCCAGTATTTTAAATTATTGCTCTACGTCAAGTGGTTGCGGAGAAATTTCAATTTTTCGTTTAGCGGTAAACGCAGTACGTTGTTAATGCTCAGCTAGTAGCTATCTGACTGAGTCATCAAGACATTAATGTTTGTAGCTTTTATAACACCTTTTTTATATTGTTGGGAGAAAGTATGTGTCAGTTAACTGATACCGTTTATCTTATGAGACAGAAAACTCGTCCGTATGGATATAGAAGCTCTCATTTTAAGTATATATTGTTAATGGTGGGTAATTCAAGCAGCTGTTCAACGTACATGATAACTAAAACGTTTTTGCCGTCATTATAGAACGGGTCCTAGCTTTTTTCGATAGCACCTCGAACATGTTATTTACTAACAATTAACTCAACAATGCTATACTATTAGCTTTATCGATTGCAATACCAGCAGCTGGTTAGCTTTGGCCTATCTAATATTTATTGCAGTCACTACAGTGTATTTTTTAGTCCTCACCTAAATCAAATTCATTGTCATGAGCTTTTTGTTTTATAAAATATTTTGTTATTATTTTGAAAATATTCGTCCATATGATGCTTGGTCAGATAATGAGCAATATTTTAATAATAATATCAGCACCCTTAATAATCCTCTTTAGTTCTATAGATTTAAAATTCAATAAATATAAATATTTGAATTTGAACAAAGGCGGTTTTTGTTTCTTGAGCCGTGACGTTTTGCCCACCATGTGTGATGTCACGTCTCATTTGTTATAGTGTTGTTTTTTTTCTGGTTAGTGTTTTCTGTATGCTGTCATTCTGGAATATTCGGTGTTGTTTTCTTCTTTTCACCAGCTGTGACGCAACGTCCTGAAAAGATCATAGGTGCCGTTGGTGAACGTAACCGCAAGACGTACAATTTTGTCGCACTGTCTCTCAAAAGAAATTTTATCAATTTAGACCTTTTCTACCAGTGATTTTTGTGCTGTAATGCGGTGATTTAAACCTCCCAACGCATCATTTTGGGGTCCAGCTGGGGACTTGGTCCCACCGACAATGCCATGCAGATGATGGTTCCGGCCTGGTCCGTCCGCCTGCCCACCTAGGGGACATACATGGCCTTGGTCCCCACTTGCCGGAGCTGCAGGCCGACGCTCTTCTTTCCAGTGCCATGACGCCATAAACGAACTACTGTGATATGCCACTCCACCAATGAACTGTGATATTTTGTTATTTATGTGTGACAGTATTTGTTTATTTATTTATTTGTAGTCTCTATGTTAGGTCAGTATCCCATTAGGAGCCCGCCCTGCGCCACAGGTCTCCGGGTGGAATTAATTTTTGTCAACCTCAAAATTCGGCACGCCAATTCTTTTGTGTATTTTGTGTTTGTAAATTGTTATGTTTATTTATTGAAATTTATTTGTTGTTATTTATTTATTTATTTAATTTATCAATGCCAATTTTAAGGTTAAAGTTTCAGAAGGGGGAATTTTTTTAATTACCGTTGTTTTTGAATTTTGAATATCGATATTCTGGTTGGCCAACCTTGGTGACATTGACTTCTGGAAAAATCTTTTGTTATCAAATTTATCACTGTGGACCTTTGATGTTCCCGATTTTGCTCTGTTTTGCTGTTGTTAATTTTGCTGTTAACTTTGGGAAAAAATTAAATTGCTGGTTCCACAAGTTTGTTTTTTTGTTCTGAACTCCTGAGAGCGTTGGTGAGCCCCTCCCGTGGAGCGCCTTGGGCAAACACGTTTCCAAAGGTCGGGTGCGCTTCCGCGGGGGTGCGGTTCAGATGGTAGCAGAGCGTGGTTGGTTCTGAAGTGTAGTCTCGGAGGGGTTGTGTTAGTTTGGTGTGTGTGAGTGTATGTATGTGTGTGTGCGTGGTTCTTCATTTTGGTGGAGTGTGTGTGTGGCGAGTGGGATAGCGTCTTCTGTTGGACCCCGGAATGGTTGCGTAGGAATTTTCGCCCAGACACCTTAGGAGGTTAAGGATTTTGTGCAATTGTGTTGTGTTGCTGTGTTTTTGTGTGGCAGCTGGCTGAGGACACGATGTCGGGAATTGTCCCGGAACACCTGCGGAAGGGTGAGCTGATTTTTGAGGTTCTGTCACGTGGGGAAGCCCCTGCTCCAGATGTGAGAAGTCTGCGAAGTCAGGTCTGAGGCATTCTTGGACAGGCTCAAAGTTGGCCTGTTGGCCTCAAGTCGGAGGATGAGTTGGAAGTGTGTAGGGAGCGGGTGGAGGAGTTGAGTGGTGAGCTTGAGGGCTGGAGTGAGTTGCCCTCGGGCAGGTCAAAAGTCTCGCTCCTCACTCAGCTGCTCCACTGGCAAACCAGGTTGAGTCTGTTGGCAGGGGTCCCGGATCTTGAGCCGACGGATAAGACCTGGGTGGAGGGTAGGTGTGCTGAATTTGAACAAGTCATTGACCGCCTGCGGTCTGCTGGTGTTGTGAAGAGTGTCGTGGAAGCTCTCGAGCGCGCTGCGGCGGGGTCTGCTGGGGGGGAGACTGGTGTTGTGGGGGCTGGACCGGTCGGGGGGTCCGTGGCCTCCGTTCCTCCTGCGGCTGCCCAGGAGGTGGTCCACGGGATGGATGGAGTGTTGCGGGTGCCTGCCCTGTTCCTCGCTCCCGCGGCGTCTGTCGCCACACCGGTGGCTTCCGTTGCGGATGCGTCGCAAAGGGGTTTTTGCGGTGCCTTTGCGAAATTGCCTCATCCTCTCTCCTCCGCCTTGCAGGACCTTCGACCAGTTGACGGACTGGATGTGGAGGCACTGATCAAGTTCCTGGGAAAGGTTTTGAGAATCAAGGAACATCCAGGCATCTCAGATATCATGCTGTTGGAGCTTCTTGCTCCGCTTTGCAGGAAGCCGTTGAGTGACAGATTGGTAGACTGCCTCAAGCGCCAAACGAGCTTTGATTTCTTTCATGCTGATGTGTTGAGTTTCTTCGTCCCTTTCCAAGTCATGGAAAGACTGAAGGTTGAGAGAGTTTTCCGCCCGCAGGCACCCAACGAGTCCCTCAGCCAGTTTGCAAATGACATACGCATGGTGGGGCGAGTGTTGCGGTTGGACCTTACCGAGACTCAGCTGGTGGACATCATTCTCGTGGGTCTCAATGCTGGGGAGAGATCCCGGCTGGTTTTTGCTCCAAGACCATCTTCCTTCGCGGACCTGGATAGGTTGTCTATCCTCTCACGCACTGTCCAGGCCGCTGATTCTCAAAGGGCCCAGTCCCTGGGGCATCTTCCCCGGAGAGGACCCGGTGTCGCGGCGGCTTCTGTCGGGGTATCCCACGTGTCTCCCACCAATGAGCAGCAGAGGCGTGTTCCTACCTGTTGGGAATGCGGTGGTATTGGTCACGTCAGACGTGACTGTCAACAAGGAAGAAGGAATGCTAACCTTCCAAAAAACTTGTGAGGACCCGGGGGTTCTTGTCACGGGAGTCCCGGGGAATAAGGTAAAAGATGATGTTAAGATTTTTTCTAAGACTTCTAGTGGAATGCTGCAAAAGGGGTTCAAAGAGGTAGTTAGAACTGATTTTGCTGAGAAGGAGCCTCTGTTGCGGGGGATGCGTGGGGTTGCCTCGATGGGGGTCAAAGCGGCACGCTCAGTCTGCCCTCGCCTGAACATCTTAGCTGGAGACACGGTGCAGAAGGCCCTTGTGGATTCTGGAGCCGCCCGTTGTCTAATCTCCCTTGCGTTTTATGAAGAATTATTTTCTGGAGGTTTCATCAGGCAGACTGAGCCAAACTCTTCTATATGCTGGACTGCTTCTAAATCACCTCTTGTCATCAATTGCGAAGCTCAAATCAAAATAAAGATTGAGCATTTTTCCTGGGTGTGGAGCTTTCTTGTGGCTAAGGACCTTTGCTTTCCAATCATCCTGGGAGCGGATTTCATCAAACACACTGGCCTAATTTTGGATTTAGGTCGAGGTCAGTGTTACTTTCGGTTTTCCAGAAGAGTGTCCATTCCTTTTGCTGATGAGGTCTTGAGTGCGGCTGCTGCTGTTGAGCCTGAGACAGAGAATGGTACCAAGACCGATCCTTTAGGGCATCTAGCTCCGACGGAGGCTGAGGCAATCAGGGATCTTTGCAAGCTTTTCCCTGAGGTGCTTACGCCAAGGTTGGGGGCTACCAATCTGCTGGAATATGAAATTCGTCTCACGGACACTCGTCCTGTACGTTCTCATCCGTACAAGTTAGCTCCACCCAAAATGGAATCTCTCAGAGGCATCATTGATGACCTGCTCAAAAATGGGGTCATCGAACCTTCCAATTCCAGCTATGCCAGTCCAGCATTTCTTGTCCCGAAACCAAATGGAAAGTCTCGTATGGTTATCGATTATCGCAAGCTCAACGCCAAAGTTGAAATCGACTCCGTCCCTCTCCCCGACCTGCATTCTGCTTTCGACTGGTTCGGTAAGGCCAAGTATTTCTCTGTGTTTGATCTCAATCAGGCTTATCACCAAATTCCATTGAAGGTGGAGTCCCGACCTCTCACTGCCTTCTGTGTTCCGTGGAACTTGTATCAGTTCACACGAGTCCCCATGGGCTTAGCTGTGGGAGCTCAAACCCTCACCCGACTTCTTGATTCCATTTTTCACGATGTGAAGTTCAAGTTTGTGTTCAATTACAAGAACGACCTTCTTGTTTACAGTGAGAGTTTTGAGGACCACCTTGTTCATCTGGAGGAAGTTATGACTCGTTTGCGTAGGGCTGGCCTTACCGTGAATCCGGACAAAGTTAGTTTCGCTCAAGCCGAAATTTCTTTCTTGGGCCATCTGGTCTCCTCCAAGGGCGTCCGCATAGATCCCGCTAGGACTCAAGCCATCCGGGAGTTTCCTCCGCCCAAGGACGCCAAAGGCATTGCTAGGTTTGTTGGCATGGTGAATTTCTATCGACGCTTCATCCCCAATGTTGCGGAGTTGGCCGCACCTTTGAATGCGCTCAGGAAGAAAGGCGCCAAGTTTGAGTGGGGTGAAGCGCAGCGGACGTCCTTTGAGCTCTTGAAGGAGGCGGTGATGCAACCCCCTGTGTTGGCGATGCCGGATTTCAGTCGTAGGTTCATTTTGCAGACGGATGCCTCCTCACAAGCCATTGCGGCCGTGTTATCCCAAGAAGTAGATGGTGTTAGGCAGCCTATCGCTTTCGCCTCTCGAACTTTGACATCTTGCGAGAAGAAAAGTTCTTCTGTATACGAGCTGGAGTGTCTGGCTGTTGTCTTTGGTGTAAACAAGTTCCGAAGGTTCCTTGAACATAAGGAATTTTTGCTGGAGACCGACAACCAGGCACTCTCATGGCTTCTCGCGCACCCTCGCCAGCTCGGGAAAATTGGTCGTTGGGTGGTGCAAATTTCGTCCCTTAAGTTTACCGTCCAACACGTACGAGGCACTCAGAATGTCATTGCAGACACCCTTTCTAGGATGTATCATTCCCCCGACGACCATCTTTCTGATCCGGAGCAGACGGAATGTGCCGTGCTTCTGGAATTTCCTCTGGCCTTTTCGGATATCATTCCCCACCAGTTAAACGATCCTGAGCTGGCTAAAATCATTGGTGAGCTCCAGAATGGGGGAGCCCACCACCCTTATTTTCTGTCCCAGGGTGCCCTCTGCTGTCGAGCTCGGCAACAGGGTAAACCTAAAATTGTGCTGCCAAGTCTTCTTATTCCGATGGTCTTTGAGTATTTTCATTCTTCCCCTGTGGGTGGGCATTTAGGGATCCACAAGACCATCTCCAAGATTAGGGAACTGTTCATCTGGAAGGGTATGGACCGGGACATTGCGGGGCGGGTGCGTTCTTGCCAAACGTGCTCGCTCAGTAAGCCCGCTCAGAATACCAAGTTAGGGTTGTTGTCATCTGAGGTGGCGGAGAGACCTCTGGGGAAGGTTTTCATCGACTATGTTGGGCCTCTCCCACGTAGCAAGTCAGGAAACAATTTCCTGCTTGTTTGTGTGGATGCCTTCTCCAAGTTCTGCTGGCTTTTCCCCTTAAGGAATGCCACTGCTCAGCTCACCGTTCAGGTACTTCGTACCCAACTGTTCCAACACTTTGGGATTCCCGCCACCATAGTTTCCGATAACGGAACCCAATTTGTTTCGCATCTTTTCAAAAGAATGTGCTTTGGGCACGGTATCCGCCATGTGACCACATCCCCTTACTACCCACAGCCTTCACATGCTGAGAGGTTCAACCGAAATCTTCGTTCCGCTCTCATCGCTTTCCATGCTGAAAGACAGACAACCTGGGATCAAGAGCTCCCTTGGATCCAATTCGCTTTCAACACTGCTACCCATGAGAGTCACAAGGCGGTTCCTTTCGAGTTGATGTTTGGCTTCAAACCAAACAACCCCTTGGCAAATGTTTGGAGGATTGGCGACCTTCTGCCACCGCCTGGTACGCCCGATGTCAAGGAAACTTGGCAAGCGGCCAGGCGTAATCTCATTAGGGCTAGAGAACTTGTGAGGAGGAAATATAACCGAGGTAGAGTTGACAACCCCTTCCAGGTGGGGGATCTGGTTTTCTGCAAGGCTCATCCGGCCAGTTCGGCTGTTGACAAGAGAGCCGCCAAGCTGTGTTACAGGTGGACAGGTCCCCACCACATCTTGGAGTTCCTCACTCCTGTGACGGCCCGGCTGGGAGATCCCCAGACCGGAAAGGTTTTGCGAAGGGTGCACATTAGTCATCTTAAGCCTTACCGCGGAAATCCTTAAGTTGCTCGGAAGTCTGTGCGGGAAGTGTGCAGGGCCAGGAAGCCTGATCACCTTTCTGTCCCCTTCACTCTGTTCTGGTTTTTCCCTGTTTCTCTTTTTGCAGGCCTGCACAAAAACTTTGGGTGAGTAGTCCCCTGGTTTTGGGAAAACTTGACGCCCCCGCTTTCAGACTGTCCTGAGCGTTCCTGGTGTGAGTGTTCTTCTAGTTTTGGGGAGAGGTTGTTTGCCTTTTGTTTTGCCGGGTGTTTCCCCTTTTGGAGGGGGAGGTTGAGCCGTGACGTTTTGCCCACCATGTGTGATGTCACGTCTCATTTGTTATAGTGTTGTTTTTTTTTCTGGTTAGTGTTTTCTGTATGCTGTCATTCTGGAATATTCGGTGTTGTTTTCTTCTTTTCACCAGCTGTGACGCAACGTCCTGAAAAAGATCATAGGTGCCGTTGGTGAACGTAACCGCAAGACGTACAATTTTGTCGCACTGTCTCTCAAAAGAAATTTTATCAATTTAGACCTTTTCTACCAGTGATTTTTGTGCTGTAATGCGGTGATTTAAACCTCCCAACGCATCATTTTGGGGTCCAGCTGGGGACTTGGTCCCACCGACAATGCCATGCAGATGATGGTTCCGGCCTGGTCCGTCCGCCTGCCCACCTAGGGGACATACATGGCCTTGGTCCCCACTTGCCGGAGCTGCAGGCCGACGCTCTTCTTTCCAGTGCCATGACGCCATAAACGAACTACTGTGATATGCCACTCCACCAATGAACTGTGATATTTTGTTATTTATGTGTGACAGTATTTGTTTATTTATTTATTTGTAGTCTCTATGTTAGGTCAGTATCCCATTAGGAGCCCGCCCTGCGCCACAGGTCTCCGGGTGGAATTAATTTTTGTCAACCTCAAAATTCGGCACGCCAATTCTTTTGTGTATTTTGTGTTTGTAAATTGTTATGTTTATTTATTGAAATTTATTTGTTGTTATTTATTTATTTATTTAATTTATCAATGCCAATTTTAAGGTTAAAGTTTCAGAAGGGGGAATTTTTTTAATTACCGTTGTTTTTGAATTTTGAATATCGATATTCTGGTTGGCCAACCTTGGTGACATTGACTTCTGGAAAAATCTTTTGTTATCAAATTTATCACTGTGGACCTTTGATGTTCCCGATTTTGCTCTGTTTTGCTGTTGTTAATTTTGCTGTTAACTTTGGGAAAAAATTAAATTGCTGGTTCCACAAGTTTGTTTTTTTGTTCTGAACTCCTGAGAGCGTTGGTGAGCCCCTCCCGTGGAGCGCCTTGGGCAAACACATTTCCAAAGGTCGGGTGCGCTTCCGCGGGGGTGCGGTTCATTCTAAGGACATCAAAACAATAATATCATGGTCCCGGGCTTTTTTAAAACCAGACCATGGCCAAAAGATCACATTAATATACTTTTTTAGTAATGGTCCGTTTAAAAGATGTCCTCCTTCATGTTGGTTTCCTCCAAGATGACTGTAGATGAGGTGAGCTACATCCCATAAGAGCAGTTTCTGAAGAGTTTAAGAAGAGTTTCTGCGACATCCGTGGATGTCGTCACAGAGTTTTTGTTGGTTAAAAAAGTGTTAAAAAACCAACATTTTACTCTTTGTTACCTGCAAGTGTTGCAAACGTTACAGGAAACAACAATCGTTCTCGTTTGCTTTGAAGATTTTTTGTCTCAATTATTATTAAAATGAGGAATTTTAAAGCAAACTAGGGTAGAATTTATGGAATTTGTTTTACCTTGAGTGATAATTTGGTCATTATCTAATGGTTTGTTATTAACTAATAATCCAAATGTAAAATAGAGTAATATGGTGTCTTTACGATAAATATCGTACCCGTGGCAAGACTGCTTCATTCTCTTTTTCAATCAGCTGTGTAATGGTAAATATTATAACGTAACTTGACTTCCGTTTTAGTTTTGACGCTTCATATCCGGAACACAAAAAATATTTATTCAGCTGATCCTAGGAATAAGTTATGCTTTTGAAGTTACAGACCTTGGGTTTCCTCTAAATTTCAATCCCTAAGTCTCACTATAAAAATATTTCAAGCTCGATGTTCAATCATGGTATAGATGTACGTCGTGGTCTGGACGAGGCGTCGCGTCGACGGACGCTGCCAGAGTGTAGAGAGTGGTAAGGCCTACTCGCAAGGTGGACCGTGTGGCTATTTCTGGAGCAAGCGCCGCGCCGTCGTCGCCACGTGCTAACACTTCGGTTGAAATCAATCATGCCGATTGAAAAGAACACATCAGAGGTCGCCTTTAAGGTGGCGACACTCTACCGGACTTTGCTCCGGACCGTACATCAGACTAAACATCGAACCGAACATTGCACCGTATAGGGAGGTAAATTTACTCCAAAAATGTCCCCCACAAAACATCGGACCGGACAAATTCACCGAGCGAGGTGAAGGAAGTTTAGAGGGAGAGGGAGCGCGTGAGTGAGTGAGAGCGCTAGAGGACGTGGTGCAAAGGGAGGAGCGATCCATAGAATTCGGGAAGGCGTACGGAGCAAAATTGACCCTGAAACGTTACCGTACATCGGACCGTACACCGGACCGATCATTTATTTGATGTTTCGCCAGAAATCCGCCTCCAAAGCGCTGGGCTCAAAGTTCGGTACGGTGCTCGGTTCGGCTTCTGGTACGGTGTACGGTCCCATGACACAATGCATCAAAACTAGGTTCTGGTATTAAGATAAGTTAAAGGCACATTGACATATAAAACTTCAATTTAATAGTCCTGGAAATTAAAATGTTTGAACAAGTTTAAACCATCTTAATGTACCGACATCCGCAATTCCATTGACAACATGAAAAAGGTAATATCACTGATAGTTAATCATATTATTATTCAATAGGCTAATATAAATGCATTAAAAAACTCGACATATGAGGTGCATTAAAGATAAACTAAATTACTGAATAACACAATAGGCATGTTAGGTGGGTACAAACTAAATTCCTTCCATGGCACAATAGAATGAGTAGTAGGCCTAATGGTACATAAAAAACAAAGGAAATTATTCTATAGCACAAAAATGAGTAGTGCATAGAAAAAAAACTTAATTCTTTAATGGCACTTTTCGTCATGAGTCGTGTATTGAAAAGAATTTTGAGAGAAGAAAAATAATAATGACATTATATTATAAAAGAAATACATCATTGACATTTTTCACAGTAATAATGAAAAAATGGTTAACACCTTAAAGTAACTACACTGTTCTTTTGTACAATCGGCTCACTTCACTAATATTGAAAAAATTCACATTTTTTGTAAGTGCTTCTTTATACATCTAGAACTACAATAAGTTTTTCCATATCACTCAAGATATGTGTAGTGCTATAAAATCAACTGAATGTCTTCATAACTTTCTCAACATGAATAACAAACTAAATTCCTCATTGACACACTATTTTTTCTATAAAGAACAAAATTTCCGTTGCCAGTTGATAAGAATCATGGATTCAGAATTTTTAAACCTACAATAGCACAATCGATAGGCCTATAAGTAGCCTATTCAATAAAACTACCTTTCAGTTGTGACAAAATGATGTTTCAAAGAAGAAATTTCAACTTGCGGACGCCCACTCACTCCTTGCTACTTAAGCCTCTCTCCTCTCCTCTGTCAAAAGTCTTTTCATAACTAGCACAATGTGGAATTGAATTGAAAAGTTTGTTGACGGCGACTTTCAACAAGTTATTTAACTTCATTAAGGGACTAGTATACATTTCTCTTCTTTATTCACTTCTAATGTAACTAATGTGCATACATTTTTGTGAATAATGCGTCTAGAACTTACTACAATAAGCTGAAAAATAACAGTGTTTCATTAGTAGAGTTCTTTTAGTTATTAAAAAACCAATGTTTAAAAAAAAAATAACAGAGTTATTTATTTTATAGAAATTAGTGTGGGTTTATTCATTGACTGTTCATTATTTAAACCCATCTTATTTATTCAGATATTAAAGTTGTTTGAATTGTTATGAGTTTGCATGTTTATCTCATTGCTATTTACTGTTAAGCTTATTCATTGTTATTGTTTATTTTTCCCCATAGCGCAAGGATTGAAAAATGTAAAATGGTGTAACAGTTGAAATACATAAATAAATTATACAAAAGTTAATTTCACCATACTTTTAAAAAAGATTATATAAAACTATAATTTTTTATTAAACTCAAAAGACATTTTGAACTTATAATGGTACGACACTACCTGAGAAGTTTAGTGCCTTTAATTGTCTAACAGTTAAAAAATTAATTTTAGAAAATTACCAAGAACATGATTACAGTATATGTTACATTTAAATTATATACAAATCCTTAGATGTTTAGTGTTGCATAATAGTAGTTTATTTAGTTATTGTATTATTAAAACCTTTATAAAAGCCACGAGTGATAACACAAGCGAAGTGAGTGTTTTGAATTTTTCACGAGTGGCTTAAAGGTTGAATACAATCGTTGCATACATTACTTTATCCAAAACTAACTAAAATTTGTTAAAGCATTGTAAAAATAAATTAATAAACGTGTAATTTATGTCACCCATCCAAAACGTAGCCACCCTCTTTGCCGCTTGATCTAATCGCTGTTCTAACTCACATTAGATCACACTGTTTTTGAGGTTATGCATATTATAAAGAAACTCATAATGAAACAGTCAGCTTTGTACGAATTGCACAATTTCTACATTAACACTTCTTTCGACAAATGCCAAGTTCTCGTTGGTGTAGAAATTGTTCCATAAAGTGTCTCCTGTCTATCATAATTTACTCATCATGCAACGGGTAACAAATATTTGGTTTATAATGTATCTGTTTATGACGTTAATTTTAATATGATTATTATTGGTGTTTAATGTAACATTCGTATATAAAGGGACCAAATTGTGAAAGGCATAGCTTAATAAATATATTTATAAGAATTGAGGAGTGCATTTTTTCTCTATAAGAAAAGTGTTTAAAACTACAAAATAAAACATATTTTATTATAAAATGGTGAACGATTGTAATACGAATGATTTTAAGTCTAGACCTAATAAATGTATATGAACAAGGTACTTTGTAGGAAACAGTAATCATACAGGGTTTTATCTTTCAGTAGGGGTGTCAAAACAAATTTACACCCTTTTTATGACAGAGAGTTTTATGGAATAATACCCTTACATTGACCATGTAATTCTTAGGTTATTTGTGCCTTTAGTACAGATATTTCGCGGGGTCACTTAAAATAAATTTAATGGATTATTTATAAGTTTAACATTTTAAAATATATCTTACACATAAATGTTGCAGTAATTTCATATAATTTAATAATAATATTACTTACAGTAGAACCTCCCCTATCCGACCTCCCGATAACCGACTGCTCCCGATATCCGACCTTGTGTCCGACCGTCTATCTGTGTTTTCCCCCCGTCATTGCTGAGCCTGTAGAAACGTGTAACTATTCGTTATTTGTAGAGACAATTATGTATAAATATTATCATTTTTCAGTTATTATACATATTTTTACATTCAAATTAATGTGGCATAGGTATAATTAAGTTGTATTACAAAACTGTACAACTGTTTTTATACCTAGGAAATGTGTTCCATTTGCTCTTTTCGATACACGAGTTTTAGGCCGTTCCGACCACGGCCCGGTTGCGTCAATCGTCATGTCGGATGTTAGTGTAGTAAAATTAAGCCAAAATATGGCTGGAAAATGGAAAACTTTTGGACAGCCAATTTTCGCTGAAATGTGTTCTATGTAATCCCCTGACCTCCCTCAGAAAAGTCCCCTGAAATCCCCAGTGGGTAAAATCCCTAAACATGATGGGATGGCCCTCGTGGAGTCAGAAATAAGTATTTCGTCGTCCAATAGGTTTGTGTATATTAAATTAAAGATTTTAAGTAGTACAATTCAATGCCGCAAACCCCATCTCAAAAGGTGGCTTGAGTCGATAATGGCAGCCTGTCAAACTTAGAATAAAAATCAAATTTTAATCTAAACGCTTAAAAATGTAATAATATTATAAATACTTGACCTTTTGAGGTCCGGTTTGCAGCAAACGTTTGCTTGTATAATTACCTTGGAAATTAGGGATAGCTTGTCATATGCCTATCATATTACCCTTGAACCACCCTCTACAGGGACGTCCCAAAGAGGTAGTTTTGAAAAAATTTTCTTAGTCCATAGCCATGCTATACATAATTTTAAATGTCTTAATAAGGAGAGTACATAGCCGAAAACCAGACATAAAAAGGTCAAATATGTCGGAAGTTATTGCATTTCAAAGTTATGATAGTATTATTTTATTCTAAATTTTGAACGTTTGCCATTTTTCTCTCGACCGTTATATTTATGTCTGGTTTACGGCATTGTTCTCTACATTTTAAGACCTTTAATTTGATATATTTAAACCTTAAGGAACTTACTCAAATTTAGTATGCTTAATATCAAAATTTATTTTAACTCCTTATAGGACAACCCCTCATTTTTGGGCATGATCCCCACATGGGATTTCAGGGGAGTTTTCGGAGGAAGGTTAGGGGATGCCATAGAACACATTTAAAAAGAAATTAGCTTTCCAAAAATTATTTCATTCTTCCCGACTAATTTTACTACACTATGTGGAAGGTTTTACCGGAGGTAGGTACCAGTAGTAGATGTGGAGTATACACAATATAAAACCCATTCATCGTCTAAATCACGAACTATATACAGGGTGTCCCTGAACTCTCGACCGGTCAGTTCGGGTATTATTCCTGACCTAAAGACTAGCCAAAATATCACATTTGAAATCTCCAAAAGTATATTGTTAACCGAACAACAACCATTTTGTATTTTCTAACGAATGTTTTTAAATTTGAGAACGGTTATCTGTGATAAGTTGATATTCGGTATACATTTTTGAGGCAAACAAAATGTAAGAAAAATAATTTTAAAAATTCGTATTTTCACAATGGAGGCTGTTTTAAATGTTTAACATTTTATTGAAAAAGTACCCAAGGTAGCATAATTCATTTTATTATGTGTCCTTGAAAAATTTACTTTCAAATCCAAATATAAAAAATCAAGGGAATTGGCTCTCTCACATGAGATAGAGTGATTTAACTGAGGCTAGCCACGGTCAAATCACTCCTCTAAGAACAGTTTGGGTAAGCGGCCCATTGTTGCGCTGGTTCCGCGACCGCTCTCTTCGCTCGGATAAACGACTATTTGTTTTAAATTGATATCTATAGCTTATTTATGAATCGCTTTCTCTAATTTTTACATCGTTGGATTTGAAATTACATTTTCTAAAAATGCACATTTTTATGCAACTTAAGGATTTTAAACAGCCGCCATAAAAAACTGATTGCTAAAAAATATTATTTTGATTCATTTTTTTCTAACAAAACTGTATACTAAGTTTCAACTTATTACAAGAAGCTATTCTCAAATTAAAAATTATTCTTAAAAATACATAATGGCCGTTGTGTGGTTAACTGTGGAGTTTTGGAAATTTAAAATGTGATATTTTAGCTTGTCTTTTGGTCAGGAATAATACCTAAAAAGGTGGGTAGAGAGTTCAGAGACTTTTGTATACACACAGGCGAAAAAGTTGTTGAAATGCGTCGAAATTGGACTGCGCGCGGCGCTGCGGAGCAACAACGTTGGACACTGCCAAACCAGGACACTTGTTTACCAAGGTTTGACACCGTCTAACTTCGACTGTGTGAAAAAGAGAACATTCCTGATTTTTTAACTCGCACTCGTCAACCGTTCTCTCACTTAACACTAACTTATGTCCTCGACCTCTACTTCCCTATACTTACAACTTGCCTACCCTTTAAGGTTACATCCCCATCGCACTTGTAAATTCATTTGCTCATGCTTTTAAATTTCAACCTGGCAACATGTTTTTAATTACTTCGAGGTTTAGTTTGCAAGTTTCTTTTCCAAGAGTGGCAATTACAAGAGTGTATGTCCCTATCCCAGTAAACTAGATTTTTTACTACAAATATTTTTTTGGTCTTAAGTAAGAGTTCTGAATTTAGGCTGGTGGAATGGTCTTAACAACTGTGGATACAACGTCAGTTCAGTCCTCGTCTATTATACCAGAACTGTCCAGGGTTCCCTAAGATTATAATTAGGAAATTGTCGGACTGTCTCCGAGCCGAGCATCTAATTTTTTAAGTGGCTTTCGCAAATATTAAATTCCAGGCTTTATGAGCACATGAGGTGAAAAAACACAACATTCTTGAATCTATTCGTTTTGACACCTTGCCTCAGCCTGACGACTAAATGTTCGAATTTCATGAATCCACCTCTTGACAATGGCATGGGCATGTTCATTTTTCTCCCATTGTTCTGGAATTTTCAGGTATTGTAACAAAATCCTAGAGAGAAATCATAGAAGCTTATCTGAGGGTATAATCTTGAGAATATAATCTTAGCTACTTAACATGTTACGAGACTATAAACGTAACATAGGCATAATAAAACTTCTCCTTAAACACTCACTTGTGTTTTGTGGCCCACTGTCATATATTTTTATATGTGGCAAACCATATATTTTTAGGTATACATTTTCTAAAAAAATTGACAAATTGGTGGACCTATACATAATTCCATAAAAAAACCAATCTGCATACCATTTATTTAGTGTGTGGTGACATCATAATGTTACTGAGAATTCTCAAAAATAATTAAAGTTCTTTTATTAGGGCATTCACAAATTATAAAAACGAACGTAACCTTTCTGTGGTCGGAACCTACTGCTCCACTTCCACTTTGTTATCTCCTCCAGTTTGTAGCATCAATCAGGGGCGCCGGTTGAATAGAGAGGAATGAAATGTGAGTTTAGTGCGTGCAGGGTGAGTGGAGGGTAGGGTGGCGGGGCGGGTGGGGGTGGGTGATGGCAGGGGGTGCGCCGCGACGCGACGCGATAGACGCCGACGCCGGTCGAAACTACCAGTTACAAAGTAGAGAGCCTGTTACGAGGTCTCTGTGCCGCGGTCCTAGCGTGGTGGGTGTGTCTTCAGCTGATGGCCTGTGGGTATACGAGATGGAGCTGGCAGCCCCCCAGACCCCAGGTAAACCCCGTAGAACACCATCGGAACCCCATGACCCCACCGGAACCCCATAAGTGTACCCCGCATTCGAAGCCGGTGTTTTGGTTCTGCCTTCTTTGTTGTTCACGTCGTTTCCCGCACTGTGATGTTTCTCTTTCTACCGTGACCTGCTCTTCTAATCGTATACAAACACATTTTCTTGATTTTTGGGTTATTATCGTTTCAAAAATCATTAATTTACAATTAAAAATACTGTTATGTAAACGACAAATATTGACAAAAATAATTCTGACCTTGTCCAATATTAACAGTTGAAACTTTAATCCTTCAAGTAAATCGTACTAAAATCTAGAAAATATTCCTCAACGGGAAAAGTTCTAACATTGGCATGCTTTTTTTCAAACCTTGTGGCGAACAAATTTTGTCGTGGTTCCTTTTTACTACGGTAAATGAAATAAATGCAAGGTTTTGTAGTTCGAAATGAGAGCCTTGTTATAATAATACTAATAATTTATAAACCATAAACAGTTTAATTGTACAATATTGAAATCTATTTTGTTTCTTATTAGTTATACAAAACGGAGTTGCCTGCTATCCCGAACATTTGTGCAAATATACAATCAGTTTATCCCACACCATTACGCATGTGTACCTTAGCAATGGGTAAAACCTCATCACACCTTCGTACTATATTGAGCATCAAAATTTCATTATAAAACATTGCTACTGTACCCATCGATAACTATATATCTGGAATTTGAAATCCCATTTAGTTTCAAGCTGTCCAGTAGTGATAACAAGTCAAGGTCAACTCAACGTCCTGATAGTGTTATCTTTGTACGGTGACGTTTTTGAGGCAGGGGCAATGAGGCGGCGGTGGTGTTGTACTTCAAGAGACTTCCTCTAATTGGTCTACTCTTGCTCCGTGTAAACAATGTCCTGTAAGCTTAAAGCCCTCATTTAAGTTCAAGCACTGTTTTTAACCATGTTTGATGTATTATGAATAGAGAGGAACTTTAATGACACCGTTTATAAATGTATAAATAATTTTAAAAAGTTATTGTCTATAATATCTATTGTCCACTAAATATTGTTTTCCTATGAAAGTAGGACAAAAATATATTTACTGTCATTTTATCACGCCATATATTAAATGCTAATTTCATGCCGCGCCGCCATGGCACATTCCCTTCTCTTCTACATACCAACGTTTATTATGTTATTGAGCATAATTTGTTTTGCTTATTTTACAACTTTGTTTATTTGTTTCATCATTTGAATATACATTTGAAGATTATAAATACTAATAATTTGTATTGAACGTATTTTGGAAGTAATTTTTATATAATTTGTGAATCAGTACACATATCGATTTATTTAAAATATAATTATTATTTCACTAGATAGTAGTATTAGTATAAAACTTTTACAAACTCATGCAAAAATGAATCAAAGAGTGTATGAGTGTAAGTAGTTTTTTTTTATTTTTCTATAAAATTTTAGAATGACTATAAGAATTAGAATGTTAGGGTTAGTAACGTTTTCATTTTAAATTCTTTTCCACGAGGAAAACTTAATACTCATTAATTGTACTAAAATAGCCACACGCAATTTAACTCGATATTTGACTTAAGTTTGGAAGTAGGTCTGTTTCCAAGGAATTACTGGAGCTATAAGTGCACACGACTATTCTGTTTATGTGGTCTAAAATGTAAAAAATGTATGATACATGATATACTTCTAATGTTCATATTGTGATGCCTGGTTAATTGCAATTAAAGTTTGAAATAATGTCTCAGAAAGCCTGGCCTGATTCTGCTTTGAGTTTTTATGTTATTAGTTAAAAGTACACGATTTTGGGGGAGTTCTAATTTTAAGGATCTTACACCTAGTGTCAAAAGGACCAACTTAAAAATAATGTATATAAATTAATAGTTTGTGCAGAAAATTAATAATTAATTATTAAGAATTAATATTTATTTCAAATTAATTTCATAATCCAAAACCAGCTATAATGCAAAACGATATAGTTAGTGAGACTAATGATTAAGTAATGAATACGTAGAATTTAATGCAGTCCTACCAATTAAAACAAAAATTTAAGGGACTGATTGTCTATCTAGTCTTTGGATGAGCTTATAACTTTTACAACAAAATTCATTTTAGTTTCCTTCTTCCTGTCTCCGAAATTGGTATTATATTAATCTTATTAAACTATTTTAGAGTATTTATTTTATTTTATGGAGCAGTTAAAATCTGCTAGTTTTTCAGTGAGTTTTTTTACTCATTGCATGGCGAACCCCAAATATTTACTGTAAACTTTTACGGTTAATATGTATTTTATAGGACTTAAACATCTATACTTATAGGCACACATGATTTGTTTCATTAGTTAGTAGAGATTTTTAATAAATTCATGAATCTAAACTTGTTCGCACATAAATTTTTATTTTATAATTTGGACTTTTTTTATAATTTTAAAAATTATTTTTGTATGATCTCCAGTTAAATGTGAATTTTTAAAAAGCTGCAATTTCCGATGCAATGTTATATTAACGTAACACATATCTTTAGTAAAATAGTCAGATGGGTTTGCGATGAATGGTCTGTGATATTAGAGGTAGTGTTTCTAGTGTGTTAAACACTAGGACATGCGAACTGATTTCTATGGTTATCATTGGAGAATAATAAATAAAGATGCACAAGAAATTCTTTAAGAGCAGGTCTTCAGCAGCAAATTTTAGCACCATACTGAAAAAAATCTAGTTAAGTTTTGAAAGTTTGGGATATGAAAATCCTCACATAAAAATACCAGACCCTTTTCCAGAATGTTACATTCCTGAAGTTAAAGGGATGGGGCGAGTAAATGACCCAACATATTGCAGTTGGAACAATCGTAGTAAGATATGGTTATAACTTATATTTATTATCTTACGATGGAGTAATAAAAAGAAAACTGGCCTCATCTAGGGTGTCTTTAAGTCTGTCACAAACCTTCACCATATGCATAGGCCTACCCAGAAATCCACTTTTTTTTGCAATTAATAATTTTTATTTCGGTGACGGATTGATGTAGGAAAATCATATTTGTCATGGACCTTTATAATCCTAATGGCAATGTCCACAACAAAAATTATTTTTTTCCTATGTATATTTTTAAAATTGCGGCCATATTAACTTTTTAAACTCAAATATCTTAAAATTGGTAAATGTTATCAAAATTGTACAACATATAAAAAAGTTGGCAAATTTAATTATCTAACCAATGTTACTTAGTTTGAAAGGGTCTGACAACAAATAGTGGGTTATTGTGATTTATCTATCAAAATAACCAATTTGTATGATTTGTAATTTGTATGGATTATAATGCAAAATACCATAATTAAATTTATCAACCTTTTTGTGTCTTGTAAAATTTTGATAAAATTTATTTGTTTTAAGATATTTGAGCTTAAAAATTTAAAATGGCCACCATTTGAAAAATATACATAGGAAAAATATAAATTTTTTTGTGGAAGTGGACATTGCTATTATAAAGGTCCTTGCCAAATATGAAGTTCCATCATCGATTTTTCGCCGTAATAAACATTATTAAGTGGAAAAACAAAATGGCGGATATCTGGGTAAATATGCATATTAGGACACACCTTCATATGAACTTTTTTGCTTATTTTTACCCATCTAGCCATATTAACTTTGGTGACGGAATTTAAAGATAACCTGTATAAGGCATGCTCTGCTGTATAATGGAGAAAATCAAATTTACCGCACTGCATTGATGGATGGGAGAACTCTGGTTGACCTCGTGTGTATTTCTCATCATAGCGCCAATAAAGCTTCAAAAATTTTGTCATCATGTACTACATCACAAATTCCTAAATTATCTGCAGAAAAGAATATATCGTTTCATTTTTTACGAATACTATTTTAAAATACCCCCCCCCCCCCCCCCCCCCCCGATTAACAATACAATACTATCTGAGATTCACTATCTGCACGATAACCAGTCATTTTTGGGAAGATTATGTTAAGATTCTTAGAATGATACATATTTAAATATTTAAAGAAAGTCCAAAAACCCACGTTGTCTATCATTTAAGGTTATTTAGAATAAAATAATGCGCTACGCCAAATTTGCACAATATGCAATTAAAGGGTTAGTTTATTTATTTTAAAAAGGGTTCAATATGACGATTATACCCCTTAGTGCAACAATAGATATAGATGAAGGAACCATATTATACAATAGCGTCCCTGAATAAAGATTTCTGAAATGAAGCTTTAGATCACGACGTTATCATAATCAAAACACGTGGGTCAAAATCCAAACCCAAAACAAGCACGAGCAAATAGCGCTTGACGTTTGCTACCATTGAATGCTTATAACACAAACATGTGTTTAGATTAGTGTCCTAACATTTTGCTATAACAATATTTAACGATTATGACTAAAATAGGGGGACAATCGTCGCAAACATGCATCACCTTACACTATTACTAATTAGTGTTATACATTTAATCGTCTACTAATGGCAGGCATTAATATTCGCTCCAATTAATTCCACCAGGAAAATTGTGTTATTTGATTACTGTAAACTGTGATTCCTGTGTTTGTAATTTATTCACAAAAGGTAAAAAACACAGTGCTACTGGTGATTTAGAGCTATGGTTAGTGCGTGGTAAGAAGTTCCCTAAAAGTGGGCAAGTGAAGGAGCGCTGTCCCTGGGATCTATTAACACTTCGGCCCAGTAACATTTCGGCCAAACTCAAATATCTTAGAAAAAAGTAACAGTTTGTCCCGCTCGCTTTTAAAGTTGAGTAATAAGCTAATGGAGTAACATTTCGGCCCGACGAAAAATTGACAATAAGGGTTGAGGAACCCAGCTCAGGTAGTAAGAGCAGGGCCAGTCCGAGGGTCATGCGATCCATGCGGCCGCACAAGGCACCGGCCTGGGAGGGGCGCAGATTAATATAATGGCGTTATTTGGTAGTTAAATAAACGGTATCAGATAACTGACACATACTTTCTCCCAACAATATAAAAACATGTGTTAAAAGCTTTAAACATTAATGTCTAGATGACTCTGTCGGATAGCTACCAGCTGAGCAGCGCGAGCTTGACCCTACGCGCATCTGTGACTTTTAACAACGTACTGCGTTTACCGCTAAATGAAAAATTGTATTTTCTCCTCAACCACTTGACGTAGAGCAATAATTTAAAGTACTGGATTATTTAGTTTTTTGAGCTTGATTTAATGGTGATGAGTAAAATTTATTTTGAGACAACAGCTATTTTGAAAATCAAAAAAATTGATTTTTTAAACACTTTTTACTTCATAACTTTTGAACGCACATTTTCTCGGAGATGCGGGTGGTGTCATTTTATTCATCATTTTAAGCTTAATAAACCACAAAATTTTAATCAAAATCGTTAGAGCCGTTTTTGAGAAATTTTGATTTTTGACGATTTTTGAGGGTTTTTGGGGGTAAAATACCCTTAAAAATCAAAAATTCAAAAAAATGAAAAAAACGCCTGGAATTATTGTGGATTTGGACCTATAAACCAAATTTCATTAAAATCGGACCATTAGGGCATTCTCTAGCTCTGTTTACATCCTGACACACATACACACACACACACACACACACACACACAGACATCACTCCGAAAACCACTTTTTTGGACTCAGGGGGAACCATAATGGATAAATCCACCAACAACTCAAATTCGAAAATTTTGACGAAAACAATACTTTCTCCATATACTATGGTATAGAGGGAGAAAGTAAAAAACTAACGCTTTAACAACCGTGTAGCAGATCGTGTGTTTCAAAACACCGCAAAAGGCCGGGGGGACACAGGACTATATTTTAGCACAAGACAAGGGCGAAACAGCCAGGCTAGCTAAACTACCATGTTACTAATTATGTTAAATTTATTATCAAAGTAAAAAAAAATACATTCAAGAAAGCGGTTTTGCTGTGTCCTCAGACATAGAAAAATAAGAAATGGAACAACATTATTATTTATCGCAAGATTTGGGTTCACCGAATCGTATATTACACGAATTTAAGAAAGTGCCTTCTAGAATTTATTTAGTTAACTTAGGGAGTACGAAAGTTAAATTTTCAATAATTTTATACATGTATGTTCAAACTTACATTTGATGAACTTTAAGAAAAGAGTCACCTCTAATTCAAAGTTAAGAGACGTTGCAGTAACATAATGGTAAAATATTAAGTTTTTTGTTTAAAGAGGATGCACAATCATTAAAGATGAGTTTGAAAAAAATTAAATGTTTGTTTTTTTTTTTATGGTTAAATATTTATACAAGCAGAAACATGTTCTAATTAGATCAAATACAGGCAAGGCAGATGAATGGAGGGTTATATGTTGAGCTGAATTAATGTTTAAGGGTAATTAATATTAATTATTTATTTTTAAAACCTATTTTACTTACTTTAATAATTAGCCTGGAAAGTTGTTTTAAAATAGCCCCAGTATTTTGCCGTTGTCAAGCAGTAACACCAAACACCATTTTTTTCATAGCCAGATTTGGTTTGTGTTTTAGATCGCCCTTTCTAATTATGTGGCAATTGGTTAAAGTTTAGTTGAAAATTATCTCCGACGAAGCCAAGCGGAACCCAGTTTGGGTGAGTAAATTTTAAATTTAATGTAATTTGTTTGTTTTTTAAGTGAGCGCCTTTTTAGTCCAGGCTCTGAACAGGTTGAGCATGCATAAAAGTCTAACAAAATTTGACTTTGGATTATTGTTGAGGACATTTAGTAGATGTAAAAAACCAATGTTGCCACATTTCCAGAATGGGCACAACACGAGGGACGCCCTCTAGAGGAAGTCGTAGAGGAAACTGTATTGGCCTATGTCATGTTGTATATCATTTTAAAGGTCTTTGAATGTAGATTCAAATGCCACAAACCCGATCTCCAAAGGTCAAATATAACGCGAGTTATTGCGTTTTAAATTTTCGGCAAAATGCTTTCTATGCAAAGTTTGACTGCCTGCCATTTCTGACTCGAGCGTTCATTCAAGGTCGGCTTTGCGGCATTGCTTTCTGTTAAACATGATCCTAAAGCTCACGTTAAATATTTCATCAAAGATTTCATAAGTTGTCCCCAATCGGGGTGAAAATCATAATGTAATCATAACATTTCGGACAGCAATTGAAGATGGCAAGTGAAGACTTAAAATAAAATATTTAACTTAATTTTCAGGGTCTTTATAAAGAGGAGATAGATAGAATTTAAATAGATTTGAAAACAATGTCGCCAACTCGACATCAAATGAACGTCTGAGCCAGAAATAGCAGGCAGTCAAATTTCGCATGAAAGGATTTTACCGAAATTTCAAAACGCAATAACTCGCGTTATACTCGACCTTTAGAGATCGGGTTTGTGGCATTTTAATCTAAATTCAAAGACCTTTAAAATGATATGTAACATGACATAGGCCAACACAGTTCCCTCTACGACTTCCTCTAGGGGGCGTCCCCCGTGTTGTGCCCACTATGGAAATGTGGCAACATCGATTTTTTACATCTACTAAATGTTCCCAACAATAATCATAAGTCAAATTTCGTTACACTTTTTGTGCATGCTCAACCTGTTCAGAGCCTGGACTATTTGGTGAAAATGTACAAATGCAATTAAATTCTATCTTTTCAAATAGTTAGTAAAGACCTGCAAAGATTTTTGGGATGAAGTGTTTACTAGTGAGCCGGTAGAGAGTCGGACATCTGAGGAAATCGGGCAGAAATGTTACTGGGCCGTAGTGTTACTTGGGACGAAGTGTTACTTGGAACGAAGTGTTACTAGTGAGCAGGTAGAGAGTTGGATATCTGAGTAATTCGGGCAGAAATGTTACTGGGCCGTAGTATTTCTTGGGGCGAAATGTTACTTGGGACGAAGTGCTACGACACGGTCCTTGGAGCGTCTTACGATAGTCGCTGAACGACAGTCGCTCCAGCAGTGGTAGCGTTGTTTAGCGTTGACGCGACTGCGATTGGCGCGGCTAGCGACTACAGTTGGCGACTGTAGCCAGTCTGGTCTGGGGGCAAAATCAGTCGCAGTCAATGAGCAATCAGTGTCAATTTTGCACATATTGAGTTGCTAATCGTAAGTATTCAAAGAATACGAATCTGTAATGAAGACGAAAAGCTTCTAGAAGCTGCTTTTATATTAATATCTTAAATAGAATTCTTGTGTAGTTGAAAAATAAGTCATGTGTACCAACTCGTAGTGCAAATAACATTTCTATCACGTCTTTGTCATCGACTTCCTCAACTGAACTGGAGGGGTATTAAAAAAATCTGCTTCAAACTCATGAAAACATGCAATTCATCAAAACAATGAACCAGAATCGCTCTAGGACAATCGCTTCAGGGGCAATGACGTGATTAGCTACTATCGCATGAGCCACTCCCGGTAAACCCCAATTTTAATGGATTTATCAGTGGTTTATTGAGATTTGTTGTCTCCATGGAATGTGTGGGTAAAACGGTGGCGATGGCGTATTTATTCTTATAAGAGAAATAAGAAATTTTGTCATGTTGTTCCGTTGCCGTTTATATAACTAAGGTAGGTACTCAATTAGTTAACTCATTCAGCAATGTAGTGAAAGTGTATTAATTCTAATGATCAATTAATCTAAAATATTAAAAAAATACTTAAGAGGTTTTGTTTTAACGTTTGCTAACATTTTATTCTTTCCATCGCGTAATATGTTATGCGAATTATAGCTCTATATAAAAGATTGGCTAATCTAGGATTATGATATATAGTTGGAAAACAGTCGGTTTTCTTGGGTAGAAGAAAATGAATGTAAATATTTGTGTTTGGATTAACTAAATATGGGTAGCTTAAAAATTTTTGATCAGGGATTGAAAGTTATGAATAGAAAATACGTATTAATAGTAAACAAACGTGTCATTTCAAGACTACAGGCGATTAAACGCCACCACTAAAATGTTGATCTGAACCGCAAAGGTTAACTAAAAAGGGTTCACTAGTCCAGCTATAACAATAAGCCAATAATAATAGGCTATAAACAATGAAACATTTGGAGGTTCTGGGATATTATATATTCTATTACTTACATATTTTTGTCAAAACGTACAAAGTTGTATTTGTACAAAAATACAATTTTTATATTTTCTTTTATATGAAAACTAGGGGTAATCAAGCAAAAAAAAAAAAAAAAAAAAAAAAAAAAACGTGAGAAAAAGAAGCGATACCTGTTTTCACCATCTAATTCAACACAATATCGGAATTTATAAAAAAGTATTTAGTTTTCACTCGACCCATCTAAAAAACTTACAGTAAACCTTACGATATTAGTAGTCTAATTTTCCTTTAAACATAAAAAATACGTTCAATCAAATTTAAAAAATATTAAAAAATACAATTGTAAAAAATTGAATTGGACTGAAAATGTGTACTTGAAATATTTTGTAAAGTATATTGTTTATTGATAACCTCTCTGAAATAATTACATGATTTATAACAAAAAGAAATATCTGTAAAACCAGGACAGGTTTATTGTAAATTATTACATGTAAAGTTAAAATCACTTGGGTTTCCTTTCACAATAATAGGCTACGCTACGACAAATTAAATCGGAATATAAAATTTCTAGAACGCCAAAGTCATTGCTTTTTCACATCGCGTTACAATTAATGATCATCAAATTAAATGGTATTTGTCGATAACCATGTGCGAAAACAAATCATACATTATAAATTTGCCTATAGTTACAGATAAAAATTTTATACTGACATGTATGCCTACCATGTCTCCAAAATCATAATGAAAAATATGTATTTCGCGCGGTAATTATAGTAATAAAGTTGATTAATGAACAACACAATTTATGCTAGGTAAAATATATTTTTCTATTCATTACATGTATCGTTAATAGTTCCAGATTTATTTTCTTTGAATTTTACCAACAAAATATTATAGTGTCATTTTTAGTTAGTAATTTAGCAATAATACATTGATATAATAATGTAAATAAACATTGCTTTAGCACAATGATATTGCTCCATCCAAACTGAATTAAATTTGCCCATGTGACTGGAAGCTGTTGCACTCTGTGGCCGTTTTACGAACTAAAACAATGTAGTTTTGAAGCGACACTGGGTTTTGGGAATAAACTACTGGATTTTGCCTAAAAACTCTGGTTAAATAAGGTGTTGTTTCAAATCAATGAGTGCCAAAAGAATAATATCATCATATACGATTTAGTTGTAACAATTTCTAAATATTGTAACGAAACAAATTATTGCAGTTTTAGCATTTTTAAGATGTATTTATTGTTCGACAAATATTCCCTGGTAGTCCCCCCCCAAGGTTACTCGTTGGATCCGCACCTGATTAAAGTATGCTATATAGATTAAAACAAAAGTAGATTACTTAGCATGCCATGTTACAATTACTGTATCTAACTTGGTCGTAAAAGGCAAGTTTAATAAATTCCTCCGTCGCAGTAGACCTGCGCACTCGGCGAATTTTCAAAGGAATTTAAGATTTTATATTTTCCCCATAAACACCATAGGATGCATGTAGGTTTACTGCAATGGTATGTTACAACATTATTTCGTCCATCTGAACATATACTATACAGGGTGTCCCGGAACTGTCTGGAACCCTTTTGTATATTTGTTCCTTGCATCGAGACAAGAAAAAAACATCATACAAATAGGGGTCTAAAATCCATCGTTTAGCCGCTAGTCGCCGTTTTCTTTTTTTCACTTAATAATTTTTATTTCCGTAACGGATGTTTGTATTCAGTTCATATTTGGTATGAATCTTTATCATACTAATGTACATTTTCGGGGAAAAAATTAATTTTTTCCACTGTGTATTTTCAAAATGGCGGCCATTTTTAATTTTCAAACTAAAATATCTCAAATTCGGTAAATTTCAAAAAAATTTTACTTTGCACAAAAAAGTTGCTAAATTATATTATCTAACCAACGGTACCAAGTTTGTAAGGATCTGATAACAAATAACGGGGTTATTAAGATTTTTCTGTTAAAATGGCCATAATTTGCATTAATTATAATGCAAAATCAATGTTTTTTTTTTTTTTGAGAAAAATCGCAATAACTCTGTTATTTGTAATAAGATCTTAATAAACTTGGTACCGTTGGTTAGATAATTAAATTTGGCAACTTTTTGGTACAAAGTAGAATTTTTTTGAAACTTACCGAATTTGAGATATTTTAGTTTGAAAAATAAAAATGGCCGCCATTTTGAAAATTCGCAGTAGAAAAAATTAATTTTTTTCCTAAAAATGCACATTAGTATGATAAAGATTCATACCAAATATGAACCGAATACAACCATCCGTTACGGAAATAAAAATTATTACGTGAAAAAAAAACAAAATGGCGGCTAGCGGCTAAACGATGAATTTTCGACCCCTATTTGTATGATGTTTTTTTTCTTGTCTCGATGCAAGGAACAAATATACAAAAGGGTTCCAGAGAGTTCCGGGACACCCTGTATAACAACCTTATCCCCCCCTAAGAAAAATCTGGAGGCCCAAAATACAATGTACTGTCTTAAGACTTTTTAATATCTCGGTAACTAATGGAGATAAATAAAAGCTTCGAAATTGTGTGTTTTTAGCTTATTCCAGTGGTAAAAATAAAAAATTAATATGTTTTTAAAATTACCTATGAAAAACGCAAAAAATCCATTTTGGGGTACTAAAAACCCAAAACTATCACTTTCTAAAGGTTGAAATAAATTGTTTACGAACTAATCTGATAAATATAGGATTACACATATATACGAAATTTTGTCTCAATCGGGTCGCTTTTACGAGAGTTATGGGAGATTTGCCAAAAATTTATTTTTAAACTAATATAAAAAACGTCAAAATCCCATTTTTTATAACCCTATATAAAAAACTGTTACCAAGGTCACACTGGTTTCCGAACAACCTGAGCCATGCTGCCCTACACCTAATGTCTACACTAGTACGATTATTTTTCAACTTCAGCTGCTAGATGTTTAAATCTAAATCGTGGATAGAAAAACGTTGTTCAAAAATACATTCTATTACGTTAAAATAAATACTTTAACTGTCGCTTAGCATGAGCTAATTTTATCCAATGAAATATAATTATTAAAACACGTTTCATAGTCTCCTTAAAACATTTATCGGATAAATACCTGTTTCTAAACAGTCATAATTCTATCCGAGCGGCTCAGATTCTTTGCCGCGGGCGCTCGACTACGTAGTTCCATTGTTGGCCGCTAGGTGCGGCTCACCCTATGTTCATGTCGCTATCCCCCTATGTTGAATTTTTTTGTAAATAAGGTATTTTTATAATGAAATTGTAAGATTTTTAGCAAATTAACCTAATTTGTAGTATTGCCTTATAAGGTAGACTTTATATTTATCATTTTATTTGGTTTACTCTATTCAAAAAAAGTTGGAGTAAAAAATTTAAATAAGTTCTCGTCTACTTTATTGCAAATTTGAAAGTACATATCGTTGATAATTCAAGCACACCTAGACGGTGTAAAATGTCCAGAGTCTCTCGACATTTTACACCGTCTCTGAAAAAATTCTCTGCAAGGCCTTACTATAAGTAAGGTCCCATTATACTGAAACTATGCTGCACATTACCAAAGGGCTAAGATTAGTTGAATAAGATTTTTGAGGGTTTTCTCTGGACGGTTATTACGCTTTTAAGAGTCTGCAGTAACCGCAGCCTTGAATTTCTATTTCAATTAGCCTATTGTTAAAATTTCAAACATCCGCTACTCCTTTAATATTGGTCGGAAAATCTTCATCTTTGTGTCATTTTGAAGAAAATTTTAATACCCTCTGAACAAAAAATCACGATTATAAAGTGATTTATGAAATTAAAACACTGCAAGAACACGTCCATTTTCGAACAAAAAACGTTTACAATAGGCTACTGTGTTGTTTGTTAATAAAACAATCAATAATATAAAACTTTTGATCCCACAGGGCCTTATGTATTACATTTTCATTTAAAATTACATAAATATGAATCTTTTTAGACCAATGTTAAAGGCGTAGCTGATATTTGAAATATACAATTTTTGTATTTTTTTATATGAAAACTAGGCGTAATCAAGCAAAATAGAATACCGTGAGAGAAAGAAGCGATATCTGTTTTCACCATCTAATTCGACACAATATCGGAATTGATAAAAAAGTATTTAGTTACTTATACTTGACCCATCTACAATTAACCTTACAGTATTAGTGGTCTAATTTTCCTTTAAACATTGTTTCTAAAAAAATTACGTTCAATCAAATTAAAAATATCTTTAAAAAAATACAACTGTAAAATATTGAATTGTAATGTTAATGTGTAGGTGAAATGTTTTGTAAAGTATATTGTTTATTGATAACATCTCTGAAGTAATTACATGATTTATAACAAAAACATATCACTGTTAAACCAGGGCAGGTTTATTGTAAATTATTATATGTAAAGTTAAAATCACTTGGGTTTCCTTTCGCAATAATACGCTACGATAAATTCAATCGGAATATAAAATTTCTAGAACGCCAAAGTCATTTCTTTTTCAAATCGCGTTACAATTGATGAACATCAAATGGTATTTGTCGATAACCATGTGCGAAAACAAATCATACATTATAAAGTTGCCTGTAGTTACAGATATACTGAAATTTAGGCCTACCATGTCTCCGAAATCATAATAAAAAAATGTATTTGGCGCGGTTAATATAATAATAAAGTTGATTAATGAACAACACAATGTAGGCTATGCTGAGTAAAATATACTTATTTATTCATTACTTGCATCATTAATAGTCCCAAATTTATTTTCGTCGAATTTTTCTAATAAAAAATAATTTTAGCGTAATTTTTATTCTAATTGCAAATGAAGTAGTACGTTATTCAAGACTTGATAATATAACCCTATCGATATGAGGGCTTAAACCCCCAGATATTTGTCATCGAATCAAACCCATCGGACCGCTCTGATGGAGGGATGAATTTATGATCTCACTGATGAATTTATGACCTCTGCCCTCAACGAATAGGGTTGGAAGAGTTTAAAAGGCGAACTTGGAGATTTTGTAATCATAAAGATAGACTTTCAATGACAAAATTACCATATTTTCAATAATTCAGGTTTTGAGTTCATATAGATGATGAAATCTTAACGATAAGGGTAATTAAGTACTTTTTATTTATGAGCAATCCATGGCCTCTTTTTAATATCTTAATGTAGAATAACAAGAGTAAACAGAGGGATGGTTTAGTTGATGATACCACTAAATAGTTTTTGGGAAAACGGTACAAATCCATGAAGAGTCATCTTCACCTATGATCCACTAGCCCATTGTTGCGCAGTCGGCAATGTTAACCATACGGCTTTTAATGTAAAACATGGTATTGCATTCCCCTGTTTCGGACGCCGTTTTTCAACCGATTATCTTTAAACTTGGTAAGTGTTTAGTTGAATAGTTATACTATGTCGCTCATACATCGGAATTTTGAAAATTTAATGCAAAACATAGTATTTTATTCCCCTGTTTCGGACGCCGTTTTTCAACAGATTTTCTTTAAACTTGGTAAGTGTTTAGTTGAATAGTTATATTAGGCCCTTCATACTTCGGAATTTTGAAAATTTAACGAATATTACTAAGGAAAATCGAGTTACTTTGCGACGTCTCAAAGAGTAATATTTGTTAAAAGCCATATGGTTAACATTGCCGACTGCGCAACGATGGGCTTAGTGGATCATAGGTGAAGATGACTCTGAAGTGGACAGACCATCCCGGCAGTGAAACTGTAACGTCTTGAATTCTACAGTCCAACACGCTAATCAGTAGGCTAGCGAAAAAGAAAATTGTATTTGTCGGCTATCTGAAGTTTAAAAAATGTGATGCAAAAACTGCATGCTAAATTATTAATATACAGAGAAGTTAACATAAACATAATATGCTCTAGTAGGCACCAAAACTATGCTGTACTTTTATTAGGATTATTTTAAGGATTATTTTAGGAGGCATCTCGATGGCCTAAGTTAGTGTCTTGGACTTCGATTCAAGAGGTCATGGGTTCGATTCCCGGGGTGTCCACAGACTTTGATGGGTTTGGACCGCTTTCCCTTAAAAGCGTAAATGTACATTGTACAATCCCTTAACAAAATGCCTGTGTCGAAGACATACAAAGATAAGGTTTCGCCCCATTGTTTTTAGACGGCGATTTGCCTATTTTTATTCAGGATAAACATGAGGAATTGAAATTAAAAAAGGGATCGATCAAACCTAACCGAATGGAAGATATTACGAAGTTTGAAAGTATAGGGGTTTTTCCAACCGAATAAGTGTAGTGTGTAGTAGAACCAATATGGTAGTTCTACACGGAATTGTTGAATCGTTTAGAACTCTATAACGAACATAAACGTGCAGAAAATGTTTATTACAGGAGGACGAGCATTTGATTGGTGAACTTGTATAGTTATTTTGCAGAATTTCAATCACATTAGTTTATCCTGAAATACCAAGTCAGAGAAAAATTGTTTCTTCAAGATGAGATCGTTCGCTGCGCTTAATCAGAATGTTTTTATATACAGGGTGGAAAAAAGTCTGGAAACGATTTAATATTTTTTAAGTATTTAAGTAACAGAACTAAAACTTTGCAGATTCGTTTTGGGTGACGAAGTCTACTTAATTAACAACTTATTGTCCTTTGACCTCCAAGGGGGGACGGTCCACAAGGAGCAAAATGAAAATCTTAAATGTAAGTATAGGTTGATATGTACATAAAATTAAAGGTCTTTAAAAATAGAGAACAATGCCGCAAACCCGATCTCAAAAGGATGATCGAGTAAAAAATGGCAGGCGATCAAACTTTGCTTTAAAACCATATTGCTAAAAACAAAAAATGCAATAACTCCCGATCCACACGACCTTTTGAAATGAAGTTTTTCCTAGGACTTCATTTAGGGACGTCCCTACTGGAGGTCGTCAGGGAAACTGCATTGGGCTACGGCATATGATGCATCATTTTAAAGTTCTTTGCATTTTGAGTAATTTGCCACAAACCCGACCTCAAAAGGTCGAGTGGCTTGGGAGTTATTGCATTTTTTGTTTTTAGCAATATGATTTCAATCGAAAGTTTGATCGCCTGCCATTTTTGACTCGATCACCCTTTTGAGGTCGGGTTTGCGGCATTGTTCTCTATTTTTAAATACCTTTAATTTGATGTACACATTGTCCTATCCTTACATTAAAGATTTTCTTGTGACTACTTTTGGACCGTCCCCCCTTGGAGGTCCAAGGACAAAAAGTACCGTAGGAAGTAGTCTTAGTCGCTTAAAACCAATTTGCAAATTTTTAGTTTTGTTACTCAAGTACTTTAAAAAATATTAAATGGTTTTCAGGCTTTTTTTCCACCCGTTTAACTAAAGGTGCTGTACTCTCGTGATAATTTTCTGTAACAATTGTTGAAAAATCCTTATTTTGCTTCTTCAGGCATCTACTGATTTCATTATTGTCAAATATTCTTTTGATTTCATATTTAAATTAAAACTAACGTAATTAATAGTGGCATTTTTTGTACATTATTTGTATCCACTAAACATCATTATCATAAGTATAAAATACGGTTAAAAACTGATAAATTGCTTTTATTAAAGTATAATTAAATAATTAAGCGACAATGTAATACCACATTTTTATTCACACTGAGGCACGTGGTTTTTAAGTCATCTGTTTTGAGAATTACTTTCGTTATTAATTTTAAATCCATTCAAGATTACGTTGAAATACAATTTTTCCTATCATAGAGACTTGTTTATAATTAATATTTATACTAGAACCAGTTCTAAAATATTTGTAAAGCTTTGAGAAAATAGTGCAAACCGTTTTCGAGATCAGTTTGCATATGAGTAAATATACTTTACCCTATTAGAGATCAATACAATTAACAAAGCAAGTAGTAAATACGCTTTAATATTTTAGAATAATATTAATTTATGAAAGTTGGAAAGCAGTTGCACAATTTCAAAATAGACTATAATTTGTAAGTTACGTTTATCGATATTTTTAAATGGTTGGTACATAAATAAATGCAAAAAGGGATTAATGGAGGTTGGAGTTATCAAAGAGTTACGTAAGTTGCGTGGGCGATGAATCGCGTAGCTAGGGCTTCTCAACTCCATCTTGTGCGACAGACGAGACTATAAAAACAAGCAAAGGACTTTTCATCCAGCATCTTTGGATTTTTTTTTTTTTTATTAAAGAACCAACGAAGATATACCCATTTTCCTCTAAGCAAATTTTCCCCAAAGTGATACTCCTGCTGTACGGTAAGATTAAAGCTTGGAAATACAAAACTGTCTTTCCAAGTTTAAGAACTCAAAACACAATTTTGAGAAATTTTAATGAAAGAATACCTAGACCGACATTAATTTTTATTATCTTAATTAAAATCAAAATTAGAAATATAACACTAAATCGCAAACTGATTATTTATTTATTTTTACATCAACGGCAAATGCCTTTTTACAAGTTACAATATTAGATGGTTTTACTTTTTGTATGGCTAACCTAGGGTAATTTATATACTCAAATGTTGCAAAATATTTAGGTTTATATTTTAAATCTAAAGCTAATTTGGTAATTTGTTTTGTCTTCTACTTCTCTGATTATTTCAATTCATACTTCTTGGAGAAATGCTTGACACAATGGAACATGATATGTTTTAAAGCTCTTTATGGTTAGAAATTTACATTTAAAGTTAATGTTTTTATTGGTAGTGCGCCTTTTTTAATAACAGAGTATTGGAGTAAGTGAATACGTACAACATGAACAATTTACAACACGAAAAAAACAATGCAGGTTTTCAACTCATGTATACAGACAAATATACATATAGGAGATGATGTTAATTTTAGACGATAGGAATGTTAATTTTACAAGAACATAGAATGTCAGGCATGCCATAAATATGAACAGTGTAAAATGTTTAGAAAACTTACTAAATAGACTTAATTACTAAATAAACAATTTACAATTGATCAACATGCTATGCAGATACTCACAAAAATATATACAATAGAGACATAATTTCATTTATTTTATAAGATAAATAACATCAATGCAATAACTTGAACAGTAGAATTTGTTAAATGGATTAGCATTATTGTTAAAAAATATTTACAACTACAAATTGGAAAGTACAGTAAATCGGTTGTTAACAGCTTCATTGCAAAGGAACCAAGAGAGCTCTTGAAAAAGTCCACGAGACTTGACACTTGATTCCCAAGCTGTACAAAGAAGAATTCTTCAGATTATTAAATTTGTCCTATGTTAACTGCAGAAGAATAATTCATAGGATCTCATATTCCAGATCCTCAGTTGGTCAGTTGTATTTGCCAGTCGGTATTCTGATAATTTTGTTAAAGAAGTATGGAGTCGTTCAAAGGGTGGAAAAAAGTTTGGAAACGATTTAATATTTTTTAAAGTATTTAAATAACAAACCTAAAACTTTGCAAATTGATTTTGAGTGACTAAGACTACTTTCTAAAGTACTTTTTGTCCTTCGACCTCGATTAGGGGACGATCCACAAGGAGTCAGACGAAAATCTTAAACGCAATCAAAGGTCAATATGTACATCAAATTAAAGGTCTCTAAGAATAGAGAACAATACAGCAAACCAACCTCAAAAAAATGACCAAGTCAAAAATGGCTGGCGATCAAACTTTGTATTAAAATCGCATTGCTGAAAACAAAAAATGCAATAACTCCCGATCCACTCGACTTTCTGAGGTCGGTATTGTGGCAAATTGATCAGAATGCAAAGCCATTTAAAATTATGGATCTAATGACGTAGGCTAATGAAGTTTTCAACAAGACTTTTAGGGTTGAGTTTTCCTTTAGGGACGTCCCTAGAGGAGAGCGTCAGGGAAACTGAATTGGGCTATGTCATATGATACATTATTTTAAAAGACTTTGCATTCTGAGAAATTTTCCACAAACCCGACCCCAAAAGGTCGAGTGGATCGGGAGTTATTGCATTTTTAGTTTTCGGCAATGCTAAAAATGTTCTTTATTCTTAGAGACATTTAATTTGATGTACATATTGATCTACGCTTACATTTAAGATTATCTTCTGACTCCTTATGGACCGTCCCCCCTTGGAGGTCCAAGGACACTAAGTACTTTAGGAAGTAATCTTAGTCACTCAAAATCAATTTGCAAAGTTTTAGTTTTGTTAATACTTAGAAAAGTATTAGTTTCCAGACTTATTTTCCATCTTGTATTCAATCCATTGATATGTTTTTACAGCAATTATACGGTTTAACACTTTTTAATGGTCGAATATCATTAAGTCGAGTACTCAGGGCAGGGTAAAAACAGAGATGCGAAATGTTTCGTTGCTCCACCAGTAATAACCAAACTCGTGAATAATGGATTTTCGTATTTGTTTATACAAGTTTACTATTTTTTCGGTGTTTAATACACCAATTACTTGTTATGAGCGGGACAAAGTTCATTCAATAAAGTTACTACCTTATTTTTTTTAAGTAACGTTAAAGACCTGTCAATTCTTTGTTGTTCATTTTTCTCAGAATTTCTAAACTCTATGGTTATCCAAACAATAATTTATATCTTCATATTACGTTTATTATTGCAAGAGTTAAAAATACTCATAAATAAAATATGTGTGAAATGCAAAATATTATTTGGTGTTATAAAGTTCCGTTATCGCATTTGTAAAGTAGTTAAAAAAAGAAACTTCACGAGGCTGTAACCTTACAATGGTATTGAAATAAAAATAAGAACTCATATTCTTCCATTTCAGTTTACCCGAGTGGAAATTGTAAGTTTGTAGAGCTTTAAGGTGACGAAATAATGGACCCAGTGCATTTACGATTTGTATTTGTGAATTCTACCACGGTGTTAATGAACCTTAACCAGTGTTCCAAAAGAAAGTTTATTTTATTTGAAAGATTATGAAACATTTTATAACCTCAAAGTTTTTAATACATAATATACCAAAGTGGACATTTATTTTGTAAAACTTGCTTCATTTGCTTTTAGTAGTTTATTTATCGTCCTTCCCCTATCCCTTCCTTATAATTAAAACTTCACCTCTTACCTTGCTCTATATGGAATTAAATAGGGAAAATGGTGGAGGTATATAAACTAATTGTAGATCTACAATAATATGGTGTAAAAATTCAAGGGAAAATCGACAAGGAAAAAAGTTACTGACTAGTTTTTCTGATATGTGTGCTATGACACAATTAACTTATTTTTAAAATCCTAAATCTTAATTTATCAACCAAAAATCTCGTTCTTGTAACAGTACACATACAATACAAACATTTTATCAGAGAAAAGAGGTTCCACATGCGTCAAACACTTGTGCGTGGATCGAATTTGTACTGTAATCTGAAATGGTTATCATTTCCAAAAATGTGGGACGGCACACGAGGGGTAAAACGATAAACTTATTCAGTAAATAGGTTGAGATGTATCTAATAAAGTAGTTTAAATACTTAACTTATATTTTCAATTGTTTTGAAAGCAAAGCCTAAAAAAGCCTGGGTCATAAATGTAGCTGATACAACGACTGCAGAGTCTTCTTTGAATCAAAATCACATTATCATACCAATAAATATGCAGTAACCGTTGACATATTTAAATGGAAAGGCCTTCTTTGGGACACGATTTATCATTTAAAGCGTTTTGAAAATATTTATGGTACAACCCTTGCTTATCATAATTAATACATTCTCTAAAAGGACTAAGTTTCCAAATTTTTAAAATTTTAATAATATGGAGTCTTATCATTTCCTAAGAATTTTTTATGACAATATAAAGATTTTGATCAGAGGTAGAAATGAAATAATATTACTCTAGTAAGGGAGAGGAAAGTAAATAAAGAAACCTAGAGAAGCAACGTTTTTTAGTTGCTACCTCACCCCCAACTAGCCCATCGAAGACTTCCGTGACAAGATTGAACACTTGTCAAAAAGACAGTATTGACAGGAGACCATACTTGGCACCACTGGGCATATTGTCGTCTAATTTCAAAGCTAGGACTGTCGAATGGGAAATGACCTCCACCAAATCCGGGGGAAATTCCTGGACTTTGCGGCCAGAGCCTGGCTTATTGTCATTAACCAGGGTGACACGACTTTTTGGCGTACCCCGAAATATGAGAGGCACGATATATAAAAGGGGACGTACTATGAGGGGACATAACTCTGACTTTGGAGTCACTGCTGACTCCGAAGTCAGGGTTTGAGTTTGAGTTGGTCCTAGAAGACATTACTACCACCAGCATATCGTCTCCGATGCTCTGGATGAGCAATACAGGGATCATCCTCTCCCAGAACTGCTCAACACCACTGGACAAGTCAAGTTCACTGAGGCCTTATCAAGGAGAGAGTGGGATTTTGCTGCTGCATCTGATGTGCCTTGAGCCAAGGCCCTAGTAACATCCACGATGTAGCTAATCGTCTCGACGTGTGAACAGTCCGTGCCGCGCAGGATATTCCGACGCGGCAAGTAAGCGTTTACCGGTGGGCTTCAGAGATAGTGGATCTCTGGAAAGGCTGTCTGAAAGCTAGACCCATCGCAATGAGGGCTCGAAGATACCCGGATTTCAGGGAAACTTCAGAAGTACATGAATCCGCTAAGAAAACCTTCAGTCGAGCCATCAACAAGAGTAAAGCTGATTGCTTGAGGAGACTCCGGGAGGACGTAGACTTAGATGCGTGGGGCGGTGGTTATAAAATAGAACCCAGAAGCGCAGCGAACGCTATCCACCTTCCATCCTAGAAGGGCACCACCATGGACAGTATCATAACCGCCCTGTCTTCAGCACACCCAGTGAGGCCATTTCTTGGATTCGGACGGAAGGGAGAACATCCCTCTCTTCAGCAAAGAGGAGTTGGAAAACGACATTTTCTGCCTAAAGAACTACAAGGCTGATGGCCATAAACCTGCCCGGCGAGGCCCTTAAGAAAGTTCTTTCTGCAATTCCCCAGCTTAGAACGTATAACGCATATGCTGAGAACGTATAATGCTTGCCTGTCTGAATTGTTTTTTCCATCCCCTTGGAAGAAAGCCAGGCTTGTGCCCATCAGCAAGGGGAACAGAGACCCGAACATGCCTTCATCCTACAGGCCTTTGCGTATTGGATACGGACATGGATATAAACAATTACATCTGGATCGGTAACTGAGATGGCGTAATAGTGATAAAAACGAGCCGGTTTCCCCCACCACTAGTTTGGGTTATCGCCCAGCCGCCGCCGCCGCCCCACAATATCAGCTGCCATCGTCATTATTGGTGCGTCTGGTTTGTTTACATTCTTTTATTTCAGTTGAAATTGTTATTATTTGTGGATCGACTCCGATTAACCCCAACTAGTGGTGGGGGTAAAGGCTCGTTTTTGTAACATTGTGTTACCGATCCAGATGTAATTGTTTATATCTATGGATACCGATCCAGATGTAATTGTGTATATCTCGATCAATTTCTTCCCGCCTGAACTCTCCCGTTGAAGGTGATAGAGCTTTACTCCACGGCAGTACGGCTTTAGAAATTGGGGACCAACTATAGATGCAATCGTAGAAGTGCAGTGGAAAAAGTCGATATCCAAAATAATTTCTCGCTGAGTAGCGATTTTTGTTACTCTTGATGTCAAGAATAATGCCTTCAACTCGGCGAAATGAGTAGAGACTGGTCTAATTTAACCAGTTTTAAAGTTTTAATAGAGGATGACGAGATTGTCGCAGGATCATCCATCTATTTTAAAATATTATTCTTTCTCTCTCGCTCTAAACACCTGCACATCTAGAGACAAAAATGTGAAATCGGCCTTGGTTGATTTATCATTTAAACGAAAAATAACAAATTCAGAAAACAAACCTAAGAATACAACAAAGAATTTTACTATTTGGAACTTATTTTTTATGAGGCTTTCTTAATTATTGACCATCCTAAATATTTACAAAATATTTATCTTTTAAAATAAATCGATACATGATACATACAAAACACGATAGTTAAATGCCTATTTTACAATGTTCACGGTGGGTTTATTTATTGTTTTCAAAAAATAGCAAAAGAATCGTATTATCAGTTTCAATTAAATACTTTTGACGCATCTTATTGAATATTTAATGTATGTACATTTATAGACAAAAGTGGCTGCAAATACAGTAATAATAATTTTTTTCAATAGTGTAGGTAGTATACAAAATAATTTTTCATTAGAGTGTAAGCCTAATAAATACAGAACTATTACTAGAAAAAAAAATAGTTGAAACGTCTTTTATAGGAAATATATAAATTTTAATCATATCAACATCTTAATATAATAGTTGATGAAAGTTGTAAATTGATTACTTGACGTTTTACGAGTTTGCCGTCAAGTATTTATCGGCAAATTGACGCTGACGTCACTCGAGCTCGTCGTCAAAATCATCAGTTAATCCTATACCAACTGCCATCAAGAATTTATGACCAGTCAACATTGTTTTTATGCCTCTCCATTTAAGCCTTTACAAATTTTATATCACCTTCGATAAGACGAATTTTATATACCACCCCAATTAATGTTTCCTTTTACTTCATACAACTTGTTCTTTAAAATAAAATATCAAACAGTACTATATAACAGTTCAACCAAGAGATGACGCATAGAGTACTATATTAATTAATTTTAATATTTAAAATATTATTTTATCATAAGACTAATCAATAATTGATACTAAACTCAACTAAGTTTTCCTTGAAAGTTTGTACTACAAACCTTCCAAAAAATTATGTTTCCCCATAACCATGTATAGTATAAAAAATGTCAAATATTGTTCGAAAAAAGCTGCTGGGTAGTATGTTGTTTTTTCATGAAGATTTGTTTGGTAGGGTGATATTTAGAGTTTTTGGATGGTTACTAATAAAAACAATATTTCAATAAACATTTCAGAGTTGTATTTTACACTTTAAAAGTAACAAGATCAACAAAGTAGAAGTATAAAGAAAGATAATAATTGGTTGAAAGATTTGACAAAATTACAGTTTTCAATTATAATACAGTAAGTGAAAAATTGCACGAACCCAAAAAAATTTGCACAGACAAGGAATTTGGTACAGACGTTGGAAGTATATTCCTTTTGAACATACAAAAAGTCCCCTAAAATTAAAGCTGTTAACGGAAAAGGTGGCATATTTTGTATGTTTGCCTACAGTTTCTTTATTATTAGAGATACAGAAAAATGTCGGCCATTAAATAATACAAATTTTGGCTATTAATATTATTCCTCTAAACCTCAAGGTTTACGGGTTATTTTCGATTAAGTACATAATTAATTTTAAACGTCAAACGAAACTTACTGTGAGACCAAAAAGCTGCTAGATGGGTAAGCCAATGCCTGCCCCCTTGACCAGGTTAAGAGCTCTTGTCAAATGATAGCTTCTGATCCGTCATCTGGTTGTTTGAAGCCAAAGAGGGCTCTTCTCCTAGCGCCAAGTCTCTCACAATCCAGAATAATGTGCGAGACAGCCTCCTCAGACTGACGACAGAGTCTACACTCCTGCTTTTCATTAATGATGCCAAAAGTAGAGATTTTTTTCTGAGGTGGCCGTGTTTAGTGATTGGAGCAATCACCTGCTTGATCTGAGCCCTGCCCAATTTCAACAGCCACCTGGTGAAAAGAGAACTCGGTTCTATAAGCTGCTTTTTGCTCAATGCCTGTCCAAGAGTAGTCACTCTATCTCTGGTGGTGTTGTACCCCGGACCAATTGTTTGATGAGATGATGAGCAGATGCTTTACTTATGCCACAACATGGCTCGGGTCCAGTGAAGGGCATGCTAACTCCCTTTTTGTTAACTCATTTGCGCACTCGTTACCGCCTATGGCCTGGCACCCATCTGAGATGCACAAAATTGCGCGTTGAAACAGCTTGGTTAGAGTGTTTAAGCACTTCCGTACCAGCTTTGAGGGGATTTCATTTGAGTCAAGGTCAAGAGCCTTGAGAGCAGCCTGAAAGTCCGACAAAATCACTATAATAGGTGTATATGCTAGTTTTGATCATGTCTGGCCAGACGTAGGTGGGTCAGTCAGAACGCCATAAATGTCAGAATTTAGTTTAAATATGGTTGTTTTGGTCAAATCTAAAAATTAATTATAACGTTAAGATTTGAATTGTTAAACTTTTGTTTATGAAATACTGTAATTTGTTTCTTAGTTGTAGTCTCCAGGATTGCAGATCCAAAACGCATGTACTTTAGTTTGCTTTCACTTCCGTTCAGGACAGTAAATTTTAATTGGTATAATATGATTGGGCGTGTAATATATAATATTTATAATATTTAATTGGTATAATACGCCAATATGATATAATGGTGAATTGAATGATAGATAAGCAATCAACGTTTTCGTCAAAACACGAAAGGTTAAAAATATGTCATTTTTGTGTTAGGGTAGGCCGGTTAAAACACAGCCGGTTAAAAGGTGGCCGATTAAGAGAAAATCTACTGTAATTATAGGCCTAAGTATGTTGAACAGGGTGATCTTGCTCTTTAATTTCCCATTTTCGAGTTATTTTAGACCAAACGGGAGAGTAAAGAGGTGGCAAAATACTCCAAGATACTCGCAGTTGACAAATTAATCCGCTATTTAAAAAAATAAATACAATTATTATTTTTGCCTACTGCAAACATTTTTCCTGTGTCTTATCTAGATTATCATCCAACAAACTAATTTGTGTAAAATGCATAAACAGTTTATCACGCATACGTTTCTAATCAACTCTCACCTTCAAAAGCAACCAACACAAAATTTCGCTTATTCTACCAACTAGTTAGTAATGCATTCTTCAAAAATGCGTTTGCATAAACAATTTATCATTTCACATTCTATTTATAAAATTGCTTTAAAAAACGAAAATTGTAATAATGCGAACGTTGAACACGTTTAACAAAAACTGGCAGATAATCATGTTAGTGGGGACATGGCCTTGAGCTTTACATAACTGTGCCGTAAAGGGGCGGGAGGGGGGTGTGCGTGTCCTCCATCCCCTGATCACATCAGTTCCTGCTCTCGAGGCGGCCCACCTGATAGTGCATCAACCCCCTCCCACCCACCCTTAGACTGATTAGGAAATAGCTCTATATCCGGGTAGTCTACACTTGTTGTGTGTTGGGGAGAGTGTTCAGGCAAATTTTGATAAAGATGGTACTGAATTTTTATTCAGGTATTTAGTTTGCGTGGTAAGCCCGTGTCCTCCGTAACCGCTGCCTCTGGTCATTTGGCTATTAATTAATGATCCTGACAAATGAAACAGCTTATATTTGTCAGTAACAAAGCTACACCTCATCTGATCCATCACACTCGCCTTTCAGTCATACTCACCTTAAAATACGCACCACAGAGAGAGTCGGAATGTTTCAATTAAAGTCTCTTAAAAGTCCCTAAAGTCTATAGGAGACACGGATACTCTGATAGGGTCAAAAGTTAATTCTCATGTGTAAGGTGACCACGAAAGTCCGCACCAAAACCTGTCCACACCAAAAATCATTGAAGCATAATTAATTCCACAATGAAACTCCGCAACAGGGTGGTTTTGTAGTGGGTACAGGTAGTATTCCCTCCATTTCTTTTACTTTTCCCCTTGCTAACTCTCTCTGTGACGTCACAAAGTAACTCGCTTTTCCTTAGTAATATTTATTAAATTTTCTAAATTCCGAGGTATGAGGGGCCTAATATAACTATTCAACTAAACACTTACCAAGTTTCAAGAAAATCGGTTGGAAAACGGCTTCCGAAACAGGGGAATAAAATACCATGTTTTTCTTTGCATCAAAAGCCGTATGGTTAACATTGCCCACTGCGCAACAATGGGCTACTGGCCCAGGGGTGAAGATGACTCTTAATTGATTACACCACTCCTAACCAATGGTCCTTCGAGTGCTTTCCATATTATAATTTGTAATCACGGCTCTTTTGGTACTATTTTCATTAAAAATTCATATACATTTCAAATTAGCCAAACCGTATAAGTTAGTGTTGTATATTTTTCTTAAAAAATTAACATACGTTCCAATAATTTTATATAATTTATTCATGCATGAACATTTTTTCACATAGAATAACGTGCCCCTTCTCTCAAAATACCACAAAAAAGAGTTCTTAACAAATTTAAAACAGAAATTTTCTTCAAAATCTTGTGAGGCATAAGAATATGTATACAATGTTATAGGAGTGTCCAAAAATTGTATTCATATACAAATATTTTGCATACAGGCGATAAACAAAAACAATGTACCCATCCATACATTGAGTAAGACGTTGGTTATTAGTGTTCTAGAGTTAAACTTTCGATCTTCTATTCATTATCAATACATTTTCATAAAGAGTTTTGCTATCATTAAAGCATTAAGTGACGCTTGTTAAGGGACGGAATTCAAATTCTCATGCAGTAGGGATGGAAAAGGAACCGGAATCCGGTCTTAAGTAGTTGGAAGGTTAATAATCATGATTTCATATTCTAAATTTATGTTACTAGCTAGTTTCATCAATTTATAATTTTCACGAGTTATATTTTGTTATTATTAACGAGATTTTTGTAATAAAGTAATTATTTTATTTCTTGTAGCCAAGAAACTTATTTAAAAGACGGGAATCTAAAGTTCAAATATCTATTGTAAGATTGAAGCAACTGAAAATAGAAACTCTTTTATTGGAACGTTTCATGTAGCTTATGAAATTTTTAACCACACCGTTTAAGAAAAATAAGAACATTTAACTCATTTAACTTAATTTTTACACTGAGTTTAAACCATGCAAACTAATTTATTTGAGTGGCTTAGTTACAAATCAAAAGAAGAGAATCTCATTCTTTTCGTTAAGCGAGTAGATTTTTTATCTTGTTAAACCTTTCGTAAAAATATTTTACAACCCCTTAGATAAGGAAATTTAATAAAAACAAAAAGTGTTCTTTTAAATTAATTTGCTTCAATGTTGGAATGAGCAAATCATTTACACTTCAGTACTGATCATGTGGCAGCTACCCATGTATGTAGGTTGAGTAAAACTAAAACTCCATCAATACTACCAGGGTTAAGTGAAAACCTGATAATCCATGTCCTTATCAGTACATTTATCGTAAGGCCTACATCCGAGCGGAGTCCGTGCAGCCGAAAGTAGAAGCCTACTGAGCTGAGATTAAAAACCAAATAACTTTTGATCCTGGATTATTTAAGTAAAGACAAGGTTTTACACCTTTGATTACCCAGTTTATAAAAATCAATACTTGTTTGTCTTTTAAAAGAATTTGTTTTTATTATTAACGTTTTGAATATACACAGCTAAACTATTTATATTGCCACCACATGAGATTATGACTACTAAAATGTTTTGATAGTTTCCTTTAACAATAATAATTTTAAAGTGTCGATTTGTGATATTATTAAAAGTTCACGATAACCGTACTTTTTGATGGTCAGTATATGCTCAGAGTCTACAAAATAATACTCTTTTTATTAAATTATTTTATACCGTAATGACAAAATAAAATACTTGGTTACTACAAACCCAGGTATTTTTTTGGAATGGGGCCTCCATTATTAAAATTTATCATAGACGAACTGATATTTTACAAATGGGTTCGTGGTTAAAAGGAGTCATAGACCAATGGAAATATGCACATTGTGCATGATATGGGATATTATCAGACTCAGTGGTTGGGCCTTATCTTATCAGCCGTTATCTTATCAGCCGTTATCTTATCTCACGTCTCCGTGTTACCTGGTCTGGCTAACCCTCGGACTAAGTATAATAAGTTATACTTAGGGGCCGTCCATAAATTACGTCATCGCTTTTTGGCCTTTTTTGGACCCCCCCTCCCTAAAATCATCCCACCATCATAATTTTTCGAACCCCCCCACATCTCGGAAAAATGACGTCATTTTTAACAAACCTGTGTTTTAAGTAAAAATAATGCTATTTAAACGCTACATGATAAACTAAAAAAATGACGAATCATATCTGAATTTACCTTCAGAAATAAAGCCAAAATGACTTTCTCAATGGAAAAATAAACTATAAAACAACGCCTTAAAACAGTCTAATGTATTTTATAGATAACTTTTTTTATAATAGTTGAGTTGTGTTAGAATTTATCATTGTTTTACTGTTAAAATTTGATATAAAACATCATATTTAAAATGACGTCATATCAAAGCCGACCCCCCCCCCATGCACATCACCTTACCGTCATTTTCAATCTGGACCCTCCCCCCCTATTTTCAGATGACGTAATTTATTAGTCCGAAGGCTAACCTTGCGTGGCATTGGCTCTATTTTTGTCAGATTTTGGAGACACTGGTCATTAAACGATACCAATATACGTGTATATGACATGTACAATACCAATATAAATTGTATTGTGCATTAAAATTATAATGTCTTATACTCCACTACTACTATTAAGTCCTAACCTCACTAAAAAAAAAAAAAAAAAAAAAAAAAAAAAAACAGTATAGTGGTCACCAACTATACATTGGGTAACGCGCACAATAGTTGATAATATATTATGTTAAACTTTGAATGGAAAATTCTGTGGGTTCAGAGCCCTCTTAATCCAACTAAAAACGTATTTGATAATAACCTACTTCGGTTTCAGGTTATTTTAATAGTTGAGGCCATATTCAAATAATAATCAAATAAGATAAAGAAAGAGAAAGTATTTTTTGTAACCGGTTCACATAAACCAATCGATTATTAGTGTCTAACGTCGCAAAGAAAATTATAAAAAGTCCTCCAAATAATAAATTTAAGTTAAATTTAGTTTTGAAAACGTCGGGCAATAACAACGATGTGACAATCTACTAATTGTCACATCACTTAAACTGATTCGTTTTCTTTAAGGGCAGCCATGGGACAATAAAAACGGTTGACATTAAATTGCAGTTGACCATTAAATCAATCAATTTAGACTAAACTTGTTGAGATTTTACTTAGTTAAAACATACTAATACAGTAAAAACTATTATTTAAATACCTAACATAATTTGCAATCATATACGGCTAACAAGAATTCTTTATTTTTGATAGAGTCGCATACCTAGATTCCCGACCGCATTGCGAAGCTTGGAAATAGGCCGTTCCTGGAATGTGTTGTGGTCGGCTTTTTAACGGCCGGCAAAGTAATTATTGTCCTCACTATCTCCACTTTACTAATTAGCATGTGGATATTCATTTTATGCACCATTTCCAAGCACCATTCTCCGCTTAGAATTGGATAGCTATAGATTCATAACGAAAACGAATATATTTCTGCGTATTTAATTGTAAATGTCCAAAATTAGGGGAAAAATTCTAATTAAAAATCAAACTTAAATTCAGTTAAAACATCGCATTTTAAGATAACGTATTTTTTTTAAGCCTGGCGAGTAACAAATCAACATTTTTTGTAGCTAAATAAAAGGAATGTCGATGTTTTGTTGAATTTAAAATGTTAAACGAAGCCACAGCCTAAGATTAAGCTAAAAAAAAAAATCATTGAATAAAATGTAATACATTTTTTAAGTCGTATTGAAACCACTATCTTGGACAAATCCTTCATACTGTATACAGATCACATTCACAAATACAGTCACATTGCGAGACAGACTAATTATTAATATAACAAAAATATCCTAGCTAATTAACCGCAACTAAACATAGTTAGCTCTCTTTTAAAAGAATTTCCATCAATGAAACAACAAATTTTATAATCTCACAACAACAAAATATAACAAATTAATAAAATTGATGATGAAGAGAGTAAGTTGTTTAACTAAGGGAAAAATATATGTGAGCGTTATTGATGAAGTAATACTAGATCCATAAAATTCTCCTTTGTAACTGAACTTATTGATATGTATGATGTACCATGTAAAATGCTACTGTATGAAAATCGCCTTAAACTATCTAAGCAATAAGACCTGTTGTTAAAAAAACTTTTGCAGCCAAGAGAAAAGGACAAAATTAAAAGCCTTGAGGGGGGCCCTGCAAATGAAGATAAAAGGGAAACAGAAGTTCAATAAAAGAATGTTTTGTACTATAAGAGATAGGTAAGTTATTTTTTATATAGTTAAATATCCAATGTCCTTTATTGCCCATCTCCTAAAACTGAGCGAAAACAATTTAGTAAAGATTTAACTGTTGAGAAAATTAATGTGGATTTTGCTAATAATTGTTTTATTACTAAGCATACTCTTATAGTATTTGTATGGGTTCACATAGAAAAAAAACTTTCCATTTTTAATAGTTTTAACCGTCTTGGCTATAGCCCACAAATATTATGGTTTTCCTAGAAAATTAGTTTAAGGTTTATATTTATAAAATAAATAAATACATATCGTATCACTGCAAGTTGACTGGTTATGACTTTGTTTTGCAACTAATGACTACCGAAGTATTTAAACATTTTTAAAGTATACACATTTTAAAACCTGGGCCTGTTTCATAAAAAGTGACAGGTGTGACAGGGTGACAGGTGACAGGTACATTTGACATATCCACAATTCTACAAATTTTTGTTTAATATAAGTTTTAAAATTTACAATGTTATGACAAATATTTTTTACAAATATGTCATGTCTTGACAATTTTTTAACATGTGTTTTTGTGAAAATTGTCAACTTGTTTAAAAAAATATATAAAACATGTGATAATTTACAATTTTAAAATTGTCACCTGTCGAATAGTATAGTTTCCAAATAATTAATGGTTTTTGACAAATTTGTCAGATTGTCGGAATTGTCAAACCTGTCACTTTTTATGAAACAGGCCCCTGAAGTCGTGACATACTTGTAAAGTTATTGTGACAAGGGAGCTAAATTTATAATTGTAAAATAAATTAACTTTACTGTACCTTGAGCCCCATAGCCCCAGAGACATAATCCCCAAACCCACACCTACAGTCTACTGACATTCTGCCCAACTGACACCGGATCAAACTGTGGTGACCTATTTTAGCCAGAGCTACTAATAGGTCAGCAAAACAACTTATTGCTTGATAACTGTTTCGCCCACTCTTACAATAAACTAAAAAATACTTCCTTATTATTGCAGGTACTCTAACTCTCTCAAAATATAACTGGGAATTTGACTGAAAATATAGCTTACTCATAACATTATTATGGATCGTTTTAAATCGTTATTACAAAGCCATAAAACATACAAAGGCAATTATTCCTGTTTACTGTTGATATGGCGAGTTTATGCTATTGCTTAGTAAATTATAGTGGACATTTTCCATCATTAATCTGTAATCTGGAATTTGATCCTTTCTTTAGGAGGAAGGAATACCTAGAACATAACAAAGTTAGTAAAAACACCCCCAGGTGAACTTGGAGATGTCCATAGCCAAATCTGAATACAAGAAAGGCAGTCTCAATACGTAATTAAATAACATGATAAATGCCCAAAGCTTAAACAGAAAACTGTGAAAAAAGTCAAAACAAAGCAGAAACTGTGGAAGCAGTCAAAACAAAGCAGAAACTTTGCTATGTTATAGGTATTACTTCCACCTGATAAGATTACAGATCCCGAATCGTCATGAACTATTTTTACTAATCAGTAATAATAATTATCATATGGCTTTTAGTGGAGGGAGATCAGCAATTAAGAGTCTGCAGTACCTAACGCCATTTCAATATTTTGTCCCATAAGAACAATGTTAAATTTGAAACATTACTGTGAGTTTGTTTTTTGTCTGAAAATTACAAACTTTAGGTCATTTTAAATGTTACCGTAGTGTCTTTCATTTGACTTAACTTAAAATTAAGTAAAAACAAATCATCCACTCGAAAAACGAATATAAAAAATTATATTATCACCATTTTTAAACCACGATAAACCATTTTTAGCAGGTTTATTAAAAAAAATATATCCACGTCACATGAACCGCCATACCATTATTGTAAACATATTCAAGTTTCATGCGAATCCGATGCAATATTATTGAGATAAAGTGTTTTAAAAACACCTATGATTAACTACTAATTAACTATAATATCTATAATTAATTAACACCTTATGGGACTAAAATTCTAGATGACAGTCCCTGCACTGCAGACTCTTAACTGATAGTTCTACTCACCTGAAATGCCTGCAACTTTTTGTTTTCTATGCAGGTGGACCAACGGCTTAAAGTGACTTCCGAACTACGGAATTTATTACCAATCAGTGATGTAAATTCCCGCAATAATTTACTAAACAATAACATAATTTCACCATCACCAACATGAACTTAAAAAAAATGACTGAATTAATTACCAAGTGGGGTATGCAGAGTGTTAGGTTTAAAAAGTTGCTATTCCTATTCATGCACAACCACTTAAAAAGCTCAGTAAATGGAAAAGCTTAAGAAACGTAAAACTTTATAAATCTATCCACAAGTACAATATTATTAACTGGCGATGAACAGTTGCCAATAAATAGCAAATCCAAGCTCCTTTGATTCATCTTAAAAATTTGTGTCTACTACTAAAACTTTGATTAAATAAATTAAGTGATAACTTGGGAAAATATATAACAAAAATTATGACGAAAATTGGACTAAAGAGAAGATATGATTCATGTTAAAGAGTGACATTTCAATTGGATTATTAAAATACGTTCAATTAGGGTCGTATGCGATAGGGACTGAACCAGGGATCCTTTAAACTAAATTGGAAAAAATCCACATAGTGGACAGTATGACATCGGCGCCGGGTCTCGTTTGTGGGCCCACTCCAAAAGTCCCCTTTCTCGTTACCATTCACAATGGAATTTAATTGGAAGAACAGGGAATCTCATAGTAACCGTTGGCTGGAATTGGATTTGAATAATTGGCAATTTTAATTACCGTTTGATGAATTGTTTTATGAAATAGTGTAAAAAATTTCTGCTATTCAAACTTTTCATAAACCATATTTGTTGTTTAAACAATATTAGGAGTTTACCTCTGATAGGGTAAGGTCGATAAAGTTTGTAGTGCCTATGCTCTCAGCCACATATCTTGGTTTTGAATATGTATTAATATTACAAGTTAGGGTCAGTTTTTTCTTTGACATACCAAATTGAGAGACCAATAAATATAATTAAGTGTCCTGAGTTCTTGGGTTATAATCAAAATTCAGCACAAATTAAATCAGTCATCATCAAATTTTAAAAAAACAAACAAAAAATATAATTGACTACCTTTTATTTTACTTAGTCTATTATTTAAGCCATCAAAGTATATCGAAGCTTCCGGGTATAGGTGTTGCATCACGGCACTGTAAATATGTACCGCAATGAAGGAAGCTTTCCGGACCAGTTCCAGAATCACTCTTTGGAGCTTCTTATTGTGGTTACACGTCAGAAAGCTCTAACCACAGAGGTAACCAACTCCGTAGTGTTGGCCACAGCGTCTTTCAAGAAGGACAATAAATTAGAGTACACTTAACTGGCTATACCCTGTCCTACAGTACCTGAAGCTTAGAGTATTTTAGTGCATAGATTGCGGTTGTCTGTTCATTATTACAAGAAATAACCAAGCGTAGTTGATGTTATCCATATTTTTTAGTTACTTTTGTCGATACATTTGTTACAAACTAAAGTAGTGTGTCAGATTTAACGACCTAACGACGTATTTATTAGGTGATGTAGTGACGTCAGGTCTCGTTATTTGTAGGGGTCCTGTTAGGCCATGTTGACGTCATACGGACACGTAAACTCCGAGAAGTAGAGTTCTACGTCATATGACGTAATTTCCTACGTCACCTCATAAATCCGTCAAATTTAACTGGTCGTTAGTTGGCCCAGAAGCCCCCAAACAACACTACTTACTAACAAAAAGACAATTTACTTATTGGACGATATTATTGTCATTATCTCAGACCTTTCCTATCGATTTGTTTCACTCTGATGACAAACTGACAAAACTACTGACAACAAGTTTTGTTTGTAATTCAATTAGTGGTTATGAATTTTACCTCAATACCTATCATACAACAATGTATTTAATGTCAATATCGCTTCATAAATATATTAAAACCCAATTAACTAGAGATGTTGTCAACGAGACACAGATTTTGTGCACACTTTTTTAGTTTTAAGGGAATTTTAACCTCCAGTCATGCAAAAATGGTATTTTTATTCAAATTAAACGTTTCAAAAATATAAGTAGCCGAAGAAAATGTTAAAACTCACCTAATCAAAATATTTCTGGGTAATACTCGTAGAATTTATAATCCTTCTCAATCAATTTTGATTTCCAGCCTTTTTTGAGCAATATCTGATGATTTTTATTTCACTTGTCTCCTATTGTTTATTTAAAGTTGTCATATAAATGCCATGTAATTAATACAGTATTCGTTGAAACATAGGCTAATAAAAGTAAAATATCTTTCACACACTTGGTAAGTTAACAAGGCAATTTATGAGGACTAACCAAAGGAGTTTTACATAAATCAGAGAACGAAAATACGAAAAATCCTTATTTACACCAAAATGCCCCTTAACACTCATTGAGGCAGAAGAGACTGCTACACAAGTAACCTTACAAAAGCCACTAACACACATGACATATCATGACGTAAAGTAGGTTAAAAGAACCCAACAAAAGTGGTAGGGGACAAAGGAGCGGTATCGGTAGCACATTGGGGGGGGGAGGGGAGGGAAAGAGTGCCAATAAGCCTTCATCGAGACCAGATTTATAGTCCGGGGACCCCGGTCACAGTCATTGCTGTATAAATCTTCCAGCTCACAATGCACCTAAAGCGGTATTATATTCGTTGGATTCTGGGGCAAGTCTCGGGCCTCAGGCCGCCGGGAATTATCGCCCTAGCTTCCTGTTGTATGATTTCGCAAAAACACTTAGAAATGATTCATTCCTGATGGTCGGAACTATTTTCACGGTTGGAATCCTGCACTTAAGTTTGAAAGCCTAATAATGATAAACTTGTCGATATAAGATGTGTGTCTTTTCGTAAGTCGACATATAAAAATCTTGAACCTTGATGGACCATCAATTATTGTTAATAATTTTTAGATTGCTTGAAAGGTAAAAAAGAAACTAAATTAAAAGTCTACAAATATTTTGGAGCAGGATTTTATATGACGCATCATTAGGAGTATGCGAGTACTGATTTTCGAGGTCTAGCCGAGTTTTTAAAGAAACAAGAAAGTTTCGAGCGTCTTCGAGTAGAGCTTTTTCGAAATTATCGGTGAACCAAATAATTATTTTTAATGAATACAATTTTAATGAATAAAGATAATAATTATAAAGTAATGTAAGTAGTGTTCCTAATGAAAGGAATTAGACTATTTTGTATTTATGTGTGTATGTAACCCTGTTTTTATTTATTTATTTATTTTTTTATAATGGAAATTGTCCTAAATATAACTGACTAAATTAGAAAAACTCAACTAAATTATCTTCTCACCCTCCCCATTATTGAACTTTTTCACATTTTAGCGGATATGAATGGTAATCATAAAATTACTGCTCTATAATACATATAAAGGTTGATATGCCATATATCGCATCAATACAATATAAACAATTCATGTTTTTTACATTATAAATAATTCAAAAAATATGTTTAATAGTACTGATTTTAATTTATATACACCCTTCACTCAAAGGTAGCATGTTTTATGAACAACACAATCTGAAGCTATTTTAGAGCTCACTCAGATCAAATAGGTAGACAATACACACAATAAACATCAGGCCCGCTGTTCGCTACAGGCCCGAGAGATATTTGCCCCCCCCCCTTGGTATAAAGTCAAAGGCATTTAAAGATTTAACACGCACATTCGCAAGATAACAATAACAGAACTAACTACTGTATGTAGTTTTATGTTATGTTATAGTGTTATTGTTGAGTTGTCGTTCGATCAGTAATAAGAGTACCTGCATTGTAAAGTACCACTACCACTTGATGCCAACTCATTTCACAAAAAAGTGCGATTCTATAATTTTTGCAGTTTTTGATGAACGACAAACCCAAACATAAATGCAATCATATTAAAATAGTTAGCAAAAGCACATCAATATACTTACTTACTCACAAGCGAAATAATGAGGTGAAACATTGTGTCTCACGCCATGAACAAAGCGGGACATTATACAAGTACTGACAGAGTCACAAAGCGGATAATAAATTCACTGTCAAAAATTCACTGAAAATCAAGCTCAGATAATAATACGAAATCTGATATGAACGTTTTAAGGCATGATGAGTCATGAGTGCGATCAGAGAGTGAGGAGTATTCCATTTGCGCAAAATTTAAAATAGCCTATTTTCCTTTGCTTGCGCTCCCAACAAACCTACAAACTGAAAACCCAGGCTCACTGGGCACATATACAAAACCAACTAGCCTTGATAAACATAATCTCTTTGTTTCTTATGACTTCAATTTAGTAAGTTTATCATAATAACAAAATTTCATTATTTTTCTTCAATAAATGAGATGGAAAAGTATTTTGATCTGGCGAAGGATTACATTTATTCCCTATGTACGAGTACGTTTATGATTATCATTTGTAGTCAGCTAAAAAACTCGACTAGAATTAACGAGGTTTCTAAAATTTCGAGTCTAGTCGAGTGAGTAAACTCGATGAATAAGTCATATCCCCTCGCGATGAACAATAGAATAGCTGAAATTAATAGCACTTACATTTGTAGGGCTAGTACAGCTTAAATTAATTTCCATCAACAATCTAAAACGCGTGAAACAAAATAGAATATTTTAATATTCCTATAAGGCATATTTTTCGCATAATGTTATTGTTTGATTAATTAAAAATTCTCGTGCTATAAAAATACTTGTGATTTTCAATTCTTTTTTACCATAAATATAAGTATTGGAGTCACATAAATAATGCAATTAAGTTATCCATAAGTTTTACACATCTCATTTGTTTGAACAAATATAAAGTATTGACCATAAATATAAGTATTGAAGTCACATAAAAGGTGTAATTAAGTTATCTATAAGTTTTACCCATCTCATTTGTTTTTAAATCATAGCGTTTTCGTGTACTTTCTGGGGACTAAGGACATTTCTGGGTAAAGAGAGGCGATATGGCTTTGCAGGGAGCGCGACGCAGTAAGTCATCATCTGAAGATTTATCATCCAGCCCCGCGCTTATGCGGAGTAAATCTTCTGTTAGTGGGGGTAGTATAAAAACACATCATAATATAACACAGATGAGGCAACCTTTAGAAGTTTCCAGCCTAAACATTTTTTACCAAGTAAAAACAATGTTTGTGATTTTTGTGTTCATCAAGTCTAAAATAGGACATTTATATGAAATTTGTATTTTATCACTATTACTTAAGTTGTTATCACCATGATTCATGGGTGAGTCATTGGGATCACAGATCTTCCAAGTCCTCAATATCAGAAAGCTCTCGAAGGAGTTTGCTGATTTCCGAATCTGTGACAAAATTCATGTCCATTAAGTCTATCAGAAAAAATCAATAAAATTGCTATAAAATATGGTGATAGTTTAGCCTAGAAACATAGAACAAAAACTTGAAAATCTCCAAAAAGTTAAAAATCTTGTACCCAAGGTTCCCAATAACTCGCCTATGACTGCGTAATGGTGAACAGAAGCAATTATACAATGCGAATTATAACTTCCCGATAAAATGTTATGTTATTTAGATGATTGAGGCTATAACCAGCACCAGAATATTTTTTGTAGCTGTATTTCAATAATTAATCAATTAAATAATCAAACGAATTTGAGATTGTAGGTTAGCTAGACGTTCATTATCTAAATTGAAAAGTGTAACTTGTTTCTTCTTCAGTATGTGTTTCGAATCTTTACAAAGAGCAAAAATCAGATGGCCAATAGGACATTGACTCACCAAAAATCATTGGAAATAGGATGCCAAATAAAAAATTACGAAAATCATGATCTATAAGTGAATCACTGGGCTGGAAAGGGTTAGGTAAATATATATTGCAATGTACTTTATGGTAAAACAGTTGTTTGCTGCAAATGTAATATGTTAAATGCTTTATTAAATTACGCATTTAACCAAATTGAAATTTCACAGGTGGAGCATTTCATTAATTATATTTAATATTTTATTTTGTAATATTATGACCTTTTATTACATTTTCATATTATGTTTACTCGGAAAAACGTTTTCTTGAAATGTAATCAGATAATTTTGTAAACAATTAGATTAATTATATGAAATGCAACCTTAAGAAGCCGATTGCGCTACAGTTGTGTTTTCATGGATTTAGATCTACATAATTGTAAGGTTTTAGAGTCATAATAATAATTAGATTTTTCATTTTGATTAATTATTATGTATAACAAGGAAGTTTGAGGACAGCGGACAAATATTTTGGAATATTTGTGTCTCATGATCAATATTTCATCAAATTAATAATTTTGCACTACTCTTCTCGTTTGAACTACTTGCGACTCTTAAGGACTATGATATTTCAAGTGGTGAACATGAAAAATTAACTCATTGAGTAACAGATTTCATGTTGTTGAACTTGTATGTGTTTCCTTTTTCTGCAAGATCAAAAGTTAATGCTTATTTTAAAGATGTGTAAATAACTAAAACACATTTTTATGTGAAAAAAATGAATGTGTTTTGAAGGAGATATTTTGCACAGCAAAACAGTCTAGGTCCTGAAGGTGTTTAGCTGAGGTGTTTGAAAATAACATGCCGTATAATTTTTCCCAAAAACAATTTCCAAAGGCAAACTTTTTTGTACAACTTCAATTTACTTCATTCAAAGTTTTTTTCTGTTTCAGGTTGGTGTCTGTGTCAAAAATCACAATTTAGTGAGTGGAAAATTTAAAAAATCTAAATTAATTCCAATTTTACAAGTTAACATTATCAATAAATTGCCAAGCTTGAATATTCTGACATTTTTCATACATATCGTTTATTTACTGATTTATTAAAAATTTTATAATGCAGGGCTTGAATATTATTATGCACATAAGTGGAAAAGACATCACTGGAATTTAAAAAAACAAACTTTTATATTTTAGTATGACTAACATGCATTATTAAAAAAAGTACATGTCTAAATGAAGGCTCCGAAAAGCCATTATCCTGGGTACTAGAGTAACATAACCACTCTGAACAAGGAAGGTATTCTGAGTTACAATTTTGATTTAGTTTATGTTTGTTTGTATTACAAACAAACTGTTTGAAATTTCTAAATTTTTATACAACGGTTTTAAAGGGGGAAGAATTGAAGACATTACGTTTAGTCTCTCTAATAAAAAAGGAGTGTTGATTTGTTATGTATTCTGCATGATAAAAACTAAAATTGGATTTTCATCTTTAAGTCCATTGTTCTAAGCATTCTAGGATATTTTTTAAGTTGAAACGATGTACTAGTTTTGATATGATTATGAAAGTATCCTTTGCGTTTTTTAAACAAACATATTTAGTACGGGATTGCCCCGCGGGGCAACTCTCCGTCGTCCATAACTGTGTTTAAGTGACAAAATTAGGCGACTAGATTCATAGTAGGTCCAAAGTAAATTGCATCTTGCAAACCTCGTTTAATGTGATGACACTACCAAGGCTGTATGCTGTACTCTTTACTTCTTGTCACAAAATCTCTAAAGGTTCAGTCTCAGAGGTGATAGGCATTCGTAAAAAAACTATATATGATTGATTCTTAATTTGTCTGTTAGAGCAAGGCTCAAAAAGCTTCCTCGCATCAGGTATAAGACTTTATAATAAGATTCCCCCAGTATCTCCTCTTATCTTGGACTGAAAAAAGATTTTAAAAATGCAGCTGTTGCAACAATGATTTTGTTGCATTGAAGAATGTTATAATGTCAACATGAATCGATTGTTGTTATAAATGCAGTTTTTGTAATATCACTCTGATTATTTGTATTTACTTTCTAGCCTTGTTGTTGATTTTGTTTGTTGGTTAGCTGTTAAGTTTTGCTTTGTCAATTACAGCCTGGCAGCGGCCGTAGCTCAATGGTAGAGCTCTGGGTTATCACCCAGAGGGCCTGGGTTCAAATCCAGGCTCGGGTACAAAAAGATCGTTCGGCCGCTCCCGTGGTTCGGAAGTCACGTTAAGCCGTTGGTCCACCTGCATTGAAAACAAAAAAGTGCAGGCATTTCAGTCGAGGAGAACTATCAGTTAGTTGCTGATCTCGCTCCACTAAAAGCCATGCGATATTATATTATAATTACAGCCTATATTTATCAAAAACAGTAAGGGATTATGTTTTCTGATGTCCCTTCGGTTCTAAAGTTCATCACAGTCTATCGAAAAGTGGATCTTTTGGGTTACTTACACTGTGCTGAGGAGGCTAACGTACTCCCAACAGAATGTGTAGATCTCAGTACTTGAGTTTGTGTTGCTTACGAACACAGTTTGTCATAGTTGTTATTAGTTTTGATGTCTGAATTTTTCATGGCCACCTAGGTATTCGAACTTGTATTTTAAAATACATTCAAGTTAAAACATATCTATTCTAAAAAAAAACTCACAGAATTTTGTATTAAACGCCTGTAGATGTCAAGAATGTTCCTTCTTTGACGACGGTTTCAGATAAAAGACGATCAATGCTCAATCGAAAATCCCAATACTAATTATTTCTTATTACTAGACCACATTTGTGATTTTCAAGAGTTTAAAAATACTTAAGTCACATTGTTACAAAAAACATATGGACATTTAGGCCTAGCTAACACACTTCACACCGAAGGTTTTGCGTGCACATCGCATTTAGGCCTGCACCGTACATGTACAAACCAGTCCTATGGACAATGAAATATTTAACATCTATAGACGTTTAACACCCAATTAGGCAATCGTTTAGATTATAAAATAGATGACAATGCACAGTTGCATTACATGAGTTGCAAGTATACAGTTGCATACTATTGTACAACTGCACGACTTGTTAATAATATGAAGCTCATTCGCACTTATTGTGAGAATGGTTTGCTCCAAATAACTATAATCAGCGTAAATGATGAAGTAGTCCAGAAAGTTAGTCTAAAACGCAATCCTTGTAGTAAAAACCTCATGCCTTTTACATTTTACAGTAGTACAAGTATTTTTACACTTTTTTGTATACACGGTTTAGTAGAAAACTAAGACAAAAACATAATAATTAAAAATTTGAGACTGTGAGCCCTTGGGAACATTTAAACATAATTAGATTATTGGCTTTGAGTTTACTTTCGCAGTCATGAAAATATTGGTTTATACAACATGTTCAATATTAGATTGTAAAAACTTTTTTGAATGTTAGATGAGCTCATAAGATCTTAACAAAAATATTAACATATTACATGGCTTGTATAATATTTAAAAGATAAGTTTACGTAGCAAGAAGTACACGGTTGGTACACCTGAGTGCTTCACAATGTTTCACCTCTGCATTGTTGTTATCTTATCAAGATGAATACATTACACTAACTCTTACCTCTGGTATGTTTATAATGAAAACTTAGAACGCCATACAACATTGTTTTGTGAATCAACAAATAAATTATGATTAATTGATCATTTTAAATTTTATAAATTTCAATGAGGATGTGAATACATTACTAACGCCCTTATTGTTTGATAATTTGGTTAAAAAATTTGATTAATAAAATAAATGAATATAAACTAATAGTATATAGGCCTACTTACTTAATTGTTTCTAAGTAAGAAAAAATTATAATGCATATTTACGAAAACAAACTTTTCTACGTAGTGTTTTAGTTCTATGGATACGAATAATATTTGCTAAAAATTTAAAAGATATATTGCTTGGTTTCTATATACACATATTTATGTTGACAAATAACATCTCTGGTAGTCAGCAAAGTCATTAAAATATGTCATTTTCATGTCTCGCTATTAAATTTTTTTTTTTTTTTTTTTTTTTTTTTAGATTTCTCACAATCTTACATTTCTAAACTGTGCAGTGAAAATGGTTTTACTATTAAAAGTGTTGAAACGATTTTTCTACTACTACTTTTGACTCAGATTTCTATGCAAAACTCAGATTTTTTTAATGAATTTAATTGTACGATAAAGTAAGTCATATTATTCTTTAGTTAGTATATATTGATAATTATAAAATTAGAATATGTTGTGGTGGTTTAATTTTTATGTCCATTTGAAATTAAACAGAAAATGTCAAATTATAGTATATAGGGTAGGATGTCGTACAAACATTTTGGAAGTTTCAATATGGTTTATCACAATAAAATTTATACTATTTTTAGTTATGAGAGGATGTAATTTCACAGATAGGCCTAGTTCAAATAACTTTCGTCAATGTACTTTGATCATGTTTTATGTTGAATACTTTATTATACAGAACTTTAAATAATGAAAACTTAAATTGATGAAATTCTGTTTTATTAAAACAGAATGAATCTCCTTCACAATATTTCTGTTCCCATCTCAAAAATGTATTGGTTAATTTCTTACTACGACTATAAGAAAACATAAAAAATTTGAATTTATTGTCACTGTTAACCGGCGTTATCAACAATAATTATATTTTCTAAGTTGATTAAAAATTATTTTTAAAATTAATTAGTAAGTTAATTTTTTAAATATTTAACACTAATCATTTAATTATTTAACAGCCCTGAATTATAAAATAATTGGATGAACCGATCTAAACATAAATATATTTAAAATCTATTTTAAGAAGTGTTCAAAAAGGCTAATAACTATGTTATTTTAAATGTAAAAAAGAAAAACAAACCCCTGAATCTTATAAGATTTTGTTGTTTCTAAATGTGCTATTGCCTATGCCAGGAAAATGCATGTTAAACTACAGAAAATATCAGTGGAGTTGATTGAAATAACGGGTATCAATTGCCTTGCATAATTTATTTCCCTAATATTGCCACTTTAACATAGTGACTGGAAACAAGTACTTATAACTGATATTGTATGCCATTACTAAGGTAATTTTGAAAATTGCCGCTAATAGTTTTTTATTGTATTACTAAGGACACCTGTAAAATAATTGTAAGACTAGAATTTTTTCATTTCTAGTGTTTGTTGCAATTAAAGTATAGCCGTAATTTAACGATTTAGTCCTGTTTACTTTTAATTTTCAAAACATGCAGGCTTTCTACTGTCAAGTAATGTATGGGTAAAGTTATGATTGCATGGAAAACTCGTTTGACAGTACAGCAACTTAAACAGTCAGTAGATTACAATATAATAATAATAATAATAGTTTATTGTCATGATGCAACACTTGAATGCAAACATAAAAACACATAAAACTATGCTTACATAAAGCATGTTACCTTGACATTGTTAATATAAGCCCATTACCATTAGAATAACATATTCAGGGTATTAATCGAGAAAATTGGCCTGAGAACCCCCTGGAAGCAAACTAGCTTCATTTTTATTTCAAGCATCATTAACAATTACAGAGCTCCTAACTTCCACTTTAGCAATGTTAGCGTTAATTAGGGAGACTTTAATAACCTGCAAATAAATTATGAATCGCTGTAGGCTTAGATGCTTTAATTGTACCGAATTCATTTGTTTGTCAACTTTGAGTGATAATGTCCTTTTAATTTCCCGTCTACCTCTTTTAATTTTAACTGTTCCGTTGTTTCACTACAAACACGAACAACAAAATGAGGAAATATTAAAAGGCCTTGGTGTCTTTTAAGGGTCGAATACCCCCGCGCCAAAAACGTATGCAAAAAGGTTTTTGGATAAATATTTCTCAATATCTTACCAAGAAAGTGACATGGTTGGATACATGGTTGAAATGCCAACAGGTTTTATGATATAAGTAGGTCTTTAATTTTTACATCTAACTTCTAGTCTCTTCTTAGCGTCTCTCTAATTGTGTATCTGTGGTGTCTATTTAACATCGATTGATGCTATCAAACTTGAAGTTTGATAAATCATGAAATCAAACAGAGACAATACATCCTTAGTTTTCAATACTGAAAATCATTCTGACCCACATAAAGTATATAACATTTTTAATAATTATTTTGTAAATGTTGTAGATGATTTAGTTGTACTAAAACATATACTAGAGATTAATTATATTGAATCTCACTGTTTCAAATATATTCTATTTTAATTTAATGCACATCCTGTTAATGAGAAGGATGTAGATAAAATTATTTCATCTTTTGGAAATAAAAATTCAGCTGGATATGAAGATATTCCCATTACAGTAATAATAAGAAAACCCTATTAACTCTCTTTTACTTGTTACCTCTAAAACATGTAAAAAGTTCCTCATCCAATCTGGAATTTTCCCTGAAAAAAAAACTCAAAGTACATCAAATCAAACATATTCATAAGGAAATGACTTGTATCTAGGAAATTATAGGCCAGTGTTAATTATACCAACATTTTCTAAATTCTTAGAACGATTAATGTAAAGCGGATTGGTAAATCATCTAGAACATAGGGAATGGTAAGATTAGTAGCAGCATAGCTTTCGGGCAGGCAAATCAGTTACCACTGCTAGTATAAATTTCATTGAAACAGTTTTAGATACCATAGGTAAAGTTAAAATAAACATGTGATCGTTGTTTTTATGGACCTCTGTAAAGCGTTCGATATGTTCACCACGGTGAACCGTTTTACGGTATTACTCTATCAGTATAAAGTATCAGTATCGGTATAAAATGTAGTTCATTTGACTGGTTAAAATTGTATATCTCGAAAAGAAAAGAGTTTGTACAGCTACCATATGTGCGGTTTGCAGCAAACGTTTGCTTTTACAATTACCTGTGAAAATACGAATAGTTTGACAAATGCCTATCATTTGTCCTTAAACCACCCTCTACATGGACGTCCAAAAGAAGAACTCCTAAACAATTTTCTTAGTCCATAGCCATACTATACATAATGTTGAAGGTCTCGGTAAGGAGAGTATATAGCTAAAAAGTAGACCTCAAAAGGTCAAATATATTGGAAGTTATTGCCTTTCAAAGTTTTGATAATATTATTTTATAAAAAATTTTGAACGTCTGCCATTTTTTTCCAACCTTTATATTGAGGTCGGGTTTACGGCATTGTATCCTAGATTTTAAGACCTTTAATTTTATGTACATAGGCCTAAGCCTTCTGTAATGTATTGAAATTTTGTATCTGTATGCTTAATATCAAGTTTTATTGTTACTCCTTATGGACCTAGCCTCTCATTTTTGGGTATGATCCCCATAGCATTTCTGGGAACTTTTCGGATGAAAGTCATACAACACATCTCAAAACACAGGAATTGACTGTCAAAAAATTATTTCTTTTTCCGACTAATTTTACTACACTATGAAGTCATTTGACTCAAAGTCATTGACTGTGTCCATGAACAGCGCTTATCTAGGGGTGACATTGAGTCTGCAGTACCCCTACCTTGGATTTTTATTCCCATAAGACTAATATTAAATTTGAATGTAATTTGTAATTTTATAAAATGCCGTACATTTTAATATTTAAAGTATAGATTTTATAAATAGTCATTTGTAACTAGTCATTTAAGCAAGAAAGGCAGAAGCATAAACCAGTAAGATGTATCAGTATCAAAGTGCCTAAAGGCCATTGTTGGGCAGTGAGAGCAGGGGCATCAACTTTGTGTGGTGATGCGCCCTGTAGCTTGCCTAATTGGATTACTCATAGTTGATCCCAACAATAGCCTAAGCATGGTTTTCTGGCTATAGAAAATAGAAATTAAGAAAATGTGTTCGAATAAACGTCTTTCTAAAGTAATCAAAATTTACGCAAGTTAAAAGCACTACTATCCAATGGAGCCCCGGTAATATTGAGTGTCTGGAAATGAAATTGCAGACGAATTGTCTAAATTGGCAGCTAACAAAAGAGTAATAGATATTAAGAGTCATCTTCACCCCTGGGCCAGTAGCCCATTGTTGCGCAGTCGGCAATGTTAACCATACGGCTATTATGCTAAAACATGGTAGGCCTACTGTATTTTATTCCCCTGTTTCGGACGCCGTTTTTCAACCGATTTTCTTTAAACTTGGTAAGTGTTTAGCTGAATAGTTATATTAGGCCCCTCCTACTTCGAAATTTTGAAAATTTACCAAATATTACTAAGGAAAATCTATTTACTTTGCTAATTCACAGAGAGTAATATTTGTTAAATTTTCAAAATTTCGAGGTATGAGGGCCCTAATATAACTATTCAACTAAACACTTATCAAGTTTAAAGAAAATCAGCTGAAAAACGGGGTCCGAAACAGGGAAATAAAATACCATGTTTTGCATTAAAAGCCGTATGGTTAACATTGCCGACTGCGCAACAATGGGCTACTGGCACAGGGGTGAAGATGACTCTTAAACATCACAATTTAATGAATATGGACATGATTCGGGCTTTCGAGAACATTGAAAATTATACAATCGTATAGTTAATCAGAGTTACATTTTATGCTGAAGTTGTTACGTCGTTGATTGAATTTATATTTGAAAAATCGTTTTTAGACCACGAAATTACTAGATTTTTCTCTTAGGTTGTCATTTTATATATCTCAAATCACGTACCGAGACTCCGATGAGGATAAATTTAATGTATGGATGAAAAAGGCTGTGTGAGTAATGTTCACGTAAGTTATTTATTTGCATATTTCAAAATTAAAGAGAAATATCTAAATTTCCACTTCGAGAATGGTATTTATTGTGAAGAACAGTCTTGGGATGGCTATTCAATTTAAATTAAAACTGGCTTGTCAAATTTGGATCTACAAATAGTTAAGTAGCTTAGATGTATTTAGTTGGAGTTAAATCCACAATTTAATTAACGTTTACCATAGATGAGTTTTACCAGCAGTACCCTGTCTATTGCTGGGTCATAAAGGAGGGTAAATAAAATTCTTCTAATATCCATGCAAATACCGCACTAAAGCATGGCATGGCTACGACCTCGTGGGTTCAACATTCATATTCTGGAATCCTCCACTTCGATATTTACTACTATAAGTTTTCGTGACGATTTGAAACTTGGTTCATTTTTTATATATAGTTTCCAAATACGTAATGTTTTCTAAAATTTAACTAAACCTACCAAAATGCCAGGAATTGATTACATGGCTAACACATAATCGTATAAAATATTCGCATACATTACTGTACTTAGCATACACATGATCCTAATATCTTTGGGTGAATTAAACAGTGTCTTGATTTATTATCTTGGCTGTATCTCGAGTGACAGTGATTTTTAATTTACAAAATATAAAGCTACAATAATAATTTAAAGGTTAACACAATACTTTTAACTTATTTGCCATTTCTTCATTTAGCTTGGTTATGGTTTCGTAGCAAGTTTTATTACAACACACCAAACATTTTCTCCTCAAAACTTTTTCAATTTATTTTAAAATTCTTAACGTGGAATTACTAATATAACTACAGTAAATAAAGTGGTCAGTCAGCCTTTGGTAGGTAACATTAGGTTAGGTTGGTTTTGTCAGAGTCATTTTTAAACTTTCCTGGCAGGTGGATGTTAAAACAATAATGTCATTAAAGATTACTCATCAGAAATCTTAAATATCTAAAGACGGAACCTTAAACCCTAACGCGGAAGATATGAAGAGTTTCAAGAGTTCGAAGGTTCAAGATTTGGTTCCAGGGATTTCCACAAATATTTTGTTGCTTTGAACCTCTTTCCAGTAAAATAGTTTTGTAAGTTTCTTAAGTGTTATATTCTCCTGGAAAATAACATGATGGGTGAAAAAATAATAGAGTTTTTGCATCATACGGTAAATCATACTCTAAACTCTATTCTAAAATCGGCAATTTTACGAGTAATACGTTTTGCAGCATGATTAAGCAGTAAAGATAGTGTGTAATGCTTACTATTGATCACTTTTAAACAAAATCAAACTAATTTGTGCATTTTTAATCCTTAAAAATATCTAAATCCACCTTTATTCAAATAACGTTTAGTGTCTAACGTAATCATTTGCGTATGTGCAAAAACTATCTAATATTATAGAGTTTCGGATACATATGGTATATCTGGCTGGGTAGCTGAGTGGTTATAGAGCTCTCCTTTCAATGTGAAGGTTGCCGGTTCGATCCTGAGACAAGTTGGTGTTTTTGATGGTTCGATACTGAACTCAGCTGCCTTAGGTCATTGTCCTATTAATTAACTCCTTTTACTGCCATATTTTTCTAATGCACTTGCTGTTTATTTTATTTGAAGGCATATAAAAATCTTTAGAAATGAAAATTAAACGTCTACAACACTTAAAAATATATTTACACTTATAGGCTACTGCAAAGAATACAGACGGTAAATATATCAAAAGATGGAAAATGGTAATCGATTTCGACCGGACACACCGATCATCATCAGGCCCAAAGAGAGAATGACAGAATCCAACATAGCGGACAACAATACAGACACAAATGACGTCATAGTCACATGACTTCCATCTTCACTGCTATTGGTCCAAATTGTACCAATGGAGAATTAAAGCGCACACACATGAAAAATAATCAAAAACTATCAAATAAATCGATGAACCAAAATAAATATAAATAAAAATATACATATGTATAGATAATACAACATACAAAAGAATAAAACAAAACAAATTAAAATACAAAGAATTTCCTAACTCAAAACTACACTAAACCCCATTGGTAACCTGAAACATACTGAACATATTGCGATAGGTGCCACCAGAGTCAAAATTTACCTGCTCATTGATCAATTTATCCCTATCCCTACATTTTTCTTTGAAAATAAACAACTCCTCCCATGCACTCATTAGGTTACCCTTTTTGCAACTCTGCAACACACTCAAATTGTCTTCAATGTTTCCCAATGTGTGACCGTTTTCCAATAGATGCTTGGCAACATTTGATCTTTCTGCCCTGTTATTACGCCAAGCCGAAACATGACTCTTATACCTTTTCACAAAATTTACATTTCTGATTACAAACAACTCGTATCATGCTAATAAAAAAATCTTTATAAACGAGATTAAGGGATTTGAGATAATATTCTTTCCTTATTATATTATGCCCTATATTTCCTAGAATTTTATATTAACAAAATATATTTTATTAAAATAGTGAAAATAGTGTTTATTCAACAAAAAGTATTTATTCATTTTTTTAAAATATGGAAGATATTAAAACCCCTCCTCCTCTATCGGGTCTTGCGTAACATTTTGATTCGACAAATCAGTTCCGTCCCGTGGGTTTCCGTCCCCATTCAGCTGTCGATCATTGTGCGCAAAAACTTTTGATTCGATACCACTGAAATTTGCATCTTTATAACATGAATACAGCGGGGACTCCATTCTATTCCCTCACATTTTACAGTCACCACCATTACTTTTCAACCAGGATTGTTTGCTGAATTAAATAATTTGACTTATTATTTTCTTCTAAATTTTTGCACGTTTTGAATTAGGTCCCTCTTCTTCTTCCTTGTTTAATGTTATTACAGGGCCGCCCCGAGGGCAATAGGCGCCCGGGGCAAGATTTTGACCAGCGCCCCCTAAATTAAATAATTGGCATATCGTGTAAACTGTAATGTTAAATTACAATTATAAGCACTAAATTAAGTGCATGGCTAACTTTTCAATGCTGTTGTAGTAGGACAAGATGGCCCGTGCGCAAATTGCGCATTTTATGATTCCGTATGAGTGAAACTCACCTACAGTAGGGCCTACGTGAATGTTGATTATGAAGTGACATAGATATATATTTGTTTACTATCTGGCTTTTAAAATTCATCTGAAGGTAATCAGCTGTTAAATTACAATTCACACTAAAGAACTTGCAATAAAAGTTGGTCAATATTTTAAAGCACCCTCTAGAAATAATGGCGAGGGGGGCGAAGCCCGAAACAATATGACCTTTTTAATTACGATTCGTCACTGCGGTATATACTATAAGCTTCAAAATGACACACCTTAATCTTAAAAATCGGTTCAGTAGGTCGAGAGAAAAAGGGACGTAACAGACGAAACCCTTATAGAAATAAGAAGATAGATTCACGAAAATAGTCCGATGAGAGTCGATACATTGTTGCCAAATTTTTTGTGAAACACATTTTAAACTGGTATTACACATGATAAACATAACCACAAATGATAACATTGCAGGGCGAGAGTGGGGACACAGGGACACAGCTGTTAAATTTCCATCGGACTACTTTTGTACATCTTACTATAGTTTTGTAATGTAATGTAATGCTGTTAGTTAATGTAAGACACAGAACAAAAATAATAAGAGAGAATGTACACACCAACTACCAACACCACATCAAATTACATGAGGGGTTGAGGTTATGAATGAGTGACGGGGTGGGCGTATGCGCAGTTCACAACTGCGCGACCGCCGGGCTCAAGTGAGCGCTCAATCCATTTTTGCAGTGCGTAAGATCAGCTTGCCAGTAGGCTTACATGCAGCCAAAAGCGATGCTATCATGATTCACTTCCACTTGCTTTGTAAAAAAGGTTTAAAGTTACAATGAATTGTTAGTCACTTCTCATTCCCCGACTATAATAAATTGTTTTAAATGTTTATTTCAACTAATCAACAAAATTATTATTAAACTATTTGTAACAAAAATATTCATTGGTGCAGTTTTTACAATTTTTGTCAAGTCTTTGAGCCTTTAAAAAATGGGGATTTCCCCTCGTCCGCGGCGCCCCCTTGGCCGTGGCGCCCGGGGCAACTGCCCCGGTCGCCCCGCCCTCGGGGCGGCCCTGTGTTATTAGGCTATACAAGTCTAAGTATCTGATGCAAATCTACAACTTATTTTGGGGGTTTGGTTGAATTGTTGTTTTTGTTACTATATAAGCCTGTTATTGTTGAGATATATATTTTTGTTGTTGTTTTTTGATAATATTTATTACTGTTGCATTTTTTCAATATATTTTATCTCTCTGTCTCTAGTCAAGCATATTAAGTGTAAATTCTGCCCTCATCAATGCCAAAGTCTTGCAATATGTCTCTCTGACAATTTTTGACATGTTAAAATTCTTGAAGCTTGTATTTATTATCTTGGTATTTTTGCTGCTATTATTGTATTGTTATGTTTGGATTAATTTCACTCAAGAAATATGTCTTCACTTGTTCATAATAATATTCTGCATGTAATTTCTTGAAAGTAAATTTTCTTCTAATATGCCATCTTGAATACTGAAATGTATTAATGTAAGTTATTGTTCAAATGTGTTATTGATGAATTGTATTGTATCATTAACTGTAATTTTTTTGTATACTGGCGTATGCCGTTCATTGCCAATAAATAAATAAATAGGAGAATTTTAAATTTCTATGAAATATATATTTTATCGCTATGGTTTAAGAGACGCCTTTAATACGGGGCCAAGTTTTAAAATCACCTACTTTCGGAAAACAAACTTAGGCCCGTGTTGTGAACCACATTTTTTTGGATTTTCAAGTTATTTGAATAACTAAATTAATTAAAAAGGATTACACCTTGTTTACGTTGCAAAAGTAGTCAATCCTTCTCCATCTTGTTCCTATTATAAACGATCAGCTCGCTCCGACCGCCCGATTGTCTGCCACTGCGCATGACTTCGACAATAGCTGATTTTTTTCACCCCATGACAACAAAGAACTACTTTAGCCCCGCAATAGTGGTCCCGAAAACAGCCGTTTTCGTAGCAGTAGCAGTGTAATGTTTACTTTTTAAGTAGTTTTACATACGAATTTTCTAATTGGTGGTTCATATTAAAACAATAATCCTGCTATTATTTTTACGAATTTTTACTGGGCAACATGGGGGAGCAAACACTGGTCGACAGGTTGTGGGTTTAGTGAGGGGGGGGGGGGGTTGTTAAATACAGGAAACTTACTATAGTACTTCAAATGAGAATGCACTCTTCCCTCCAAAAAAAGCTAATACCTCAAAGCCCCAAATGTGATTTTAAAGATTATTTTAATACAACTGGGGTTTCTTTAATTTTAATTTTCAGTTTGGAGAAACGAGGCTTTCGATTTCGTTTCTAAAAAAATAACTAATTAATATAAGGTCGTTTTGATTTTGTTTGTCACATTAAAATGTGGAACTTTGTTCTGAACCCTACAAAGCGCAGATGTAAATTATTATGATTTACCTGAGAAAGTTGTTTTTATCATAAAGGATTGCCGATAGCAGCAACCTCCACTGGGCAACATCTTGGAACTGGGATATACTTATGTCTCCTAGTCAACTTGTTATTTAGTGCACATTTATATTTTTAATTATAAGACTGTTGAATGCAAAATTACTTTTTTACATTCAGGCCAAAGTATACTGATTATAGGTACCATTAAATTCTGTTTTTTGGTTGGGCATGGACCTCCTCCTGTTTTTTTTGTGCTAAACATTCATGTTATCCAGGGGCAATCTGCAATATAAGTAAAGGGTTTATAACCTATGTATTGGGGCTTTATCCTAAACCTCCCTTTGATTCTATTTTAAATCATTAAATAGTTTATAAGTTCACCACAACCCATTCTAAAAACATAAAACTAATACTTCTATCTCATTCATAGTAAGTGTGTTTATAAATAATGCATTTCTCTTCTGTTTAATTTGACGAATATAATGAATCGAAATTAAGTTGAAATTTTTTTCAACAAGTGCACATATATTAATTATCAGTCTAATAACCAAATGCGTCTGACTTATAAGTGAAAAGGTAGCTGAGGGTTTGCCACATGATATTGGCTGGGCTTCAGTTGATGAATGTTTTCAAAATCGAGGTCGCGACAGAACAATAGCCTCAATTGACTGACTCGTCAGAACAGCGGTACTCGCTCCTGGCACAAACGCCACTTGAAAAACTACACTAGTTTATTTTCGAACCTTGGACTTTAATCAATTTATATTATTCTGAAATGCAGTCCCATCAAATACAGGGTGTTAATGGAAGAAGTCCGGGGTTTTAAAATTGCAAATCTTTCTTGATAGAAAAATATATAGTTATTTAATCAAATGAGCAACTTATCAAGTTTTACTCATTGGGATGTTTTAATCAAAATTTGGTAGCGCTGCTGAGCATTGACCTTGAAATTACGTAGATGATGTGCCGTATCCCAAAAAGTCTTCATGCGTCAAAATCTCTTTTGTGGCGTGTTGAAGGAGTATTTTTCCCTCAGTTAGATGACATTGGGGTGGGGAAGATTTTAGTCCACTTCCAACAGTTATAACGAGAGGGAACCACTTTAGCATACTGAATCTAAGAAAGAAATTTCAGATGGTATAATATTCTTCTAAACCCTTTAAAATAATGCATGTAATAATGCACATAAGCCGATGGCGTTTCTTTCAGGACTTCCTTTAGGGTTGACCCTTGGAGGATATCAAGAGGGAACTTCAACGGCCAATGTCATATCATACACAATTTTAAAGGTATGAGGTGGACATCCATTGATAATGTTAAAAAGTAGATTTTTTTCTCCCATTAAAGTTTATCGAGTTTTAAATTTACAATAAATTATATCTATTCTTCTATACTTATTTAATATTCTGAGGGGTTTTTTTTGTTAAGAGAACCCCTCTTACAGTTTTGAAACTACTAAGTTTCTGGTGTCGTTGGATATGACTTTCTGTAGTTGTTTCTGCCAAAAAATGATGCAATGAGAATTCGACTTAAAATAAAGGTTGCTATCCATTATGTCAATTTGAAAATTTCTCACTAGAATAACATTGGGCTTGGGTTTAGTAATTTAAACATGTTAATAATGTATAGATGTAAATAAGTGTATTTTTGGAGATTAGATACTAAGATCACTATTGGATGGGTAGTGTGTTATCGGCTTAAAACTAAATGTAAAATTTAAGTTCAGGAAGATGGATTATACCTCAAGGAAGTATATTCATGAGGACATCTTTTACGGTGACTGTGTCCTGTGCATCGGATACTAGCTTGTCGATCGGCTACAGCTGCACCCTGTCGGTCGGTTCGGGACTGTAAATAATAAACGTCTTGGCCCCATTACACCAACATCTCAAGCTTACGAATCATCAGTCAAGATCAGTAAAGTTTAGCAATTACCTTTGCAACTGGGAGAATTGGTTCTATCCCATTAACCTTCCAATTCCTTAGTTTGATTATTCACCAGGATTTCACAATGATAAAGAGTATATATCGTTACATAAGGTTAGGTCTGTGAACAAGGGCGATTGTTTCAAAGCTATTGCGAGCCTCGAATTTAAACGGCCGATAAGCACAACATAGATGCGAATTAAACGCATGATCAGGTTACCATCGGGCAGATTCTAAGTATTCGAGATTCTTAAACCATAAGTTTGGATTTAGATGGTGATAAGACTGTCCATTTAAAAATCTCTAAAAAATTCCTAACCGATTAACTTGGTAAAGTTTTCTTTAACTTAAATCGAAAGGATTAAAGCACAAACCTAAGTTTGAACTGTGTTAAAACCAATTAAAACAAATTGATCTGTCGGTAAAACAATCGGTTTATTTAAACCAACACAAAAGAGCGACTTTCCAACATAGTTGAAGCATCGGACGTGTCGAACTAACTTGTGTTTCTGCTCTAATACCCCAAAAACAAGGAAATCAAGGAAGTGACCGAAGTTATGGGTCAATTCTTCCATTAGTTATATACTCTTAAAAGGTTAGTTATAACAGTTGATAATGGGATAAAAGCAAAACTGTTTTTAATTTATGCAATAAGTTTGGTTACTGTTAGTATTGTATGTTTTATCTATTTACATTTATGAGTAAAATGCAGTTACTAATTGACTCAAACATTAATCAACTTAAAATGAAAATAAAGGGTTACAACTCTTTATTTCATTTTTAGAAAACGTTAAACCAGTGCGGTGCATTATGGTACAAATAATGCCCTAAACTGGTTTAACGTTTTCTAAATTGTTACAGATTAAGCAATAACAATTGGTGCCTCACATCGATGTATTTTATACACAAAACTTCATACCGTTTGAAGAAAATGATTCCCTATGACTTTCTACACTGTACATGACCTTCAACTTTCTGGCTTCATTATCCATCAGAGGTCCGATTTGCGGATTTATACAGTAATTGATATAGGTTATTCGATTAATACAGTAGGCTATATAAACTTATATTTGAATTTAAAATTTTCTTCTGTCTCTTTTTGGGACGTCCAACTGATATGTCAGAAAGCCAATGGTACTTCAAAGTGGGGCTTTGTATCCCAAATTTGGAAATTTTGTGTCCAAACAGTCCTACAAGTTCGAAACTAAGACGTGCTCTGGAAGACAACATATATTCTATGTACCGGAACGTAACTATTGTTCCACATACAATTAAAAAGTATTATTAAAATTACAGGAATTTTTAAATCCGCCTTATAATGATCACCTGTGCATTTTTCTGTATGTTTTGCAGATTTTCAAAATAAATAATCGCCTAAATTGACCTCCATTTAGCCCAAGCAAGATGATTTTTGTTAAACCAATAATTTGTAATTTGATAAAAACTAGAGTGGGTGTTAAAGATTTTTCTTTCAAGAAAAATCACAATGTTAGTGAATAACATAAAGCCTCTATCAAAATGAACATTTCTAGCTGAACTCTGAAAAGTTTTTGGAAAACAAATTACAATTAATACACTTCTAGGCTCTAAAGCAACGCTTCTGAAATCAACACAGTGCGAGATTAAATTTTCCCACACATTACTAAGCACAGGGTAATTAATTTATGCAATGATTAAAATTTAATTGTGTTCTTCAAAGTGAACATAAACGTAGTTTATTAGAAATTGACCTCTTTAAGCAGTCAGTTTCTTGTCGCTCTGTCCACATCTCAAGCCGAACGTGACCTTCTGCGTTTTGGGAGGAACCTAAAAGCTTTGCTGACAAAGCAGGTCAACGACGGTGACTGGGACTTGATACTTTCTTTCCTTATTCATAGGTTTATAGGAATTCATTGGTTTGATTTTTGTTAAGGTAAACAATTCCTGTCATTGTTTTTGCCAATTCTTAAATTTTTAAGTATAAATTGGCTATTCTGATACCTATTGCACTTTGAAATTGACCTTCTTTGAAAGAATTTCTGTATTTGATTGACTGCTTTGAATAGGGTATAAAATGATTATTCTTCATATTAATTACCAAAACTATGTCCAGATCTGATCCAAACTACTTTAATTCCCCCCTCTGATCTAAATCGTGGAACGATTGATTTACATTATTTTATTTATTTATTTATTTAATATCTTGGATCTAATTGCCATATATACATGGTTAGATTCTAACATTCCACTATATAACTGATTCTAATTTTCACAAGGTTTTCTTGATTTGCTTTTCTTCATCTCTAAAAAGATCCAAATTACACAGGAACTTGTTGAAGGTTCTTTCTTTGCACTAGGCACTTCTTCATTTGTAAGAAAAATCTTCAATTTTATAATAACATCGAGTGGCAAGCTCTTCCTTGAGTGATTTTTTTAACTTTTTCAAATTTGTAATTTGCTTAAAATGTTCAGGTAATTTATTATGGATTTTAATTGACATATATTCCGAACCTTTTTGATAAAATGATAAATCACAACTGGGAGTTTCGATGGAATTTTTAAATCTTGTGTTATGTTTATATACGTTCATCCTAAGTTGAAATTTTGATTTATTTGTGTGCACAAAACAAGCAGATTGAAGAATGTATAAAGATGTTAGTGTTAAAATTTTATGTTCTTAAAAGAGGGGACGACATGATTTTATAGAAGGTAGATGAAAAATGGTCCTTAACACTTTCTTTTGCAATTTAAATACTTTTTCCTACAATTTTAGATACAATTTAAATAATTATAATCGGCAGAATCGATTACATCAAAAGGAGAGACCCAAAACGCTGAGTTGGTAAATGTATTGGAGGGAGTGTTAAATTAAGGTACACACAGTGAGGATTAACAAATTGATAAAGGAAAATTAAACAAAACCCGATCAAATTCTGATTAATTCAGCTAAAACCCGTTCTGACTTTAAATTATTGAAACATTGTAATTCATATACTACTTTTAACACTACAAATCAGCAATACCCTCACTTTATTTTACGCTATTTCTTAATAACTAAAATTTGTGCTATCAGTGAGTAACTGTCACTCATGAGATGGCAATTTTTATTTAATTAATAATATTTACAAGATTTTTGCTCGCTTATTAAAATATTTGTTCAAATAGATATTTGCTCAAGCCCATACATATTTATTTAAACCCATACAATTGTTCATATTGACATCGCATTACTGAAAGTCGATGTTTTATGTATCATCCTTCAAATTAGATTTTAAGTCAACATATTTACGTTATTCATGACGTAAAACAAACAAAACTGTTTCGTATGTTTCTATACTTTTTAAAAGCATTAAAAAATTTGAGCATTATTACATTATGAAACTTCTTTAACATGTATTAATCTAGTTAGATAAAAACTAGTGGAATAAAGTGGAATATTCAGTGTTGTGAGAACATGACGCGCGTCTCGGACTGAGGGTCTATTTTCATGCTAAGAAAGTCACATCATCGATATGCCTGGAGCAGAATGTAACATCTTTTTGACTTTTGGAAAACTTTTGAACGACTCGAGATCGTAAATATTAAAACCGTTGTTGGTTCAAAATTAAATTAAAACCCACATTGACAATTGCTGCGAATTTTAGTAGCTTTATTTCAATTAAATTTTAATCAGTTCAAACAATCATTATTCAGTGGTCTTAATTAAGCTTTTCCCAGTAGATTTTGCTGTGTATAATGTTTTTAATAAGATGCAAATTTTGATGCGGAAGAAAAGGCTTTTACTTCAACAGCAAAACTATTTTTTAACTATTAACTATTTTCGGAATATATTTTTCGTGATAGTAGTTTAAATTATTTTAGTAATGTGTAACCTATGGATGCATGTTGTTAAGTTATTGAAGTTCATAAATAATCAACCTAAACAGAAACAGTGCATTTTAAAGAAGTAAATTACATGGTATTTTATTTTGGATTGACTTCAAATTTGTTCCGTCGCATCAGGCGTTAAAGGTTTTTATATACGTCCATAAAAACCTTTAACACTTGATGCGACAGAACTGACCTGAAGTTAATCCAAAATAAAATACTATGCAATGTACCTAATTGAAATGTCCTGATTTGGTTTGGGTTGATAATTTATGAACTTATCTAACTTATAGTTTCACATAGCTAAAATGAATGAAATACTACAGTATCAGGCAAAATGTATTCGGAGAACATTTTACAAATTAGAAAATATATAGATTGCCTTCAATTACAGTAGAAGAAGATTGTATATTTGGTACATTACCGTAGTTTATGTTATTTGTTGATTGGGTTTCTTTACTAAAATAATTTAAATGCTCTTAGTAAAATAATGATTTAATAATATACATTGCAATATAACTTTTTATTACTTTACCTATAGATTTATTTTATTTATTTGTTAAATCACAACGATAAAGTAAATTTTAACAAAGGCAACAAAAATAAAAGACTACAAAATTTAAATACAATAAAGTAGCTTAAAATATGAAACAATTTTACAACAACTGAAAAAAACATGTTAATACAAAAACAAACCGATAAGAAAAATGCAGTTCCCTAATTCAACCAATATTACATTCTGATCAAAACATTTCTAACCTTTTTCAAGAACCGTACAGTATAATTTTAGAGGAAGCTGTATGAATAAAATTTGGGTAAATTTTAGAATGTGACGGTAACTAGGATTGTATGGTAGCCCAAGGGTGGAAGTTGGAGTAACTATTGAAGGAGGAAACAAGTAGTGTAGAGTGCCTACGGGTGAGCATGTGGTGTTATAGAGCTCACAAGCGTATAACCTGACAAACATGCAAGTCACACAAAATGTTTCACAGTGTGTTATTGTGAATATAGTGGTATTTTATAGTAGTTTATGCAACGATTATATTATGAACTCTTCTTAAGCCACTATAGTGGGTTGGTAGGCCCTTGACTTAGGGGGCACGGGTATTTCCGGTGATTTTTTTGGGGATTTTCCCCTGAATCGGGTAATACTAACCCTAAATAACAAAAATTACCCCCCAACATTTCCCTGCAAAATTCACTATGGGGGTGGGATGGGGTTGAAAAAAGGGAAAAAATCCGAAATTTTTATATTGAGTGATAAAAAAAAATCCAAGATAGCCAAAGGATTTCTAGAAATATACTAATTACATTAACATAAACAATTCAACCCCCACTCACCCCCCCCAAGGGGTAGGAGGGGGGCAAAGTTGGGGTAAAATACGAATTTTGCAAACACCTGCATAATGGAAGAGGGAACCCCCGTAATTAGCCTTAAATATCAATATCAATGATTATTTCACTTAGCCGCTCGTATTTTACCCCAACTTTGCCCCCCTCCTACCCCTTAGGGGGGTGAATGGGGGTTGAATGATTTATGTTATTGCAACATATATATTTTTAGAAATATTTTTGCTATCTTGGATTTTTTTTATTACTCTATATAAAAACGTTAGATTTTTTCAATTTCTTCTACCCCCTCTCACCCACATAAGAAATTTTACAGGGAAACGTTGGGGGTTTATATTTGTTGATGAGGGTTAGTATTACCCGATTCAGGGAGAAAATCTGCAAAATTATCGCCGGAAGTACCCAGGCCCCCTAAGTCAAGGGATGCAGCTGTTGGTATTTTTCACATTTTACCCAAACTTTGGCCCCCTCCCACCCCTTGGGGGGGGGTGAATGGGGGTTGAATGCTTTATGTTATTGCAATCTATATATTTTTAGAAATTTTTTGGCTATCTAAGAATTTTTTATCATTCAGTCTAAAAATTCGGAAACATTTCCGTAATTTCACCCCCTACCGCCCCCATAGTAAATGAGGGGGCCAATAAGAGTTTAATACATAAGGAATAATATTAAATGCATACTTTACACATATTTCAGGCTATTTATGTAATGTTTTCAGACTTTAGAAACAAAAAACATAATTTTTACCCCTAATTTTATTTCCACCCCTAAAAATAGGGGTGGCTAAGAGTGTGATACGTAGTTAAAATATTAAATAGTCATTGATATTGATATTTAAGGCTAATCACGGGTTTTCCCTCTCCAACTATGCAGGTGTTTGCAAAATTCGTATTTTACCCCAACTTTGCCCCCCTCCTACCCCTTGGGGGGGTGAGTGGGGGTTGAATGGTTTATGTTAATGTAATCAGTATATTTTTAGAATTTTTTTGGCTATCTTGGATTTTTTTATCACTCGATATAAAAATTTCAACCCCATCCCACCCCCATAGGGAATTTTGCAGGGAAATGTTGGGGGTAATTTTTGTTATTTAGGGTTAGTATTACCCGATTCAGGGGAAAAATCCCCAAAAAAATCACCGAAAATACCCGTGCCCCCTAAGTCAAAGGCCCTTAGGGGGCACGGGTATTTTCGGTGATTTTTTGAGGATATGACTCATCCGTTATTAAGACTCATCTTCACCTTTGGGCCAGTAGCCCATTGTTGCGCAGTCGGCAATGTTAACCATACGGCTTTTAATGCAAAACATGGTTGACCTTCAGAGGTCGGTAGAGAGTTCAGGGATACCATGTACTATTTTATACATTATTCTTTATCCTCAGAAATTTACGCCCTATATGATCCATGAACATAATTCGAGTTTCCTAATTTTATGCTACCATTTAAAAAGATAATCTTTAAAGTAAACATCATTCAAATACAGTAGTAAAATTTTAATTCACTTTTAATTTATAAAGTACGTGTTCTGGATACAAGACACATTACTGCAAGACGTGGAGTAATCAGCGAATGATAGAATATTGAAACATTGAATGTGTCACTTTTGATTAAAAGTTATTGGAGTATAACACTCCTCAGAACTGAGGAAAATTGGCTCACTTCTCTCAAATTACAATGTACATAATCTATACTAAACCATGCTGGTATAAAATAAATATACATAGAAAAAAAGCGTGTATAAATCAAATTCTTCACATTTTCAACCTGAACATTAATAGCCCATTAATAACTAGTTCACGTGCTGCTCGACATCGAGCAATTTATTTTGATACAATACAAAAGTTACATTTAGTTCTAAATTAATTAAATCCGACCAATCCAATATTGTGAATATCAGTGATCAGCAAAAACTACAGCTAACAGATGGTTAAAATTCTCAAACCAATCTCAATGTTATTCTAATGGGAAATTTTTTAATTTAATCTGTGGATAACGCTTTTAATTTAAGTTCGAATCTCATCAATTTTTGGCGGAAACAACTACAGACCAAGCCCTATCCAAGGACACCAAAAACTTGAAAATCTATTGAGAATTGTAGGAGGAGTTCTCAACACAAAAAACCCTTAGCGTATTAAATAAGTATAGATTATATTGACCCTAATATTTTTATGAATATGTTTAGTGTTTTTATGAGTCTGTTTACTATGACATTGTACTTGATGATTAAGGTTGAGAATAGAATGTTGAACATGATGAAAGTGGGCGGCTCAGATACAGAGCGGCGCGGCGGCGGCGGAGCCCGACGGTATATCTAGGTCACCAGGGGAGAGAATGCCGTGTTATCAGCGTCCCAGCACGCTTGTTATCTTTAAAATAAACGGTATCAGATAACTGACACATACTTTCTCCCAACAATATAAAAAGGTGAAAAGCTTCCAAACATTAATATCTTGATGGCTCAGTCGGATAGCTAAAGGTTGAGCAGCATGAATTTAACTCTAAGCGCTTCTGAGACTTTTAACAACGTACTGTTTTCCGCAAAATGAAAATTTAAGTTTCTCAGCAATTACTTGAATTGGAGAAAAAAAAATTAAAATACTGGATTATTTATTTTTTGAACTTGATTTAATGGTAACTAGCAAAGGTTATTTCAATATCATAGTTGTTTTATTCCGAAAAATTGAATTTTTAAACATTTTTTGCTCTGTAATTTTAAACGGAAGTTTTCTTGGAGATGGGGTTGTGTCATTTTATTTAGAAATTTAATATTAAACCACAAAATTTTTATCAAAACCGTTGGAGCCGTTTTTAAAAAAATTAAATTTGTCACGTTTATGGTTTTAGCGGGTTTGCTACCCTTAAAAATAAAAACTAAAAAAAAAATAAAAAAGCCTGAAGTTATAGTGGATTTGGATTTACATACTAAATTTCATCAAAATCGGCCCTTTGGAGCATTCTCTAGAGCTCTGGTAACATCCAGACACACTCACACACATACATCCAGACAGAAATCACTCCAAAAACCAAATTTTTGGACTCTGGGGTCCAAAATGGATAAATCCTCTAACAATATTAGTTTTTTTAACAAAACTTAGTACTTTCCTTAAGAAGTGTATTACTGTTTTGTATGTCTTAACTATGGTTAATTTGTTTGAACTCTATAATTGTCTCCAATTCATTTAATATAACTTGTATGTTAAAAATTAACATATAAAAATATAGGATTAAACTACGGCAATGTAGTGAAATGCACTAAATCATGAGAAACCAGTGCTGGGTAAGGCAGTACGGATTTGCAATTTGGAGTGAATGGGAATGGCGCTCACGTAATACGTGTTTACAAAACTCACACTGCACGGATTGTTCGTGCTTCAACCTTCCGATGATGGATTAGCCAACCCAAATGTTGTTGTATAGTTGGTGGTGGTGTAACCATGTTATGATTTTAGCAAAAATTATATCGAATATGTAACATATATAGTTATTTGTGCGACAATTTCCCTGAGGGAGAAAACGTACTTTGGTCCTTAGATGCACACATTTTTCCTCCACCTATACGAAAAACAAATAGCTAGGCCTATAACAATAACAATTTTACATTCATATGATCCTTTGCTCCCACAAGCTGGCTTAGTCACATTAACTTAAAAAACACAAACACACCCACAAGGTAGGATATACCAATTTTATAAAACACAACGGAAATAAAAAAACACAATTTAGGCCTAGTCAAAATTATTCTCACTTAAAATAAACGCAAAACACATTTTAACCTAGTCTCATTTCTGATAATAGTCCTTGACAATTACACCATCTCAGTTATATAAAACTGTTCGGGAAATTCTATGTCACATTTTCTGCCTCTCATAAAATCTTTGGCATAAAAACTAATAATTCCTTACTGCCACTCCATAAATCATTAGATATCCACACCGAAATCCATTTAACAACAACAAAAACTTAAGACTGAAGCGAAATGTAAACAAATAAACTGCTTACAAAACAGCTGACGCTATGGACGCTATTAATAAACAAAGAATAACGAAACAAATACAATAATTGACATACGACTGTCACCCATGTTCTTCTAAATCTCTCTTTTAATGTTATTGTTATCTATCTAACCTTAGCCCTGTGGTGCAAAAAAAGTTAAGTCATCCCTAGGTAAAAAAAATTTAGTATTCAAGTCACATGGGATAAAAACTAGTAGGCCTACTTTAGTACTCTATTCCAAGGAGTAAAATACGGCTTTAGACAGTAGGAGGAGGAAAAAATATTTATGTTCATTTGGTTTACCGATTTTACTTAAATTTTTTTCTTTGTATGAAAATCTTTTGAGTGCAGCGCATGTCAGTGGGCACCAGCTTTTAAACTCATTCGGGGGATAGGGCCTTAAATAACACGTTTGATATATTTGTACATTCCGGGTTTTCCAAAGTTCCCTCCCCTTCATATATTTTTAACAACTGAACTCCCAGTGACTAAAAGAGGAAACTTGACGGTAAAAATGTTCAGCTAACTTCCGCTAAATTGAGGGATAAATAAAAATATTTAATGGTAAAGTTCCTCGAAAGTTCCACTTCATTTTTAAGGTATTTATAGAGGTCTATCTTCATAATTCGCATTTAGAAAACCAGAGATAAAACAATAACCAGGAGATATTTTTTTACAGAATTAACTTATATCTTTTTACGAACTGTTTAAGAAAAACTTAACTTTAATCAAATTTACGGGGAATAAAAATGAACTTTTTCGTTGATACTGTAATTTCCTTCATGAACCAAAAGCAGCCATTTAGCCAGCTTGGAATAATCTAACAAAAAACTCTGTTCTTGTGACATATCACATAGGTCTTTATGTAAAAGAATAATACTTTTAAACGTTTTATATAGATTGGCAACCCTGCCTAAAACCTACTTGTAAATTATGTGCAGTCACGCTATTTATTCATTGTGATTATTGTATTTAACCATAGAATATAAGCTCGTAATATAAAGCTGTTTAAAATGGCACGAAATTAATTTTGGGACACCCTCTCTTTACAGATACAACGAATCTTTCGATTTTTATGAAATTCAGTTTAGAGAGGAAAGGGTTTCGCCATTACATTTTGTTATAGTTCTCTAATTTCTTATTTTAAAATGAAATTAAATCCTTTGACGTTTAAACCATCATCCATGAAAGTAAAACAGAGAAAAAGCAATCTTGTCTTAAATCTAAAACGTTTTACTGGAGAGCAGACGAGTATCCGAGGCAGAACAATGTTCGTGGAAGAGGACCAGGGGTCGGATATTGCAGCGTTCTGTTTGTCTCCGGCAAAAATTGAGGTTGCAAAGGTCGGCGCGAGACGTGGACTCATTGTCACTTGGATTTGTTATAGTGTAAAAACGACTGGGTGTTTTTTATTTATTTTTTACTTTATTGTATTCAAAACTACTGTTCAGTTTGCTGGAAACGTCTATCAACGTTGGGGGAGAACATTTAACCTGCAAATTTCAACCCCCTTCTCACTCTAACCCCTAACTCAAAAATTTCAGATACGAACCCTCAATTTTATGTATTTTTTTTACGTACGCAATTTACAGACTTTTATAATGTGACAGTTTTTTCAAACTTACATTTGGGGAGCTACAGACAATTGGAGTTCATTTTTAGTCCCATAAGAATAACACAGAGCAAAATTTCACCCCTTTTATCTGCAAAATGATTTAGTAAAATAAAAATACTCGATGAATGAAAATGTCTTAAAATCACGTTTTAAGATAATTTGTCTAAAAAAAATAATTTACGCATAAATTAACATTTTTCCAAATATGGCGGACAAAAATAATACAGTACAATTGGTAAAAATTTGATATTATCATCAAAATATGATCTTAAAACATGTTTATGAGTCATTTATATCCTTGAGTATTTTTTTATTTTATTTTACCGAATGGTTTAGGTTTAGGAGATATGGCAGTGAAAGTTTGTCCCATGTTATTCTTATGGGACTAAAAATTAACTTCAAATGCCTGTAGCTCCCTGATCGTTAAATTAGAGAAAAATGTCACACGATAAAAAAAGTTTTTAAATTGCATATCAATCCATAAATTACATAAAATTGAGGTTTAGCTTTGGAAATTTCCGAGTAAGGGGTTGAGGTGAGACAGGGGTTAACGAGGGGATGAAATTTTCTTGTTAAAATTTTCTCCCCCAATCTCGATAGACGTTTAGAGCAAACTGAACAATAACATTTATTTTAGGTTTTCAATAAATTAAGGTGTAAATAAAAAACACCCTGAAGATTTAAAACACGTAGCGAATCTTATCTTATTTTTAAATCTAATTATTATTACCAGCAATCGAAATTCTCATTTGAAGCAATACATCTAACTATTGCTAAAGAGATATGACACAGCAGAACAATAAAGTATTAATGGGGTTATGTAACTAATAACATTATTTTCAAATACATTTTCAGTTTGTTGATGAAATTTCTTCAAAGTCCATGAATATGAATTTGAATAATCGAAAACCTCGTGTATAAAAATTGCTGAAACTTCGATAAAATATGTAAACGCAGAGTTTAAGTGTAAAACTTTGAAATTGAAACTTGCAGAGAAGAAATTTATGACTACTTTAGCATCTGCCAATGGGAGCGTTTTGATTTAAAAAACTTTTAACTGTTGAGTCAATAGAGGGATTTCAGCAAATTACACGTGAAATTTAGATCCTCTTTACACCTTCTTGGTTAAATAATTATTTAATGCGTTTGATGTAAAATACTTTTGAAATGGTTGACCAAAACCATTTAATAAAAATGATAAGTTTTACTTATTTATTTATTTATTTTATTGATTTCTTTGAGTATATTTGGTTAAAAAGAATAGAAGTTTTTCCACATTTTGTGTTTTAAAGCTTTTGATACTGTTCATTCTCTAGTGATTACTAATGTAAATAGATATGTAAGTAGAATTGTATCTTTATAAGTATATAAACATTTTAATAAATATGTAAAAATTATCAACAAATTCTACAGAACAGTAACCATTTGAGAACCAAAAAAATGTAAAACAAAAATAGCATGTTAAATCTTTTCAGTCGTAAACGCCGTCTGAATTGATGTATGAGCAGTTGGCCACATATTGGTTGGAAGAGTGGCAGCGGCTTTGAAGTTAAACCCTTTTCTTGGTATTGTAAGATTCTCTTGTTGGAATTCCATTACTGATAACATAATCTTATAAAAGCAGAGAACCTTTGCTGGAACATCATAACCTAGATCTCTCTAAATACCATATACAATAAAAAGTTGGTATTTGATTTTAAGTGAGACGAAAAATTGAAGGTATTTTTGAGAGGTATTATGTAAATGTTTTCCACTTAGTTTGTGTGATATTTGAATTTCCCTAAAGTAGTAATATTTAGTTACTACTTGATTAGTTAATATTTACTTTAAGCTTGTATTATTTGAAATATTTATAAATATCTATTAATTTTAATGGCTGGATCATAAATATTATTTCTACATCATAAAAGATTTTTATCCTAAATGACATCCGGAATTTTCCTTTCATGACCATACATTTATAATGAATTTCAAGCTATCCTTAATGGCTTTCTTTATCGTATTCATAATAAAAATGCTCCCTAGTACCATTTTAAGTAGTTCTGTTGGCTAAGAAAATACCCGTGACAAACTTAGGATATTCTGTACACTTCATCGTTAATTTTATAAAATATTTTAATACTCGCATAAAAATTATGATTACTGTTAAAATCATCGGTTTTATACTAAGTTATCTTTTATTTGTTTCAGGTAATAGAGATTGAACAGTAACACCATAGTAAGTATTGATATAAATAAGGTAAAGAATAACATGAAATATCTTTATAACAAATATGTATGATTTCTCTGATTTTTTTTAACATAGTCAGTGTCATACACGATACAACAGGTAGATATGCAACCTTTTGAAGCTGAACTAAATTCAGAATAGTTGCTGGTAGTGGTTTTATTACCACGTAAATTCAGGGTATTTATCCTTTAGTAAAAACAACAACTAGTTTATAAATAGTTTACACTTAGTCTGTATGGTAAATAAAAGTGTGTCCATTTAGTGGGATTTAAATTCACTTTGAAAATTTGAACGTTTAACATCGTAGTAAATAACGTAAAAGTAGCATACATAAAAATACTAAACTTTTCAGAAAATTTTATGTCCAAAGCCTTTATTCAATAGGTTTTGTATTATTTCAGATAAAGAGGTAACAATAACGACGCTAGATTCTGTTTTAAGAGGGTGCCACGCCACTATTTCAGTATTTAGTGCTATTGCTATTGTAATGAGGAAATATAAGCAGAACGATCCAAAATGGATTGTTTTAGAAGAGTCTAAATCAGTCATAACTTATCAGCCCACTTTAAGATGTGTTTATCATAACCATACCTCTCCTATTTCAAGAGTATTTGATGGTGGGATGAAAAGTTTAAGAAACTACCGGCTGCGACGTTCACTGTAAGAAATCCTTCTGATTTCTGCCTCACGCTTGTTCTGCACATGGGCTGAAGATATAGAAAACAAATAGATAAAACTGTCATATAGAAAACACAATTATATAAAAAAAAACTAAATCAGTTTTTAATCAGTTTAGAGTTATTTTATCACAATAGGCCTAAGATTAATTTATCTTAACTACAACAAGACTATGTTTCCTTGTTGTTTGATTTTGATGAAACTATTGTACGAGTAGACTAGATAACAATAGTTGAATGATAGGAGGAGGAACAATTTAAGATCACTTAGTTATAGGTATATAGAAAAGGGTTGTGCGTGTACCTCTCAATGGTTGTGCAATTGTAACCCGGCCTATTCTAACTCCGAAATAGGGTAGGTTGGTTAATTGGAGTGTATCTACGGAGTTGGTTTACTTTGTGTTACACCACACAAATGCTTCGTTGGTATCAGTTGAACACTTATTACAATTATCGCCAGAATCTAAAGGCATTTGTTATCGGTTACTGATAAGATTTCGAGATGGCGAGATGGGCAAATCAAGGCATTAAGATTAATTAGTTAGACCTTCTTGTATCTCGATTAGCCATTTTAATCTTTAACATTACCTTTAACATTACTGTATAGAAGATAGTTGAAATGTCTTCCTGTATAAATAATTTCTACAAGCCAATTTCTAGTGCCAAACTGATGACATGCTCTTTCGTATTTTGTATGAGTTTACGAAGAGTTAAATGTATAATTAGTCTAGGCTTAAATATTGTACTCTGTATGGAAAATAATCGCTCATTTTGTTCGTGAATTTCACTATTGCATGCTCTCGCGTTGGAATTGAATATGTGATCCAAGATAAATCGTTGTAAATGTGATAGTAGGCATACATTCAAATTATTTCAATGGAAACCCACATAAAATAACATTAAGATCTTGGTAACTTTATACATTACCTACATTAATTCTAAGTCCATTTTAAGGGCTTACCGGTTTTAAGTTCTCAGTTGAAAAAGAGCATAAAAGTTATAACAAGCGCCCACTTAATACTCCAATAGAATAGCCTACCTCACAATAGAATACAAATGCTCATTCAACTATTTAAAGGGAGTAGAATTTTAAAATAAAAGAAATATCTTAGTTTATTAAAGACGGTAATATATTCTGTTAATTAACTTAAAATATCATATTTTCTAAAGAGTGATTTTGTTTCCAATTAAAGTACACAAAGCTTGTTTTATATACAAACATGCAAAATATCAAACCAATATTTTGATTTGGGCTTGGGAATTTTCATAAATAATTGGAAAAAATAATTGGTATAACATTAATCCATTATTGTAAATGTGTGACAGATATAAACCAATCATCAACTTCCACAATGGAAGGTTAGCTTTTTTATTCTTGAGCAAGTTTTAGCTTTCACCTGATAATTAGAATGGAGAGCCATAAGCGGTTCAGTTGTGGCGATCTGAAAGTAATGGATACTCTAAAAACTAGCTTAAACTGGTTAGATGTGAGCGTGATTAATTTGCAATCTAACATATAGTGAGCCTAGTGCCTTAATTAACATCAAGAGTACTTTTCCCATATTCGTATAAGGCCTTTAAAAATTTGTTATACGTCCATAGCCTTAAATATTCACAAAAGTATTTTTTCGTTCTTTAAATATCATTCTTTTCTCAAAAATCAATTAACATAAGTTTATCATCTCAGACTATGGCCGAGAAAGCTCGATTCCATGCACAATACATCTAAACCTCACGAAAGACAGATTTATTCCAATATACATTTCCGGAATCGCTATTTTCGCCTTGCATCATTGCTTTACTTCCTACGTGAACAGTTTCCCGCCCGTTCCTGTGAGCCCAACATTTGTCTGGTCTGGGCTTGCAAGCAACACTTCGTCGACCACTTAGGAAAAAAGAGATATCGGGTTGATCTTTTCCATTATTTCACCACCTCTCAAAATGTTTAGTTTATGTTCATCTACAACAATGTTTCACTAGGAACAGAAATATTCTGAGTTTAAAGTATTTATTCGTGGTAAACATTTAATACTGGTTCAAAAAGGTGAAGATGACTCTTAAGAAATCCAATCTAAATCCACAAATGGATGAACAAATTGACCAAAGTAACCAAAGCACTCAGAACTAAATGCTCAAAAGAGTTATGTAAGGGCCTCTCATTTTTGTTATTTTTAATTTTGCTGTAAAATAAAACTGTATCTAATCATGCAGAATTTTCTGCCATAAAATTTCAAACTGGCAAATGTAGATCCGATCCTAGGCATACGACCACAACTAACCTAAATTTTAAGGTTTCGTTAAGTATACGCTGGTCTCACTTTCAAAGTATTTTTTTAAAATATATACCAAGTGTCCCAGACCACCCGTACACCCCTTTTAAAATTTACAGAATTAATTTTTAACAAAATCCTACCGCGCCATTATAGGTAAACGATTAACGTTCCAGCGATCAGCAGTAATATGCACATCGTGTACCAGAAGTCAACTTTCCACACCGGAAGTCACTAATTTTAAATACAAACTCCCACTTTTTATGACATTTTTGGATTCGGCACGTAATTTTAAGACAACTTTACAATTTAATTTTCACCCATAACCCTAACGGCTTAGGATATAATGGCGATTTAAATTTATATTTCTCCATAAGAATATCATAGAACAAATTTTCAACTGGATTACCTCTGAACATTTTCGTTTAACAAACATGTCCCAGAACAATAATGTCTTAGTTAAAAAGCTTCTCCATAGTAAATTATTAGTTTTGTCATGAATTATTTTATTTTCCATAAAATTTACACTATAACTAAGATTATTAAAACATTATGGAATAGTAAAACTAATTACGTGATAATTGATATTTTCGGCAGAACATTTAAAATGAGGTTCTAAGTCATTTTCGTGGTTGGACAGTTCTATTTAACGAAAAATGATCAGAGACAATGGATGTGAATATTTTCTCATGTTATTAGTCTTATGAAAAAAAAACAATATTTCAATTGCCATTATTATATCTTAAACTGTTAGGACAAGGTGTACAAATTAAACTGTAAAGTTTTCTTAAAATTAAGTGTAGAATAAAAAAAGCCACAAAAAGTGATGGTTTGTATTTAACATTAGCGACCTCCGGTCTGGATAGGTTACTTCTGGTAAACTCTGTACATTTAAATTAGTGTCAACTGGTAGAGCGTAACCGGTTTATCTATAGCTGCAAAATTTGCTTTTGCGAAAGATTATTTGTTTAAATTTTAAATTGGGTTTACGGGTGGTCTGGGACACCAGGTACCAGAATTCTAATAAAATAGCAATCTAACAAGTTTTAATAGTGGTGTAGAAATCAAATACATGAGTTTAAGATTAGATCGTTTAAGATTAGGAATCAACTTGATTAGTAAAAAATGTCATTCATGTTAAAATGAGGATGACCACGATAGGTCAGAAGTTAGAGTTCTGGTCTAAATCGAGTTACCATAGGAACTTAAATGTGTGCGTTACATAGCTATAAAAACAAGAGCGGTCACCTCATACTTGCCTGTGGTTCTATAAATTAAATGCTGTAAAATACCTTTTTGTTTTAATTCAAAAAGGACTTTAATTGACAAATATTGTATTGTGTTTGTAAAAACTTCTTTTTGAAAATTTTGTTTTTTCGAAATATTCTTTTGATGCCATACATTTAGGCCTACTTAAAAAAGGTGTTTACAAGAAGAACATTGTTATAATAATTAAATTATAAAAGTTTACTGCAATTTTAGATGACATGTGTGAAACCACATAGGTAAACGTGTAATAAGGCTTAACAGGAATAACACTGAACAAATTAATGCAGTTATTAAAGAGATATATGGGTCACATTTGGATATAAATAATATCTTGACAATTGCGTAGTACATCAAAAATATAACACAAATTTTAAGAACACTCTTGGTTGAAAAATTATTTATTGGATTAGTTTTGATTTTACAGATCATTTCAAACTCATTTTTTCACATCCTGAGGGTGCAACGCCTAAGTTTGTAATGTAAACCACTGTATATAGGACCACCTTTAATACGCCGAACAAATTGGATCAAAACGTAATTACTAATAGAATCGTGTTAACCCGGAGCTTCGACAAGGCGTTTGCAGATTACGGTCTCCTAAGAGAATTAATAAAATGTTTTCTGTTAACAAAATTAAGAAATACTAGAACTTGACAGACTCGAACTTGGCCAATTTGATGGACCCGATTATGGTTTGCTGCCAAGAGGATGATGCTATTAGTAAACATTAGAAAATGCGAGCAAGGAAAAGTAAATACACAAATTTATCAAATTGGGTTAAATGTACTGTTGATTGCCCTTATAAAATAAGAATACCCTCATTGATTGGTTAAGTGATTGGTTTTTCATTGGTTGGTGATTGGTTAATACCCTCTTATGTATTAACCAAGTCAATGTCTTAAAAAAATTTACTAGTTTTATGAATTCTTTTAAATGATTCATTTTGAATTGTTATAATTAAGGTAAAAAATTCAAATGTGGCTTATAACTTCATAAAATCCCGCTCCGACTATTCGATCGTTGAGGAGCTTCAACTTGACTTAAAAGTGCTGCTTACAACTTATTTCACTGGAATCTCAAGTTACCTTTAGACGATTGCTTTATGAAAGAATTTCCAAGAGTTAATAGTTAAGTCCATCAATCCTGCTGTACCTTTCGATGAAATAATTACTTCGTTTTAAACGACTGTGGTAAATAAATCTTTAATTTACCCTTTTTTACATTATCTTAATCTATTGCATAAGGAGTTATCTAATTCAAAGGTCTTTTGTACCAAATATCTTTAAATTTCAGTAACTTCTCATTTATCTATATGTATAAAGTTTCATGTAGAAACACCAAATATTGAGTATTCATAAGACGCTTGCTTTTACACGGAGCTTATACGTTTATCCAAGTCGTGTGGAATAAATGTTGCAACGGTACATAATCTTGGCCGGAAGGCCTGGTTAGTTTTGGATATCGTCCTAAGACTCCCCATTGACTGATAATCAAACATTCTTATCAACTGAAACCTATTTGGTTTCCTTCATTATTTATTTTATCGCAACATGTTTTAAGGGAAATCCAATGTATTCTATATTTAATTCAATTTACACAGAATCAGGTAACAAATTTATAGTTTAGTTTACGCAAACATGAACTGTCAATTTGAAAGTAATATGTGAAAAGATCGATAAAAATATAAACTGTGAATGCCTATGTATGTTTAAGTGTAATACGAATGAGGTTTATTTAGTTGTAAGTTATTTTAAACAATCCTCTTGAAAACTGTTAGAACAATTTTACCCGGACTTAAAAAATAACTTAGCATTGTGAAAATTCCAATACATGTTTACTCACAGAAAAATCGACACTGAACATCTTTATAATACGTATGTTTCATACAGTGGCAAGTAAGCTGCTGTGACGTCACCCAGTGTGACGTCATTAAACTACTGCCGTACCCTACGTATGTTACTTACTTACGCATTTAGAATGTCTGAATATGCAGTAACATAGTTATAGCATTCAGTAATAAAAAAGCCATTATTCAAGAACGTTTCGTCTTTTTTTAGTATGTTTCAACTCCCTTTTTCTCTCAGTGATTAAATCGTCATATAACAGTAACCAAACCTTAATAATTACTCATGAACATTATATTTAACTTATGTACTACTTATGAATAAAGCAGCGAATTTTAAAGGCTTTGGAACGTTCAATAATACAGGGTGGTTATAAAGTCCCTTCCCCCCCAGGATTTTTCTACAATTTATATTAAAATAGATTTTCAATGACGGTATTCATTGTATAGTTACATGCTCTAACTTTTGTAGTAATTTAAAATTTTGTGAGTTACCTGAGGTCTAAGATGTAGGAGTCAACTTCGAAATTCCTTATGAGAAGCTAGTCATGCGACATGTCGAATAACACTGCCTTTTACCCCTGAAAACAGTGGTGCAATCTAAATTCAAAAGGGTTATGCCGTTTTCAAGATATCTGAAAGTCTAAGATGTAGGAGTCAACATAGAAATTTTAACTAGAGGCTAGTCATGCAACATGTCAAATAACACTGCCTTTTCCCCCTGAAAACAGTGGTGCAATCTAAATTCAAAAGGGTTATACCGTTTTCAAGATATCTGTAGGTCTAAGATGTAGGAGTCAACTTAAACATTTTAACTAGAAGCTAGTCATGCGACATATGACATGACTCCTACATCTTAGACCTACAGATATCTTGAAAACGGTATAACCCTTTTGAATTTAGATTGCACCACTGTTTTCAGGGGGAAAAGGCAGTGTTATTTGACGTGTCGCATGACTAGCTTCTAGTTAAAATTTTTAAGTCGATTCCTACATCTTAGACTTTCAGATATCTTGAAAGCGGTATAACCCTTTTGAATTTAGATTGCACCAATGTTTTCAGGGGTAAAAGGCAGTGTTATTCGACATGTCGCATGACTAGCTTCTCATAAGGAATTTTGAAGTTGACTCCTATATCTTAGACCTCAGGAAACTCCCAAAATTTTTAATTACTACAAAAGTTAGAGTATGTACCTATACAACGAATCCTGTCATTGAAAATCACTTTTAATATAAATTGTAGAAAAATCCTAGGGGGGAAGGGACTTTATAACCACCCTGTATAATTGATTTTAAGGAGCAAATGTCAATATGAGAACGAAATCAGGGTCAGGGTTCGGTGCGTCAAGGTGATGCGACATGCAGTGGACCCACTGCACACGCCTAGCTACATAACTAACTTTACATTACACCTACTATCAAACTACAGTAACATTGGTAACATTAACATATTAATTGGTAGTTATGATTAGGTAAACATTATCATACTTTTGTCTACTTTTTAACACTAATCATGTTTATTTCGCACAATCCACATTTAACTTCATTTTAAGAAGTTTAATGTCGTGATTGCACTAAAAACAAATACTTGTTTTTTTTATTCTGCTATATTCTATTTTTAAAAATTAAATATTTTCCATGGCATTTTTAAGTTAGTTTTTTTTTTAATATTCGTAGAAGTCCCTTGACTCTTTTCAGTATATCGTTTGATGTTGTGGGTGTATTCTGAAAATTTATCTCCAAATCAATTACATTATTCTTATACGGAGAATATAATACATTTAAGGGAAATGACACACACCAAAAACTAGGCGATCTGATTGCAATAATTTTTTAACATTAAATACATAAAAAAACATTATGAAATGCCCAAGTCAATAAATATTCAATCCGTGACCAAGTTTTAAAATTAGTTTACTGCATAGGTACAATATCTAGTGGTTTGAGGTTTATGTGAAATTGATTCGATGTTACATGTAATTTCAGAGTCTAAAAGAGTGTTCATTTAAATTTGAAAATAACAATAATAAATTCCACGTGAGTGATTCCTGTTAGTAAAAATAAATTAAATTAAAAGATAGTTTGGATATGCGTATTTAGAACATAGCAGGTAAAATATTATACAAATATTATTTGATGTTGTAAAATCAATCAGTAAGATTTATTTTTATCAACAGTTGCAATATTCTTTTTGCGATATTACTTCCTACTGTTCATAAATCTAAGCCAGTGGATTCTGTCCCTTTCCTGATAAGTTAACTTTCCTCAGTGTCGAGTCGAATGAGATGAAAAGTTAGCTCCTTACCTTCTAAACTTCCTTTGTCCGACGTCTTCGATGGAATTCTTTGCTCGAAGCACTTAGAAAATTACAACCCTTAAGTTACTTATTTGTTGTCTGGACTGAATACAATTATCTAACTGCATTTAAGGTTACTTTATCTTATCTCTGGATCCTATTGCTGTTGATATATGTATTTATGGGTATAATTTACCAGTTCAAATTAAATTATATAGTTATACTCAGATATAGGTACACATATAAAATCACACATACTCTGACATTTCACATGTGAGTTAGGCAAACAACGCATTTTTAGGTTCACCAATGGAGACACATATTTTTTTTATTTTTGAGGTAATTTTAAAGAATAATTAACCAATTTTCGTTATATTTTTCAATGTTTGCTTCCATCAGGAAAATTATATATTTAAAATTATTGTCTATTAACTTGTGTTGAAATTGTGATTAAATATTTCGTGTCTTAAATTGGTTTAGTTGGCTAAAATATTTATCAGTTGAAATAGGGACCCCTATTCGTCAGTACAGTATTCTTCTTTAACAAAGGCCTTAAGAACAAGGTATCCTTTATACTTTTCATTTGAACACTATGAGCAGCCCTCATTATACCTCAGTTGTGACATAGGCATAATGTTATTTTGATTACCATAATAATTTTATCATAATCATTGCCACAATTAATTACCATAATCATACTATGATTCTTGAGAATAATTAATTACCTTTAGTATGCAAATGACCTTTGAATTTATCCACTCTTTTATTAAATGGTTAACCTACTTCTGATCAAAGGGAGAGTTTTATCTCGCATCAATGTGAAAATTTTCACAACCAAAAAAAAAAGTTCCCAGCAGTTTTCATTTTTTATAATTTATAAAATAAAATGGAATTTAAAAATTAATATAGTTTTCTTATTTTTTTAGGAAAAACCGTGTTTGCTAGGGCGAAATAGTGACAATCACACAATGTAGGGGATGGTGCGGTGATGTTTAAACATGTGTGTCACTGGGGCCCACGTGACCCATAATGCCCTTATCCCCCCCCCCTCCCCCCCTCCCACCAACCACGAGCCAAACCCAATCTCATATTCTTCCACTTCAATATCCATATCTTTATATTAAATAACTTTCCATCCTCGAGTCTATTTTCCTTTCAAATATGTTAAAGAAAGGTGGATATTATTAATGTGATATGCTTGTTGATATTTAGATTTAAATCAATTTCGTTAGTTTCGACATTTAGATTGACTTAAACGATGATGTACTATGAACGCTTTTATTAGAGTTGTATTGATGGAAAATAATAAAGAAATTGTGAGGAAATTAAATGAAGTAGATGATTTTCCTCGAAAAAAAAATACCAACTTCTGAGCACGTTTTATGTTAAAACCGTTGGCCACAAAGCTGATAATAAATGAATTAATTAACTAATTAATTCATTTAATTCAATAACTAGAATTTATTGCAAAGTCATGATTATGTTTGTTTACCTATCAGTGAAAAATCTTTTCTTTTTTTCAGATAACAATACACCAAACATTGTTGCTAATAGTGAGTTTATATTGTTTCTGAAATTAATAATCGATCAATTAAAATGTTAAGTAATACATAGTATTTTTGAAGAATAAACCACATTAGCTTAATTATGGTAACATTATAATATTCTTTCAATGCTTTAACCCTAACATTTTAAACATTTAATTTTTAGACGTCATTATGGTGAATTGAATAGCTTACGGAAGTTTGAATTTATACAATTTTGTGCAAGTAATAGATTGTTTTTTTTTTTTTTTTTTTTTTTTTTACTCGTTTATGCTATCAATAATTAGGAGTTACAAAATAAAGACTGGTAATGTAAAGTATTTGACAACTAAGAACTTTTATTACTTAAAATAACAAGGGTCATCCAATATTCAGAGTCCTGTTAGTGTTGTTACTTTCAAGTTAGACGGTCTAAAGGTGAATCTAGAAGTGAGGAATAAATTTGCAGTTTTTATCTTTATGAATTTGATCTTTCCCTGAATCTGCAGGTGGAAAATCTTATATGTTCTAGTGTAATCAGCTTAAGGCATTTGATTCTACGATTTAAACCGATAAAATTTCATATAAAACATTTCAGCATTTGTACTAATACAACATAAAAGGTTTTATAACACTAAAGAATGTGTTCGGTTGACTTTTTGATAAGCTTTAAGATTCCCGAAATACTTTAGTTTTTAACGTTATTTTATGTTTGAAAGTCGTCATTGCGTCTAACTCAGCAAACTCCACTTTAACCGGCTTCTTTCAGGCAATGTTTCAATACATAAACAAAGTTAAACATTTGTAATGGAGGCTGAAACAATGCAATTTTGACGATAACGAATAATATGTTCAAAAAAAGCAACATCAAAATTTAATAAACTCCTGTTTTTAATAACAACTTTTATAGGCTCCGCGCCTACTACGTCATATGATTTCTAGGTACGTGTCAAATAACCTTTATTAACCACTTCGTTTCATACCCAGTTTAATAAAGTTAAGCCTTACTGACAGGGTTTAATTGATATAAATTAGGTCAAAGAGATGCATTTGACCACAAAATGAACTCAGCAAAATCACTGTTTCTGATTCAACTGGTGCACTAAGTTATTGTTGATTTATCCTTATTGGTATTCGTTTTTGTTTGGCATTATAGTGGTTTTTCTGTTATAAACTTTTATTATTTATTTACTAGTGACACATTATGTTTAATATTCATCTAGATAAATTCGTATTTTAACTATGTAAACAACCTGTAATGTTAAATATACTGACATAACTAATATTTGGTACTTAAATAACCATTTACTTCCACATTACCTACAGCCCCCTCTTGGTAAGGTTTAGAAAAATAAAAATATAAAGGTCTTAAAAATTATGTTTAGAGTCTAAAGTGTCAGGAAAATTTAAACAATACTGTAAGAGCATTGTTATTTAGATCATTGTTGTCGATTTCTCCAGCACCGATATTGGTTTTGCGCCAGTATTAAATTGAGAACTTGACTTGCAAGACTCCGCTCCACCCTCATCTGACCTTCATAGATTGCAAAATAAAAACAGCACGTGACACGAAACAAAGGGGAGGAAGCTGGTGAAATGTGGAGCTCACAGAAAGTGTAACAATGCATGTTTGTCGGCACCCAACAAAGAGAGGCAACAGGCGCCTTTAAGACCAAAGGATTGTTTTACTAAACCAAGAGAAAGGATTGTCTGCTGGGGACAACGTTGTGGCGTTTGAGTTTTAAGTATTGATCTTTTGCTTGTTTAAACTTATCACGATGGTAAAGTTATAACATAATGTAGGCCTATACAGTATACTTTGAAGAATTTTATTTCGTATTAGTGGGGAATCAAAGTTTGTCAAAATATTACAAATATAATTAAGTTAAAATGCTTGGTTTTATCCCAAAATATGCGTTTTATAGCGCGCTGAATTCCGCAAATGATAAAAATATACTAACATAGTCTGAAGTTCAGAGTTAGTTTATTTTTAATGAATCTTCAAAACGTCCGTCAGCAAGGCGGGTTTCGTTGATTATTTAAGGATGAAAATTTTGTGAAATCCTTACTTTATTTGAAAGTTAAATGTTACTGAAAATATAGGTTTTTGTTTATTTAATTATATTAACTGACAATAAATATCCTATCGATATAACACACAAGTTAGTAATATCCTATTCAAATCTCAACAATGTCCTACTAAACATCTGAAATGTTATGGCATATCACATTTCAACAACTAAGATCATTACTATTGGCTAACTTGTCAATTTGAACTACATGAAATTCCCTAAAAGCAAAGATTTTCTAGAGAACTTACTGATATTTAGGTTTTTCAACCTCATTTCTTAAAAAAATGTAAGGTTTGCCCCATATGTGCAGCAATACTACACACAACAAATGTTCATGGAAAAATATTCATCTACTATAAAATATTTTTGTAACCGAATGGAATGGTAGTTTAAAAGGAAACAACTGAGAATATTTTCTTAGGGACAAAACTTTACATACAATTTGTTATGAGAAAACATACCACAATAATAAGGCAAATATGAAAGAAAATTCGGATTACAATTAATTACGGTATTTATTTGACAAAAAATAGAAATATTAGTTAATATGACATAGAAGGGGACAAAAACACTGAAGAAAAATAACATTTTAATGTGTATACACCTATACATATTCTACATACAAAGGAATACTTTGAAAGAATATTATTTTTATTGTTTTACATAAAATTTCAGAGGTTTTGAAATATTTAACTCAAGTGTTACGTTGAGTTTTGTGTACTTAGCTTCATCATCAAGTTTTCCAAATCCTAAAAGTCAATACACCACATGGCACCATTGCCCTGACGATGGTACGCTGTTTATTTACCTGGTCTTGGCTCCCCGCCCTCTCCTTGAGGCGTTGCTAATTGTCCTTAAAAAATACAATATTATAATAGACTGTGTCATAATCATTTTAATATAAATTTTCTGATGTCCTCTTTTACCTCGACAGTAGACTAAAATTATGTGATTTAAATTGTCTTATATCTGCTGTTATTTACTCAAGGCGATTTTATTGTTTATTTCTTTTATTCACCTTAATTCTTATAACCCCTAACATATGACAGAAATTTTTAAACAGACAACAAAGGAACAAATGACAACCAGTAAAATGTGATACATGAGAAAACTAACAACTGCCGGCATACTAGACGTAGGCATTGGTTTTAGGATATTTAGACACATAAATTGCATGTGACAAAAAACAATAGTATACCAGAAACATACAAAAATTGTCGATTTTAATATGTTTATATTGTTGACTATGTATTCACTGTTGCACAATCTATTGATGCTTAAATTCTTTGAATACATTCTTGATATCTGCTCGGATAAAACTTTGCCCACAGTCTTCCAAGGCGTATTCTTGTCAGGGATTCCCATTTATGCTATTTAAATAGCAATATACAGGGTGGTTGAAAAGTAACTTGCAGCCCCCCCTTAACTTTTAACTATTTGAGACATTTGAAATTGGTTTGCGGCAACATTATTGAACATGAGGTTATTGTACCATCATTATTATCCAAGCAGGTTGCCGCAAACCGATTAAAAATATGTCAACTAAAGAGGGGACGCAAGTTACTTTTCAACCACACTGTATTAAACCAGTATGTAACTAGATACCATAGTTGTACAACTACGTCCCTTCAGTTACTTAAAAATTGTTATTGGGAGGGGATCCAAGTATTGGGGGTGACGATGGTGTTGGAAAGGGGGCGGAAAGGGGGCTGAGACGGCATTGTGGTCTTTGGGTGAACACAAAAAAACTCACGAGCGGTCCCTGCCTGAAATTAATTTATAAATTTAATATATTTACGTGATAGTTTAAGAGTTTACATGATAACGTTTAAAAGACACATTCATTTCGATATAATTTAGTACGAGGTGTATGATAGCATCTTCATGTAAGTACACTCAAGGCAAGTCAAGGATGATCGAATTATGGAAAACAGGACGTCAAAATGTTTTTTGCAGTTTTATCCCTTACATTGTAAAAATAATTTCCTCGTACAACTAACAATATTGAGAAAACCAACTGTGCGAATGAGATAGGAAGCGTGTGTGGATTGAGAGAGCTGGTGCTGAAATTACCGGCATTTATTTTAACGTGGCGTGTTTACAAAACGGTTCAATCCATTCCGCCCCACATGCGAACTCACCCGCACCGCGGAAATATCAAAATTGAAATTAACGGCGCCCAGTTTGAGCCAAGGGCAGTGATGCGTCAAAAGCAATTACGGCCCGGCTTGCCACCCAAACCTCTTCGCCATCTTATCGTGTTAATACCAATCAGTGATTCGGTCTACCGCACAGACCTCACAATCTTATAATTTCAAAAGCAATCGGTGAACCTGCCGATTCCACTGAGATATTCTATTGCAGGCCTAAATCAGAGTGAGCGTGCAACAGAAAATCATGTTGATACAATTCCAAAATCGTCGCAGCATACTTACACACTGAGCGAATTTCCAATGGGATTGTGCGGTTTATTGACTGTTACCACAGGTACGAGGGTGAATATGTATAAGTTAATCCCATATGAAGGTAAATTGTATCAACTTATGTTTTTTATTATTTTCCCCATATGGGTGTAGTAAGTGTAACAGTGTAAGATACATACCAAAGTTGATCAAACGAGCAAAGGGATTTTGTGTCTTATTTGCTGTTTTGATTCTTCTTAAGAATAAAATGAGAAACATATTTTTTCGGATTTTTCAACAATCATTTGAGCTAAGTTGGAAATTCACGATATTAAATTGTTTGGTTTTTCAGTTCTTTAAAATGTTAGCCTATTGATCAAAATTGGTAATGAGTCAGAAATGACAATTACCCATTTTTGGCCTTTTTGAAACCCCATAAAACCTCGTTCCCATATTTGAATCATTCTGGTTTGTTAACTCTTTCACGTCCTGCCTTGCATTACTTCGCCTAAAAGTTATGGTGTAACTGACCCTAGTTTTAATAAAAAAATCAATTTCATTATTGAATCAATTGTTTTACACTCGTGGTCCCATTCTATTGAATTATTAAAGTTTGGAAAGTTGGAATTGATGATAAAAATTACCCCCTCATTATTTACAAATAATAATAATAAAATACAGTGTTCTATTTTTGTTAGGAATTTAAGTTTAAAGGAAATAAACAATAGCTGTACAAAAACACACATAGGAAAGTGGCAAAACCCTTCATTGAAGTTGGCTTCCTAGGAATCTAATAATCTCTTGTGACCTCTTGAAACAAAATCTTTAACATTTTATATTCTTTCCACAAAAACGAATAATTTTGTTCCACTAATGTACCATATTTTTATCTGATGTATTTAATTCAGTATAATAGCATATTTTATCCAATTTAGACCAAAACCGATTTTTAGTTAAACCCCATAAATTTAGGGTTTAATTATATATAACATTTGACCAAGGTAGTTCATATACTATATATTGTTTAACAAATTAATCATGGTTCATGAGACAATATAAAACAACTATGTTATATATGCATGCATACAAGGTTTATTTAGTCCGTCTCTATACAAGACCAGAGTTTACCACCTTCATAAAATCTTGTCTGTTTATGACTCCATACATCCCTTAGGCTACGTACCACATTCGGATAATTTATGGGCTATAAAACGAATTTTACCCATCTGGATTGAACTATTTATGCAATTATATTAATTATTTATGCAATTATATTATAGACAATGTACTGTGTTTTGTATTATTGTGCAGCTAAATATTTAGTTTTATCAAGGAAAGGATAAAATTATTTTTAGGCTTTATACACACTTTAAACTATGGTTAATTTTGTGCAATGAATATAGAGAATAGAAGAGGGCCTCTAAGACACGCATGATAATTTGACAATTTGTAACCTTCATATTGCCAACAATTAATTGAAGCAACAATTTCAAAATAGAAGCTAAAATGCTATAATGTAACCAATTTCTAAGGAATTGAAAATATTTAATTTAATTTGAGTTTGGAAATATTATTATGTAATTGAACTAACCAAAACAATATTTCTGGTAATTACTTTTATTTTGCTATAATGTTCATGTTTAATCTATTCAATAGTTTGCTTGAAATTTTATTCTAAAAAATAAATTTATATAGTGTTATTGATTTTGTTATAACCTTTCACTGTTTTGCCTGCCAGCATTTCCCAAAGAAAACATGTTTTTCATCTGTTTGGTTCGCAGTCACTAATCCAACGATAATAATTTCCCTCAGTTTCAAGAAAACTAGGAATCTTGAAGTTGAAAACAAGTTGGTACTATCTCAAACATCTAGGAAGGGTTTAACAACGTTTAAACACTTTCAATCAAGTTTCAGCATATCGCAATAACTTAGTGTAGCTTTATAGAAAATTCTTTTGCAAGATACTAAACAACCTTCGTCCCTAATAATATAAGGAATGTAATTTATATTTTATACCTTTAGTAGTTAATTTAAGTAATGTAATATCTATAAGATCAAGTTCGTAAATCATAATTTACACCCTATGTAATTTAAAAGTTAATTTTAACCACATCTCGGGATGTAAATTCTAATACCGACTTTCTTCAAAGAGATACTTCAATAACAAAGTAGGTAAGTGGTAACAAATTCAGAAATTCATTATATTCTGATTATTTACATATTATTTTATTACTCATAAAAGTAATAACAACCACTTTGATGGTTTTAATATACAAGAATATATTATTAATATATATAAATGAACATTTGTACCGGTAGTTTAAACTTTTTGTTAAATCCCGAATGGTCTAAAAATGGAAAAGTTGGTTTCAAGAATTGTGAGGTATAATGTTTTACTGGCTTTTAAAACCGCTTTCTTTAAAAATATACCTTCTTGATTAGCATTATACGTGTTGGTACTGATTTTCAGGTTGAAATAAAACGTCTTCCAACACTACTCGATATATTTACACTAATACTGTAATTGTTTAAAAGACGGTAAATATATATACAAGATCTTTTATATATGTACCGTATTTTAAACAATTACAGTATAAATGTAAATATATCGAGTAGTGTTGGAAGACGTTTTATTATTTCAACCTAAATAAAATTATACCTGAAATAGGAATTTTTGTAAATATATTTTTTACATTTATTTCATAAAATTTGTAAGAAAATATATTTAAAGTAGTTTAAAAAGTATGGTAAAGTGAAGTCAACTAGAGGTGAAGGGAGAATTAAGTTGAGAAAAACCTAAATAAAAAGCGATTTCAAGACATTTCTATCTTTGGTTCATGTTTATTCACGCGAACAGGTTTGGAGATAAAGGCTGTGGAAGTTTGCGCGATGCAATTCGTTCCTTGTTTACCTAATTCTAATAACCCTTTACCTCTCTTCTTTGGCTGCTTTTACCTCGAATTTAACCATAACATCTGTAAGGAATAGCACAAAATATTAAAATTTACCTATATCGTGCATGTCGTTCAATTACAAATTTTAAGTACAAGGTGTTTCAGAACTCCTTACCAATATTTGAGGGAATTGTTCTAGGACTAAAAACAAATATGAATATCATAATGATAACGTCTAAATGCCGTCAGTTACCCACACAGCCACCATTTTGTTTTTTACACATAATAATTTTTAATCCCCGTAACGGATTGATGGATTTGCTTCATAATTGGTATGGCCCTTTACAAAACAATTTTATTTTTCAGGAAGAAAACATTTTTATTTTCCAATGGGCATTTTCAAAATGGCGGCCATTTTACAATTTTTAGATCAAATTTCTCAAAAGCGGCCAATTTCATTAAAATTTTATAAGAGACAAAAAAATTGACAAAATAAATTATAAAAACAATGCTACCAAGTTTGTATTATCTGACAACAAATAGCGGAGTTATTGAGATTATTCTGCAGAAAGACATAGATTTTACATTATAATTCGTACAATTGTAGTAAAATTTCTTTAAAAAATCTCAATAACTCCGCTATTTGCTGTCAGATCTTTACAAACTTGGTATCATTGTTTAGCTAATTTAATCTGCCAACCTTTTTGTCTCTTATAAAACTTAGATGAAATTTGAAGTTTTTGAGACATTTGAGTTAAAATTGTTAAAATAGTCGCCATTTTGAAAGTACACATAAAAAATAATTTCATTTACAAAACTAACATTGTTGTGGTAAAGATCCATTCCAAATATGAAGTAAATCCATCAATCCAACTTAATAAAAAATATTATGTGTAAAACCAAAACGGCGGCTGAGTAACGGGTAACTGAAGGCATTTGGACGTTATTACTATGATATTCATATTTGTTTTTGGTCAGGAACAATGCCCTAAAATATTGACAGTTAGTTCTGAAACACCCTGTGTGTACAGTAACTATTCAATTTAAAAATTTTGTTGGTAGTTCGTAAGTAGAATGAAGTATAACTCAATAGTATGCCAGTATACACAACTCATCAATGCAAACACTGTAGTACTGTAGTATAGTTGGTTTAAAACAATTTTTTAATTTACCATTAAAAATTCATAAACTGTGTTTATCACAGGTTATTAACCGTTGTGATATAAACTTCCCAAATAGTAGACACAGTTTTCGGAAGACACATATCTTTATTTTTTAACGCCATAAAAATACAGGGAATTTTCAGTGCCTCTTGTTTTGAATCAGTCTCATATTTTAAAATTAACGTTAAAACTAACAGTCTGACAGTCATTGCGATAAACTTTTATAAATATATGACCGATGAATAAATTTTAGGAGCAAATCTTGCATCCCGTAATTCGTTGGGCATATTCAACTTGTAGGCCAAGTCGGCAAGCTAACACCAATTGCATTGCACTGGTATACGTTACAATGTGTCAATGATAAAATACTAGTTAGTGCACAGAATATCTTGAAAATGGTACATAAACTCACCAGAGTTTAATATCTTACAATATTAAGTAACATACGGAGTGTTCGGAAATTCTCTTCCGAAACTCCGTGTGGTGATTCTTTGTATCAAAATAAAGAAAAAGGTTATGTGGGCATAAGTCCTAAAATACTTCGTCAAGCCCCGAGCAGTCATTTTTTATATCAAATAAATTTTATCTTCATAACCGATAATTTTATCAAATTTATATTTGGCATGAGCCTTAACCACTGCAATTTTCATTTTTTTTTTAAATATTTTTTCCCATGTGTATTTTTAAAATGGCAGCAATTTTAAATTTTTAACTAAAATATCTCAAAATCTGTACATTTTATCAAAATTTTACATGTGATATTAAAGTTGACAAATTAAATTATCTAAACAATGATAAGTTTGTAAGTATCAGAAAACAAACAACTAACGGAGATAATGGGATTTTTCTGCAGAAAAACATTGATTTTTAATTAAAATTAAGGCAAATTTAGGTTATCTTAAGGAAAATATCACAACTCCGTTATTTGTTATCCAACCATTACAAACTTGGTATCATTGTTTAGATAATTTTCTTTTCCAAACTGAATATTTTTATAAAAATAGCTAATTTTATGATATTTGAAATACTTAAAATGCCCGAAAATTTTGAAAATAAAAATCGTAGAAAATAGTTTTTTCTGAAAATAGACATTACTGAGGTGAATATTTCAAATATAAACTTGATACTATGATCTGTCACAGAAATACAAATTATTAGGTACGAAAACGAAATGGTGGCTAGTGGCTCAACGATGCATTTTAGGACAAAAATCAAGGTTCATATTGACTTTTTTGTTTATTTTGATCCAAAAAAAAGAAAAAACAACACACGGTTTCAGAAGGGAGTTTCCGAACACCCTATATGTCTTTTCAAAATTGAAAGATGGATAGCTAGGACAAATTGCTCGACAAGTCAGGCAAGTAGACAACATTTTAATATAAAGAGCCTTTATGCCAGTTGATTAGGTACATGAGTCGTCTCAAAGGTAAGGGCAATGAGGCAGAGCATATCCCCACCCAGTTTGGCAATTCCCTTCCTTTGAGGCACTGCATATGCCACTTGTTTCACCAACCAACCACGCTTTAAAACCGTGTTTTCTAGCTTTTCCGGTTTCTTTTTTTCGGATTTTAGTTTTTAAGAAAGAAAATTTGGTGTATGTTAAATCTGTCTCTCAAAAACTTCAAGCGAGTTGAATTTTGTATTGCCAATAAATTTCTAAATTTACGATAATTGTTTTGTGTAATTCAAATAATCTTTTTAATGGTCTTACATGGGTTCAGGAAATATCAATTACGAACTGAAATGCTATTATTTTAAGATACCTTCCTTCGCGTTATTTTTATCCCACATAGTGTAGAAAATGTTAAGTTGAGTCCACATAATTACATGATACAAAAAATTTTAGCTATGTAATATACGTTCGTGTTTTATTCTAGATTCAGCTGTATCGATAAATACCCCCGTCGCAGCAGACCTGCGTACTCAGTGAATTTCCAAAGAAATATGAGATTTTATATTTTACCCAAACACCATTCTAATGAGTATGTAGGTTTGCTGACATGGGGTGTTGTTAGAAAATGTTAGGTGTTAGGAAATGCAATGGCTGGGTTAGGTGGCTGGGTATGTGATGGCTTGGGTAAGTGATAAAATTGTATCAATATTCATCACTTTTTAATTTTCCCTTTAATAACCATGGGGGTGAGTGTGTAGGTTTGCCGCCATATGGGTGTTGTAAGCAAATATCAGTTAAAGTGTACGTAGTGAATGTACAAACCACATTTTACCAAGTTATGTCTATAAATAAGTGAGATAGAGGGTTTTATTGAACTCCCTTAAGATTAACATGGGAAACCTATAAACTTCTCTCCGTAATCTGTTAAGCTAAGTTACTAAAAATTCAAATAGTTCAAATTGTTCAATTTTGAAAATTGAGGTCCATGCCAAAACCTTATTTTTGACCCCATTGAAACCCCCTAAAATACCGTTCCCATAACCCGATCATACTGGTCCGCGAACTCTTAAAAATGGACCTGGTCTTACACCTTCATAAACTGAGGCTGAATACAAAATTTGCGTTTTTCATGCAAAACATATTAAACACATAGAGTACAATTTTACCTAACTTATGAATATTTTTGTCCCAACCACTTTTTACGAGGTATCAATGGTAATTCAAATTTATATGGTTTTGACGTAATTTTCTTCTTAGTGTTAACACCCCGTGAAGAAAACTTCAAGGTTTCATATCAATACATTGACTTAAAGAGGAAATTAAAAATCTCAAAGTTGTTAAATGTAAGTAAAGATGGAGTGAATTCGTAATTCCAACTTCAAAGTGCATAATAAATGCATGCTCTACATTGAATGTTCGATACTAACTACACGAACTGAAAACTGTACTGTTTCATTGGCAATGTGAAAACACTGATTAATTCAATAACGCTAAAGCAGTACTTTGTGGTATTTAAGGAAAAATCATCACAAAAAATAATACTAAATTAATATTTAGGAGGATGAAGATTCGAATTATCATCACTAAGGACGAAACGAACTTACAAACTGTTTTGCCTTAAAAAATGGGAAAGGTCAACCAAGCCTTAAGACTCCCCACAATAAATGAACTAAAAAAGGGACCGGGTTGAAGTGCATGGTAATATTGAACAGTATAGTAGTTTAGATTGTTTCCTTCCTTTGTTTCCAGTATTTTTTAGGGTAAACATCAAGAAAGATATTACTGTAAAATAACAATTAGAATCCTGTTGATCATTGTTCTTTGACATATTATTTTTATCCTTTCTCCCTGTGTTTTTCTTAACTTCAAAATGTGAAATGCCCTTTAAAGCAAAGTTCGTCTCATATTCTTCAAAGATAATGAGGGTATCGCTTTAGTAATTTTTTTCCAAGAAAAGAATATTCTAAATATTTTATATGCCCATGCACTTAGAGGATGAAATCCTTAATTTATCTCTTATGTATTCCACCAGACCTTAAGTAAAAAATAAAAATTAATAAACTTGAACTTCTCCTACAAGTGCATTTAAGATTGTAATTTAATATTTCACTTGGTACCTTATACAGAAATTACTAACTGCACCAGTAAATAATTGGCACAGTATCAGCACAAGCGCGAGATAGCTGATAATTGCTCATCTCAAACCTACTAGACATAATCAAACAACTACAGTAAAGTGATAGAAGGATTCTCCGAGGATTCCGTTGTTTAATTGCTACAAGCAATTCTACAAATTACTACATGAACTTGAAAGCCGATTCCAGATTAACAAGGAAATAACGTAGAGATAATAAGCCTCATCTGCATGTTAATTGAACTGTTCATTGGGCAGAGTGCTTATGGAAATCCACCTATTCAACTTTGGAACAAACACTTTTGGTAGTAGACTATTGCAGAAAATCCTTATTGCTTTTATTTTTTACCTATCGATGATAACGAGAAAAACACAATTTCTGTCAGAAAATTTTACGATAAAATTAATTTTTTACTAGCATTATTATGAGAAATAAACTCACAGTTATAAAATATCAGAAATCATCACTCCTTCAACCTATGACTTACAAAATGTAAATTTATTGTAGCTTGGTAATTAAACCATGAAAAAATGTATTTACAAAGTTTCAACTGTAACAAAATTTACCAGTTTTTCTAAAATAATAATAATAATAAGTTGAAACATCATTAATCAAATATTGATCTTTGATGTACCAAATAGATCTCTCATCCAATCACAGAGTAAAATTTCAAGAGATTAAAACTGGCAAGAATACGTATACCTATAGGATTCTTTAATGTGTCACACATTCCAAACTAACCATGTTTGGTAAAATAAAGTCTTCAGTTAATGTCCATTTTGATGATTTTTTACCCAATATAATACATAATAATATTACCCAAAGGATGGTTTAGGCCTACTCTTACAGTTTTTTATTTAATTTATCATAAAGTATTACTAAACGACTGCTATTATCAGATTTTTTTTACTAAGAAACTTGGAGAACAATATTGACTGATCGAAGGTCTTATAACGCCCTGAACTAATAAATCGTTTAATATAGTTTTAATTTCAGGCATTTTTTGCAGGTGAAATTGGATACGGTCTTTCATGTACAACTTGGTTATCTTTTAATTTAATATGAAATTCTAAATGCAGTGCTTTGCATATCTTTGTTGTAAATATGCTTGAGTACTTATGCACTAACTCTAATGCTTCACCTTATCACCTTTCATATCACTACAACCTACTACAACTGAATTCGAATATTTAAACATAACAAATCAGTTCGATTTCTCTCGTACTGACTAATGTTTATTTATACTTTGGGACAAAATTTAAAGTAGCATGTATCATTATTTAGATGAATTATTAGTTCTGTTTCCTTAATAAAACAACAGCCTAAAACAATGTCCCAAGCTAAGTCTTTTAGTATTAAAAACTCGACATACCACGAAAATTCTTTAATTCCAATTTCTACAACACAACTCCCTATAAACGATAATGCTTGATTATTCGCAAAATAACATTTTGACATAGTGCAACGGCGTTTTAATAAAATATATTTCATTAGCGTTTTAAACATACCATGGCTGATTGCATTTATCGATGCCCCAGAAGCCAAAAGTGCATTTACCCTCAATACATTATTACAATGCTTGTTTAGTGTCACTGAAATTGAAGGCAACAGAGAAAATCTACGATTAACATCAAACGTATAATTTAATTAATTTATAATTCTGTTTTGCTGAAGTTTGCTTTGATTTGTTTGTTTCCTATTCGGTTTACTATTTACGTTTATAATATTATCTAACATTTCTCGGGTTATATTAAATTGTTTAACTGAATTGGAAAATGTTTCTTTTTCACATCTTATTAGCTAGCCAAGAAAAATTGTCCCAACTCTTTAGTTTTTAGTACCTCTTTTCCTAAAAAAATTCTTTTGCTAAGTGTCCTACACATTTACAACTATAACATTTTCTGTATTATTTTACTGAACTTGGCAAAAAATTGCTAGTTGATCTGCTTTGATAAGGCTACTTTTTGATAATAGACTTTCTTAAGTAATTGCTGTAATCCACACTTTTATTTGTATACAGGCAGCTTCTAAATCAGACAAGGAACTAATGTTTATAGTAAGGCTAAGTTTGCCCTATGTTGCTGATTCATTCCTATTTCAATTAGATATAACAAATCTCGCTCGGAATAGCTACAATTCAGGATCACATAATACTCTTCCATACTCTCCATAAAATGGAGATAGAATCGTTAATACAATTGTTGATACAATGGTAAAGCTTCGAAAATACCCTGAGGTCTGTTTACAGACTGTCTGATAAGATTTTCTCTTAAGTTTACAGGAATTACATTAATGGGTTTGTTATCTAAAAAATACATCAAACAAGTTTTCCGCCTCAATGTTAGTTTCACTCAATTTCCTTACAGAGTTATTTATTAGTTCCTTATCATACCATAGTTTATTTTATTCGACACATAATAATTGAATGTGTTTAATCATATCTACACACATTTCTTCCTCTTCCACGACATTTTAAGCTAAATTAAATTATTTAATCTAGTTCTACAATGTTCAATTTTTGTTTCCAAACGAGCTACATCGATCGGCCTACTATCAGTAGATAACTCCGATAACTTCTCTTGGCTTAGTTCTAACTTAGTCGTTATCAATTCTATTTCCCCTGGTATCGTAATTTTACCAACTAAGTTTTGACATGACACAGGTGTATATTCTGCAATACATTTTCTTAAAAGTTTCATTAAATCACTAACGACACTTTATCATCTGCGAGTTAATTCTGTAGTTAGAGTTCACATACGTACTCGCCTTTGGCTAATAAATCTACTTTCAAACTCATTTTAAGTAAATATTACTAAGTAATACAACTTTAAAGTATTTGTTACTTACACAAAAAAATCATTATCGTCCTTGACAATTAGTTACACGACATGTTGCCCTTTGCCTGATAGTTCCTGTTTGTAGCAGAGTCGCGAAAATTGTGTAATATATTTATTCAGTCATTCTTACATCCGAACACAGGGACAATAAAGCCCAAGTCTTAGTTCTTAGATCTACTACAAATGTTAAATGATTTTAAAAGACTGAGAAAGGAAAGGGATTGGAGTGGAATCGTCCCGTAATGTAAAACCCTTCACAGACAAGTAAAACTAATTTTAATTTATTTCAAGTAATAGTTTTCATTTTGAAAATTATCACAAGAAAAAGTCTATATCATCATAATAGTCATATTGATAAATTTTACTTAAATTAAATAGATATTTAATTTAAAATCTTAACTCAAAAGGGAGGGTCACTAAGAATGGGCCCGACCTATGTGAAGTACCCAAAATAAAAGACCCATTATCATAAAACTAACTTAGTTACGTCATGCAACCCCCTCCGTTCACGCGGCCAGTCTACAAATACCTTCCCTTATAGTATATAAACTTTTTAGACAAAATTAAAAATATTATAAAATACCAGTCAAATTTAAACTAAAAGAATCTTCCGTCGAGTAAAAATCATTGTAGATTAAAAAATATTTAATTGTCTTATAAAAGCATTGAAATATAACTTAAAATAGTGCATGGGCAATTTATTAATTTTATGTGTAGGTACTTATTGACGAATTTTTGCAACTTTGGCCGAATAATTAGATCTTCGGACTGCTTGTTTTTGGCATAAGTACCTCCAGAACCATGATTGGCACTTCTAGAGGTGAATTTGTCCTAATTTTGACTAACATATTTCTGAAAGATGAATATACTTTGAACAGTTAAAATGCTGAAATGCTTAAACCAGGGCTTACACCTCTCTACTGGACACACCTGCCATAATCCGCAATGCATTTTTTTGCCATAGCAGAATCTAAACTGCCCAAAACCCCAAAACATATTTTCATATAACACGTGACAGTGAAAAATAAAAACTCAAATAGGCCATCATTAACATATTGTTGAGAAACATAAGTTGTCAATTTACGAAGAAAATAATAACAAATGAGAGACAGTTTAGGAATAATTACCTAATATGAAATTCCAAGTATAATTTGGATTCAAAATAGATTCTCAAGAGGCGAATTGGATGCTGTTGCTCTCTAAAGGTCATACTTAAGGTAAAATTTATTATTTATGCTTTATATTCATTTACTCCCAAACATTTAGCCTCAAACCATGGTTCAGAATCCTTGTACGTTTCACGTGGTTCTGCTTAATTTTGAGGATTCATATGAATTGATCGGTTTTTTACCGCTACCAGTATTTAACTTTGTTTTATATTAAAGTTGATATAAAGGCCGACCCATGTTACATTCATTATATTCTTCTTACTGGAGTAGGCACATTACCGATTGTTATCTAAAGTAGCACCCAATGACCAAAAAGCTACGTTCCAAGTTTTGAAGGCGCGTCTTTAATATTTGGAAAGTGGGAAAGGCGTTCCGGGACTTTCCGTTAAAGATGGCTTACATTATACATAGGAGGTATAAAAATATTTGGTATACAGGTATAAAAAGTATATGGCTTACATAGCAGGTATAGGAAATATAGTTCCTAAAGTCTGAGAGTCAAATTTTTTATCATAGCTCAATATGGTTATTTTTTATGGAATACAGACTCTGTACAATATATAAAACAGAATTTGAGATTTAAATCTATCTTTGATGTTTAATCTCCTAAAACACATTGTAACTAAACGCAATACTTTATAACATCTTTATATCTCTTAAAGTAAGCTATTAACATATTTAACCTCGATAAACCATGCCTAATGCCCCACATAAATTGATAAGCTGTAACAGACATCTGGTTAGGAGCCAGAACCTTAAGCAAATAATGGCCCCATGCAACAAAACTACACTCTATATCTTGGCGTCTTCCGTTTCCGTCATCTAATGGCAATTTACAATTTAGAGAAATTTTTAACAATCTATTCTGCCAAATTATATTTAGTTAATGATTATTCTGGCAATTCAAGCTGGAAATGTTTTATGAGATTAATTTTGTGATTGATCTAAAGTGATTTACGTTAAAATTAAGGTTCTAAATAAGTCTTTGACGTTTAAAAATTTAAATGTTTTCATATGTTGTAGAAAATATGAAATGTTGTTCTAAATGAAGTTGGTAATGGTGGATGCACGTATTTGAGTGAGGTTTAGGCTAAATGTCTGTAAATATGCACAAGTGTGAACGGTTTTTTACAAACTTTTGAAATGACACAAATCTGGATGGATGTATACAGTTCTCAATTCTAGGAAAAATCTAATTTCTTTGCAATCTTGTGATCGGGGAAGTAAATAAATAAGAGAACATTTCCTGTTTGGAGATAGGTCTTCATCACAATATGTCAATAGTCAGAAACCGCTTTCCTTATTGCGGAAACCAACCCATCGTTTTTACTTATACTTACAAGAGGAACTCAACCCTTATTTTTGCAATGGTTCATTAAAATGTTCACACTTTAAAAAATATCACTGTTTTCACTATGCAGTGCTTCACCTTCTCCAATTTTCCGAGTTTATTTTAAGTACGATTAAAATGGGATTGTTTTAAAATTAAATATAAAAACTTTGGATATTTGACCATGGTTTTTTATTTTTTTCATATTTTTAATCCATATCAAGCTACAGTATAATGGATCAAAACTGATCAAAGTTGGACTAACTTTGATCCATTATAGCCTGATATGAATTCAAAATATGAAAAAATAAAAATCCATGGTCAAATAGCCCAAGTCTTTATCTTTCATTTAAAATTACTGCCACTTTTATCGGACTTAAAATAAACTCGGAAAATTGGAGCGGGTGAAACACTGCCCGTTGAGTTTTTGTCCCGCGAGACCCCCGATACTGACAGCCTCTGTCGGCAGCCGCTGAAACTGCTGGGCGCGCAGGCTATGAACGTATCCAATGAATAGCATGTATTAAGCCTACTTTCCACGGCCAAATCTCCTTCCTCACCATAGTCTACCTGAGTCTTGTGTCTCACACACTGAAGTGCAGCAGTGTTTCTTTATCCACAGTGTTTAACACCGAATACTAGATATTATATTGTTTCATTGTTTCTCGCCCGCAGTAAACAATGAGACGTATTCTGGTAGTTTCAGTAACTTCCACTAGGACTGACCCTTTACCCCCCCCCCCTCTTAACAAAGCTATAAATTTTGAACTGCTTGCATCAGTCGCTGACTTGAGGGATACTCAGAAATGTCTTTATGTTAAACTTCAGCTCCCAGGAGAGCTCCACAGCTGAATTTCCCTTCAACAATAGTTTTTATATACCTTTCGAGGATAATTTGAACAGTTTGAAGCTCAACCGCGTTCAATGAAGTTTTTGATTATTTTTAAAACCACTCCAATATTTTACACCTTACATTTTGTGTTCAATTGAATATTTTTATCATTGAATTACTTTATTATTTTAGGTAAAAGAGTGATAAATATTTCAGTTACTAACCTGTATAACATTTTTAACATTATAAACATTTTCAAATATTTACTTACCTTTCAAAAGAGTAGTTTCGTTCCTTTTTAAATGAACTAATGCAGCCCATAGAACAGACTGTTGTTGTAATCATTGTTCAGGTGTATTGATCATGCAACAACATTGATTGAAATGTAATATATCATTTTAAAGGTCTTTGAATGTAGATTAAAATGCCACAAACCCGATCTCTAAGGGTCGAATATAACGCGAGTTATTGCGTTTTGAAATTTCAATAAAATCCTTTCATGCAAAATTTGACTGCCTGCCATTTCTATCTCAGACATTCATTTGATGTCGAGTTGGCAACATTTTTTTCAACTCTATTTAAATTCTATCTATGTCCTCTTTATAAAGATCCTGAAAATCTAGTTAAATGTTTTATTTTAAGTCTTCATTTGCCGTCTTCAATAGCTGTCCGAAATATTATGATTACATTATGATTTTCAGCCCGATTGGGAACAACCCATGAAATCTTTTATGAAATATTTAACGTGAGCCTTAGGATCATGTTTAACAGAAAGCAATGCCACAAAGCCGACCTTAAATTAACGCTCGAGTCTGAAATGGCAGGTAGTCAAACTTTGCATAAAGAGCATTTTGCCGAAATTTCAAAACGCAATAAGTCGCGTTATATTCGACCTTTGGAGATCGGGTTTGTGGCATTCGAATCTACATTCAAAGATCTTTAAAATGATATGCAACATGACATAGGCCAACACAGTTTCCTCTACGACTTCCTCTAGAGGCCGTCCCCCGTGTTGTGCCCATTCTGGAAATGTGGCAACATCGGTTTTTTACATCTACTAAATGTCCTCAACAATAATCCAAAGTCAAATTTTGTTAGACTTTCGTGCATGCTCAACCTGTTCAGAGCCTGGACTAATTACCTAATTATATAATTATATTATATAAATGTAATAACTTCCTATATTTGACCTTGTGAGATCTGGTTTTCGGCTATGTACTGTCCTTACTAAGACCTTTAAAATAATGTTAGCATGGCTGTGGACTAAGAACATTTTGTCAGGACTCCCTGTTTTGGACGTCCATGTAGAGGTGGTTCATGAGTAGTATGATAAGCACGTGCCAAGCTTTCCGCATTTTCAAAGTTAATTGTAAAAGCAAACGTTTGAAACAAATCAGACCTCAAAAGGTCAAAAATTTCGAATATATTTTAAAACATTTGAAATATAATTGAAAAAGTATAAAGGTTAAAAGAAGAAAGAATATAAAGGTTAAAATTTGATTTTTATTCAAAGTTTGACAGGCTGCCATTTTCGAATCAAGCAACCTTTCGAGGTGGGCTTGCGGCATTTAATTCTCGTACTTAATAGCTTTTATTTGATATATATATAAACCAATTAGGAGACGAAAGATTTATTTATGACTTGACGTGGGCCATCCCATTATTTTTAGGCATGTTCCCCACTCTGGACTGTGGATTTCAGGGGGTTTTTCTGACGGAGATCAGGGGATGACATAGAACACTTTTCAGCAAAAAGTAGCTGTCCAATTTTTTTTTTAATTTTCCGGCCCTATTATGGATTAATTTCACTAGGCCTACACTAAAACGGCTTAAAATCTACTATTGACATGTTGATCTTTTATTAGCTTTTACGTTGATTATGGTGGATGGACTAACATTATGTTACGATATTTTTATAAACAGAATATCACCAAACCTAACCACACATAGTAGCACTTAAATCTTGGAGGAGTATAAAGCACATTTCCTAAATGTAAAAACGTCAATATAAAGGAAACGTCGTAAATTTGTGACTTATATTTTAGCGAAACATACTGCGCTAAAAAAGAAGATGTTTTGAGGAGGTTTATTATATGCAAACAATGTAAGATGATCGTTATGTTACTAGTTAAATTCATAAATTTTATTGCAAATAAAAAAAATTATAAATTCAATGAATTGGCATCTTGCTAGCCTAACAGTTATCATCTTAGACTTAGGTTCAAGAGGTCGCGGGTTCGATTCCCGGCTTGTTTGATGGATTTGGACCGCTCCTCTACCCATCTGCCGCGCGCGGATGCAAGGGTTTAGAATCTCTGTGTTTGTCGCCCTAGTTGTTAACCGATTTTAAATATTTTGGTGTCATTCTTTTCGTAATATAATTTTGTACCCCGCTATCGTCTTAAAAATTTTTATATTAATTTAAATTACTAAGCAGGGTGCTTGCTAATAATGTTGAAATAAGCGTTTTTGTATCAAGTTTTACGTGTGACGCCGAGGTAGAGCGCACCCTAAAGCGTTTAATATATACTTAGTACGATCCTCATAACAAAAATGCCTCTCGCGTAGGCACAAAAAAATGAAATAATAAAATAATATGACAGTTGGAGGATCTCTTTATTATTTTATCTACGACCGTAGCAATAATCGCCAATATATTACAAGTGGCCTCTTAAAGAGGTATATTGTTAAACCTAATTCAAAACCGTTGTTTAATGAGGTCTTAAACTTTATGTTTCACATTGAAACTCACAGTAATATACCAATGAGAGCTCGAAATTTGACAAAAGAAGTGTTTTAATATAAATTACAAAATTCGTACATTAGTTGATTCAGGTATGAGTTCGTATCTGGTTCGTATCACGATCCAGGTATGAGTTGCTCTTGCGTCTTAAATCAAAAGAGTGTGATCAAATTTAAGTGAGAGCGATGATTTGGTCAAGCGCCATCTCCATGGATACGTTTTGGATGGGTGGCCGTCCATAACCATATAAATCTGCGACATGTTTATTTCAGTAATTTACCTATTTAAGTTTGTCGTAGATAAAGTTCTGTATGCAACGATTGTATTCAACCTTTAAGCCACTCATGAGATACATAAGTACCTCGAAGTCACGCTGGACGACCGGCTGAACTTCGGACGCAAGTTAACGAAACCAACAAGATCCTCGGACTCCTGGGCCCTTCTGATCTGCGCAAGGAGCGTGCTCCCCGTGCGGGTCAAGCTCATGTTTTTCCTCATGATTGTGGGTTCTGTGCTCATGTACGCCTCAACGGCGTGGTGGGCACTTGCCAGCAGGACAAACAGGAGGAGATTGGAGAGTGTGCAGAACAAAGCCCTCCGACGGTTGACGAGGCAGCCCTTGGTTTGTGCGAAATCAGGAGCTCCCTGCGAGTCCCGACGCTCGGTCAATTTGCTTTTTACTCTGCCACAAATCTCTTCCAAAAAGCCGGCGAATCTGGTTTCCCACTAATTTCCACAGGAAGGAGAAACTTGCCTAGTTTTGGCGTCCGAGACTGTCCGCCATCTTGGACGACCCACCGTAGGAACTCCACTAAGACCAGTGGTGCCGAATTTGATCTGAAATTCAAACACACAGAGACTCCAAACAAAAGAGAGCGCAAACTTGAAGTCAAGACTGATCGCCCGGCAGTCAATGAATATTTTTCAGGTGCTTCAGCAACGTCTGGGGACGAAGGAGCCCCGGAGCACCGTGGCAGTGACAGTGACAGTGCCTTCATATAGTGTACAATCGCTGCAAAAACTACTACCATCTACGACCTTTGTGATAAGCAACAATAGTTAATTATATTACAAGTAGGCTACCATTATAAAGAGTTACATTACTAAACAAAATTCAAAACTGTTGTATAATGAGGACTTAAATGTACATGATTCTATAATATTGATATGTACATGATTCTCATTTAAGTACAAGTTCTGTACCAATTAGAGGTAGCGACAATCAGCATTTGACTAAAATAGTGTTACGCGGCTGATTGTTCTGTTAAAACTCGTGTTTTGTTTCTTTATGTGCCAAACCTCAAAACAGTGTGATTATAATGTGTGTGAGAACGATGATGAGGTCAAGCTACATCTGAGTGGCTACGTTTTTTATGGGTGACCACCTATAAATAAATAAATAAATTCTTTATTTCCATAATGTAGAATTTTACAAATAAGTGAAAAGGCACATTACATGAATATACAAAGAGCACTTAAGCAAAAAAATTAAATACAAAAAATACAAATCCTTTGCTATAGTATCTGTACACTATGGATAGCCACCCCTTGAGCCAATGCTTTGTAGGGGTGGTAAAAAAAAATTCCCAAACGTTCATTTCAGTGTTAAGATTATGTTAATTAAATTTATGTTTGTTGTAGATGAAGAAGTGTGTGCAATGATGGTATTCAGCCTTGTTAGATATTTAGATATATTACAGAACTCGCATCGCTTGTTCTCGCTATCGCTTCTCGTTCATCGCTTACCCCTCCTTAAGGGCCTTAAAGGACTTAAAGGCCTTCATAATACCATCATGACAACATAAACTACTATAAACACAATCACAGTGTAGATATTAGTTATTTGATGTAGTTCTATCAATAAATAAAATAATTATATTAACTTATTTTTGGAAATTAAAATAAATTTTCTTTTTATATTGTATACTTGTTACCATTTTAGGCGTTAATATATGCTTCTAAAGCCTCAAACCGTAAAGAGCTAATACCTTTTGGCTTCTGAGCACCATAGCCATTCTGACATTCCATGTCCTAATTTGTTGCTCTTTCCTCGCTTTTGAATCGTCAAAATTGACTTACCGTTAGTTTATCAGTCTGATAAATAACACTCCTTCATAATGTGTTATAGACTCATTCTTTTGGTGTATTGGAGTTCTTTCAAGACGTAATTCTACCTATTTATTGATAAACGGGACCATTTATCCTAAGAAACGGAGTTCTTAGATAGTTAAACTTAAAGAAAAATCTGTTATTTTGTCGGGTAAGTTTAGTTATCTGTTAAAGTATGTCATGTGCTATTTGCTATTTGTAAAAGTTATTTTGTAGATAAATATAATTTATTCTCATTCTTGTAGCTAATATACCAAAAGCATAAGTTAAGAGAGGGCGAAAACTTTTTGCGAGAAATATAAATTATTGCCAGTGTACTATTTTAGTCCCTTTTGTGGCAAAAATAAAAATAACGGACAATGAAAATAAATTTAAAGTTTTGTGACCTGATTAAAATATATTCCTTTCAAGAGAAAAAAATAAATCAAACTCTTCATTTAAATGACGATAACTTAATAAATAACGATTTATTTTGGTCCAATATACGAGACCAGATTAAATATTTTTAGAATACATTATTATTTCTTTAAATATAAGGTCTGAAATACAAGAAGAAGTTGTTAAAGATAAATTCAAAGTAAAGTTCGCAACTTTAATGATAAAATATTAAACTCAAGTTCAATAGTGTCAGTTATCGTAGGCGATCAAACGTTTCCCTTTAAATAATTTCAGGATTTATCTTTTCAAATTCAATAACTTCCACAATAGGACATAAAAAGTTACAAATATATATTGTACTTCCTTTCATTCGTCCTTATCGTTCACCGCCCATTTATGAAACCACTCAACTTAAAAAAAATATAGTACACAAAAAAGTTCTATATTTCTTCACTAGGGTGGAAAGTAGCTTATTCGCTCAAACTTATTACTCGGAAATTCGTTCACGCGATGGAATAATTCTTTCGACCGGAGTGATGAACGATATTTTTTACACATTCCAATTAATCAATCTATTGTGAATTAAACAATTGTCGGTGCTCACAATGTAATCTGCAGTACAATGTCACCGATACTATTATCGTTGTTGTAGGTTTAACAAATTAATCGTAACAGCTGATTAATGATAATGTAAGTAGACCTACCTGGTAGGCCGAGTATTTTCTCGGTATAAACTTGTACAATTCTTTTGAAGTAATATCCAATCGCATAAGTTTTATCCTGAAATGCCAAGACCTTAAAGGCTCATTTCTTTTCAAGATCAGCTCGTTCGCTTTGCTCTCTCGCCTTTCAGAATGTTTTAATATACGCTTAAAGGTGCTATACTCTGGTATTTACTTGCTAACCACATATAGAAACTGTAACCTTTGGTTTTTGCTTCTTCAGTTATATGATTTTACTGTTATTAAGCTTTATATTTTGTATATTTATTGCATAGTGAAAAAAATTACATAACTGTTTTATATTTTTGATTTGTTTACCTCATATCATAGTCATAATCATACTCGTCAATACAAGGTATGATTAAAAACTGATTAACTATTTTTCATCGTAATATCTATTAGTAATTCAACAACTGCCTACAATGCAAAAACCACATTATGAAGCATACAATTCGTAATTGACAGTCCAGTCCAAACATTCAGTCCGTTTTTAGCATTTTTTTCAAAAGAATGATACAAAATGTGATTTAAATATTTTTATCAATTGTTACAACTGCTTTAATAATAATTAGAACTAAATTTTTATTTTGGAGTATAACATAAGTGGCTTACTAATACTCTGTTGGTAAATTGCGAGAAGAAAGAAGTTTCATATAAAAATTAAATCAGTTTTCTAATCTTTTTTGACGTTGCTTTGAATAATTAAGCTGTTTATAAGTAAGGTCTTAAAACACTGCCTTTATCGCCTTTGAACAGAAATATAAAAGAGGATAATTTTATAATATTATAAAAGCGGATAATTTTTCCATGAGAAGTACATTGTATGCTTAAGCGATGTAAATTTAGAAAACATGTTTAATAAAACGCTTGTTTTCTGGCATTTTAACAAAACAAGTTTGCATAATAAAATAAAAATCAACATTTCAATCCTTGTTATTGTAATGGTTAGTTATTTGTACCGATGTCGTATTTATAATGTTTTTATGACGAATACTATATATATTAAATTAATATATTTAAGTGACGTTTTATAGCAAACAGTATACAAAATATTGTTAGGTCTATATTTTTGCATTTAATTAATTTACATTGTAAAACTAACACCGGGGGAGTAAATGTAACAGTTGGAATTGCCATTCTAAAAACATTTTATTGCAATAAACAAAACCTTTAAAATAAAATCACAATTTTTTTAAATAAATCAGATCAACGTTGAAACTCAAAATGTTTTAAAATTTCAAAATAATTTTTTACAATGGTTCGGCGATGGAAATTTAATTTAGTTTCTTGCACATGTCATAGTTAGTTTACTAAAAGAAAACAAAGGACGGTCCATTATAAAAGCTGTCTGGCCTGTCTGCTGAAACAAAAACTCTTTACGTGTACCTGATAACGAGGAAAAACTATCATGCCCTCAAACTTCTCAAGTTTGTGTCAAACTCTTTATTTTTGACGGGATACAACAATGAATTTTATTAGTGCTTAAATTACAGAAATACAAAATCTTGAAATTAAGTGGGTATGTAATTGGTTAAATGAAACCAAGTATCGAAAAAAACCATGCATTAATTACTATTAATATCCAAGGATATTAATAATTTTCCGTTCATAAAGCTGCTGAATTGTACGACATAAAGTTATGTATTGTAAAACAAATATTTTGCTTTTTAATTAAACAAAATCATGCATGGTGAAATTTTAAGAAAAAGGTCTTTCTCCATTAAAATATGTATTTTCAAATATTACCGAAAGTGGAGTTTTTAATTTGAGGTCAAGTTTTAATTTACAGATCATAAAGCAAATGTCAGAATTAATTGGTTGAAATTTTTTTTTAATTCGTCCAAGAAAACAAGATATAAAGCTAAGTAAATATCAAATTACTAATAATATGTAACTATTAAATTTATTATTCAACATGTAATAATTATTCTAAAAAGTTACTTCAACTATTTACTATAAGAAAATCCCCCTACATGGTCTAACTTTGTTGCTATAGACAATAAACATCGGTTACAAATTTATTTTTTTAGTATGATTTATAAAGCAGTAACTGTGGTATCCCTTTACCTTTGTACTGTAGTAACAGATAATGACTTCAACAACAGTTTAGGCTGATTAGTTCTGCTTGTAAACAGCCGTTTTTTAGCTGTGGTATACAATATAACCAAAGTTTAATGAATCAATAAGGATTGAAAATTTGAAAGAGACCTAAGCGTACAGTTTGACAGTCCCGTGTAGTAATTTTTATTTCTCCACGTTGGAATAAAATTAGAATGGTTTAAATATTCTTTAAAACCCTTTTAAATATTTAATGTGCCATGTATAATTTTGCAAGTTTCAAGCAAAAACAAACTTTGTGCATTTCTAAAACATCCAATTAAAAGTGTACAGGAAGCAGAATACAACCCCCCCAAACTGACATGATTAACATATGTAAAAAATTAACCAAATTCTGTACTAGTTAAAAAATATTGTTTTTATGTTTAGTATTCATTATAGATTAAATCTAGAGTGGCGAATTTTCAAAGCAACCACATGAGCAAAAATGCGCAGTACCGGCCTATCAACTTAGTTGAATTGATAATTTTACTATTACAATGTTCCTCAGTGCCATCGACACTATTTATACAAATTTTTACAATTTGAAACTTTTTAGTCGTAAAAAACTTAATATTTGGTGTGCAATTATAGCAGTTTGTATATAACCAAAAGAGGCCTGGCGTTTTAGTAAAAATATATTTGTTGTGTCAATTCAAAGAGACGGAACAAGTTGACGTCATATGAAAGGTAAATCTTCTTTGGAGCAACTCTTGTTTAACGCTTAGATTGACACGAAAACGGAAATATTATTTGTTTTTCATCTTATATTTTACAAACTAACCAAGCAAGGAAAATTTGAGAGCTTTTTCAAAACTTAGATCTATGTTCCCATATGTGAATTGGAATTCCAGTTTTGAAAAACATTAAAAAAGATCATGTTAACGAATGTAGTCTTAATTTTATTTGTGTCCTTTGGTCAATTATAAAAGAATCATACGAATCATAGGATTGTTTAAAGCAGCTGACTTGATCTTGTTAAGTCTGAGTTTCTTTTAAACTTAAGCGTGGTTTTCTAAATAAAAAGAAACAAATATTTTGTATACTTTATCCCATTATAAAGTTTTGAAGTTGTTTTATAGCTGATAATTAACCGAAGGGGTTTACAACTCGCTATTGTATAAACATTGAAAGATTGAAGTAGTTTCCTAATATGTATATTTTACACATTATATCTTAAAGACAAAGACATAGGTACAAGAAATTTAAGTTCCTCGTTGTATAGTATTTTTATTTTGCATTCTTGAAAACAATCTATTGATAATTAAAATATAAGAGTTCTGCAAACAACCAGTTTAATGAATTGTGAAGTTTATTTGATTATAAAACCAAATTAAACATTTGTATTTAAAAAACTTATCGTTCAGAAATTTCTCGTACGCAATTAAAATTAAAATAAAACTAGAATAAGTAAATGTTTTCATCACACTACATCGATATCACCTGTTTCCGACCCTCACTTCTACGAACGAAACACCTGATTTTCTTGGCCTAGGCCTGTAATGGATGCGGAAGCAAAGAAATTTAGAATATAATAAGGTAGGCGACAAAAAACAACAAATAACAAATCAGTGACGTAGTTGGTAGTTCAGCTGATAGCAACCGTAAAATATATATGACGTAGGCCCTACATGGGAAAATGGTGCTTTTCCCTTGGAATCAGCTGTAGTTGTCACCTACCATTTAGAGTATTCTAATTTCTGTGCCCTTAGCTGATGTGAAGTGGTTGCCTAGCAACCAGAAACACAAGCAGTATATATCGAATGTTTGGAGCGAATACATTATATTACTACTTATATTATATATTTAAATCGACGATTACGCACTTGTTTAACTATTTCCATAATGAGCAATTTAAGCCATAATTTGTAAGTTGGATGGAACCGTAAAAAATACCCCTGGAATTCTACCCCCAGAACACTACCCTCAAAATTCTATACTCAGACAAATACCCCCTCAGTTCTTCCCCCGGATTTTAACCCCCAAGAATCAAACTCGTCCACAGAGACTAAATCTTCAGTAAAGTATTACTGGCTAATTATTCTTCAACTTAACCTTATAAACATGTTTTTACTACATCATTTTACGGTAGTTGTAACTTTAAGACCTAAACCAGGAGATCTTGTTGCTTTTCCGTTTATAAGTCCATGGAAGCAAAAAACACCGTTCGTTCATTCAAATTTATATATATTAATATATGTATTTGTTTGTGTGTCGTTTAACACCCTTCAGTTTGGATAGCGATTTACCATTTTACTTTAGAAACAACTTTGTGCCGAGCTCTATCAAGTAACCGCAAAATTATTATGATCGGTTGAAAACTATAGGTATAAGTTAATTGTATAAAAAAAATCATGTCGCGCATTCAATATATTTAGAATATAGAAGGTACTACTTTATATAGGGTGTCTATGCAACACAATGTGCCGCATGAATAAGAATGTGTTAACATTTCAGTAGTTAGATTTTTTCGATTCTGCTTTTAACATGTGTGCTCCCGTTAAATTATGATTTGCTATAAATATCTGATAAATTTTTACTATGATTCAGTCAAAATTACTGCATTTCCCATGATAACCTCATGGACAAAAAACTATGTATAAGGGCTGTCCAGCCCTTTGGAATATATTCACAAACTAAAACCTTATTGGACACTACAGAATGAGACGAATTCGTTTGAATCCCAAACGTTAAAATTAGCCAAAAATAAAGGAGGAGTTGTGTTACATATAAGAAAACTGCATCCACAAAGAAGTATGTCTGTGATTTTTCCAAAATGCTACAAAAAGTCGGACAGAAGTTCATGATATAAAAATCCTCATTTTTTACTTAAAACTATAAAAGGTAAAGCCCTTGCTGACTCACTCATAATTAATTCTCCAACTGCCCAAGTAGGTATAATACTGAAATTTGATGCACTGATTCTGTAGGTCTTTTATAGGACAACTAAATACTGTAGTTTTTATCCAGACCCCTCCACAGGGCTCCGCCCCACGTCCTCAGAGTTGCCATGTTATTCTTGTGGAGTCAGTATTTTTATATTATAGATCTTATGATTAGAAAGAATAATTAGTTAATTATATAAACAGATGTTCTCATTTAAAGCATTGAGGGAAGATTGGCAATCAAAAACTAAAGCATATACTATACTATGGACTTGCGGCGAGTTAGCGCAGCAAACAAGCTTAACCTGATGGTGAGTGAGCGTAGCAAACGAGACCACCTGAAGGGCAAGTGATATTTATATCAAATTATATATAATTATTTCATAATATAAATTTTTAAAATACCATCACACCCACATAAATACCACTTGTTAAAGACTAGAATTTTTATACAGCGGTGTACTTTTTCGAGGGTATAATTCCGGATTTAGTCCATTTTGGGTAGTTTTGTTGGGGGTAGTAGGCCTATTCCGGGGGTAGTTTTCTAGGATCAGAAATCCCGCTAATGTTTCGTTTGCCATGGTGTTAATTTAGAACAATCGAATAAAATATTAATGTATTTATAAAACTGGGGTACTTTTCAGGCCTCAAGCAAAACTCCGTACCCCACCCCTCGTGACATCAAAATGACGAAGCGTTTTTTTTCATGGGGATACTTTGCCTGGGGATAGAATTCCGCTACCCCGTTCGTCAATCGTAATGACGCTTAAGATTCTGTTAGTTCCTTCGCCAATGATGACGCGTTAAGTGTCTTCATGTCTGATGTCATGTTTAGTCAAATGAAGCTCTAAATGTTTTGATTTAGAAAGCATTAACGTGTGTCCTAGATTTAAATGTAAACTCTTGTGTCAAACTTACTAAACCATATAATTTAAACTTGCTTATTTTACATTTTGAAATATTGTGCAGTATTGTATAGATTTACACCGCGTTAACCCATCAGTAAAAATTAAGATGAAATTGTTTTTCTAAAATCGATTTGGTCTAATTTACTATGACATACACTTAAACAATCTCGTATTAGTGCAGGAAATTAAGGCAGTGAAAAATAGCGGAGATCTGTAAACCGTGAGCATATCAATATCAGTGTTTGCCTACATTACATTGGCTGACGACAGGGTCTGTACTCGCTGTCAAACATTTTATTGGTTTATCTCCTGGTAACCAACCGAGTTTCCACCATTTTACAACACGTAAAACACATTTTTTGAAATCATTTTATTGTTTTACTATGCAATAAGTAATCCCCCAACTCTGTTAACTATTTACTCTAGTTTAATATTTTCTGAGCGATAGCGAATAAAGGAATAACCCTTGGTATATCATTATTACTCTTCAAAAATCCTCTTCTTGTTTTAAGAGTATGTAACTTCACGGAGACTGTTCACCAGGGGTCGAAAGGAAATCTTACGCATAAGAGTAATTAGATTTCAAATTATAGGTAACTTTGCTCAGTACAATGCCGCAAATCGGACCTTAAATTTATAAGTAAGCCAGAAATAACAAGTTAAAACTAGTTTTGGAAATGAAAACACTTTTCTTTTTAATTTGTATATACAGGGCTTCAGTAAAAAAAACGTTTTAAGATTTTGAGATCTGATTACTTGTACAAAAACAAAGAAAAATCATGTAAACATATGTCCTAAAACTCTTCGTTTAGCCACTATTTCGTTTTTTACACTAAATAATTCTTATTTCAGGAGCGAATCATAGGATTAAATTCATATTTTATATCATAAATCATACTTGATCATAGCAATGATCATCAGTAGGAAAAAAATTATATTTTACCGATGTGTATTTTTAAAAGAGCAGCAAATTTATTTTCCAAACTCAAATATCTCAAAACCGGTAAATTTTGTAAAAACTTCACAAGAGCAAAAAGTTAACAAATTAAATTATCTAATCAATGATAATTTAACAATTTGACAGCAAATAACGGAGTTATTACGATTTTTTTTGCATGAAAACATCGATTTTGCATTTTTCATTTATAACTAATGAAAGTTCACGCAATTTTAATAGAAAAATGCAATAACTTCATCGTTTGTTGTCAGATACTTACAAACTTGGCATTATTGGTTATAAATTATTAAAAAGAATAACACTTCCTCAATTTTTTAATTTATAATGTAAGTAAAACACTTTTTTGTCTGTTGTAAATTTTTTATAAAATTCACCTGTCTTGAGACTTTTAAGTTTAAAACCTTTAAATAGTAGACTAGCCATTTTGAAAATATATTTTGTGAATAAGAATTACTGTGATAAAGGTTCATGTTAATATAATTTTAATACAATGACCCATCAAGGAAATAAAAAATTAAGTAAAAAAAAAAAAATGGTTGCTAGTGGTCTAACGAAGCATTTTAGGACATATGTTTCTTATGACTTATTTCTTTGTTTTTGTACAAGTAATCATCTTTTAAATTCCTGAAACGTTTTCTAACACCCTGTATAGGTACATTGACTGCATTCTCACTTTGTAAAATTGCCCTGATTAAGGACTAACTTATTTTTAGTTATTTTGAGACAATCTAAACTCCCTTGCAACGTTAAGTCTTCACAGTTATAATTTTTCAACATCCACTAACATAGGCGTCATTTGGTTGGTGCAGGGGGGGGGGGGCAGTTGCCCCTAATAATTTAGAAACATGGTAAAAAAAATCAAATTTGACTATCTAAATCAATTATAGAATGAAAGTCATGACTTGAATTGAGCTTATTTTTATGGCCTGCAATTGTTAAAAAAAATAGCAAGGGGAAGGAGGTTTCTTGCAGTCAACATATATTTAAAAATATTTATCTTGCCCCCTCAAATATAAACGCTGAAATTACGCTACTATCCACTAATGTGCCAGGGTTTAAAGGTAAACCAGAAATAAAGCAAATAAAGCAAAGCCCACTTTGTCATGCAGTGTTCCTCAAGCTTGTTATTAGCTATTTTTAACCACGAATTATTTGGTGGACGCCACGCAACAATGAACTCAAAGAGGTCCCCATATTACACGCCACCAACTCGAGTGGAAAAGAACCTTGTTTTGCTACATTTCCCTCCTGTGTTCTCTTGATGGCATGTCATTTATAATATTTTCCTTGGGCATTCTCTCCAAATCGGGATAAGAAATTGGGTACATCTTCCAATTTTGATATGAGTGTTTTAATAGAAGTGTGACTATTTGATAAAACAGAGTTCACAATGTTTGGAAGTCTGGAATTCGATTATTTCTTCAGGTGTAAGAAATACTTTAACATAAAGTTAGATTCAAAATAACACTAATAAATAGCTATTAACAATAACAAGCAATAAAGCAAAATTTTATAAATAAATAGCAATATATTGATAATAAAACATGACGATTATAATTAAATATTAACAATAACAGAATTAATTACATAATAACACAAAGTGAGCCTAGGTAGAACTCATTGATTTTACTGTGCACATGTGTCAAGCAAAATTCCTGCAATCATTTCTTAAGTAATTATATAAATTCAACATCTCCAACAACGGAATTTGGTCAAAGAAGATTGTAGTTAATGAACATCGAAGGAAATGTCTAGTTTATAATTTTATACAATTATGGCTTTAAAATTTATATTACATTTTGTTTCGTTTTGCAGTCTTCCTTAGTTAAATAAAAGTTTATACTCGCGTTTAAAGCAATGTAGATGTAACCTCAGCGTTTATTCGAGCGCAATAGTTTTGTTTAAGCAAAAACAAGACATGAACACTTTGTTAAAATGTAAAGCCATGTAAAATTGGATAGTCGAACATCATGAGACATTGCAATCCGGAAGGGGACAGTCCGTTTACTCTACCGATCATAGGCTCTATGGCCCCATTTTAATAATATTTAATATATAAGGAGGTCCATTTGCTCTACTGGTTCATAGACTCTATGGCCCTTCTTAATATTAAATAAAATATAACATGGGGCCACTTACTCTACCGATCATAGGCTCTATGAACCCTAGTAATATTTAATAATTTTTAAGAGGGTCATAGAGCCTATGAACCCATTTAAATTAAGTATATGGGTCCAAAGCATCTACTGGCTCATAGAGTCTATGAACCTTTTCAAATTAATATTAAATAAAATTATGAAATAGGGCCATAGGCTCTATGAGCCGTTTTATATTAAATACGTTGTATATTGAAAAAGAGGTCCACTTACTCTACGGGTCCGTTATATCTACTCTGTACGCACCACTCGCTTCCTTCAGCTCTCGTGCACAAACGAACTGAGATAATGTCACCCGGTTTTCTGCATCCTATTCTACGATAAATAAATATCCATCTATCAATATATGTATCTCTGCATCTATATATCTATGTACCTATCTATATACGGTAATACGTGAAGCAGTTTTTTTGAACACAACTTTTCACTTATTTCTGGACCGATTTGAACGTTTGAGGAGTTAAAATATTCGTCTCTGTTCATAGTTTTGTAATAGGGCATATTGGAAAAATTGGATCAATCGTTAAATGGTAATCAAATAGGGTGATAAATAATGTATTGCGTGAGCCCAATAAATCAGTGTCAGATTTTGAGCTGTTTAGAGGTAATTTACAGAACATTAAATTAACAGAAAGAGGTGAGGTATTAGTAGAAGATGATGTAAATATTTTTATGATAAATTAAGACTTACTGAGCAATTTTATTAATAATCATGGTAACATTTTTATACCGAGAAACAGACTCAAAAGAGGTACATTTTCAGCCCGTGAATCATGTCCAATATTTTTTTAAGGCGAAAGATTTAGTCGGTTTGAAAGGAAACCAGCGGAAAGCTGGATTCGAACAGAAGCCCGTTAGGCAACATCAACATCCACAGTTAGTTGTAACCTATTAATCTATATTATAAAAGGATGAAGCTCCCTTAAATGTTTTACTCTCGTAAAATACAATTCTGCTTCTGTATAGCTTACCTAAATATTGCCTTTGCAAAAGTTAGCAGGGAAAGTAATCCTGTAATTGAGTTTTTTAAAACAATACAAAATCGTGCTTTATATATAGTTTCGTGTAAGACAAATGAAATGAGCTTAAGAACAAGAAAATTTCTTTGCTTATTACCAAACCACCAATAAAAAAGTAGCAAACTGATGGCAGTTAACAGCGGTATCAGAAATGAAAAGGCTGCTGAAGAAGAAATAAGTCTTGCAAGGGATCGTGGAGGTATTGACAAAGAGGGCGTTCTGTTGCTGACCGTAGTAGCAGATGGAATCTGGACAAAGAGATCTTATAGAACCAATTTTAGCTCTATGTCAGGCGTTGTAAGAACACTTTATTTCATAAAAAAGGACTCTGATGGTTTATTCTTTCATTTGTTAGCATGAGTGTTGTATTTTACAAGAACATAGGCTTTTCAATTACTGCAACTTAAAAAATAGAATAATTTAACATATGAATCAAAATAATTCATGTTTAAAACACAGCAGTAGGCCTACTACTCATTGATAATTTTAACTTCATTGTTAAAATTAGATAATTACACTAATCCCTAATAACAGTATAAATGTTGCTATTAATAAATAAACAAAATAAATAAATAAATTCTTTATTGCTGTAGGACAATACAAGTATTGCGTCAACTTACATTATGAAAATGAACACACTCATAGTGTAAAAAACATAGTTGATAAAGTACCAGCCAGAGATCACCATTGAAAATTATAAAAGGACTCAGGCCGATGTCTCCCCTGAGTTGTGGTTCATGAACTCGTCCACCGAGTAGAACAAGGGGGACACTAAATAGCATCTTTGATTTGAAATTTGATTCCGAATTTTCATTTCGAATGCCTTCTGGAACTTTATTCAAAAATGAAACACCCGCCAGAGAGGGTAGGCACGCCATTTTCGCCAACGTGTGCTGTGCTGTAAAAATGGCGTGTATAATGGCGTGTGTAATTAATGTATTTGTATTAGTTGCTCATAAAAAAAATTAAATTAAATATTCCAAATTTAGGTATTTCAGCGATTTCTTAAATATAAGGTGAGCGTAGTGAAAGAACTAAACCTGACGAGCGCATTTTTTTCGTTAGTGCATTTCTCTGTGAAACATTTGAAAATTATGTAATTAACTATGTATACAATAATAACTTTCAAATTTAATACTTCACATATTTTTATTGGCACTAATTGCAGTAACAAGGAACTGTACAAAATATTTATTTGTATTAGGGAAAATATATTCGTCTAGCATTTTAAAATTTGTTTAAACATATTTATTACAAGTTCATTATTGTAAATGGTCTATTCGAAGTAAAATAAGGATTACGTAAAAACTATGGGAGCTTGTTTTGTCATATGTATATATTTTTTATAAAAAAATGAATTAAACAAAACTATTTGGAGTCATGTTCACTAATAAAACCTTGTGTATGTATTTTATTTATTAATTATTCAAATTGCTAAGTGTAAAATTCGATGAGGGGATTAAATAAAGTTATAAAAAGAGAGAAGGGTTTTTCTGTAAATGAATATAGTTTCGTAAACATGTTACATCTGAACAAAGTAATGTCATTTGTTATGTATTTGTAATACGAGTTCCTATTTTCGTAGCAGGCCTACACAAATTTATTGAATACTGTAATTACATGTAAATATTAAGTTAAAACTACAATTATAATTCATTATGATTATTTATTATCATGTTAAATAATCTTTGAACTTGAATACAAATTTTGTATTATTTTACAAATATTATATGTTACTAGGGGTACCTGTGCAGCGCGATGCGCTGCATATTTCAGAGTGCTTGGTGATCAAACCTTGTTCCATGGTTCATTTATTCCCTTTCTATTCATCAAGGAACTATGAGGGTTTTCAATATCTGTGTCGGTGCTGTGACGGAAGGCCGCGGACCGGCTGTCGTGGGGCGGACGACGACGTGACGCGACGAGGAGCAAGATGTCCTGGCGCCGCGCCGGGCGAGATAAGAGCAACGTAGTACCATATTTCATCTATGGTAGTACTACGGCACAGCGCACTATTTTCGTGGTGCTGTGCCCGGCGCGGATTAGTCCACGTAGTTCTGCTCACTGCCGCTAGTCTCGCAGACATGCGAGAAAACTTTTGCTACATCCTCTGAACCCCACAGCAAAACACAGGAGGCGAACGAAACAGGGAACTGAGTGACTTCTCTCTTAAAAGAGGCAGGCGATTTACCAAAAAAGTTGACAGAAGGAGAAACCTCGACGTACCTGCCACTTTAAATAAAAAATATTAATTTTCGATGTGTGTAAATGTATTTAATCGAACCCGGATAAAACACGAATAAAACATTTGTGTACTGACTCAACATTTTTGTTTTTGTAAGTCCCGTAAAAAATCAATCTTATCACTACACTTAAACATTTAAATTTCACTCTAAGAGCTGATGGGCTTAATGACATCACAGAACAAAATTTAGATTTGGTTCGGGTCCAGAATGTTCAAGTTTACTCTAATCGTTAGAGGAAGAGTTAATAGAATTCCGCTATGGTGGATCGGGCTTAATATAAAAATTCCAAGTAGCCTATAACAAAATAGTATGGTATATAAAAGATGATATAGTTCGTATATAAATTAATTAGGTTCATGGCCATAGTGGAGAAATGGCAGACAGTTTTAATGAAAATATTAAATGTAAAACTTAGGTCCAACGATCCCATGAGAAAGGAAAAAGCCTTTCCGGTTTTACCGGGAATGAGTCTATTTATAGAATCAAGCACCTGAGTTGTCACAAAAGCCTCCCATTACAGATAGATAGCTATTACACTGCTTACAATGGACCTATTGTAGAAATCTACGTTATACGAATACATTATCTGCGTTAATTTTCGTTTGTGTCAGTCTTTAAAAGTGGTATTAGGATGGATTCAATATAACTAGTTACTAAATAATCTCCCTCTTAAGTGAATCGACCACTATGAGAGATGCATCAAATTCGGAACAACAAAAATTCAGTACATCTTAAGGTGACAGATGTAATGACGGTTAACAGATAAAAAGAGAAGGTTTGCCTTGGCCAGGCGAAGCGGCGACGGCGCGGCGGCGCTGCGGTGGTAGGTCAAAGGTTGCAATGATAGGTAGCTTAAAGAATGATACTCGTACGAATTAAGTTAAGTTTGCTATGAGAATTACTAAGCTCTGATTGAGTTTTCAAAGCACGCCATCGGTATGCTCTGCACCTCTTGTTTAGAGTTCCCTACTTTTAGTCCTCGAGAGTTCAAATAATATATTAATTTCAAATAGATTTGAGTCTTCAAATGTTATTACATTAGTGACTATTTTTAAATCCCACTTTTAATAAAATATCCTTACCGATGGAATAATGGAAGAGGAATTTACCTTTTAAGACCCCAAGTTTAACGGGATTCACTACTCATGAAACAAATTTTTTTTGTAAACTTTTTCTATGATTATTTGGCAGTTATGTAATAATGAGGATCAAAAATAAATAAGAAAATGTTAGCGACGTGGGGGCGGAAAACAGCTGTCGCCCCGGCCGAGGTAGGTTGTGTACCGGGCGACAAAACGTGTCCATCGCCAAAAATAAAAAAGGTTATTAATGTCACAACGAAACTCAGCACCAGAGTGGGTTTTCAATGGGTACAGGCAGTATACCCTCGACAGCACCGTCTTACCCCTCAATCTTACCTACCCTTTGCTAACTCTCTTACCACCACTCTCATGGTGGTTTAGTTCCGCCGATAGCATAGATATTCCTCGTACCAATGCTACCGTATTCTGAGGATACCGTACTTATATCCTTCGATGGTCTCACAGGTCTGGAGGTACACTCCCCTTTTTATATCACGCGCGGCCATTCGTTTTTTCTTCAGACCAATAGATTTCAGACCAATACATACTGTTTATTTACAATACCAAATAAAATACTGGTTATACATGACCAAATAAAATTAACTTGTTTAGTTTTTGTCTAGTTCCTGGAGATATATTTGATGCGGCAGTTACTTTCTTAGCCAAATCATCGAGACGAATTTTCAAAAATATTAAACTTATAATCTTAATCTATCTTCTTATTTCTATAAGGGTTTCGTCTGTTACGTCCCTTTTTCTCTCGACCTACTGAACCGATTTTTAAGATTGAGGTGTTATATTAAAGCTTGGGATATACCGCAGTGACGAATCCTAATTAAAAAGGCCATATTGTTTCGGGCTTCGCCCCCCTCGCGTTTGATTTATTTCTAGAGGGCGCTTTAAAATGTTGACCAACTTTTATTGTAAGTTCTATAATGTGAATTGTAATTTAACAGCTGATTACCTTCAGATGAATTTTAAAAGCCAGATAGTAAACAAAAATAGATATCTGTCACTTCACAATCAACATTCTTTTCGAATCATAAAATGCGCAATTTGCGCACGGGACACCTCGTGAATTCTATACAATGAGGGTCAACCCCACATTCCTCGACTGATGGATCTTTAGAAAAAACCCTTGACCACAGTTAATTGCAAGCAGGCAATTAACTGCCCCAGAACCATGCCTATCCATCCATAAAGGATGGATCCATGGATCTATAAAACGATGCATCCATCCTAAGGATGCCTTTAAATCCTAGTCATACTGGGCAATTAATGTTCTTGTTTACAAAATTCATAAATATTTGCGTTTGGTTACAATTGTTAACAATTGAGTCCAAAGCTTTGACAATGAGCAATAGGCCTACATCTTTATTTACTTTTAAGAGTAAACTCGTTTACAAAGTCAACGTACCTTTCATTTTTACTATAACCTCTTAACAAAATTACATTTAAACAATGTAGACATGACAATCTCGATTGCAATTTCCTGCCAATAAATCTACATAATGTAATATAAAACATGTTATTTAAAATTTATTAAATAAATAACTATGTTGTTTAGTATAAATGAATGAACTCACCGTCAATGCAATCCAACAGTTTTATCCTTGTGGACAATTGTTTTGTTTCGCCCCTTTTAATATAAGGTCATCTTCAGCACGGTCTTGAGGTTAAAACATTTGCGAACTAAAAGTTCTTGTCGAGATTAACACATAGATACATATACCACGAATATATCTATGTGTTAATCTCGACAAGAACTTTTAGTTCGCAAATGTTTTAACCTCAAGACCGTGCTGAAGATGCCCCTATATTAAAAGGGGCGAAACAATTGTCCACAAGGATAAAACTGTTGGATTGCATTGACGGTGAGTTAATTCATTTATGATATCTGCAATTCCAGGTCGCCAAAACGTTATTATGTTGTTTAGAACTAAAATTATATACCTTACAGCTCACCTGAAAAATGACAGGTCTTTGTTCTGTCCGTCAGCTCGGTAAGTTCAATTAAATGAACAAGATTTTACCACAGCTAAAAAACTATAACTAAAAACTATATAGCCATAACTAAAAACTGATCACAATCAGCAACTACATCCTCTCTTCACGGTGTCCTAAACAATGGCTTATTTATATTTTAAACTGACGATACGATTTATTTATAACACGGTATTGTGTCTGTTGTGGTTCGCGCTCTTGCTTCGAGCTCGCAGGTATCCAAGAATCAGTGCTCGCGCCGAATCCACTGAAATATAATATTATCTGTAGCGGAAACGGCTAATGTTAGAAAAGATTACTTGAGGTAAACATAATTATTTAGAATGTCGTCTACAACTTCTTCGCGGGCACTTTTTATCTGATCCAAAAATAAAATAAAAAAACTTTCTCGCATACCACTTTTGTCATGTCACTAATTAATATGAACTAAAAAGAGTTTTAGTTTAACTAATAATAAAAGTTAATAGCAGACCATTTTAAGTTTCAATGCATACCATTAGATTCACGATTTCATAATAAAAATTTTAATATAAATTTAACCTTTTTATTTCCATTCAGAATGGCTTAAAAGTCAGGTTACATGAAGCGCTGTTTGGATGTTCTTCGCTCGGGTCCCAAGACATAGAATCCTTTTGCCACCCGTCGGACCCCAGACTTCCACGTTTTTTAGTTCACTTTTGCCTGGCAGGGCTAGGTCCAGTTCACTTCATTTGGACCAGTCGAGTTTGATTTTTTGGAGCGTCAAAACGCGTTTTCGCGCGTCTTCCCTGCAGATACGATGAATGGTGAGTGTTTAACGAAGTGTTTTGTAGGCCTGCACCGTGGCAAGCAAAGCATAAACATTACAAGCAGGGGAATTGTGGACAAGCTGTGGAATGAGGTGACAATGGCAGAATATATTGCTTAAATCTATAACGTACTTATTTTATACACTGAGGGTTATATTTTAATTGGAACTTCTTTACAGTTTTCACAGACTTTAAAGTTTCTAGTGTCGTTGGACAGACGTGGTGTGTATGTGTAAAGCCGCGTTTACACCGGAGTTGGAGACCGGAGTTGCAGACTTTTATCGGCAATCTCGATTGCAGACGCACTAAAACAACTGCAACTCGCGTTGCCGACCGGAGTTGCAGACCGAATTTTCGAGTCGGAGACCGAATTTTGGTTTTCCGACCGGAGTCGGTAAAGATCAAAGGCGGTTGCCAACCCCGGTCGGCAACCCGAGTTGCAGCGCCTATTTGATGTGCAACTTGAGTCTGCAACCAACCCCGCCACCCCTCCCGCCCATCGGCTACGTCGCTACGTCCATAGGCGGCTAAAGGGGGGGGGGGGCTTGGGGGGGGCGAAGCCCCCCCAGACTTCCGTGGCATTGTAGGAAAAACTTCATATTTTAAAATAATAAATTTATATGTTGACTGACGTTTCCAAAACGCAATTTGGCAGCAGAGACTGCACACAGTTGTGTGAAATTATAGTGTAAATAATATAATATTGGAATACAAATTTCAATAGATTCGAGGTTAGGCTAAATTAATATGGGTATTAACTTAGCTCACCTCACAACCTCAGAATTCACAAATCGGTATTTGTTTCTTATATAGAATACAATTATTTATATTTTGCTTATTTTGAGCTAGGGTCTTAAAAACGCAGAAATTGAAAGAATACTATTAACTAAACATTGGGTGAAAATTACACACTGCTAAGTTTTACGGTTTTTGAGTTCTGCTTCCTTAAAGTTAGCCATGTCGCCGATGATCGTGGCGAACGCATCTCCGCCCGAGGCCGCGAAACTGGGTTAAACAAACTCAGATTCAGTCAATTTTACAGCCCTGCGGCGTATAAGTTATGTTAGTTATTGATATATAAACCAGAAATACTTTCAAACGTTATTCACAGTGAAAATAACACAGGTAATCACTTTGCAAATCAACCGTGGCTATACGTCAACGACCTAATCTTGGTTTATTTGTTGCTGTCTAGATTTCCGGACGTATGACTTAACGCTAAAATATGATTTGTTTTTAGTTATTGAAAATATTTCTGACCGATATGTAAATAAAACATAACCGCCGCAGCGGGCTGTGTGCAGGTAACTGAGTATGTGTAGTGTCGCGGCCTCGGCTGGAGATGCGTTCGCCGCAATTATCGGTGACATGGCTGAATTTACGCAAGCAAAACTAACTAAGAAACCATCAAAATTAAAAACGTTAAATTTTCACACAATGTTGAGTAAATGGAGGGCTAGCCCTAAAAATTCCAAACTGGGTACCAAGCGCCTTTTCGGCCAAGCGCGAAGATCCCGAGGAAATTATCTTCTTTCAATGAATGTGCTTCTTTAAGATCCCAAAAGACCTAATTCAAAATAATCTAAAAAAAATCTTTCAACAGTACCCTTCCCTACCTGCATGCCATAGCACTGTTTTCTCACTTTCTGTCAAATAGACCTAGCAGTACACAATTGTAAATTTCAGATGTCAAGATAGTGTACCATCCGTCCCGTCTGCTCTCTGTCCCTTTGGTATACCTTCTGGGCGAGGAATCTATTTTTAGCAGTACTGATTACTGATACTGTTATGGTTCAGTAATGAGTTCCCAAGCTATCTGGCTCGGTTTGTATTCTTTACTCATACAACACTTGATCCTATATAGTCCGTGGAGATAGCAAAAAAATATTTCAGTGCTGGATACTGGTCTAAAAGTTTTTTACACTGCTTCTACATCAATTGGTATCTACAAAACCGCCGGGAGACACTCTCTCAATAGTCCGGATCACCCCCATATGACGTCATCAAAATGGCGGCCAACCAAATTTGCAGTGTTTTAGTTAAATACTTATTACTGCCCACCAAGTCAACCAATTTTGACTTTGAATGTGTCGTTTTGTAGGTATTGAAATTCTGCAACTGTTAATACCCTTAAAATACCCATACTCTTTTTTATAAATAATAATTTAATAAAATAATTGGTGTTTTTTCATTAATTTTTGCTATAATATTTAATATACAGGTTGGAAAAAGTCTTGAAACTATTTAATACTTTTAAAAGTATTTAAGTAACATAACTAAAACTTTACAAATTGATTTTGAGTGACTAAGACTACTCCCTAAAGTACTTGGTATCCTTGGAACTCCAAGGGGAACGGTCCACAAGGAGTGAGAAGAAAATCTTAAATGTAAGCATAGGTCAATATGTACATCAAATTAACGGTATCAAAGAATAGAGAACAATGCCGCAAACCCGGTCTCAAAAGGATGATCGAGTCAAAAATGGCAGGCGATCAAACTTTAAATTAAAATCATATTGCTAAAAACAAAAAATGCAATAACTACCGATCCACTCAACCTTTTGAGGTCGGGTTTGTGGCAAATTCCTCAGAATGCAAAGCCCTTTAAAACAATGTATCTTATGACGTAATCCAATGAAGTTTTTTCCAAGACTTCCTTTAGGGACGTCCCTAGAAGAGGTCGTCAGGAAAACTGCATTGGGCTACGTCATATGACATATCATTTTGAAGGGCTTTGTATTTCGAGCAATTTGCCACAAACCAGACCTCAAAAGGTCGAGTGGATCGGGAGTTAATGCATTTTGTGTTTTCAGCAATATGATTTTAATGCAAAGTTTGATCGCTTACCATTTTTGACTCGATCATCAAAAAGAATATGGGTATTTTAAGGGTATTAACAGTTGCAGAATTTCAATACCTACAAAACGACACATTAAAAGTCAAAATTGGTTGACTTGGTGGGCAGTAATAAGTATTTAACTAAAACACTGCAAATTTGGTTGGCCGCCATTTTGATGACGTCATATGGGGGTGATCCGGACTATTGAGAGAGTGTCTCCCGGTGGTTTTGTACATACCATTTGATGTAGAAGCAGTGTAAAAAGCTTTTAGACCAGTATCCAGCACTGAAATATTATGGCTCTTTTTGGAGCTATCTCCATGGACTAATATGGGTCAATTCAGCTATAGGCAAATTTATTTTGTCGTCTGCTTCTTAGTGTCCATCAGGTTGCCGTTCTCCTGCATCGGTAGCCTACTAGGCCTATACTTAAAACAAACGAATCAGATACAAGGCACATATGTATGGTGAACTTGGCTATTGTGCAGGTTTAAATTTGTATAGGCCCACCAATGAGTGAAATAACTATAACTACGTGAATAAACAATGTTTGAAATAAAGCTTTCGTATTGCCAATAATGCTCTTAATCAAGTAGGCCTAATTATCCCTTGTCAGACATTACAGTTAAATTTTAATCATAGAAATTTGAGTAGTTTTTAGTAATTTTTGTCTTGCTTATTTAGGAGATTTAATATTTTGGAGGACATCCGTTAACTATGGAAAAACAGTAAACACATTATTTTAGATTGAATATCCATTATTTCAAATGATATCAATTCAGAGTGGATCATAATTTGTCTAACACGCCCGATCATGCTCACTTTTTTTGGCTTTCTTTCTTTTTCCAGTTACAGTATCTGAATTATATTCAACAACAATAACTTATGTACACTATTATTCAAGATGCCTGTTTCCATGAAACTAGCCCATTTTCCAGTTATAAAAAATATAGAAACATAAATTTTAGATTTCGATCAAAAACTAAATAATTGAAACAAGGTTGACGTTCATCATTATTCTGTTGATGTGAACACATACATATCGTTCTCTTCAAAATTTTATTTTTATTGCAGTATTGTAATTTACACTAACTTATTGTTCTATAAATTTAACCACTTTACATTCAACATTGGATTACATACCCACAGTTTAGGTAAGAAAGTTTAGGTTGTTGTGCTGACGTATTAGTGACGTCAATGCATTCATTGGTAATGACCGGGGTGGGGGGGGGGGGGTCGGAGACATTTAGTGCCAACACTTCTAAAGTCCTAGCCCCCCCAGAAAATCTAGTCTAGAGCCGCCTATGGCTACGTCACTTCCTCTCCCACCAATCGGCATTATACATACTGACTAATGGCTCGGTTGTAGGTTGCGGTCGCAGAAGCAAACTGTGTACAGTTGCAAGCACAGGTTGCAAACTTCTGTCTACAACTAGCGTCTGCAATCGAGATTGCCGATAAAAGTCTGCAATTCCGGTCTCCAACTCCGGTGTAAACGCGGCTTAAGCTTAGTTGTTTGGTAGTCCGGATTCGGAAATGTTTAACGACGATCGCGGAATTTGACATTATAAAATATACACTTATTTGATACACTAAGGGTTTTGTGTTGAGAACTCCTCCTACAATTTGCAACCAAAATTCAAGTTTTTGGTTACGTTGGATACGGCTTGATCTGTATTTGTTTCCGCCATAAACTAACGTGTGATACTTAAAATAAATGTTTTCTAAACGCATCAAACGGCG
>CM061535.1:123964633-124145479 GCA_030545055.2 Neoaliturus tenellus | reverse complement strand
GCAGCAACTTAAACAGGAACATGTCATCTTGTATGCACAGTTTTGCAATGGGGTCTTTATTGATCTGAATTACTTTGTTAATATTACTATATTGGTATAAATGTGTTGCTTTCTGAATTTTGATACTTATAGTACACAAAATTTTTATATACAATTTTGATACACAAAATGGTAATGGTTTTAGAAAATCTTTAAATTAAACCAACATTAGTTTTAATGTCACCCAGATTTTGCATTTTGACAGCGTCTCACCAATAGCAAACTGGCACCCAAAAAATATCAATTGGAAAGTGGTGCACTTTTTAGACACAGAGAGGTAACTTCAGTTAGTTATAATAAAAAAACCAAAGGGGCCGCCGCGTCGTCGCCTAGAGTTGCCACCAATATGAATGTAACTTAACCTCCTTAACCTACAGGTTAGCTCATGATCACCCGAAATTGGCATGGAAAACGGCAGACGCCACAATGACTTCACCAAAGTCTCTCTGTTGTGTTGTGAATTTACGGGTTTTCAACTAAATTAGTCTGCTAAAAAATCAGGGCTCAAAGCTAATGTTCATCTTTACCATGCAAGTACATCCTTAAAAATATATACTCTGTATATTTGGGACTCCGTGCGGCCCCCCTGTAGCCCGCGGCCCTAGGCCAGGGCCTAGTCGGCCTAGTGGTAAATCCGCCACTGTTCATAGGCAAGAGAGACTGAAAAAATACAGTATTATTACTGTAGTTTATTTATTTAATTTATTTATTTATTTAAATTAAAGTACATAATTACTCGCACAGGGCTGGCAACACTGACCGCGAATACTGGCTAGTGGTGGGGGTAACGGAGTAGCAGGAGGTGTTGTAACGGCTCGTTTTCGCAACACGGAGTTACTAATCCAGGTGTATATATCTATGATCACAGCTAATTTGGATGGACGCCGCCAACATCAATCACTACGCGCGCTAAAGAACCCCACTCCACTAGCGATCCAAGCCAGCTGTTTTGGAACCAACAAAAATTACTTATAACTAAACACACTGTTTCCTGATATACTTTTGGGATTGTAATACAAAAGATGTTACAATCCCAAAAGTAGCAATTTTAGGTTAAGAACTATGTTAGATTCTCTTCATCAAATATTTTAAAATGTTCAAAACTTAGATCTTTTTTGTAAAATTTAAATAAATTAATTACGGATTTTTTTATAACTTACAAATTAAATAGGTAAGCGACAATCATGATGGCACAGGCTTCCTTGATTGTTGTTTACATACTTCGTTTTTCTCACTTCCGTTTTCCAGTGTTTGTGTTTTCTGACAGTCTGAACTTAAGTTTAATAATTTAGACTTACTAATCAATAACTAAAAATAGGCTTTAATAGTTTGTGGTAGTTTAGAAAATAAAACAATAATAATTAGCTGCAGTACTTTGTTATTTGTTAGAAAAGGTAATACCGTTATGCTATTTATTTGAAAGTCACTTATTAAGCTTTTGGGACTGTTGCATGTATAAATCACTTAGCAGTTTTTATTATTACTAGTGTACTTGGTGCTCGATCGAGCAATTTATTTTGATACAATTCAAAATTTACATTTAGTTATAATAAATCAATGACTTCCGACCAATCCAATATTGTGGATATCAGTTATCACTAACAACTACAGCTGTAGGTTAACATATGTTTGAAATGCTCAACCCAATTCCAATGTTTTTCTAATAGGAAAATTTCAAATTTTAATTGTTGATAGCATCCTTATTTTAAGTTTGATTTTCACCAATTTTTGGCTGAAACAACTACAGACCAAGCCTTATCCAACGACACCAAAAACTTGAAGATCGGTTGAAAATTATAGAAGGAGTTCTCAACACAAAAAAACCCCTTAGCGTATTAAATAAGTATCTATATATATAATTCTGTAAGCCGAATTTCTTGAGCAAAATTGTGAGCGTCGTACAAATGGCAGAAAGATGGGAGGGGTCTCAAATTAAAGGTCTCGGTCCCATACATGAGGGAAAACTATCGGCGTGTCCATACTGTTAACAGGAAATGAGAAATCGCGTAAAACGTCCTCCATAAGAATAGCATGGGGATTCGATAAACGTCTGCTTTGTGTACATTGAAACATGTGTTAGGTTTGATTTTAAAACGAGACACAGATGATAACATTGAGTGAAGATGATAAAATAATTCACCCCAAAAGAGAAGCAATCTTCTATGTATATAATTCCGTAAGCGAATCGGTCCCCACGAAATATCTCGAGTTAAAAGAAAGATAGAGTAACGTATGATGGTTCATTTTAAAGCTTGAGGTCCAAGGACGCAAGAAAAAATACCAGAATTTTCAAAAGTTAAATGGCCTTCGCCCCATTGGTCAGTGAAGTTCCAATGTTAATCTAATGGGAAGAAGATTTTAAGATCTACACGTGTGATTGAGCAGATGTTCCAAAGAATATTTTTTATTGACGGTGCAACTCAGCTGGCTACTTAGACTTAAGATAACCTTAATTATAACTTTTCAAAATTGGCAAAATGCACTATAAAAAAGGAAAACACCAATAGTCATGGGAAAATTACGAATCCACAGTAGATTTTTTCTTTGTAGCCCCACCTATGTCATTTAGTATATAGTCAAGATTAAAATTATTTTGTATGCTGAATATACAACAATTAAAAGAGGCTTAGCCTTGGTATGGTTAGTAAAATAGTAAATATGTTGTCTTTACTCAGTGAATGACGTTTGGTTATTATGTTACTGTTTTACGTTTTGGCTATTTAGTGGTTAGAGTTGAATCGTTTTATTAAGTGTTTGTTTATTTTTGACTGAATCATATTGTAAACCACTAACATTGGATAATCTCTGTTTGAGGAATATTTTTTAATCATTCTCTGCTTCTTTCTTTACGTAGGTAGGTATTATGGAAACAATAAACGCCCGTTAATCCATACAGACCAAAACGAGCTATTCATGTACATGACAGTGTGCAAAAACAAGCAATATAAAAATCAATGTTTTACTTCATTGAAAAACAGACAAAACATAGCACGAGAGACGTCGGTGGCACGAGGGGTAGGAGGCATGGGGGAAAGTTGGGGGCACGTTGGGGGCATGTCGGGGGCATGGGTGGACATAGTGGTCAAGGGAACACAGAGAGCAACGGGTTGGGCATGGTGGACAGTGGTGAACGGGGGGTCGGGGAGGAACGGCGGAAATAGGGGCACGGTACCATGGGTGAAAAGGGGGCCAAGGGATATGCATGGGTGTAGGTGACGCGGGAGCATGGTAGGGTACAAGGGGCAAGATGGGCTTTGGTACATTGGGCAAGGCACGAAGGTAGTCGGGCCTGGGAGGCTTGGAGCACAGGGAAGAACGGCAGGCATCGAGACATGGGAGGATGGGCGACAGAGGGGACACGGGGGATACAGAGAAAACCAAGGGCATGGGGGAACGGGAGAGTGGGGAGCGTTGGTAGTAGAGCGCATAGGAGGGTACCACAAAAGGGGCTTTGGTGGCACAAGGGTAGTTGGACATGGGGGAAGCATGGGGGACATAGAATGGGGGACAGAGTCGAACCTCGGGCATGGGGGTACGTGAGCACGAGGGGCACGGGAGCATGGAGGGCAAGGGAGCATGAGTGGCAAGGGGGGTGAGGGTCATAAGAGGGTACCAAGGGCATGAGGAGCTTTGGTGGCACATGGGTATTTGGAAAGAGGGAGTATGGGGGAGGCTTAGGGACATAGGGGTGACGGGGAAGAACGGTGGGCATGGGGCACGGGAGCATGGAGGCAGGGGAACGAGGGGGTTCGGTGAGTACGGAGGAATGGGAGGCACGTGTCCATGGGGCATAGGGGGGTACTGGAAGCACAGGTCACGCTGGGGTAAGGGGGGGGCACGGGGGATTCATGAGGAACACGGGGAGACATGGAGGCACAGGGGTCCTGAATACAGTTCGAGTGTGCAGTATTAATGGGCTATTACCCATTTTGTCATGTTGTATGGAACTATTCTATTTATTTGAGTTACAAACTCATCACGTATATGTTTAAGATTAAAACTATTTTGATTTCATCCAGGAGTGTAGTAGTGCAATGGATATGTATTTTTCAACAAAATGGACTACTGTATATATATAAGAGATTACAAGGGAGAATACTAGGAAGATTATTGTTTCATTGCTGATTTGATAACCCCATGGATTTTTAGGGGCCTTGGCCCCTACAAGCCCCTAGTAGATTATTAATCATGTAAATATTGTGCACTTGTCATCTTCAACCCTGTGCCACAGTCGGCAATGTTAACCAAATGGCTTTTAATGCAAAACATGGTATTTTATTCCCCTGTTTCGGACGCCGTTTTTCAACCGATTTTCTTTAAACTTTGTAAGTGTTTAGTTGAATAGTTATATTAAGCCCCTCATACCTCAAAATTTTGAAAATTTAACAACTATTACTAGCTAAGAAAATCGAGTTACTATGCAACGTCACAGAGAGTAATATTTGTTAAAATTTAAAATTTTTGAGGTATGGGGGACCTAATATAACTATTCAACCAAGTTACCAAGTTTGAAGAAAAAGTGTTGAAAAACGGCGTCCAAAACAGGGGAATAAAATACCACGTTTTGCATTAAAAGCCATATGGATAACATTGCCGACTGCGCAACAATGGGCTACTGGCCCAGGGGCGAAGATGACTCTTAAAGGGTTCAAACAAATATATTATTAAAAAAATAATGGTAAATTTTTTTTGTTTTTTTTTAAAGGAGTTAATTTAAAGAAATATTTCATGTTTTTTTCTCGTATTATATTAATTAGATTTATATATAACAGCAACATATAACCCATTTATATTACTAAACATTTGTTTGCTTACAACCATTCATTGAGTAAGCAGGTCCTCTGCGATGGAGGTATTTTAGATACGGTATATACTTCTACAAACAATTTCTGTTATTATGGATAGAGAACTACAGTAATAAAAACCTCAAAATTCAAAATGTTGTGTTTTAGATGGATTTTGTCCATTGTAATCGATGCTTTCACCGGCCAGGTCAGTTACCGAAGAGGGAGTTTATTTTAACGTCTTGTGGCCACATATTCTGCAGATGCTGTGAACGTTCAAGTAAGCCAATATGTTTAAGCAACTATGTTTTTAGACCTAATTATAAATTTCTGAAGTTGGTTTAACTTAAATTTTGTAGCTAATATAGTAAACTTAGGATTAATAAAAGAATGTGGTTTATTCATTTATTAATATTATATTATTTATTGTTGTGTGTAAATGTAAATGTGTACTTACACTGTTATATTTTTAACAGTTAATATATATCAAAGGATTTGGAAACCACTGGACTGTTTTGATTAATATGGACTGTTTTGATAAATAATTCCAAGAAATAGGTTTTTAAGCCATTTTTTTTTTCTAACACATAAAAGGTTTCTAACACACCAAAGAGTTGTCATAAAGGTACCCGTGTCAGGGTTTTTCTTAGTTTTTTATCTGATTTGTTTACAAACACATCAGTTGGACATATTCGTTAACAAAAAATCAAAATAACTAGCGTACCTGTCAAGGAGAAACTCTGTCCACCAATGCGTGTAGGCACTTAATCTTAAGTGCTGCTATTTAAAAAAAATCAAGTTAATTCAATAATGATAAAAATTAGTTTATTTCTAAATGACATTGTATTGTTGGTGAGGAGCGTATATTTGACTATTTTTTATTCTTGGGCAACACTCACCATAGAAGAATGTGATGCAGTGGCGGATCTAGAACATTAATAAGGGGGGGGGCTAACCGGGGGGTCTGCGCCCCCCCCCCCCGATCGGCGGGCCAGACCGGCGGGGGGTTCGGGGGCCCTCCCCCGAGAAGTTTTTTAAATTTAAGTGTTAAAAATAGCAGTTTCAGGTCATTTCTTCACCCATCGCTTTGGAAAACAATACTAAATCGCCAATCAATTTTTATTACAAACAACAGTTTGGCCAATGTACCAACTTTCATTGCTCTTATTATCATTAATATTTAATGAGAATTTCTTTTGCATCGTGAAGTACAATGCATGCACTAACCTTAAAAAATTTGGTTCGTTTTTATAGGCCTATCACTGTTGCTATCTAAATTTTCATTATCTTTATTTCGTATTTAAATGGTACACTCTCGTGTTAACACTTTTAACTATAATATACTAAGTCGGTAATAGGTAGGTAGGTTAATATTTTAAAATGTTATTAATACAGTACATTTCATCACGGATTAGCCACTAGATCACGTATAGGCCTGGCGCACATGTTATGTAGATCACATGTGGTGAACTTATAGCAAAAGAGTGGTATAACGCAGAATATCTTGGCCTCTGACATACTCCACTTCCGTATTCAAATTGGTAAACATATGGTACTAAAAACAGTCAGTGACAATATGCAACTTCGTCGGTCTACTCCAATTTTTTGAAGTGTAAACTGTCATCACAGGCCAAGATATTCCGTGTCATCTCTGTCTAGTGATCCGGAGGGGTTATAGTTTCACTACCATGGTTTTGGGTCTTTTTGACCCATTATAAAGTGTTTACAGTTACAATTACATTAATCCTTCAATAGTGAAGTTGTCGTAGTATTAAAATTAAATAGGGACACAGACTCCAACACGGACACGGTACATTTCAATGAACAAAAATTGGCCATATTATGGTATAATAAAATCACGTGCGTCGGCACGAAGTGATGAGACTCGGCCTTTCAGACTGTTTTAATGTAGGACTACAGTTGCGGATGCTGCACTCTGGTTTATTTGTTGTCGGATCAGATGTTATAATTCTTTTGTTAACAGATGATTTCATTATTGTTACTATTTCTTAAGTTTTAAATTCAATTGCAACTCTAAAAAGTGCTTAGTTGTATTATCCATTTACTTTACTTTTATTTATCTAAATATTCATAATCACCAATACAAAGTACAATAAAAAATTATCGTTTTTATTATAGTACCATCCGGCAATTAAGTAACTGGCTACAATGCAAAACCACATGTTAACTTGGACACTTGGTTTGTACTTTGACCGTTGAGTCAGCTTCTTCATTATTTCTTTTTTTTAGTTTTGTACTTCATAAGACCATTGTTAAAAATTAACGTAATTAACGTAACCATTGGTAAACACTATAACGAAAGAACTTAATTTTACTTACTAAGCTAACTACTTTTTATGTTATTCGAAGTGCGGCCTTAAAACACATGTATTGAAAGAAGACTATTTACTGAACATCGCGTGAAAATTACACGTTTCTAAGTTTTACTGTTTTTGAGTTGGGTTTGCTTAAAGTCAGCTATGTCACCGATGATCGTGGCGAACCAGCGAGCACGGCGAACACATCTCCGCTGAAGGCTGTGACGCTGGGTTAGTTATAGCTGTCTAGTCGGTCTTATGTATGACTTATCACTACCGTGTGATTTGTTTTGAGTTAGTGAAAGTATTTCTGACCTATATATCAATAACAAATATAACCTAATCGTATTGTAAACCGAAGCTGAGTAGGCCTACTTGTAGTAGGCCCGGTGTCAGGCCACTGGCGGAAATGCGTTCAAAGCGATCATCGGTGACATTTCCAACTTTATGAATGTAGAACCGAAAAACCGTAAGACTTAAAAAAGTGAAATTTTACACAATGCTCAGTAAATAGTCTTCTTTCAATTTATGTGGTCTTTAATAATGCAGATTGAAATAACATAAAAAATTAGCTGGCTTATGTATAACAATAGACAAGTACCCGAAAGAAGATTTTCCTGACATGGAAACCTGTAAATATAGCCCTTATCATTTTTATCCCAGAACTGCTTTATTTGAAAAGTTTGAAGAAAACCATTGGAGCCTTTCTCGATATCCGTTTGTACATACATTAGACATAATACAAATATACCTCATCAATAATATTAGAGTATAATAATATACTTTTTTGTTAGTAGGGATCGAGTGCCGATATATACTATAATTAGTTTATAAGTAGCCTATTTAAAAAAAAAATGATTGCTATTAGAATTAGTAATTATTTTAACGAATTTTACCTCAAGTTGATTTTCTCCAGGTTCAAATCTACACGGTTCTGGCTTTGATAAAAACTTGAACGTCAATTTAGACTGCTTTTCGTCGTATTTTATTTAATCAGATTATCGTTTTCTTTAAAATGCACCAGTCTTATTTTTTCAGACATAACCTTCTTTAGAACTACTTTATTTATTATAATGAATCTTAATAATTAATTAGGTGATTTCGTTTGAATTAATAGGTAGTCATCACAAAGGGTTTATCAGACATTACACATACAGCATTGCGTTTTGCTCTGCACTGTCTGTGGTTCTTGATTTCGTGTTGTGACAGGAAAAGTTTGCGCGCGCAATGCAACCAAACATTAAATACGACATCTAGTTGTAATTTTGATTCCCCTTCGCCTCCACCACTTCCACTTAGGCCCCTATTATACATCGCATCTTTCAAGGCACGTAAAATAAGTACATTGCACTAGAGGAGCATTTATACCCGGCGCCTGATGGTCGTCTGTTGCGCGTCATCCAATAATAGTCCAGGCTCTGAACAGATTGAGCATGCACTAAAAGTCTAACAAAATTTGACTTTTGATTATTGTTGGGAATATTTAGTAGATGTAAAAATCGATGTTGCCACATTTCCAGAGTGGGCACAACATGGGGGACGCCCTCTAGAGGAAGTCGAAGAGGGAACTGTATTGGCCTATGTCATGTTATAATATCATTTTAAGGGTCTTTGAATGTAGATTAAAATGCCACAAACCCGATCTCTAAGGGTCGAATATAACGCGAGTTATTGCGTTTTGAAATTTCAATAAAATCCTCTCATGCAAAATTTGACTGCCTGCCATTTCTGGCTCAGACATTCATTTGATGTTGAGTTGGCAACATTTTTTTCAACTCTATTTAAATTCTATCTATATCCTCTTCATAAAGATCCTGAAAATCTAGTTAAATGTTTTATTTTAAGTCTTCATTTGCCGTCTTCAATTGCTGTCCGAAATATTATGATTACATTATGATTTTCAGCCCGATTGGGAACAACCCATGAAATCTTTTATGAAATATTTAACGTGAGCCTTAGGATCATGTTTAACAGAAAGCAATGCCACAAAGCCGACCTTAAATTAACGCTCGAGTCTGAAATGGCAGGTAGTCAAACTTTGCATAAAGAGCATTTTGCCGAAATTTCAAAACGCAATAAGTCGCGTTATATTCGACCTTGGAGATCGGGTTTGTGGCATTCGAATCTACATTCAAAGATCTTTAAATGATATGCAACATGACATAGGCCAACACAGTTTCCTCTACGACTTCCTCTAGAGGCCGTCCCCCGTGTTGTGCCCATTCTGGGAAATGTGGCAACATCGGTTTTTTACATCTACTAAATGTCCTCAACAATAATCCAAAGTCAAATTTTGTTAGACTTTCGTGCATGCTCAACCTGTTCAGAGCCTGGACTAATTACCTAATTATATAATTATATAAATGTAATAACTTCCTATATTTGACCTTTTGAGATCTGGTTTTCGGCTATGTACCTACTGTCCTTACTAAGACCTTTAAATAATGTTAGCATGGCTGTGGACTAAGAACATTTTGTCAGGACTCCCTGTTTTGGACGTCCATGTAGAGGCCCAGATAGCATTTTAGTGTTGTGACAAGCTTGGAGCAATGTTGTCAATGACAAGCTTTAAGGTTGTCGTAACATTGTCAGCGGCAAGCATGTAGCTCGTAACAGCTTAAATTAACTTTACGCCAAGGTTGTACTTGACAAAAATTGAGGGTTACACAAGCTTGTCACACCCTTACATGTAAGGGTGTGACAAGCTTGAATATAAGCTTTGTGTATAGTTTCTATGTAAAGTTCGCGCCAAGCTTATAAATAAAAGTTTATTTAATGTTGCTTTGTAATGCTGAGGCAACATTAAATAAACTTTGAGTAACCTTTAACCAAGGGTGGTACAAGCTTGTTGGAAAAGTTTGTATATGCTGTAATAGGTATTGTTGTCCCAACCTTGCCCTCAAACTTACATTAAACACACCTCTGAAGGTCTCACAAAATTCATTGCGATATTAATCACTTTAACAGTAGTTTACCTGCACTTAATTATTCAAACATATTTTAGTATAAAGTGTCCAAAAAATGTGTTTTTAAGATAATAATAAGTTTCATCTGCACTAGCCAATTATTTGGGGCAAAAATTGTTCAGCGAACACAAAAAAATCAACAAACATTTCTAAAGAACAATCACCTACTATATGTTTTGTATTAGAGATAAATACAAACAAATGTTGGGCAGAACAGTGTTCATCCATCGTGAATGCGGCTATAGGCTTGAAAAATAAAAAATTGCCACAAATTAGTAATAAATCAAAGGAAGAAACTTGTCATCATACCAAAATAGATTATTACGCATGATAAATTTAAATTAGATGCATTGAAGATGCTTTAAAATCCCATACAAATATTGCACTAAATTCATTAAACACTCATAGCCTACTTACACTAAACAGAATAAAATTTCAAAAATGCTTTATACAGTCAATATGTTAGCGACAAGCAGATGAAGTTGTTTAGAACTGCAAATTATATTTAGTATGGAATTAATCTAAAGCCCATTAATATCCATCCAATTGTATTGTTAAAAAATACAAATGTTAAAAAACCACAATGAGAGATAAAATTCTTTTAATACTAGGCCTATTTAGCTGTACTTTTTCAAACAAACAAAAAAATAATAATCAAGATTTAATTAGGTACTTTTAGATTTAAATCTTAATAATTAAGATTTGAGGTATTTTAATTTTTAAGCTCTAATAACTAAGCCGACTGGTAAAAATTAATTACAAAAATTAACAAAAAAAAAATAAATAAATAATGAGGAAACTAACTGTAAACAAAAACACCTCCTGATGATAAAATAAAAAAATACACTGTCATTTAAATCTTTAAAACTTAAATTTTCATCAAAGAAAACAGCAAGTCAAATTTCTGTAAAATTCAGCTAGTAAAAAAACAAAAAACAAATTTTTTGTAGTAAAAAACAATGTTGCATATGAAAAACGTGAACTCATTTCTTACTAAAATATAATTAAATTTAAAAAGAGAACAAAATCTATAGAGCATCAACATTACACTTAATGCGGCATAAATTGTTAGTATGCAGATAAACCTCAACAATAATACTGTTGTATGTAAAATAATCTACATGCATATCAAAGATATACATACGTTAAAGAAAGGAAAAAAAAGTAAAAAAAAACTGTGTTGAGTGATATTTACACAATATATTTAGAAAAAATGTACAAAAAGCAACACTGTCTCCTTTAACATCATTCCATCAATAGCCACGATCACCTAGTGCTGCCCCTGTTCTTCTGCGGGAAAAGATTTCTTCCTATTTTCCCTGGGTAAAACAATACAAAAGAGATGGATAGTCTAAAAGTATATTTTTACTTGACCAGTAATTTACACACTCTTATTTTAAAGTGTCTTTCAGCACTTAACAAAACTATAAATTATTAAACTTGACTGAAGTGTAAATGGCAGTAAATTAACTTTAACCCTCTGTCGGGCATTAATTTTAAAACAAGGAAGTGCCCTCACAAAGCTTACCTACAGATAAAAAAATAGACGGTAATTGAATAAAACCGTTGATAAAAATGCAAAAAAAGCATGATACCGTATATGAATTGTCATTATTATTTAATATAGTAATAATAATGATTGTAACAAGTTAATTTTTTTTGTATTATGAAAAAATTACAAGTAATAGAAAAAACTTTAAATACATGATATTCATTATACAGTAGAACCTCGATAGTTCGACTATTTGTGGACTTAAAAGTGTTAACTATGGAAAAGTCGAACTATCGAGGTTCTACAGTAAATATTATTAATTAGGCCTGATAGTAAAAGAAAAATATGTAAGTTGTACTGTCTTAAAGCATCAACTTAAAGTTACCATAAAGTCATGCAAGTAGGCTTTCTATTAATGGTTTTCCACTTTGATCCCTTACAATTATCTGGTTCAAAATAAATGTGCGGTCGAAAGACAGAATTTTATTTCTCACCACAAGGAAAATTCCCTCAATACCTTCCTGAATTCTCCGATTTTCTTCTCAATCAGATGATATTTTAATTTCGCCCTTAAAATTCAGAGTAGAAACTAGCACAGATGATCATGTTACGTCCCCTACTTGCCATTGGAAGGGATTCTTGTTACATTTCAATGATCTCAAAAGTCTAAATTGGAATATTTGTATAAGAAAAAGCAAAACATTGGCTTAAAGTGACATAAGAAATTAAGCATCTAATGTCTCAGTGATTTGGATTAGTTGGATTCTTGCCATGGGAGGAACGGAAAAAAAATGGAGACTTAAAATATGCGTTTTGACCGCTCATTATTTTGAACGTGGTATAATAAAGAATTTTCCACCGTGGTTCAAAGAAAATTTTTATTCATTTTCCTGACTTTCACTGGCCATTTACCATTGGTTTCCCTGATGCACAGACTTTACTAAAAATTATAATACTACATATTCACCAAAAAAATATTTCTGCTTAGGCAATTTAAATACAGAAATTCCTAAATAAATGTAGTAACAAATTGCAAAAAGTTAATTCTTCAAAAGTGTGGTGTTCTAAACAAGTTTCTTGATTCTAATTTCTTGCATCTGGTGTAATTGAAGTAACCGTACGCGGTAAAGGATATACATTTTCTCATGATGTTGGTATTGACATTTTTTCTTGGAGAAAATGGATACTGCTGGTAGGCGATTTTTAGCCGGCATGAATTTTAAATGATTAGGTCCTGTGATACAGCAGCTTGCATAAACTCATCTTACCGAGTTTGAATGACTCGCGACGCATTTAACAATAAGCAAAAGTTGCATCCAATATGTTGGCATCAAGCCACAATTTCTTAAATTTACTTATGTAGCAGCCATTGTACAGCTGATGACTAATAAAAAAAAAAAATAATAAGAAGAAAAAGATAAACGAATAAAATATTCTACACAAAAATTACAATAATTGTAATTGAAAATTTATAAAACATCATTTTTCATTTGAACATTTGTGAAATATCTTGAAAAATGCAACAATAGTCGGGGTTACGGCCGGCTGAAGCATTAAAAACTCCCATTCAATGCCATAATTAGATAGGATTTCCCTGACTTGCCAGATTTTTTTGCCTATTACCCTGACCACAATTTGTTTCCCTGACTTTGCAGAATGTGGACACACTGTAATAAAACTTTCTGAATTGAGTTTCAAACAGCTGATGTAATAACTTTTTGTATATTAAGAGTTCATAGAGTATGTCATTGTCGCTCAAAAATAATTATAGATGGCCTTACAAGCATTAGCTGTAACCGACCAAACAATTTGAGAGCAACAAAGAGTATTTGTGCTCGTAATATACATAAGATTTTTCCTATCACCATACTTGCAAAGAATTAAATTTCTCATTGTTTACAAAATATCATAAAAGTAATGTTTGATTTTCTTTTTGAACACAAAAACAACTATCAAACATAACTTTTAACTAAAAATAGGAATTACTCAATGATAACAATGAACAACAGCTATGTGCGGTTTGTAACAACAGCTAGTTAACCTTAATTACCTATATTTGATTAAGTGTGCAAGAATGTCTTTTGCCACTCTAGAGCGGGCATAAAATGAAAAGTGGAAATGATCTGTTTTGCCTACTGTTTATATTTGTGGCAATGTGATTATATGCAGTGAAAGGAAAAGATTGTTGGAGTTTTGATCATTAAGTCTTCACTGTAGGTATAAAAAGCAATTAAGTTAATTAAAATTGAATCCCAATACAAAAGAAAAAAAATAACCTTCATAGGCTATTACTTTCAGATTAAAGTTACATCGAATATCAAGATTAAAAGTATAATTGACAAAAATTTATTTACAAGGAGTTCATAGATTGTAGAATTTCTTAATTTAAAAAGTAAAACTTTGCATGAACAGAAAAAAGTACTCTACCTTCAATTCTCCAAAATTTTGGTTGCATGAGGCAGTTTCTCACGGACTCCCGGATCTGGCTTTCCTTCGCATGCTGGAATTTTCGCAAGCAAACATCTGTAAAAATTGTACAATGTTTTAATACAACATAGATCATCTGCACCAATCAGGAAACAGCACATAGGAGTCAACCACACACCAGCTTTGCTGGTGCATATACCTTGAAAATTTTCATGTACAGTACTTAGGTTACTTGGACGAACTGTAGGGCAATGCCCCAAGGTTGCACTAGTGATTAAAGTTGTTAATACTGTAATTAGGTTTGAAAAGATATAAAAAGTCTCCAGTTCATAATTTTTATGTGTTCATAAGTAAAACTGACACAAACACTAAAACTAGAACTTTTTATATAGTATTACATTACTGAAGTTAGTATTTTTTTAATACGAAAGGAATGTATAGTATGATGTTAAGGCTTTTAGAAATTTTGTTCCAGTTTGTTTTGTTTCTATTAACTAAAGTAGGCTACTTTTCCTTGAAAAGGTTTTTAACAACGTAAAATTTGCTTTTTTTATTTACATCTGTTTTTATTTTTTTAATTGTGTTCGTTATATTGAACTGAAAATAAATTTATTCATGAAGTATACAAGATATGCATTGAATTGCATCATAAATTAAACTAAAATATAATTCAATAAAAATAACAATGAAATAGAACAATGAAAACACTGTAACTCTTAAAAGCAGTACAATTTTTTATTAATCAAATATTTCTTTTAGTTTTCACTGCACCGATCAGCTACTTACTTAGGCCTTCATCAGAGAAATTAATCAGATACGTAGGTCTGTAACTCTGACAGAAGCAGAGCATCTCCTTTAGGATGAAATTTGTTTTAAAAGGAATAACCTTTGTTCCTATGGATTAATTGTGACAAAGATAATTAACGCAAAGTTAAAAATAAATGTTTTAAAAAGGATTTCATTTTTAATGAGAACCTTTTCATGTTTGCCATGGCCATGATGGTAGGGCTTCCCCACGCTTTGAAAGGCAGACAGCGAACACAAAGCATTAGGCAAAATGCAGAACTCGAAAAATAGGATCCAGTCCAGGATGGTAACAGAGCGTGCTCTGATTAAATAGTAAATAGATGCAGTTTTAACTATGTATGAAGATGTACACGAACCTTCCAAATTTCTGTAGGCCTACCGGTATCAAACAAAATGCATTGGATGAGAAGTATATTTACGTTATTGTATATAGTCAATGCTAAATTGGAATTTGGCCGCCCCTACAAAACTTTTTGTTCCCACACTTGAGGGATTTTCCCACACAATTTACTCGCTGATGCGACAGTGATAACATCTGAACATCATGTGAAATTTGCGAATGTTTTTAATGTTCTTTACCTTACTTAAGTTGTGTGTTTGGCGTAAAGATTTATAGTGAGGGTCCAGTCTTCATGAAAGTATATGGTATTTTGTTTTTCTGGGCGTTTGTGGCTATCCCGTGGGTCGGTTCCCAAGCAGGCTGCATGCTATTTGCAGCGGCAAACGCACTGTGCCACTCCAGTCCGTCAAGCCCTTTCTCCTCGCCTAGTCTTTCAATTTCAGTGTTGACTCACCGAAGCAACTCTGAGCGTGAAAAATAGAATAGGCCTATAGTGAAAATAATATTATCTCACGCAAAGCGATGTGTTATCACGATTTGACATCAAATGTAAATTATCGTCCATTTTTAATGAGGGTACGAGTTGGGTAGGAAGGGGCGGCAAATGTAACCTCGGCCTATGTGCTAAAAGTGCTAGCGCCGGCCCTTGTTACACTGCTTACACATTTTTATCACAATATATAACTGTGCCACCATTTCCAATAAATAAAGTGTTAGGTTTCTCTAGCACATTAAATTTTGTATTGCTTAGCATTCAAGATATAAAGACAAATTTCTACCTTTGAATCTTCCTGAACTTTGCCCGCATAAGCCTGTCACTCACTGATTCTCTGATCTGGCTTCTCCTCAGCTATGCCTGAATTTCCGTATAAGGCAATTGTCTGTGAACAAAATATTAAGTAGGCATATAGAAAAAAGCCATAAGTATTCCAACCAAAAGTTTCATTGATAACCTAACCATGATAAAATTAATAAATAGGTTGGGAAGAGCAAAATAATAATTAGGTTAAAGTTGGCAACAATTTCCAAATTTTAATTTATATTTTCAGGGAATTCAAGGTAGGCTAATTAAATTTAACTTGTTATTATTGATTCCCATGATTTATTTATGACGAAAATTGTTTAGACAAATTAGAGAGTTGTTTGTGATGGAGGAGGATTGGGTGATGAACATAAGACACGTGAATTTGATTTGATTTTATAAAAATAATTCCTCAATTGACAAACTAAACTTTAAAGTATGAGCATTTAATTCTTTAAGTTGACATAACCACACTTTTGAAATAATTTGAAAAGTTAAAAATTATGTTTAGGCCTACAAGTAGTACCTACGACAAAGTACAATGTGAGTTACCGACCAATAAGTTTTCAGCTTATATTTTCTTGTTTTTTTTTCTACAAATAGAAAAATTAAAAAAATTATGACACTGAAAAAAATACAGCAAAATCCAAAATTATTATTATTTTCCCAACTAAAGTTATTGAAAGATCACGGCGCTGGGTTGTTTTCAGTTGAGTTACCAAACTTCAACAAATTTTATCTTCGCCTCCTGATCGAAATTCGACCTAAATTTTGGTTGATTTGGAAGAACCCAAGAAGTTTCAAAACATTTAAAACTGAAACATCTGTTCTTCCTGTTTTTCTATCAGTTGTTTTTACAACAGCTTTCCAATAATTCAATCAATTATCCTTTCTCTATAAATTAACATTGGAACTTTGAAAGCCAGTGGAGCATAGCCCTGGAGTTCAATGTGAATTAGAATGGAATTCTGCTCATCTACAGGATACCTTTCTAACAGTATGCGCGGATTTTTCCTACCATGCACACGAGTTGAGAAAAAGGATGAAAACATGCTTGCATATTAATATACAGTTAATAGATTTTTTTTCGATATGCGCGGATTTTTCCTACGATGCACATGAGCTGAGAAAAAAAAAGGAAACGAAACATGCTTTTGACTATTATTGTAGGCCTATAGATAATCGATTTTTTCAGTATGCACGGATTTTTTCCTACAATGCACACAAGCTGAGAAAAAAGGAGGAAACAAAACATGCTTGCAGATATAGGCTAGAATAATACAGATTAGACTATAGAAATTTTTCCGTTTACAAAGTATAAGTTAGCCTCTCAGGCTTAGAGCACTTTCCTAGATGTAATGTCTTTCTTAAAAAAAACTGAATTTGAATTTTTTTAACCAGGCTAATTTTTTTGCAGAGTGGTCAATTTATAGGCCTATACCTACATAGAAATTGTAAGTTTTTCAAACCAATAGAAAAAAGTTTTTTTAATTTGAAAATTGTTACCAAATTTTAATACCTTAATGTAGCCTATTAAGAAAAGACCAAAAAACTGGTTGCAAATTGGTTCATAATAAAATTACTGAAATGTTAGTTTCTAAATAGGCATTGTTCACAATTCCCTCAATTCACACTTAACCCGGTCAACACTAAGATAAACCTTTCATATAATTAGAGCTCTGAAGTGTAAAGTCATTATCACAGTGCTGGTGGCTATAAATGTATCCACGGAAGCTGAGGTAATTTTTACTAAACTGGAAACAAATTACAAGTAATTTTTTCAAAAGTGCACCATGATAGCATCACTTTACACAAAAGTAGCCTAACATATTACATTTCTTAATTTCAGGATGGGAAGACGGGTCTTCAAAAATGCTTAGCCGATAATCTGTTATCTTGGCCATTCTGTCACAATTAAAGAGAAATAAAAATCCAAACAGAAATAATCCCTTTAACACTTGGATCGCTTTAACCACAAACCAGCTGCACTTCCCCAGAAGCCTAGTGGAACTATTGAGAGAAAATTATCGATCGATTCAATCGATATATCGGTCGTATTCAAATAATAAATTACTGTATAGTATCTTTTTAGCAATGATTTTGGTAACTAAGTTACCAGTAATTAAAAATTATAAACATCAAACATGATTATGTTCAACATAATCTATACAATCAAAATTGTAACAAAAACCCATTAACAAAATATCCAACCTACAACATCATATGAAAGCAAACATCACTCTTTTTCAATTAACGGGATATACACTTTTTGTGGCATTTAAAAAAATGCAAAAATGGATCAGCTCCCGACATGTAAACGTTTCTTTTATAGAGGTAATCAGCTAGGCCTAGATTGTCGGATATGTTAAGTTACTTAGGCTATTTGAGTCCTGTTTTCAATGATTTTTTGTGACACTTCATGACGATTCAAAGGTGTTGAGTGTTAACAGATGTTATTGGATCTTTTCAGTAGGCCTACCTGATATTTTAATTCATGTATTAGAGATACGGTAGATTCAATTGAACATAGTTTTCAGTCGATATATTGATCGATAATTTTCATTCGATAGTTCCAGGGGGGTCTGCAGAAGTGTAACCACAAACTTGAGTTTTCAATTAAGTTTTACTAGGTTAGAATTTTCAATTTCTTTTAACTCGGCACCTATGGTAACTCAAAATTTCTGCCAATTAGTTTCCATTATAAAGCCTACTATTCTGCTTGAATTCACCATTTAGTCCTGTAAATATGAAAATCCATCTCTTCTGTATGTTGAGGAGGGGTGGGGGGGAGTTACAATAGTTTACAGGACACCCTGGTCCTCCCGATTAAAGTTTGAATTGTGGCAAGGCTAGGCCTACTCATTAAACCTATATCCAAGACAAAGATTATCTGTAAATTAGAATCTAGGCCTAACTTATAGGTATAATGTGCATATTATTATAGGTTAAATACACCCTATCTAGATGGTGTTGGCTACATTTTTGTTAAATGTAATTAAGACTGAAAATTCAAAGTTAAGGTATTGAAGTTTTGTTTTTATGTTTCAGAATTATTGTAAAAATTGGTATTAGCCCTAAATGTAAAATTTTAAGTAGTCACAGAAACAAGAAGGCCTAAGCCCTAAGCCTTCAGCAAATTTGGTACTTAACTTATCTTAGTGTGAATGGAGTACTTACATTACTTCAAAGCCTATAGGAGCCTCCTTCCTCATCGATGGCCAGTAGTAGTAGACTGGATGGATTGTATCACAATTTTAAAAATAAACTAGCAAAATTTAAGTAAAACTAATATTTAAAACTTTGTATTAACAATTTCACTATTTGAGTTTGGGTTTGGGCGGCAGTGTTGGCACAGACAGTACACAAGAAAACTGAAGGTCACGACGAAATTAAATTGAAGAACCAATAATTACGAACAACTAATAACATAAACAAACTAAATTATGTGTCACTATAAAATAACTCTAGATAATTATACAACACGAAGACAGCAGGAGCAGAGCTAGATTAGATTTCGAATTATTTAGAAAGGTTAGTTGGAAAATGGCGGCTCAATGACAATGACGATTGACGAAAGACGGGGCTGCGATTGACGGCTGCGATGCAGGCGCAGGGCAAGAGGGAGAGAGAATTGTGGGTAGGCAAACCTTACTGAAAATGGTTTGTCAACTTTTACGCTACGCTCGCATTAACCGCCCCCAACAAACTCTATGCAAAACCCGTTCAGGCAGATTTCCTGCTGAGTTGAAAAATGAAAGTTTTCACGTCGAGCGTCTGACAATGGTAGAGCAAAGTTAGCCGTAAGCATGTGTGCTATCTGGGGGTGGTTCATGAGTAGTATGATAAGCACGTGCCAAGCTATCCGCATTTTCAAAGTTAATTATAAAAGCAAACGTTTGAAACAAATCAGACCTCAAAAGGTCAAAAATTTCGAATAAATTTTAAAGCATTTGAAATATAATTGAAAAAGTATAAAGGTTAAAAGAAGAAAGAATATAAAGGTTAAAATTTGATTTTTATTCAAAGTTTGACAGGCTGCCATTTTCGAATCAGGCAACCTTTCGAGGTGGGCTTGCGGCATTTAATTCTCGTACTTAATAGCTTTTATTTGATATATATAAACCAATTAGGAGACGAAAGATTTATTTATGACTTGACGTGGGCCATCCCATTATTTTTAGGCATGTTCCCCACTCTGGACTGTGGATTTCAGGGGGTTTTTCTGACGGAGATCAGGGGATGACATAGAACACTTTTCAGCAAAAGGTAGCTGTCCAATTTTTTTTTAATTTTCCGGCCCTATTATGGATTAATTTCACTAGGCCTACACTAAAACGGCTTAAAATTTACTATTGACATGTTGATCTTTTATTAGCTTTTACGTTGATTACGGTGGATGGACTAACATTAGGCCTATGTTACGATATTTTTATAAACAGAATATCACCTAATTAACCTAACCACACATAGTAGCACTTAAATCTTGGAGGAGTATAAAGCACATTTAATAAATGTAAAAACGTCAATATAAAGGAAACGTCGTAAATTTGTGACTTATATTTAAGCGAAACATACTGCGCTAAAAAAGGAGATGTTTTGAGGAGGTTTATTATATGAAAACAATGTAAGATGATCGTTATGTTACTAGTTAAATTCATAAATTTTATTGCAAATAAAAAAAATTATAAATTCAATGAATTGGCATCTTGCTAGCCTAACAGTTATCATCTTAGACTTAGGTTCAAGAGGTCACGGGTTCGATTCCCGGCTTGTTTGATGGATTTGGACCGCTCCTCTACCCATCTGCCGCGCGCGGATGCAAGGGTTTAGAATCTCCGTGTTTGTCGCCCTAGTTGTTAACCGATTTTAAATATTTTGGTGTCATTCTTTTCGTAATATAATTTTGTACCCCGCTATCGTCTTAAAAATTTTGATATTAATTTAAATTATATGAAATTACCCTCGTACTAAGCAGGGTGCTTGCTAATAATGTTGAAATAAGCGTTTTTGTATCAAGTTTTAAGGTATTAAAAACAATTTTTTAAGAAAAAATAAGACGATACACGAGTACAATATAATCTTAAGAACAAGAATCTGCAATAAGATTGGTAAAAAGTTTATAGATAACGATGCAAGAAGGGAGATGCGAAAGGTCTGAAATTTCAAAAACATTGTTATTAGACCACCAATCAATTTCGCAATGAAACAAAAAAAAAAAAAACATTAAAGTAACAAAATTTAAAATCACCCGTCATATATTTTCCAAAATGTGAGTTTCCGCGTATAGCGGCAGTTAACAGTCTCGCTCGACGATTTTGACGCCGAGGTAGAGCGCACCCTAAAGCGTTTAATATATACTTAGTACGATCCTCATAACAAAAATGCCTCTCGCGTAGGCACAAAAAAATGAAATAATAAAATAATATGACAGTTGGAGGATCTCTTTATTATTTTATCTACGACCGTAGCAATAATCGCCAATATATTACAAGTGGCCTCTTAAAGAGGTATATTGTTAAACCTAATTCAAAACCGTTGCTTAATGAGGTCTTAAACTTTATGTTTCACATTGAAACTCACAGTAATATACCAATGAGAGCTCGAAATTTGACAAAAGAAGTGTTTTAATATAAATTACAAAATTCGTACATTAGTTGATTGTTTTATCACGATCCAGGTATGAGTTGCTCTTGCGTCTTAAATCAAAAGAGTGTGATCAAATGTAAGTGAGAGCGATGATTTGGTCAAGCGCCATCTCCATGGATACGTTTTGGATGGGTGGCCGTCCATGATTGTGTTTTTCCTCATGATTGTGGGTTCTGTGCTCATGTACGCCTCAACGGCGTGGTGGGCACTTGCCAGCAGGACAAACAGGAGGAGATTGGAGAGTGTGCAGAACAAAGCCCTCCGACGGTTGACGAGGCAGCCCTTGGTTTGTGCGAAATCAGGAGCTCCCTGCGCGTCCCGACGCTCGGTCAATTTGCTTTTTACTCTGCCACAAATCTCTTCCAAAAAGCCAGCGAATCTGGTTTCCCACAAATTTCCACCGGAAGGAGAAACTTGCCCTAGTTTTGGCGTCCGAGACTGTCCGCCATCTTGGACCCACCGTAGGAACTCCACTAAGACCAGTGGTGCTGAATTTGATCTGAAATTCAAACACACAGAGACTCCAAACAAAAGAGAGCGCAAACGTGAAGTCAAGACTGATCCCCCGGCAGTCAATGAATATTTTTCAGATGCTGCAACAACGTCAGGGGACGGAGCCCCGGAGCAACATGACAGTGACAATGACAGTGCCTTCATATGGTGTACAATCGCTGCAAAAACTACTACCATCTACGACCTTTGTGATAAGCAACAATAATAATTATATTACGAGTAGGCCTACCATTATAAAGAGTTACATTATTAAACAAAATTCAAAACTGTTGTATAATGAGGACTTAAATGTACATGATTCTCATTTAAGTACAAGTTCTGTACCAATTAGAGGTAGCGACAATCAGCATTTGACTAAAATAGTGTTCGCGGCTGATTGTTCTGTTAAAACTCGTGTTTTGTTTCTTGATGTGCCAAACCTCAAGATTGTATGATTATAATGTGTGTGATAACGATGATGAGGTCAAGCTACATCTGAGTGGCTACGTTTTTTATGGGTGACCACCTATAAATAAATAAATTCCTTATTTCCATAATGTAGAATTTTACAAATAAGTGAAAAGACACATTACATGAATATACAAAGGAGCACTTAAGAAAAAAAATTAAATAAAAAAAATACAAATCCTTTGCTATATTATCTGTACACTATGGATAGCCACCCCTTGAGCAATGCTTTGTAGGGGTGGTAAAAAAAAATCCCAAACGTTCATTTCAGTGTTAAGATTATGTTAATTAAATTTATGTTTGTTGTAGATGAAGAAGTGTGTGCAATGATGGTATTCAGCCTTTAAGGGTGCGCTCTACCTTGGCGTCAAAATCGTCGAGCGAGACTGTTAACTGCCGCTATACGCGGAAACTCACATTTTGAAAAATATATGACGGGTGATTTTAAATTTTGTTACTTTAATGTTTTTTTTTTTTTATTTCAGTGCGAAATCGATCGGTGGTCTAATAACGATGTTTTTGAAATTGCAGACCTTTCGCATCTCCCTTCTTGCATCGTTATCTATAAACTTTTTACCAATCTTATTGCAGATTTTTGTTCTTAGGATTATATTGTACTCGTGTATCGTCTTATTTTTTCTTCATTTTTTTTTAAACGTTAAAACTTTATACAAAAACACTTATTTCAACATTATTAGCAAGCACCCTGCTTAGCAATTTAAATTAATATCAAAATTTTAAGACGATAGCGGAGTACAAAATTATATTACGAAAAGAATGACACCAAAATATATTAAATCGGTTTACAACTGGGGCGACAAACACGGAGATTCTAAACCCTTGCATCCGCGCGCGGCAGATGGGTAGAGCGCACCCTTAAACAGCTTGTTAGATATTTAGATATATTACAGAACTCGCATCGCTTGTTCTCGCTATCGCTTCTCGTTCATCGCTTACACCTCCTTAAGGGCCTTAAAGTACTTGAAGGCCTTCATAATACCATCATAACAACATAAACTACTATAAACACAATCACAGTGTAGATATTAGTTATTTGATGTAGTTCTGTCAATAAATAAAATAATTATACTAACTTATTTTTGGAAATTAAAATAAATTTTCTTTTTATATTGCATACTTGTTACCATTTTAGGCGTTAATATATGCTTCTAAAGCCTCAAACCGTAAAGAGCTAATACCTTTTGGCTTCGGAGCACCATAGCCATTCTGACATTCCATGTCCTAATTTGTTGCTCTTTCCTCGCTTTTGAATCGTCAAAATTGACTTACCGTTAGTTTATCAGTTGATAAATAACACTCCTTCATAATGTGTTATAGACTCATTCTTTTGGTGTATTGGAGTTCTTTCAAGACGTAATTCTACCTATTTATTGATAAACGGGACCATTTATCCTAAGAAACGGAGTTCTTAGATAGTTAAACTTAAAGAAAAATCTGTTATTTTGTCGGGTAAGTTTAGTTATCTGTTAAAGTATGTCATGTGCTATTTGCTATTTGTAAAAGTTATTTTGTAGATAAATATAATTTATTCTCATTCTTGTAGCTAATATACCAAAAGCATAAGTTAAGAGAGGGCGAAAACTTTTTGCGAGAAATATAAATTATTGCCAGTGTACTATTTTAGTCCTTTTGAGGCAAAAATAAAAATAACGGACAATGAAAATAAATTTAAAGTTTTGTGACCTGATTAAAATATATTCCTTTCAAGAGAAAAAATAAATCAAACTCTTCATTTAAATAACGATAACTTTATAAATAACGATTTATTTTGGTCCAATATACGAGACCAGATTAAATATTTTTAGAATACATTATTATTTCTTTAAATATAAGGTCTGAAATACAAGAAGAAGTTGTTAGAGATAAATTCAAAGTAAAGTTCGCAACTTTAATGATAAAATATTAAACTCAAGTTCAATAGTTTCAGTTATCGTAGGCGATCAAACGTTTCCCTTTAAATAATTTCAGGATTTATCTTTTCAAATTCAATAACTTCCACAATAGGACATAAAAAGTTACAAATATATATTGTACTTCCTTTCATTCGTCCTTATCGTTCACCGCCCATTTATGAAACCACTCAACTTAAAAAAAATATAGTACACAAAAAAGTTCTATATTTCTTCACTAGGGTGGAAAGTAGCTTATTCGCTCAAACTTATTACTCGGAAATTCGTTCACGCGATGGAATAATTCTTTCGACCGGAGTGATGAACGATATTTTTTACACATTCCAATTAATCAATCTATTGTGAATTAAACAATTGTCGGTGCTCACAATGTAATCTGCAGTACAATGTCACCAATACTATTATCGTTGTTGTAGGTTTAACAAATTAATCGTAACAGCTGATTAATGATAATGTAAGTAGACCTACCTGGTAGGCCGAGTATTTTCTCGGTATAAACTTGTACAATTCTTTTGAAGTAATATCCAATCGCATAAGTTTTATCCTGAAATGCCAAGACCTTAAAGGCTCATTTCTTTTCAAGATCAGCTCGTTCGCTTTGCTCTCTCGCCTTTCAGAATGTTTTAATATACGCTTAAAGGTGCTATACTCTGGTATTTACTTGCTAACCACATATAGAAACTGTAACCTTTGGTTTTTGCTTCTTCAGTTATATGATTTTACTGTTATTAAGCTTTATATTTTGTATATTTATTGCATAGTGAAAAAATTACATAACTGTTTTATATTTTTGATTTGTTTACCTCATATCATAGTCATAATCATACTCGTCAATACAAGGTATGATAAAAAACTGATTAACTATTTTTCATCGATCGCCATTATAAGATCTTTTATGTATATTTACCGTCTGTAAACATTTACAGTATAAGTGTAAATATATCGAGTGGTGTTGGAAGACGTTTTATTCTTTCAACCTGAATATTTTTCATCGTAATATCTATTAGTAATTCAACAACTGCCTACAATGCAAAAACCACATTATGAAGCATACAATTCGTAATTGACAGTCCAGTCCAAACATTAAGTCCGTTTTTAGCATTTTTTCAAAAGAATGATACAAAATGTGATTTAAATATTTTTATCAATTGTTACAACTGCTTTAATAATAATTAGAACTAAATTTTTATTTTGGAGTATAACATAAGTGGCTTACTAATACTCTGTTGGTAAATTGCGAGAAGAAAGAAGTTTCATATAAAAATTAAATCAGTTTTCTAATCTTTTTTGACGTTGCTTTGAATAATTAAGCTGTTTATAAGTAAGGTCTTAAAACACTGCCTTTATCGCCTTTGAACAGAAATATAAAAGAGGATAATTTTATAATATTATAAAAGCGGATAATTTTTCCATGAGAAGTACATTGTATGCTTAAGCGATGTAAATTTAGAAAACATGTTTAATGAAACGCTTGTTTTCTGGCATTTTAACAAAACAAGTTTGCATAATAAAATAAAAATCAACATTTCAATCCTTGTTATTGTAATGGTTAGTTATTTGTACCGATGTCGTATTTATAATGTTTTTATGACGAATACTATATATATAAGTAGATAGTACTATGGGGTTCCTAGGACACTTTTGGAGACAATCAAAAATCAAACAAATTTCACAGTTTTTTAATACAATTATGCAATATTTTTGCCATTTTTTGGCCAATTTTCAGCTTTTGTCAAATTGTCATAAAAAATATGCAAATTTAATGCATTTTTTAATAAATATGCATAAATTTATATGAAATTGTTTACAGAATAAAAATTTTTTTAAAACCAGTAAAATTATAATTTTTTACAAGATGATTTAAAATTTATTATCAATACAATTATATTAAAATAATTATTCAAATTTAACTAAAGCAGTTTCTTTATCATCAAAAGTCTTAAAAGCCGTGACAATTAAATTTAAATCTTTTTTATTTAATTCTTTAATAGTTTTATCATCAATTATATTAGTAAATCTTTTTGGTAAATGTATTTTACATTTTTCTAATTCAACAATAATTGTATATCCATATTTATCTTTAATTCTTTCAAATTTTTCAATTTTATATTTTTCATTTAAATTTAAACTTTTTAATGGTTTATATTCTTTAAATCTTAATTCTCCAATATTATTAATTTCTTCTAACAGATCCATTTATATAGGGAAAAAATATTACAAATTCATTTGTGATAGATATGTTAAAAAGTTATCATCATAATTAGGTTTTATACAAAAATCCATATTTAAATATTTAAAAATCATTGGTAATAATTTTTTATATGATATATTACTTTTCTTAAAACATAAATATTTATTAAAAACTAGTGTAATTTTTTCTTTATCTTCATGATTCAATTCAAAATTAATATTGTATATTTTGTTTAAAAATTGATAGTAAAATATCCAATTTGTATAATTCCTTTGTTTTAAAAATAATTTTATATTCTTAGGTGTTATTTCAAAATGATTGGAAATACATAAAATATATAATTCATTAATTAATTGGTGTGTTTTATATGGTTGAAAATGGTTAAATTCTCTTAAAATATGTTTAAGATGTTTATTCTTATTACTTTTTCTCTTAATCTTTTTTCATAAATAATTCTTTTACATATATTACATCCTACACAATTTCCAATAATAGTAAAATTAGTTTGATTATGACATCTATAACACATATCCATTTATTAAAAAAATATTTTATACATAAATGAATTGAATCAATTCATTTATGTATAAAATATTTTTTATATATAAATGAATGAACCAATTCATTGTCACAAGTGTAAGAAAAAAACTAAAAATATTAATCCACAAATTGTTGAAATGAAAAATGGATTATATAGAATAGCTACTAAATGTTTAATTTGTAAAACAAATAAAAGTAAAATTTTAAAAAAAGAAGTTAAACCTATAATTAAAAAAGAATTAACTAAAAATAAACAAATAATTGAAGCAAATGAAATTCATGCTCCAATCAGAAAGAAATTTCTAAAAAGAAAAATAATTACATTAGGTATTGATGATTTATGGGCAGCAGATTTAATTATAATGAAAAATTATGAAAAAGAAAATGATGGTTATAAATATATGTTAAATGTGATAGATACTTTCTCAAAATATGTTTGGTCAAAACCATTAAAGAAAAAAGATGGAAAAACAGTTTCTAAAGCATTTGAAGAAATAATTAATGATGCAATTAAAATTAATCATAAATCACCTAATCTTTTACATACAGATAAAGGATTAGAATTTATCAATAAAGAATTCAAAGAAATATTAAATAAATATGATATTAAATTGTATCATACAGAAAATGAAGAAAAATCAAGTATAATAGAAAGGTATAATAGAACACAAAATGAAAAAATGAAAATACAATTTGAAATTAATAAAAATTATAGATGGATAAATATTTTACCAAAAATTGTTAAAGAATATAATAACTCATATCATTCAACAATTAAAATGAAACCAATTGAAGTAAATAAAAATAATGAAAAGGATTTATTAGATACTGTTTTTAAATATAAACCACCAAAAATAATAACCAAATCAAAATTTAAAATAAATGATAGAGTTAGAATTGGAAATAAAAAATCAACATTTTCTAATAAATATAAAAATAATTGGTCTAGAGAAATATTTATAATTTCTAAAATTAATAATACAAATCCAGTTACATATAGTATAAAAGATCAAAATAATGAAGATATTATTGGAAATTTTTATGAATATGAATTGAAAAAAACCAATTTGTAAATTTTATTTAATATAAATGGAAAAGAAATGTTTAAGGTGTAAATTATATAAAGATATATCAAAATTTTATAAAGATAAAAATACTAAAGATGGGTTATATTATTATTGTAAAGAATGTAAGGATTTGTATTATAAAAAATTATATGATAATATTAAAGTTATTGAATTAAATGAAAAACAATGTCATAAATGTAAAGAAATTAAAGATATTTCAAATTTTAATAATTATCATTATAGTAAAGATAGAAAAAATGCAATTTGTATACAATGTATTAGAGAAATGTTTTTAAAACCACAATTTTGTGAATGTGGAAGAAATATTAAATGGACTAATAATTATTTAAGACATTTAGAAACTAAAATTCATGACAAAAATATAACAAAACTAGAAAATTTAAAAATATGATAAAAATAATAATTTTACTTGTTTTAAAAAAGTTTAAATTTTATTGAAAAAATACTATAGAAAACTTAAATTGACTTATGAAAATACAACTATTAATTTTATTGAAAAAATACTCTAGAAAATTTAAATTAACTTGCGAAAAGTTGACTATTGATTTTATTGAAAAAATACTCTAGAAAACTTAAATTAACTTGTGAAAAGTTGACTATTGATTGAAAAAATACAATTTAAACTATTAATTACCTAGAAAAAAGTGGAAAAACTTCTCATATTTTTAAGAGTTTTATTTCTAAGTAAAAATTATTTCTAATAAATGGAACGAACAAATAAAAATATTAATTGTCCTTACTGTAATAAAAATATATTATATAAAAATTATGATAGACATTATAATTCAACTAAACATTTATTAAATAAACAAAAATATGATAATAAAATATTTTAATTAAAACATTGGTGTAAAAATAATAATATATATAATTATAAAAATAAAACTTTAGATGAATTAACAAATATTAAAGAAACATTTGATCTTACAAATTATTCATTATTTAATATAGAAAAATTAAATGAAATTGCAAAAAAATTATCTGTCAGAAATTATGAAAATTTATCTAGAGATGAACTAATTAAAAGATTAAACAAAATTAAAGAAAATCCAAATAATTTAGAATATAGATCATTAAAATATATTCAAAATTTAGCAATTAAAAATAGTATTAAAATTGTTAATAAAACTAGAAGAGAATTAATTGGATTATTAAATGATTATTTTAAAAATAGACCAATTCCAAAAGAAAATATAATAAATATTCAAGAAGCTTCATCATTAAAAGGATATTTTCAAGATTATATTTTAACAAATTCAAATGATGATTTAGATATTAATGATTATTTAGAAACTCAAAGAAATGAAATAAAAAAATTGATAGAAAAACAAAAATTTAAAAATATTAAAGGACAAATGGCTTTAGAATGTGAATATGAAAGAAAATTAATAAATGGTGAAATTCAAAATAGTAATATGTATTTTTGCATAAAAAGTTCAGATATTTTAAATATAGATGATTTTATTGATGATCAATTTAAGAAATTAATAGTTAGAGAACAACTAAATCAACCATCAAAAGGCTCTGGTTGGTCATTAAAAAGATGTGTTGAATTAAATCTAAAATTATCTAAAAATAATTCATTAAATGCTGGATCATATATAGAATTACCAAATGAAATTAAGAATAAAAAATGTTGTGTAAATTTTAAAAATAAAATTGAATATTGTTTTATTTATGCAATTAGATGTGCTATTGATAAACCAAATGAACATGCTGAAAGAGTTAAACAATATCAAAAATATATAAATGATGATATTTTTAAAGGTTTTGATTATCCAATAACATTAAAAGATATTAAATTATTTGAAAAAAGATCGTTTGACTCTAAATATAACTATCCATCAATGTCAATAAATATTTATAGAAGTGATGAAGATAAAAAAATAGTGCCATTACAAATATCTGAATATTATAATGTAAAATTAGAAATTGATTTATTATATTATAAAATTGGTAATAATTGTCATTATATATTAATAACAGATTTAAATAAATTGGTATATTCTCAATTATCAAAACATAAAACAAAAAAATATATTTGTAGAAGATGTTTGACTCATTTCTACAAAAATAAAGACTTGAATAATCATTTAGAAATATGTAAATCATTAGAACCTTGTAGACCTATAATGCCATTTCCTGGTCAAAAAGTAAGTTTTAAAAACTATTACAAAAAGTTTGAACATCCATATGTAATTTATATGGATTTTGAAAGTATATTAGAAAAGATTGATAATTGTAAAAATAATCCAAATTGCTCATATACAAATAAAATTCAAAAACATATACCATATGGATTTACAATCTATTTAGTATCTAGAGTAACTAATAAAATGTATAAACCTATTTGTTATAGAGCAAAAAATGAAGAAGAATTAATAAATGTACCAAATAAATTATTTGAATATTTAGATGAAATTTCAAAATATATAGCCAAACAATATAATTCAAAAAATAAAAAGCCTATGAATTTAACTAATGAAGAAGAAATTAATTATAAAAAAACTAATATTTGTCATATTTGTGAAAATAGTGGTTTTGATGATGATAAAAGAATAAAAGTAAGAGATCATTGCCATTTAACAGGAAAATTTAGGGGTGCTGCACATTTAAATTGTAATTTAAATCTAAAATTCCCTCAAAGTATTCCTATATTCTGTCATAATAGTTCAAATTATGATACACATTTGTTTATAAAAGAATTAGCTAAAAAATATGGTAAAATTGATTTGTTAGCTAATACAGATGAAAAATATATAAACTATTCAGTAAATTCTGGTTATGGTTATGAATTTGAAGGTGATAAACCTAGAAAATTTATAAAATTCTCATTTGTAGATACATTTAGATTTATGGCTACATCAATTGAAAAATTAGCTAAAAATCTTAAAGAATTTAAGCATATAAATAAATTTATAAAAGAAAATGATAAAATTGAATATGATAATGAAACTTTAAAAATATTAACTTCTAAAGGTGTATTTCCATATGAATTTATTGATAATGTCGAAAAATTAAACTATGATAAAATATTAGAAAAAGATCAATTTTATAGTTGTTTAACTAATGAAAATATAAGTGATGATGATTATAAACATTATATAAAAGTTTGGAATAAATTAAAAATAAAAACATTAGGTAATTATTCAGATTTGTATAATATTCAGGATGTATTATTATTAGCTGATATATTTGAAAATTTTAGATCTGTTTGTTTGAAAAATTATCAATTAGATCCAGCACATTATCTAACATCACCATCATTAGCTTGGGATTCTATGTTAAAATTAACAAAAATTAAACTAGAATTAATAAGTGATTATAATATGTATTTAATGATTGAAAAAGGTATTAGAGGTGGTATTTCACAATGTATAACTAGATATTGTAAAGCAAACAATAAATATACAAAAAATTATGATAAAACAAAACCTGAAAATTATATGTTATATATAGATGCAAATAATCTATATGGATGGGCTTTAAGTCAAAAATTACCTTATAAAGATATAATATGGATGAATCCTAATACATATACATTAAATGAATGGGAAGAAACAATATTAGAATTAGATGAAAATGCTGAATATGGATATATATTAGATGTTGATTTAGAATATCTTATTGAATTACATGATGATCATAAAGATTTACCATTAGCACCTGAACATTATAATAATAAACTTTGCACAACATTATTTGATAAAAAAGATTATGTTATTCATTCAAGAAACTTAAAATATTATCTACAAAAAGGATTAAAATTAAAGAAAGTTAATAGAGTTATAGCATTTGATCAAGATGATTATATGAAAAAATATATTGAATTAAATACCAAATTTAGATCCAAATCAACATCAGATTTTGAAAAAGACTTTTTTAAATTGATGAATAATAGTGTTTTTGGAAAAACTATGGAAAATGTTAGAAATAGATGTGATATTAAATTAGGTGACGAAAAGTTTTCATTAAAACAAGCAAAAAAACCTAATTTTAAAACATTTAGTATATTTGATAAAGACTGTATTGCTTCACATATGATAAAAGAAAAGGTTAAGTTTGATAAACCAATCTATATAGGATTTTCAGTACTTGATTTATCAAAATTACATATGTATCAATTTTATTATGAAAAATTAAAGAAGTTTGATCCAAATATAAGGTTATTATATATGGACACAGACAGTTATTTTATAGAGTTTAAAAAGGATCCATATAAAATTATTAAAGAAAATATTAATGAATTTGATACAAGTGATTATAAGAAAGAACATGAATGCTATAGTGAAAAGAATAAAAAAATAATTGGTAAATTTAAAGATGAGTTAAATGGTGAAATATTAGAAGAATATTGTGGTTTAAGATCAAAATTATATAGTTATGAATTTAATAATAAAAATCCTGTAAAATGTAAAGGAATTAAGAAAAGTGTTGTTGATAAAACATTACATATGGATGATTTTAAGAAATGTTTATTTGATGATCAAGAACAATATAGAGAAATGACTTGTATTAGAAGTTTTAAACATGAACTATATACAATTACAATAAATAAATTAACTTTAAGTAATAGAGATGACAAAAGATTTATTCGTGAAAATAAAATTGATACATTACCTTGGGGGTATAAAAAAAATTATAAATAAATGGAAATTTTAATTGTTCCAAAAGAATTAATAAATAATGATTTTGATATAAAATTATATTTATTTAAAACTAAAATATCAAATAAATTTTTAATATATCTTTTTAAATATAAAAATTATTTTGTATATCATTATGTTTAATTTTATAATAGAACCATTTATAAATATAATAAAAAATTATGTTAAAGAAAGTTTTAAAGAAAATGATCAAAATTATATTAATAATTTATAACCATATGATATTGAATTTATACTATAATTTATGTATATTTTTAAATATTTTCTTTAATAAATTTAAATATATTTAATAATTTATTATTAAATTTTTATGTTTAATTATTTGTTTTGATTCTTTCATTTAAAATATTTATTAATCTATTTTTAAATTTTTTGATTCTTTTTTAATTTTAAAATTAATAAATATAAACAAAATTTTTTAATAAAAATAGTATGTTTTTCATTATATGATAGGGGGGACAGATCGCCTCCCCTAAAAATATCTATAAATTTTACTTTATTATCATTATAAGTAAGACCCGTCTTTAAGACGGGTCTCAAATTTGTATATAATTTATTATCTTTATAAATATCTTTTGAATGTTTAAGGAGGGTAACATTTTGTTACCCTTAAGTTTTTATTGTATAATAAGGTTACCTCCTTTAAAATTTTTTAAAATAAATATTATAATTTATGTGGGACCCATTTTGGGTCCTACCTAATTTTAATAAGTTTTGTATGTTTTTCATTATATGATAGGGGGGACAAATTGTCCCCTCTAAAAAATCTATGAATTTTAATTTATCACCATCTATATTTATCCTTATTGTTTATCTACCTTTTTTGATTTTAAAATTAATGAATATAAACCAGATTCATTAATAAATATTGTTTTATTATCTATTTTATTGACGCCCTGTTTTAGGGCATCTGAAAACATGTTTGTACATCAATTTCTAGGGTGTCTTAATTTGTGACACCTATAATTTTTATGTAAATTAATTTATCATCATTATGTAAGTGTAACTGTTGGTTACACTTGATATTTTTTAAGTTTTATATATTTTTCTTTTACATTATCAATTAAAACTTTTCTAGAATTTTTATATTTTAAAATATTACAAATATCTTTTACTTTAAACCAAGGATTATTTTGTTTACTAAATACAATTAATTTATTATTAAATATAAAATTATTGTAATTAAATCAATTGTTTTATTATTTATGTAGACAAATTTTATATTACAAATTTTGTTTTAATCTTAAATATACAATACTTTTAATATTTTCATTATTTATTAGATTTCCATCACTATCTTGAATAGATATTACAATATTTTGAATTTTATTTATATTTTTTAAAGGAATATAATCAATTTCATTTGGTTTTTCACTAATTTTTGATCCATATTCAACATTTGGATAAAATGAATATATAATTTCTGATTCTTTATGTAAATGTGAATGATCTTTATGATTTTCAAAACTAGGATCAACTAAATTACAATGTATTTCAATAACATCAAAAGGTCTAATTTTTGGTAGTTTTATTCCTTTTGTTACTACATTTGGTTCAATTATTTTATTATTTAACCCTAATAAATCAATTATAATTGTTGTAACTATAATTTTAACAGGAGATTTTATTATAATATATGGTCCATCATTTTTCAGTATAAAATCATTTTCATCAAATTTATTAATTTTCTTTTTAAATTCTATTAAACTATTAATAAAAATATTTTTTATTTCTTCAATTGTATAATTTCCTTTATTTATATCAAAATATTGATCTATAATTTTATCATCTTCATCTTTAATAGAATATCCATAACAGTTTTTATAATCATTTGGTATATTTGATATAAAATTATCTGAATAAAATCCACTTAAACCAATACTATATTTTCCATCTAAATGTATTGGATGTTCTAATCTTAATTCTAGTTTGGATGAATGACCAATTATTTTAAATAATTTCATCTTATTTAAATGGAGAAATTTTTAGAAAAAAAAGATAATATAAAATTAGAATCATATGATAAAAATAATAAAAATGATCAACCTATTAGATTATTAATTATAGGAACAAGTGGATCTGGTAAAACTACATTATTATTAAATTTTATTTACAAAAGATTAATTCCATATTCAAATTTATATATTTTTAGTAAATCATTAGAACAACCATCTTATAAATTATTACAAAAAAGATTTAAAAATATACAATCAAATATTAATAAACAAATTTCTCATTTTTCATGTGATGATGTGATTCCACTAAATGAATGTAAACCAAATTCATTAGTAGTTTTTGATGATTGTATTTTAGAAAAACAAGATAAAATTAAAGAATATTTTATAATGGGTAGACATAAAAATATATCATGTATTTATTTATCACAATGTTATTCAAAAGTTGATATGCAATTAATTAGAAATAATTTAAATATGTTATGCATTTTTAAACAAAATGAATATTATATGAAAAAAATATATAATAATTTTGTTGGATCAGATATGAAATTTGATAAATTTAAAACTATTTGTAATGATTGTTGGAAAGAAGACTATGGATTTTTAACTATTAATTTATTGAAAAAATCAAATGATGGAAAATATATGAAAAATTTTTCTGATATTAAATAATGATAATGGCTTGTTGTATATTTGAGTCAATAATTGATAGAATATTTATTTTATTAGTATTATTTATTTCATTAGTATTTATATATTTAATGAAAATTACAGAAATAAAGTAAAATAAATTGTGTTTAACATGATTTGTATTTGTGTTAACATGATTTATGTTTATGTTAACATGATTTGTGTTTGTGTTAACATGATTTATGTTTTGTGTTAATATGATTTGTGTTTGTGTTAACATGATTTGTTTTTGTGTTAACATGATTTGTGTTTATGTTAACATGATTTGTGTTGAACCTAAATTTTTCTTTGTAATAAATGGATAAGATATCTGTTAATGAAGCTAAAAAATTAGATGATATTGAGAAAAAATTAATAAAAGAATTTAAAAATCAAATTAAAATTGAAGATAATTATGAAAAAATTAAACAAAAAGCATATGAACCTATAACATCAGCGATTGGTAAAGTTGAAAATAAAATTGGTGAAGTCTTAAATGAAAATAAAAACCTAATGGAATTGGTACCTGTTGTTAATAATTTTGCTAATATATCAATACCAGAAACTGAAGAATTAAATTTACCTTCAAGTACTCCATTTAGACCAATCAAACAGCCAATAATTCAAGAAGAATCGACATTTATTGACCCAAACTTAATTTCACCTCAAACATTAGATAAAATTATTGGTCCATTAGCACAAAAATATTTACCAAGAACAAAAGATGATAAATTTGGTTTATATTGGAATAAACATAAAAAATCATTTATGATTGGTGATAAAATAACTGTAATTGATAATGATGATTTAATAATTGATGATAAAAAATATAATGGAACACATGGATTATGGAGATTGTTAACTTATGAAAAGAAACCAGATAATAATTTATATACACAAGATGATTTAAATAATTATTCAAAGATTTTATGGGAAACTAATTCAATTTATAAAAATAATGATCCAAATAGTAAAAAACCAAAATCTAGTAAAGGTGATAAATATATTAATTTAATTAAACATATTTGGGAATTAAAAGGGGAAATTGAAGGTTCAGGAATCAGACAATATACAGAAAATAAAATTGAATATAGATTTATAGATGATTTAAATAAATTAGATAATATTATTAATTATATATATGCACAAGAAAAAGCTGGTAATAATAATTTTTTAAATGAAAAGAAAGCAATTAAAGACTTTATATCAAATAAATTAGATGAATTAATTGAAAAACCTGAAGGAATTAAGTATTTAAAAAGAATTTTGGCAAATATTTCATCACCATTATTAAAAGATGGATCAGGTATTTTAAATGATGTTATAAATAATTTACCTTTTGAATTACATGTACCTGGTTATCAATATCTAGGGCCTGGAACTAAATTAAATAAAAGAATAAAAAGAGGTGATCCTGGAATAAATGATTTAGATAAAGCTGCTAAAGAACATGATTTATTTTATAGAGATCATAAAGATACAAAATCTAGAAATGAAATAGCTGATAAAATTTTACAAGATAAAGCATGGGATATAGTAACATCAAATGATTATGGAATTGGTGAAAGATTAGTTGCATTACCAACATCAGGTGCTATGTGGATGAAAAGAAAATTTGGTATGGGTTTAGAAGTAGGATTAAAATTTTAATAAAATTTTTCATTAATTAAGTTAATCTATATTATAAAAAAACTATAAATTTTTTTCTTAATAAATGGAAAAAACAAATATAAACTTGACAGATAATCAAAAATCAAAAATAAAATTAGCATTTAAAAATAAAAGATCAGTTATAATTCAATTTAATATTGATCAATTTAATGAAAATGGAAAAGATATTATATTATTATCTAAAAGACAAATTAATAAACTAAATAAACATAAAAAATTAAATAAAGGATTAAGATTTGAATTTTCATATAATCAATTAAAAGAAATAAAAAATGGTGGATTACTAAAAGAAATTTTAGATTTTGCTGATAATATACCTATAGTTAAAAATTATACACCAAATGTTAGAAAGGGAGCAAAAGTAGTAAAAGAATCTATAATTCCTAAATTTAGAAATTTTGTTGATTGGTTAGATCATGAATTAAAAAATGTAGAAGGATCTGGTTTAGATAAAAAAACATTAAAATATATGAAACAAAATTATAAAAAAATTTTGAACCACTAACATTAGGTGAATTAGAAAAATTGTGTAAAAATATAAAATATTTTAGAGGTGTATTTATGAGAGATATATTACCTAATAAAGTTAATAAATTTGAATGTGGAATTATAAATTTAGATTCATTTGATGGAAATGGAACTCATTGGGTTTGTTATTATAAAAAAGATAAAATTAAATATTATTTTGATTCATATGGAAATATAGTTAATAAACCACCAATAGAATTAGTTAAATATTTAGGAAAAGATAATATATTTTATAATGATAATCAAATTCAAAATTATAATGATCCACCAATTTGTGGTCATTTATGTATTTTTATATTAAATGAATTAAATAAAAATAAAAAATTTGATAACATAATAAATAAATTAATCCTTAATAAATATGGATTCACAAAATATATTTGATCTGTTTGGAAGACAGAAAAAACATCCAATTAATATTAAAGAAGATTACATAAATTCCAAATTAAATACATTTTTTAATAATTTTAGTAAAAGTTTTAAAAGTCATGTAAAAAAGACTGAAAATTTAGTAAATGCTATTGGTTTATCAAAAAATTATATAAATATTAATGGTAAAAGAATTGTTAATGTAAAACCAAGTATAAATAAATATGATGTTATAGTTAAGTCAGAATTAGATGAAGTTTTAGATTCAATTATTGAAATTGGTAGTGATTATTCAGAAACTAAAAAAGATTTAAATAAAATTTTAGAATTTTTAATTAATATTGGAAAACATGTTGAAAATTTAGAAGAAAAATTAGAAAAAGAACTAAAATTTCTATTTGATGGAGTCAATAAATCAATAAAAGAATTAAATGCAGAAATAATACTAATTAAAGGAGATATAGATAAATTACAATAATTTATTTTATATAAATGGAGTTGATTTATTGTCTTAAATGTAAACAAAAAACTAATTCTAAAGATATTCAGATAATAAAATTAAAAAATATAAATATAATTAAATCAAAATGTTGTATTTGTAATTCAAAGAAAAGTTGTTTTACAAAATTTTCTCCCTAATAAATGGCTCTATACAGTTCATTTGATTTATTCATTATCAGAAACCAAAATCAATTAAACAAAGATGATTGGGATGATATTTCTGAAAAATATGAATTGAGTATTAATATGATGAGATTGTTTCAAAATAAATTAAATTGGCAAAAAATTGCTCAACATCAAAATTTAACTATAGATTTTATTACTGAATTCATAAATTAACAACTAAAAGATTATATTGATTTGATTTGTAAATATCAAGATTTAACTGAATATTTCATTTATGATTATGCTTTTGCATTAAATTGGGAATTAATTTTAGAACATCAAAAAATATCAGCAAAATTTATACTTGATCATGCTACAGAAATTGAGTGTTTTAAAAGTAAAAATGAAATTGATACATAAATAAAATTTGACATTATAAAATCATAAAAATTAAATTATGAAAATTTTACTTGTTTTAAAAAAGCTTTTGATTTAAAAAATTATCCTTAATAAATGGCTGATTACAAAAAATATATAAATGATATTGAAAGAGCTGAATACAAAAATTTCTATCCATTATCTAAATTACATTTAAATGAACCTAATAAAAAAACTGAATTTAATATAGATTTTGGAGATGGATTTTGTACTTCTAAATTTCAATTTTATATATCTGGTAAATTGACTAAATCTGATGGAACTGCATATGATAATGGTGCTAATATAAAATTAATTGATAATTTTGTTCCATTTTTATTTTCAAAAATTGAAGTTAGAAAACATAATAAATTGATTGATGAAATTGAATATCCTGGTCTATTAAGTACAATTAAAGGTACTATAACTTATTCAAAATCAGAAATAAATCAAATTAATAATGGTTTTGAATCAAATTTTAGTAAAGCATTTGAAGCAATTGGTAATTTATCTCATTTTGGATTAGGATTTTTTGAAAATGTAAATATTCCAATATACAAAGGAGGTTTTAATATAACATTTATTAGATCACAAGATAATGATGCAATTTTTAGATGGAAAACTAAAAAGGCTGATGGAACTTATGATAATGCAACATTACCAGCTGAAGGTAAAATAACAGTTGATGAATTTTTTATTAGAGTTCCTATAATTGAATACAAAACAACAAGTAAAATTCAATTAATTAATGAACTAAGCAAATTTGAAAAAGTAAATTTTCATTTTAATCATTGGCAATGCATTGAACAAAAAAATATTACAGGAAAAAATTTAAGTTTGGATATAACAAATATCTATAGAAATATTTATAATCCAAAATTTATTATAATTGGATTTCAAAAATCAAGAACAAATGATCAGTTATATGATACTTCTAAATTTGATAGTATGTATATAAAAAATATAAGAGTAAAACTAAATGGTCATTATTACCCTGATGAATTGGAAAACTTTGACATATTCAATGAAAAATTTAGAATTATGTATGAAATGTATCAAGATTATAAAAAAGTTTATTATAATAGTAGTAAAATGTATTATAATCCAACAGAATTTCTAGAAAATAGACCAATTTATGTAATTGATACTACAAAAAATCCAACAAATATTTCAAGTTCAAAAAATGATATTATTATTAATGCAGATTTTGATTATGATATAGTAGCTACTAGTAAAACAAATTGTTATATTATTATTGTATCTGAAAAATTACTTGAATATAATATAATCAAAAATGATATAATTGAAATAAATTAATCTATATTCTTAAAAATCAGATATTAAAATTTACTTGTTTTAAAAAAGCTTTAAATTTACAAAAATAAAACAAAATGAATGGATATGATGGTGTATTTTGTGTAGTGTTGTAAGTGTGCGTGTTTTCAGAATAGGCGCCTTAGTTACTCGTCACTACCACCTAGCTTTTATGATATTTTGTATTTTTGAATTTGAACCCATCACTGCCACATTCCAGGTTTTTATGTCCCCAGGGGCATCATTTCAGGTTCTATTGAATTATTTGATTTTTAGATTTTTTTGTGCTAGGTGGAGGAGAGTGTATTATTTGAATTTTTTAGTGTGCGGTGTTGTAAGTGTAATGTTGTATTAATGGGATGGACGATAGGCGATTGATTGAAATGATTAATGGAAATAGATTGGTGGTTAATGGAAATGGATTGGTGATTATGAAGGATGAAATGGATGAGGCAAAGGGTGCACCCACCATAGTATCTTGTCACACGGCTTGTTTCACAGTCATTATCCTATGGCCACTCGGATAAAGACCTTCCACCAACCACTGGACTTCAACTATGTCCTCAATAAATTATGCCCGAAGTTTCGAGATTTGAACTCGGAACCTCAGGCATATGAGACTTGAACGTTAGCAATGAGCTAACCAGACTTCCGTTGAGTGATAAGACTGCATGGGTTTATCAGTTGAAGCGCTAGTAGTTCATGACTATTCCACTAGATAGTGCAACAATTGCCTATACTAAATAAATATCATTTTTAATCCTATTAATACATTATAGCCCATCATAAATCAACCAATTAAACATTTGTTTCAAATACTTTTACAAATAAATCAATTAACATATTAATGAATTTAAGAAACAACAAAAAAACTTATATCTCATTTAAAACCTAAGTTGTGAGGTATTATATCAAAGAGAAAAAAATATTAAATTCAATACAATTTTCAGATTAAAGATAACTTAATTATTAATAAAGTTATAATAGTTTAAAGTATTGGAGTTTGTGACAGGAAGTATTATTTTAACGGTCAGATAAGAGAGATAAGAGTGATAAGAGAATGTTCTCAACCAATATATTCTACAAGACTCATTATTTAACAACTGAAATCGTAGTTTATGAACTAAATAGGTTTATTTTATTAAATTTGCACAATAATTACTATAATTAGTATATATTTTGACCTGGGACCATGATAATTTCAGATTTCAAAAAAAATATATAAAATTTGAAATTTTTTTTTAATAGAACTTAAAATATTCATTCATTAAAACAGTTAAAGAATAGAATAAGAAAGATTTACATTTAATTATTACAAACATTAAAACATTTGATGATAAAGAAACTATTCTAGTTTAATTTGAATAATTATTCAGTATTCGACAAAATTTTACTTGTTTTAGAAAAATTTTTATTCTGAAGACAATTTTATGTAAATTTAGGCATATTTGTAAAAAATTTCATGAAATTTGCATATTTTTCATAAAAATTAGAATAATGTTAGACTACAAATTGGCCAAAAAATGGCAAAAATATTGCATAATTGTATTAAAAAACTGTGAAATTTGTTTGATTTTTGATTGTCTCCAAAAGTGTCCTAGGAACCCCATAGTACTATCTACTTATATATATATATATATATATATATATATATATATATATATATATATATATATTAAATTAATATATTTAAGTGACGTTTTATAGCAAACAGTATACAAAATATTGTTAGGTCTATATTTTTGCATTTAATTAATTTACATTGTAAAACTAACACCGGGGGAGTAAATGTAACAGTTGGAATTGCCATTCTAAAAACATTTTATTGCAATAAACAAAACCTTTAAAATAAAATCACAATTTTTTTTAATAAATCAGATCAACGTTGAAACTCAAAATGTTTTAAAATTTCAAAATAATTTTTTACAATGGTTCGGCGATGGAAATTTAATTTAGTTTCCTGCACATGTCATAGTTAGTTTACTAAAAGAAAACAAAGGACGGTCCATTATAAAAGCTGTCTGGCCTGTCTGCTGAAACAAAAACTCTTTACGTGTACCTGATAACGAGGAAAAACTATCATGCCCTCAAACTTCTCAAGTTTGTGTCAAACTCTTTATTTTTGACGGGATACAACAATGAATTTTATTAGTGCTTAAATTACAGAAATACAAAATCTTGAAATTAAGTGGGTAAGTAATTGGTTAAATGAAACCAAGTATCGAAAAAACCATGCATTAATTACTATTAATATCCAAGGATATTAATAATTTTCCGTTCATAAAGCTGCTGAATTGTACGAAATAAAGTTATGTATTGTAAAACAAATATTTTGCTTTTTAATTAAACAAAATCATGCATGGAGAAATTTTAAGAAAAAGGTCTTTCTCCACTAAAATATGTATTTTCAAATATTACCGAAAGTGGAGTTTTTAATTTGAGGTCAAGTTTTAATTTACAGATCGTAAAGCAAATGTCAGAATTAATTGGTTGAAATGTTTTTTTTTTTTAATTCGTCCAAGAAAACAAGATATAAAGCTAAGTAAATATCAAATTACTTAACTATAATAAATAATATGTAACTATTAAATTTATTATTCAACATGTAATAATTATTCTAAAAAGTTACTTCAACTATTTACTATAAGAAAATCCCCCTACATGGTCTAACTTTGTTGCTATAGACAATAAACATCGGTTACTAATTTATTTTTTTAGTATGATTTATAAAGCAGTAACTGTGGTATCCCTTTACCTTTGTACTGTAGTAACAGATAATGACTTCAACAACAGTTTAGGCTGATTAGTTCTGCTTGTAAACAGCCGTTTTTTAGCTGTGGTATACAATATAACCAAAGTTTAATGAATCAATAAGGATTGAAAATTTGAAAGAGACCTAAGCGTACAGTTTGACAGTCCCGTGTAGTAATTTTTATTTCTCCACGTTGGAATAAAATTAGAATGGTTTATAACCCTTTTAAATATTTAATGTGCCATGTATAATTTTGCAAGTTTCAAGCAAAAACAAACTTTGTGCATTTCTAAAACATCCAATTAAAAGTGTACAGGAAGCAGAATACAACCCCCCCAAACTGACATGATTAACATATGTAAAAAATTAACCAAATTCTGTACTAGTTAAAAAATATTGTTTTTATGTTTAGTATTCATTATAGATTAAATCTAGAGTGGCGAATTTTCAAAGCAACCACATGAGCAAAAATGCGCAGTACCGGCCTATCAACTTAGTTGAATTGATAATTTTACTATTACAATGTTCCTCAGTGCCATCGACACTATTTATACAAATTTTTACAATTTGAAACTTTTTAGTCGTAAAAAACTTAATATTTGGTGTGCAATTATAGCAGTTTGTATATAACCAAAAGAGGCCTGGCGTTTTAGTAAAAATATATTTTTTGTGTCAATTCAAAGAGACGGAACAACTTGACGTCATATGAAAGGTAAATCTTCTTTGGAGCAACTCTTGTTTAACGCTTAGATTGACACGAAAACGAAAATATTATTTGTTTTTCATCTTATATTTTACAAACTAACCAAGCAAGGAAAATTTGAGAGCTTTTTCAAAACTTAGATTTATGTTCCCATATGTGAATTGGAATTCCAGTTTTGAAAAACATTAAAAAAGATCATGTTAACGAATGTAGTCTTAATTTTATTTGTGTCCTTTGGTCAATTATAAAAGAATCATATGAATCATAGGATTGTTTAAAGCAGCTGACTTGATCTTGTTAAGTCTGAGTTTCCTTTAAACTTAAGCGTGGTTTTCTAAATAAAAAGAAACAAATATTTTGTATACTTTATCCCATTATAAAGTCTTGAAGTTGTTTTATAGCTGAAAATTAACCGAATGGGTTTACAACTCGCTATTGTATAAAAATTGAAAGATTGAAGTAGTTTCCTAATATGTATATTTTACACAATATATCTTAAAGACAAAGACATAGGCACAAGAAATTTAAGTTCCTCGTTGTATAGTATTTTTATTTTGCATTCTTGAAAACAATATATTGATAACTAAAATATAAGAGTTCTGCAAACAACCAGTTTAATGAATTGTGAAGTTTATTTGATTATAAAACCAAGTTAAACATTTGTATTTAAAAAAACTTATCGTTCAGAAATTTCTCGTACGCAATTAAGATTAAAATAAAACTAGAATAAGTAAATGTTTTTCATCACACTACATCGATATCACCTGTTTCCGACCCTCACTTCTACGAACGAAACACCTGATTTTCTTGGCCTAGGCCTGTAATGGATGCGGAAGCAAAGAAATTTGGAATATAATAAGGTAGGCAACAAAAAAACAACAAATAACAAATCAGTGACGTAGTTGGTAGTTCAGCTGATAGCAACTGTAAAATATATGTGACGTACATGGGAAAATGGTGCTTTTCCCTTGGAATCAGCTGTAGTTTTTACTTACCGTTAGAGTTTTCTAATTTCGGTGCCCTTAACTGATGTGAAGTGGTTGCCTAGCAACCAGAAACACAAGCAGTACATATCGTTAGGTTAGTTGAGGTTATGTTTCTTTTGTTATGAACGAAAACATATTTTTTTCACTTGTTTAGAATTTATTGAATTGTGTAGTGTGATGAAAAATATCGTTCTAACTCGGCCAAAAATGTTTTGCCTGCTGTCGATCATTTCAAGTTCTCGACTTCGTCTCGAACTTGAAACCGATCTCGAGGTGGGCAAACCAACATTTTCGGCCCTTGTAACGACTATTACACACCTTCCATTACTATTTGGATTACAAGAAAGATGCAAGTGTAAGAGATGTTTGTTTGAGTCTGACAGGAGATGAGATATTACAAAAGTTGCGCACTCAGCATCAACGGTCAAAGGTCGCCACCAACTCCACACACAGAGACACACACACCCACAGACGATAACCATGTTACGGGAGTTGCGTCATAACAAAAGGGCAACAGCACGCAGCATCAACGGTCAAAGGTCGCCACCAACTCCACACACAGACACACACACCCACAGACGATAACCATGTTACGGGAGTTGCGTCATAACAAAAGGGCAACAGCACGCAGCATCAACGGTCAAAGGTCGCCACCAACTCTCCACACACAGACACACACACCCACAGACGATAACCATGTTACGGGAGTTGCGTCATAACAAAAGGGCAACAGCACGCAGCATCAACGGTCAAAGGTCGCCACCAACTCCACACACACCCACAGACGATAACCATGTTACGGGAGTTGCGTCATAACAAAAGGGCAACAGCACGCAGCATCAACGGACAAAGGTCGCCACCAACTCTCCACACACAGACACACACACCCACAGACGATAACCATGTTACGGGAGTTGCGTCATAACAAAAGGGCAACAGCACGCAGCATCAACGGACAAAGGTCGCCACCAACTCTCCACACACAGACACACACACCCACAGACGATAACCATGTTACGGGAGTTGCGTCATAACAAAAGGGCAACAGCACGCAGCATCAACGGACAAAGGTCGCCACCAACTCTCCACACACAGACACACACACCCACAGACGATAACCATGTTACGGGAGTTGCGTCATAACAAAAGGGCAACAGCACGCAGCATCAACGGACAAAGGTCGCCACCAACTCTCCACACACAGACACACACACCCACAGACGATAACCATGTTACGGGAGTTGCGTCATAACAACAGGGCAACAGCAGGCAGCATCAACAGTCAAGCTTAGATAGATAGGCTACGTCCTAATAACTATGAAAAGAAAACATCTCATCGAAATTAATATATTATTCGACGCAAGAAATTAGGATAAAATACAATTAAAAAAGGAAAACTTTAACTATCAGGCAGAAGGAGATTTTCACACAATAGAATTATTAATAATTAAAAATCAAGAGTATGTCTGTAATTAATGTTTCATTAAAGTTTCAAATGAATTATTATTAAATATTATATTACTTAAATAAGGAATATTAATGTAATGGTGTAGGCTTATTGTAAAATGTCTCGCGCAATATATATTATTCTTATGACGCGTTATTGAGTATTAGAGCCTTCATGCTTAATGACGTTAGTCCTTCAGGGTTGCCGGAATTCTATCCTCAGGAAAAGTGCCCCCATGAAAAATGCGCTACATCATTGTGACATCAGAGGTACGGGGTAAGTTTTCCGGACGCGAATGTTTGGAGCGAATACATTATATTACTACTTATATATTTAAATCGACGATTACGCACTTGTTTAACTATTTCCATAATGAGCAATTTAAGCCATGATTTTTAAGTTGACTGGAACCGGAAAACTACCCCTGGAATTCTACCCCCAGAATACTACCCCCAAATTCTAGATCCAGACAAATACCCCCTGAGTTCTTCCCGCTCATTTCAATTCCCCAAGAATCAAACTCGTGTCCACAGAGTCTAAATCTTCAATATAGTATTATTGGCTAATTATTCTTCGACTTATCCTTATAAACATGTTTTTACTACCTCATTTTATGGTAGTAGTCACTTTAAGACCTAAACCAGGTGATCTTGTTGCTTTTCCATTTTTAAGGTCATGGAAGCCAAAAACAAAATTCATTCATTCAAATTTATATATATATCAATATATGTATTTGTTTTTGTGTTGGTTAACGCCCTTCAGTCTGGATAGAGATTTACCATTTTACTTTAGAAACAACTTTGCGCCAAGCTCTATCAAGTAACCGCAAAATTATTATAATCGGTTAAAAACTATACGTATAAGTTAATTAAAAAAATCATGTCGCGCATTCAATATATGTAGAATATAGAAGGTACTATACTATATAGGGTGTCTATGCAACACAATGTGCCGCATGAATAAGAATGTGTTAACATTTCAGTAGTTAGATTTTTTCGATTCTGCTTTTAACATGTGTGCTCCCGTTAAATTATGATTTGCTATAAACATCTGATAAATTTTTATTATGATTCAGTCAAAATTACTACATTTCCCATGATAACCTCATGGACAAAAACTATTTTTAAGGGCTGTCCAGCCCTTTGGAATATATTCCCAAACTAAAACCTTATTGGAAACTACAGAATGATACGAATTCGTTTACATCCCAAACTTTAACATTGGCCCAGAAATAAAGGAGGAGTGGTGTTACATATAAGAAAGCTGCCCGCATAAAGAATTATGTCTGTGATTTTGCCAAAATGGTACAAAAAGTTGGACAAGAAGTTCATAATAATATGAAAATCCTTAGTTTTTACTTAAAACTATTAAAGGTAAAGCCCTCACTGACTCACTCATAATTAATTCTCCAACCGTCCAAGTAGGTATAAGACAGAAATTTGATGCACTGATTCTGTAAGTCTTTTATAGAACAACTAAATACTGTAGTTTTATCCAGATCCCTCGACAGGGCTTTGCCCCACGTCCTCACAGAGTTGCCATGTTATTCTTGTGGAATCAATATTTTTATATTATGGATCTTATGATTAGAAAGAATATTAGTTAATTTTATAAGCAATGTTCTCATTTAAAGCATTAAGGGAAGATTGGCAATCAAAACTAAAGCATATACGATACTATAGACTTGCGGAAAGTGAGCTTAGCAAACAAGCTTAACCTGATGGTGAGTGAGCGTAGCAAACGAGACTACCTGAAGGGCAAGTGATATTTATATCAAATGATATATAATTATTTCATAATATAAACTGTTAAAATACCATCACATAAAATACCACTTGTTAAAGACTATAGAATCTTTATACAGCGGTGTACTTTTTCGAGGGTAGAATCCCTGATCTAGTCCATTTTGGGTAGTTTTGCTGGGGGTAGTATTCCGGGGGTGGTTTTGTAGGATCAGAAATCCCGCTAATGTTTCGTTTGCCATGATGTTAATTTAGAACAACCGAATAAAATAAGAATGTATTTATAAAACTGGGGGTACTTTTCCGGCCGCGAGCTAAACTCCATGCCACTTTCAGCTCTGCCCCTCGTGACGTCAAAATGACGTATGGTTTTTTCATGGGGATACTTTTCCCGGGATAGAATTCCGCTACCCTGTTCATCATAAGTAATGACGCGTCATATTCTGTTAATTCTGATAAAGGTTATGATTTTGAAAGCATTAACGTGTGTCCTAGATTTAAATGTAAACTCTTGTGTCAAACTTACTAAACCATATAATTTCAACTTGCTTATTTTACATTTTGAAATATTGTGCAGTATTGTATAGATCTACACTGCGTAAACCCATCAGTAAAAATTAAGATGAAATTGTGTTTCTAAAATAGATTTGGTCTAATTTACTATGACATACACTTAAACAATCTCGTATTAGTGCAGGAAATTAAGGCAGTGAAAAATAGCGGAGATCTGTAAACCGTGAGCATATCAATATCAGTGTTTGCCTACATTACATTGTCTGACGACAGGGTCTGTACTCGCTGCCAAACATTTTATTGGTTTATCTCCTGGTAACCAACCGAGTTTCCACCATTTTACAACACGTAAAACACATTTTTTGAAATCATTTTATTGTTTTACTATGCAATAAGTAATCCCCCAACTCTGTTAAATACCCGCTCTAGTTTAATATTTTCTAAGCGTTATATAAAATCAAGGAATAACCCTTGGTATATCATTATTACTCTTCAAAAATCCTCTTCTAGTTTTACGAGTATGTAACTTCACGGAGACTGTTCACCAGGGGTCGAAAGGAAATCTTACGCATAAGAGTAAATAGATTTCAAATTAGATGTTCCACTTTGCTCAGTAAAATGCCGCAAACCTGACCTTAATTTGATAAGTAAGCCAGAAATGGCAAGTTAAAAATAGTTTTGGAAATGAAAACACTTTACTTTTTAATTTGGATATACAGGGAGGGTTTCAGTAAAAAAACGTTTTAAAATTGTGAGATCTGATTACTTGTACAAAAACAAAGAAAAAAGTTGTAAATATATGTCCTAAAACACTTCGTTAAGCCACTTTTTCGTTTTTTACACTAAATAATTCTTATTTCAGGAGCGGATCATTGGATTAAACTCGTATTTGGCATGGACATAGCAATGCTCATCTCTATGAAAAAAATATTTTTTTACCAATATGTATTTTTTAAATGGTGGCAAATTTATTTTCCAAACTCAAATATCTCAAAACCGGAAAATTTTATAAAAACTTAACAAGAGTAAAAAGTCAACAAATTAAATTAACTAATCAATGATGATTTAACAATTTGACAACAATTAATGGAGTTATTACGATCTTTTTTCCATAAAAACATCGATTTTGAAATTTTTCATTAATGAAAATTAAGGCAATGTTAATAGAAAACGCAATAACTTCATCGTTTGTTGTCAGATACTTACAAACCTGGCATTATTGGTTACAATTTATTCAAAAGAATAACACTTCCCCAATTTTTTTTATTTATAATGTAATTAAAACACATTATTGCCTCTTGTAATTTTTTTTATAAAATTTACCTGTCTTGAGACTTTTAAGTTAAAAACCTTTAAATAGCCGCCATTTTGAAAATATGTTTTGGGAATGAGAATTGCTGTGATAAAGGTTCATGTCAAAATAAACTTAATACAATGATCCATTAAGGAAATAAAAAATTAAGTATAAAAAAATGGTGGCTAGTGACCTAACGAAGCATTTTAGGATATATGTTTCTTGTAATTATTTCTTTGTTTTTATACAAGTAATCATCTTTTAAATTCCTGAAACGTTTTTTCTAACACCCTGTACAGGAACATTGACTGAATTCTGACTTTGTTAAATTTCTCTATCTGATTTAAAGACTAACTTATTTTTAGTTATTTTGAGACAATCTAATTCCCTTGCAACGTTAAGTCTTCACAGTTATAATTTTTCAACATCCACTAACATAGGTGTCATTTGGTTGGTGCAGGGGGGGGGCGCAGTTGCCCCTAATAATTTAGAAACATGGTAAAAATTCAAATTTCACTATCAAAATCAATTATAGAATGAAAGTCATGACTTGAATTGAGCTTATTTTTATGGCCTGCAGTTGTTAAAAAAAATAACAAGGGGAAGGAGGTCTCTTACAGTCAACAAATATTTTAAAATACAGTATTTATCTTTCCCCCTCAAATATAAACGCTGAAATTACGCTACTATCCACTAATGTGCCAGTGTTTAAAGGTAAACCAGAAATAAAGCAAATAAAGCAAAGCCCACTTTGTCATGCAGTGTTCCTCAAGCTTGTTATTAGCTATTTTTAACCACGAATTATTTGGTGGACGCCACGCAACAATGAACTCAAAGAGGTCCCCATATTACACGCCACCAACTCGAGTGGAAAAGATCCTTGTTTTGCTACATTTCCCTCCTGTGTTCTCTTGATGGCATATCATTTGTAATATTTTCCCCGGGCATTCTCTCCAAATCGGGATAAGAAATTGGGCACATCTTCCAATTTTGATATAAGTTTTGAATATTAGTGTGACAATTTAATAAAACAGAGTTCACAATGTTTGGAAGTCTGGAATTAGATTCTTTCTTCAGGTGTAAGAAATACCTAAACATAAAGTTAGATTCAAAATAACACTAATAAATAGCTATCAACAATAACAATCAGTAAAGCCAAATTATATAAATAAATAGCAATATATTAATAATAAAACATAACGATTATAATTTAATATTAACAAATACAGAATTAATTACGTAATAACACAAAGTGAGCCTCGGTAGAACTCATTGATTTTACTATATATATATATATATATATCGTATGGCTCATTCAGCCAGCCACCATGGTTTAAGAATAATAAAATAAATTCTGCGATGCAGAGCACCTGAGTCAGTATAAGTAAAAATCTAAACACTAAAATAAAAAATAAAAATTAGATCTCTCTTTATAGAGCTAAATCCAGGGCACTAAGCCATTGCAGCCCAGCTTCACTTGAGCTATGCAGACCGGCCAATCCTTCGGGGAAGGCACTCAGTGGGCACTCTTCGACTATGTGTTCCATAGTTTGATACTCTGCTCCGCAGTCGCATGACTGGTCTTGTGTCATTCCTCATTTGTGCTTCCAATAATTACATCTTCCCACTCCAGTGCGGAAACGATTGAGTATAGTCCACTGCTTCCGAGGAAGATTCATACCACCTACCGCTACGGTCGGGTCATCTATCAGGAAATGGTTCCGACCTTGAAAAGCGTCCCAGGAGGAAGTCCAGTTTGTATGGATGGTGAAGTTCGAGTCCATCAACTGGGAGGCTGTTCGTAGAGGTGGTTTTCGGGACCTCAATCGGCCCGCATTCTGGGGTAGGCAATCATGGATGGGCAGCTGTGGAGCAGATAAGATCTTTGTGTATTCCCTAATGAGTGCATCCCTTCGTCTTATTTCAGGAGGAGCGATATTACACAGCACCGGGAGCCAGGGTACAGGAGTTGCCATGAGTGTACCACTAATGGCTCTCATCGTCCTGTTTAGCTGGACGTCGATCTCTCTAACGTGCACACTATTTAACCACACGGGAGCACAGTACTCAGCAGTTGAATATACCAATGATAGAGCAGTTGTTCGCAGAACTTGTGCGTTAGCTCCCCATGTGGAGCCAGCAAGGTGATGGACAATGTTAGTCCTGGTTCTCACCTTAGCTGCCGTTTTTTGTAAGTGGCTTTTAAACGTGAGAGACCGATCTAAAGTGACTCCCAGATACTGTGGGTGGTCATTATGTTTCAACTCAACACCGTTGAATACGATTTTCAGCTTTTGGTTGGCCAGTCTATTATTCAAGTGGAAGCAAGCAACCTCAGTTTTTGTTGGGTTTGGATTTAGCTTCCAGGCTTCAAAATATTCACCGAGGGTCGTGAGGTCATTTGTTAGTGTTTCCTCAGCTTGTCGAAAATGCTGGTGTTGGTATGCCAATGCAATATCATCTGCATATATAAACTTTAAGGACCGAGTTACAGGAATGTCGGCAGTATACACATTAAAGAGCAGTGGGGCGAGCACTGACCCTTGTGGCAGGCCATCCTTTAGTTGCCTAAACGTACTTTCTCTGCGTCCCAGATATACTTTTATCATCCTATTGGAGAGCATTGAGTTGAGGAGACGCAACAAGAAAGGGCAAGGAATAAGGTCGTAAAATTTAACTAGGAGGCCTTTTCTCCAGACAGTGTCATATGCTGCAGTCAGATCTAAAAAAGCCACGGAGGTTTTCAGTCTTCGCTCAAACCCATCCTCAATGAAAGAAGTCAGAGCTAAAACCTGGTCACAACAGTTGCGACCAGGCCTAAATCCAGCTTGTTCGACAGGGATGCTGGCATTGAGAATAGGGAGGATTCTGTTATAAATCAACCTCTCTAGCAGCTTATAACAAACACTTAAAAGAGCTATAGGCCGATAACTTTCAGGCAGTTTTGGATCCTTTCCGGGCTTCAGAATAGCTATGATCTTGGATTTTCTAAATATCCCAGGCATGTCGCCGGTTTTCAGAGTGGTGTTAAAAACTTCCAGAAGCCACTGTCTAGCCTTGTTACCCGAGTGTTTTATAAACTCCGGGAAAATGTCATCCAGACCTGCTGCTTTGCCAATTGGCATCGCATCAATCGCCACTTCCAGCTCGTCGTAAGTGAAGGGTCTAGAGACTTCCAAGGGTGCTTGCCGACTCTCCTTTATCTCATTAAGCTTGAAATTAATTTTTCTGTCTGCAGACGTACGCACAGGTTTTGAAAGTACGGAGAGGCGTTTTGCAATTTCACGAGGGCTAGGCTGTGAGGCATCGTGTTTTTCACTTGATTTACCAGTGGAGAGTTTCCTGAGTAGAGACCAAGCTTTCCGACTACTTTTGGTGAAGTTCAGGTTCTCGACAGTTTTCACCCACTTCTCTCTCCTGGAGTTGTCGAGAGAGTTAAGTAGTTGGTCAGCTACATCTCTGTCAGCAGTGTCTGTAAACTCACTGTAAAGATCTTCGCACTCTCTGCTCCATCCTGGTATGTATTCTTTTCTAAAACCTCTTGGGATTGTCGCCTTAGCGGAAGACAGGACAAGACGTGTGAACCGATCATAGTTTTTTATTTTAGAGGGGATGAACCTGATGCCGCTATCAAGCCTTGATGAGAAGGCCTCCCACTCAGCTTTATTAAAGTTCCATCTAGGCCGAGGAAAAGATCTCACTAGTGGAATTTGCATTCCCACTGATATTATTACAGGCCTGTGCTGAGAGTGGGGGAATGCACCTAGGACCATCCTGGAAGTAGGCACGGGTGTTGCTGATGGTTCACGGGAGCAAAAGCACAAGTCTGGAGAGTACCCACGCCGCCATCGGGCTGAATGGAAGGTGTGTGGGTCCTTGGCATTATATACCAAGAAAAGGTTGTTATTTTCAGCCCAGCTTGAAAGACGAGTGCCGTTGTCATCATCGGACGAGTATCCCCACTGGGTATGATGACTGTTGAAGTCACCTACATATACCACAGGATGTTCAAAAGTTGGGAGAACTGTGTCTGACCACTGGGTGTTTGGTGGTTTGTAGACATTAACAATAGTAGTCGCAGACACCTTAACAGCAACAACAAATATGTTGTTATCACAACTTTTGTGGGAGACTGATACGTCGTCTATGTCGTGTCTAACGTACGTCGCCACTCCGTAGACCCTGTGACCTATTTCCTCCACCAGCCTATATCCTGGGATGTTGCCCCTCGCACTGTTTTCTAAGTCTTCTGCGTGTGTTTCTTGCAGTGCGAGGACATCGACCTCATTTTCAAGCAGCACCTTGCTGAGGCAGTCACTTTTAGATTTGCTCAGACCCTCTACGTTAAAATGACAAACATTTAAAACACAGCCTAAATTTCTAAATTGGCCCTGGAAAGGGCCGTTTGGATTTTGTCTGGCAGCTGGCATAGCTGAGAGATCACTGTGTGTGACAGTTCAGCTGCCAAAGTTGTTGTTCGTTTAGCACCACCCGGGGAGTACGTGCAACTTTAATGGAATGCTGCGGACGCGAACAACATCACCCCCCAATTGATTTTACTGTGCACCTGTGTCAAGCAAAATTCCTGCAATCATTTCTTAAGTAATTATATAAATTCAACATCTCCAACAACGGAATTTGGTCAGAGAAGATTGTAGTTACTAAACATCGAAGGAAATGTCTAGTTTATAATTTTATACAATTATGGCTTTAAAATTCGTATTACATTTTGTTTCGTTTTGCAGTCTTTCTTAGTTAAATAAAAGTTTATGCTCGCATATAAAGCAATGCAAAGTAGATGTAACCTTAGCGTTTATTCGAGTGCGATAGTTTTGTTTAAGCAAAAACAAGACATGAACACTTTGTTAAACGTAAAGCCATGTAAAATTGGATAGTCGAACATCGTGAGACATTGCAATGCGGAATAGGTTTTGGTGGTTAAAAAGGTGTAATGTTTAAGTCACACGAATGCCACGGTATTTCATGTTTCTCATTTACTGTTCGATGTATTCCACACATCATGTGCAAACACATTCGTGATACCCGCCTTGTTTCGTGTCATCCTTGTTTATTCTTCTTTTGCCACATTATAACTTGCATTACATCTCTGCTGTAAATATTTTCCATTTTCATATTCAATGTTTATATTTTTACAGTAGTTTAAAAATATTCCCGTAGCAGCATACCCGCGTACTCAGCGAATTTTAAAAGGATTGTGTTTTCCCCATAAACAACATGATGATGAGTAAGTAGGTTTGCTGCCATGGGATGTTGTTAGAAAATGACAATTGCTAGGAAGTGTTATGGTTAGGTGAAGTAATAATCAAATTGTATCAATAGTCGGCACTCTTTAATTTTCCCCATAAACCCAATGGGGGTGAGTGTGTAGGTTTTCCGCCATTTGGGTATTGGAAACGAATATCAGTTAAACCCTACGTAGTGAATGTACATATCAAATTTTACCAAGTAATATCAATAAAGAAGCGAAATACATGGTCTTGCTAATTTCCGATAGTCCATGGTCTTGTTAATTCTATAGTCCCCTTCAAAAGTTATCACTGTCCGATCTTTCTGGTTTGCGAATTCGATCAAGTAAATTACACCCCCGTACTAAATTTTATCAAAATCCGAAGTTTCGTTCAAAAGTTATCATGTTCACAGACACACACATATATTGTTTTACCCAAATCCATATATGTATATATGAATCTGAACGAACTGTGTTATTGGCTTCTGGGGACCTCAAAGCGAAAAAGTAACATGGTCCCGGGCTTGGGTCTTATCGTGACTACTACCGTAATAGCGTATTCCCTATAGGAAAATTCGCTAACAAAGTAAATCACGTTTCCTTTACAACAAAAAAGGTACAAAAAATTGTTAAAACGTCCATCTTGCAGTTGTATCATCTACCGCGTCTGTGTAAAGGACCCACAACACCTAGACGCCCGCGCTAGAGCGTGCCCGCTCTACTTCAAAGACTTGCACAAAACGACACAGGTAGAATAGTTTACCACTAACAGAATTTAGTAAGCTTTTTAATAGTATACAATGTGGAAGTTGTACAAGTACTTTAACATGTGAGGTAAGTGTATAAAACATGCTAGGTAATTATGCTTAACACAATCCTTTAGGACTGTACAGTAATAGGCAACGGAAAATAAAAACTGCCTCAAAGTATTCAACCACCGTAACGAATTGGGTGGTTAGAAATTACTGTTGTGTGGTAGCCTATAGCGGCTTTCTGTAACGACTTTTTCCAAGGTTACCACCACAAATATACAGTTAAAGTTGTGAAACATTCTACCTTTTATTATGGCCTGAGTGTACTTCCATCTATTTTTATTTTGGAAGCAACTATCAATTTAAAAGCTGTATAACAGGTAAAAACAAGCTAAAAAAATCAAGTTACATGAATAAACACTACGGATTTAAGCAAAATTGTTGAACTTATTCTCCGTAAATCAGTTTTTATATATCATTTATGGAATTTACTCTAGTATTTTATAACTTACCAGCAGGATTAAAATTGAACACGACGTTTCTCATTTTAAAAATAATTTGACACAAAACACACTCAATATTACGATAATTAAAAATTCAGGTATATTAAACTAATTAGAGCGTTTGTTGAAATTGAAATTGTATGTCATTGTGTTTATTGCCTAGTGTTTTCAACAAATTTCCAACTTATTAGTTGAAATTGTCAACAAATAAATATATAGGATGATGTATTTAAATAATAGATACTATAGAAGTAATTATATTCCATAGTGTTTAGGATTACTCGAAACGGAAAACTGTAATAATCTTTTCTCTTTTTCAGGGAAACCTATTTTTGTAGCTTATGTAATATCAGAAACGCCAAAACATGTCCTTTGCACAATTGTATTAGGGAAATATCAGAGGTATTTCTAGGAACAGAGTGAGAAAACATCGAAATATTAGGATTTTTTCATGTGGAAAAAGCTGTTCACTCAGTGAGTTACGAAACTTGAAGAATTGTATTTAATGAAATAAAATTGTTGTTATCTTTAAAATCCCACTTTTTCGGTCTTTTTAATGAAATCCCTGTGTTGTTCTGTTGACTGTGTTGCTACTGCACTTGTGTTTATCTGTAGGGAGCATATTTTAATTAAAATATTAGCATATTTCTTAGCATATTTTAATTAACAGATTAACAGTCCGTGGTTAAACGATTTTAGAGAGTAAAATTGTATGTTACTATGTGTTGGCCCTAATGAACATTAAATTGGTTCATCTGTTGGATCAATATAACGTCTACTTTAGTTTACAATCAGTTGTGAATGTTTTTGACAAATAATTTTGCTACTATAAATAAATACATTAAAAACGTTTTAGAAGTTGAAATTTCACTATGTTATTAAGGAGAAATAAGGAGAATAATTTCTTTCAACAACATGTTTCCCGGTTTACAATAAATGTTTGTGTGTAGGCCTATTATTGATGCTTATTTATTTGCATTATTTGTATTTAAGTTGAAACAGATACATAACAAATATGTTAAGAGATTGTGAGAGTACTAAAATTGAGTGGTATTTAGGCCTATCCTCAATAAATTTTCGAATCATTACATACTAATGGGAAATTTGGATGCGATTGATTTTAATGAAATGTCGATGATGAAAACTTATTTTCTGAAAAGAAAATATCAACTTCTTTTGATTTTGTAGTGATATTATTTCAACAAAGTGAAGGTTATCTGTTTTTGTTGTGTTGCTCCGTTTTTCACCTTGAGCAACTCACTTCAAATCAATATAACCCACTTAAAGTTGGATTTCTCGTCAAATTATGAGCACATTATACAAAACATGATCATTATGATAACCATTATGATGTATTTTTGAATCAAAAATACAACATTTTGATATAGAACTATATATTTACATTACTTATCGCTTTAGAGTGTTAAAATAATAATATAACAATACTATTGATGAATTGTGTTCATAAAAATGGATGTTTCAGTCCCAATGTATTGCAGTCCCGATCAATACTGTGATTTGAAGAAGAAATTCGTCTCATATTGGTGTCCTAATAAACTTTTGACATGCTCACATAACATTCTAAAACCTAACTACGCATGGGATGGGAGGTTCCAGTTCATCAAAAAGTCCATATTGCAATAAATCGAATTACTACATTATCTAATTAAACCATTATATAATTAACACATCTTCACAAATTTTACTTGAAAAGTAGGTTAAGTTTTTTCTATGTTTTTTTTTAAATTGTATATATTTTTTAATATTTTTCTGTTGATGACAGAAAAATACGTATTCTCTCTGGACTGCAAATGTAGAAAAGGGGTAGAGTACACAATTTGTTCTGCTTGATATCACAGAAATTTTATCGAAATAGTTCGTGGAACGATTCAAATAATTAATACATCCGATTACATCCTAACATCGATTGGAATTCTTGTGAAACGTAGAGACTCGAATGAAGTTGCTCATTGAAGTGGGTGGTGCTTTTGAATTTTGATGAGGTGGATTTTATGAAATCATCAAAGAAAACGATTTTCTGTAACATACATTTTTAGGTTATTTTTTGTTCATTTTTTTATTTTGTATACCTATACTCTTTAACCAAAAACACAAGTTTTTCTTTGATTTTTATGTAAAATACAGCTCATTCAGCTTGTTTATTTTACAGCTTTATATCTTGCTTGGAATCAGTACAAATTTTAAATACTTAGGTACACATCAGACCATCTTCATACCTACAACATGCATACGATCAGAATATTTAATTTTACACATAAAAATCAAATACACATTCTCTAGTTGAAGTTGTTATTATAATACGCAAATATAACACTACTTTCACAATTTTTAAAACCACTATGATTAAGTGCCAAAGTCTTCTATAAAAATAATATTTTGATCTACGATGTATATTCGTACAGTAGTTTGGTACTTGGGTTGGTCGAGCAAATTTCACCATTGGAAGGTTATTTTCGAGAGCATGGAGCAAGAGGCTGCTGACTGGACATGTGATATCGTGGGGGAGGGGGGTCAGGTTTCTAGCCTCCGTCGTTAGTCCTACCCTTGTCCTGTTATTCTGTCATATACACGGCGTTACACTCCAATTTCATCACACCCTGTAAACTTACTCGGGGCTACAGACTGTTAACTCTATCCTTTCCGTTAAATTAATTCAGGGACATCTTGTCGATTAGCATTGTATGAGTAGAGCATCGTAAATAGAGCAGTAATTAGTAATAGGGAATTAACTGTGTCTTTTAGTAAACATATCTTGAAACGGAACAAATTTTTTGACTTAACATTTTGAAAAATCTGAGGCCATCTCTCAAGATTAATGTTTATGATTTGAAACTGTTAATGGTATACTGTAACTCTTTAGAATTTATGAACAATAAACGAATTAGGGGATTTTTACGAAATGTTTACGACACCCAATCCCACAGACAATTCTTTTTATAATTATTAGGGATCTTTAGGGGGGGTGTCTGCTCCATTTTTAAGTTATATTTATTTCGTTTTAAGTGTATTTTTTCGTGTTTGAATTATTTTTTTCTTTTTATATTGTACTCATACTCTGAGCTTTAATTTTCAAACAGGTGGTAATGTGGAAGAAACTGTGTTTTTCAACATATTTTCAAACTAAAGACAATATGAAACATTAAACATTTAAGCGTATCTCCAAAGACAAATTTTGAACTCTGAACTGTAATTTGTTTAACGCTTGAGACTGTAATTAATTAGGGGGAACCAACTAGGAGGCATGGGCGAATGCCCCATCAGGCCGTAGGCGAGTCTGTCAAATGCACGATGTTAGGCCTACGCTCAAATTTCATCACACCCTGAAAACTTGCTTGGGGTTACAGACTTTTAACTCTATCCTTACTGTTACATTAAATCATGGACAACTTGTTATGCGTGGATAGAGCATCGCAAATAGAGCAGTAATTGGTATGATAATTATGTTTTCACCACACTACATCGATATCACCTGTTTTCGACCCTCGTTTCAACCGTCGAAACACATGTTTTGCCGGCCTAGGCCTGCAAAATCAGCTGGCCTAGACCTTACATAATAGTATATTTCGTCACAAGGGCCGAAAGTGGCGTTTTGCCGGCCCCGAGATCGTGTTTCAAGTTCGAGACGAAGTCGAGAACTTGAAACGATCGAGGGTTGGCAAAACGCTTTCGGCCCGAGTTACGAACGATATTTTTCATCACACTACACAATGCAATAAATATTATACTAATGAAAAAATATTTTATTCAGAGCCAAACAACTAAGCCAAGCATTACTCACCTAATCTATCGGGATGCAATATGTGTTTCCGGTTGCTAGGCAACCAATTCATTTCATTGTTGCAGCCACATGTTTTTGTGATACAACATGTTGTGAATGTTTTTATGTAAGGTCTAGGCCAGCTGATTTTGCAATTTAAGACCGGAAAATGTTGCCGGCCTAGGCCGGCAAAACAGGTGTTTCAACGGTAGAAACGAGGGTCGAAAACAGGTGATATCGATGTAGTGTGATGAAAAAACATTCACAACACGTTGTATCACAAAAACATGTGACTGCAACAATGAAATGATTTGGTTGCCTAGCAACCGGAAACACATTGCATCCCGCTAGATTAGGTTAGTAGTTATGCTTGGCTTAGTTGTTTGGCTCTGAATAAAATATTTTTCATTAGTATAATATTTATTGCATTGTGTAGTGACTGTAGTGTGATGAAAAATATCGTTCGTAACTCGGGCCGAAAGCGTTTTGCCAACCCTCGATCGTTTCAAGTTCTCGACTTCGTCTCGAACTTGAAACACGATCTCGGGGCCGGCAAAACGCCACTTTCGGCCCTTGTGACGAAATATACTATAACAGTGAGTATTTAGTGGGTACACTGTCATTAGATTCCATAGCCTTGTGGTCCGTTGATTTTTTCCATTATACTGGTGATTTAAAGTGATTGATGAATCCCTTATCTAAGCTTTTAGATGTTTTGATGTAATTCTCAATTCCTTATCAAATATTGACACTGTCAACAAATATTCCCTAATGTATTTCAGCAAAGTTTCTTTGTCTCACTTATGGTTTGAATCCTTCATACAGTATTGAATACGAGAGCTAAATCTCTTCTATAAATTTTTTTTCCATTTAATTAGAAAACTGTAAGACAATAATGTGAATTTTAAGGGTAAAATAACATATTTTTCTTTTTATACTTTTAAGCCTTTCTTAAACAACGCATGGAATTCATTCAGTCGTTCACGTGATACTTAAAACAAGGTAAACCACGATTATATAAATATGTCTTTTTATAAATATCTTTTAATAAACTTTCAGAAATTTTTAAATCTCGACCTATTAGATGGATTGAATTTCAAAAGGAAAAAATTGTGCGTCCTCAGAATAAAAGTTTGGATTATGTATTTATATATTACATTCATAAAACTATTAATAGTTATAGGGTCTAAGGACTAAATGTCATAATTTAGTGTTCTCCATGACAATGTCCCTATTTGTGAATCATAAATGTAGATATATAAAGTGTTACGTACCTCACTGCACGTTGACGTACCTCACTGTCGCATATTGTTTCCTCGGAAAGACAACACAGAGCATACTGTTATTTTAATCCAACAAAACTATTTTGTTAAATCATTTTACCTAAGAATTTAGTTGGTTTAACTAAAACTTTGTTTGTTTAACTATTCCACTATTTGATTCAATAAAATAGTTTTGTTGGAAAGTTCAAAAAATTGTTGAAGAAGTTAAAATCAAACAAATTGTCTATTTGGCGCACTAAGTTTATGCAATGAAATTTGTACAATATTCCAATGGCAAAAAGTAGTGGAAATTAATCATTCTTGTGGTTTATACTAAAAAAATAACGCCAAGCCGAATACGATAGAAAACTCCGGGATTGTGTTACACTCTGGTAACTTTCATTCTCATGGCACGGAAAAGGGGCCTGCTTTAACATGCAGTCTTAGGGGAAAAACTGCTTTGCGCGCTCTCTTATTTTGGTGTTAAGGTAGGTTTACACGTGAGAGTTTTTCACTCTCAGAGAGCTTCGTACTCTCAGCAGGTACTCGCAGAGGTGTTTACACAACCAGCCAATTTTCCAAGATGGTTAATCCCAGACAGTTTTCTGTGAGTACTATCATCAGCTGTCTGAGATTTTTATGAGAGTAACTAACTACTCTCCGAGAGTGAAAAACTTTCACGTGTAAACTTACCTTTATCATTTTGTATTTCTTTTAAATACTCAAATACATTATTTAAAAGGGAAAGAGCATGCCGATAGGGGAGGGGCTGTAGCTCTCCCCTCTCTTCTATCTGGCAAGTGACTTGTAGGCTTACTTAACAAAAATTTTTCTACCTGTTGACCATTCGGGGCAAATGACCTTTTTTGAAACGACCCTGAAACCGCCGGGAAAATGGATAAACCCAGTAATCTTATCTCTAAACAATCCCTTGTAAGTAAAGGAACGCAAATTTAATTTACGAATCGCTATGTTTATGAGGCGGCGTCATGGTTTCGCTACTAGTCACAATAGAATGCGACACTAAACTACGAATAGCTCAGAGGGGAACAAACACAAATCATTACTTTCCGGAATGCGAACATTTGTGGTCAATCTAGTTAAAATTATGTTGACAGTTTCAATCTAGGAAATCAGTTAAATAACAGATTTTATAATTACTCAATGGGTATGAAGTTATAGTATATTTATTTATGATATTTTATATAGCATAGTATATTATACCACATGTTTGTAAAGTATGTTTCAAGATCAAGAAAGAGCTATCTTAGCTATCTTATGTATGTACTAACATACATCTATATAGGCCTATTTTGTGTTTTCCTTATGTAATCGTTTACTATTAGAATAATTCTTTAGACATAGATTAATTTATTTCTGAACTAAAATTAAAAAAAAAAAAAAAAACATAACGTTAATGTTTAAATCTTTACAGAGCCTACTAAATATATAGCATAAAGATTAGCAAATAAAAAGTTGAAAGAACCATCATTGAGTAAGGGAAGATCGTTTTGGCATTGAACTTGAGACGAATCATAGAAAGTCAAGCCATTTTAAGCGATAATATACAAACGGACTCTAAACACATTTAGAAATGCTATTGAGTCTGAAAATACAAACTGTAGTTAAAAGTGATTATATTTACCACTGAAGATTTAAAAAATTATCTAACTCAGAGTTCTAATAACATAGATTACATTTCAAAGAGATTCTTTTAAAAAGTGAAAAATATATAATGTGATGAATGTTTAAGACAAACATCTTTACCCTTTGTCTGAAGGAACTCTCTAGTTACAATTTTGAAAGTAGCTTTTCAATCTTAATAGAGATTAATTTATAGAATATCTTAGTTTTAATTTAAGCTTAAAATTATCAAGGAAATGGACAAGTCGTAAGCATTTGTTCATTTTGTGATTTCTACTCTTAAGTTGAGCTCAGGCAATTATTACCTGATTATTAGAATCGTAAGACAACCCTATTATTCTCTCTTTTTGCCTTATGATGATCTATTTTTTCGGTTGAAATCGATTGCTATTTGCTACCTTTTTTATATTTACCGTCTGTATTATAATGCAGTTCAAGTGTAAATATAACTTATCTTTGAGTGTTGGGAACGTTTGGGTTTCATTTCTGTTTGAAAACAACACAATTAATAAAAAAGTTTTTACAGATAAAAATGAAATAACCTAACGTGGACAACATAATTCAAAATTTGACACCTGTGCTAAAAAATCAAAGTGAAAAATTGAGAGATATATGGAATTTTTACCTCAGTTTCTTTTTGTGAAACAAAACTAAATTGGTCAACTAAAACATTTGAATATTATTTTATATTTTAAAAAAAATAGCACCGTTTTAGCCTTAAAAATATTAAACAGACGCCAACCCTTCAATAAAATTAATTTAAACGAAAAACCCATATTGTGGTTTAGAAATAGGAAAACACGAATATTATAGATTAAAGAGACCATAATAAAATGTTTCTAATAAAGTATAAAATTATAGAAACTCTGCAAGCTCTAAATTATATAATCTCAATGAAAACTGTCAAATTTATTTGAAATGTTGGAAAGAACCGAATGAATTCCGTGAATACTCGCCGTCAACACAATATCGGTGTTTAATATCGGTAAATTCTGATTCAAGTTTGAAACAAACATTTCTGACGTTGATTGAAGCGAATCGTGTAAAAAAAGAAACGATAACGTTTTACCCTACATGTTTAAGTCCAAGTAGATTAATTTTTATCTTTTCATCTCGTTTTATGTTACATTACAAATGGAAAACAAGTTTCACTGTACCGTATTTTTTACCCCGAATTAAAATAATAATGGCGAACCGTTTGGATTTTAAAGAGAAAATGTTTCATTGTGGATGCAAAAGAGTAAAGTATATTCTCTTTTGTGGTTGAATCATGTGTTAAGTCATTAAAATAAAATCATACATTCGTCCTTCAGTGTTTGGTTAAAACAAATAGAGTAGTTGGGTTAAGACGTTGAAATAAAACCAAACATAAGACTTTATATTATGTTTTTTTTTTCATGAAAACACGATCTTAATATTCTAAAGTATTAACGTTTCTTTGAGAGAAAAAAAATTGGCTCGAAGCAACAAAATGGCAAGATTGTTAAATGCTGGAAAGTTCTTAAGTGGTAACAACTGCCATTGCTTATTGGCCTAGACCGATTAAGTGTCATCTTCACTCATGGGCCACTAGCCCATTGTTGCGTAGTCGGCAATGTTAACCATACGGTTTTTAATGCAAAACATGGTATTTTATTCTCCTGTTTCGGACGCCGTTTTCCAACCGATTTTCTTTAAACTTGGTAAGTGTTTAGTTGAATAGTTATATTATGTCCCTCATACCTCGAAATTTTGAAAATTTAACATTAACTAATTATTAATTACTAAGGAAAATCGAGTTACTTTGCGACGTCACAAAGAGTAATATTCGTTAAATTTTCAAACTTTCGAGGTATGAGGGACGTAATACAACTACTCAACTTAACACTTACCAAGTTTTAAGAAAATCGGTTGAAAAACGGCGTCCGAAACAGGGGAATAAAATACCATGTTTTAGTATAAAAGCCGTATGATTAACATTGCCGACTGCGCAACAATGGGCTACTGGCCCAGGGGTGAAGATGACTCTTAATAGTTCTGACTATAGATAATCAGATGGCTTAGTTTTTAAAAACAGCTACAAACGACATCACACTACGTATGTTTATTTTCCTACCACTGTATGGAAATAATCACATTGACACACCTGTAAACCCTACGCAAAACAGTTTATTTCCGGTTCCCGTTCTTTTCCGCTCTAGAGCGGCAATGCTCTTTATCGCACACCAAATCAAACAGCGATTTAAAGTCAGCTGTTATTACAAACCAATGCCAAAGCTGTTGGTCGTTGTTGTCGTTTAGTAGTTGCTTTTTTGTTTTGGTTTGAGGTTATGTTCGATAGTTAACAGTGTGTTCCAACAGAAACAAATCAAACATCTCACTAGCCTAACGGTCATCGTCTTGGACTTCGGTTCAAGAGGTCACGGGTTCAATTACCGTGATGTCCACCACACTGATGGGTTTGGACCGCTTTCCCTTAAAATCGTTTCTGTTAATCTGTACATTCCTTATAGTAAATCCTTAAGCGTAGACACAAGAAAAAATATCGAAATGACATTTTGTATATTCAATAAAACATTTAATCTGTTTCAATTACGTTGGTAGAAAAAATCTTGTTTTACGAGCTCAAATAGTCATTTTCGCTCTGGAATTTTTTGTTCCTCGATTGGCAATGACTTACTTTACGCTCTTTATACACAAATAGCTATTTCACCAATTATTTATATCCACTTAAAATACGTTCGTTTAACCTCCGTAAAGAAAGGCAAACGTTCGTTTAGCCTTCGTAAACGAAGGCTGTATTTAAATGGCCTGTCAAATAACATTTACAATACAGCACTTTCGAATAGGCTAAACATGGCATTAACGGGAGATGTGAAATGAATATGTATATTTTAAGGCTGGTGACAAAACCCTGCTATAATAGACCCTACGCAGAAGACCTCACCCTGCTTCGTTGCGCGGACCCAAGCACAGTTGAAGCGGCAGCTTTATTCGATCTTGCTTTTGTGAAGAAATTGTTCCATAACAAAGAAATCTGCTTGAATTCAATAAAATTCAGAAAATAGTCTTTCTTTGCCATTAAATTAAAGAATCTCCAGCTGTCCATGTCAATACAACAATGGATTTACATTGGTAGAAAGATTGGATAGAAAGAAGAATTGGTAATACCTTATTAATGAAACTTTTAAGATATGTAGAGTTGTCTTCCTGCTGCTCAGACTGTAATTTAGCAGAAGTAAAACGTTTATCACTACAGAACCATCCATCAAAGGCATTTTTTTCTTTTTATGTCAACGCCAGACGTATGAAACTTTTTATCTGTATGCATTAAAAGATGTAAAATAATATCCAAACCAATCAAACGTTTTCACTGAAATAGAACCTCTAACTGAATTCCATTGCTGAGCGCAAGTTACCCAGGCGCTCTGGCTCTATTTAATAGCCTTTTAAATTATGAAACCTTAATGTGATAGCTTTAGGAATCATGTTCCTCAGAGTGTTACCACATTTACTCATTTTGACCACATAAAGCAGCTTGAAATATACTTTCCAATAATATTCTTCGTAAGAACCGAACCTATAACTATCCTTTAAGGCTGCGGTCTACCACAACCAAAACAACAACAATGCCGGATGCCGCCTCGCGGCCGTAGCGCTAGGCGAGTTTGATGGCTGCAGAGGTTTACGGGGATCGTGTTTCAGAATTAACCGATTGAGATAGAGATTGGCTGGTAACCTTTTCTAAAAGTAGAAAAAAGAATCTAGTTGGCTATCTTTTTAGAATTTTTAAATAAAATTTCTAATTTTATTAATAACTGTCTAAAATCATCTGTTTTTTTAGTTTTGTAAATGCAGAGGTTTACGGGGATTGTGTTTTAAAACTAACCGATTAAGATAGAGCTTGGCTGTTAACTTTTTCTAAAAGTAGAAAAAAGGATCTAGTCGGCTATCTTTTTAGAATTTTAAAATAAAACTTCTAATTTCAGCTATAACTGTCTAAAATCATCTGTTTTTTCTTGATTTTTAACTAAAGTTTTCTATTGGTTTTAATAAACTAACTACAAAAAAGCAATAGAGGGAAATTAGTACCATTATTCTTCTTTAATATGACACCCTATACATAGCTCTAGGCTTCATTTAGCAGAAGATAACACGATTCTAAAAAAACCCATGCATTTGGGTGCGCGCCACTGGTAGACCGGGGTGGTCCCGGGCTCCGGTCTACCCCTGGCGCGCACCCAAATGCAAGGGTTTTTTAGAATCGTGTTATCTTCTGCTAAATGAAGCCTAGAGCTATAAATAGGGTGTCATATTAAAGAAGAATAACGGTACTAATTTCCCTCTGTTACACTTTTGTAGTTAGTTCATTAAAACCAATAGAAAATTTCAGTTAAAAATCGAGAAAAAACAGATGATTTTAGACAGTTATAGCTGAAATTAGAAATTTTATTTTAAAATTCTAAAAAGATAGCAGACTAGATCCTTTTTTCTACTTTAAAAACAAGTTAACATCCCATCTCTATCTTAAGAGGTTAGTTTTAAAACACGATCCCCGTAAAACTCTGCATTTACAAAACTAAAAAACAGATGATTTTAGACAATTATTACTGAAATTAGAAATTTTTTTTTAATTCTAAAAAGATAGCCAACTAGATCCTTTTTTCTACTTTTAGAAAAGGTTAACAGCCAATCTCTATCTTAATTGGTTAATTCTGAAACACGATCCCCATAAACCTCTGCAGCCATCAAATTCGCCTAGTGCTACGTCCGCGATGCGGCATTCGGCATCGTTGTTGTTTTGGCTGGGGTAGACCGCAGCCTTAAGGTAATATCTATAATATCAGTATAAGACCCATCAACATGCCATCTATCAAGAGGTTTAACGTTAGTGATCCTAGAATCTTTTAGGGAAAGTTTTAAACGTGTGAAATTGTTCACTCTTCTCAATCGGTATATTAATCCAAAACTCATTTCCAAAGTACCTAAGAGAGGTTAGTATACCACCGGAAAACCAGCAGCAGAACACAGACAGACAGTAGGCTATACCGTCTAACTGGGTTCTCAGGTCTCTGCAACTTTCCACCACAATAATGGCTTGAAATATTTACAACATATTACAATTGAGTATGAATAGCCTAAACTATAAAGGTGTTACTGCTGTATCGCAATAAGGAAGGGACATATAGCATTGAAGAACATATAGTGTAGTAAAATTAGTCTAGAAAAATAAAATAATTTTTAGACAGCCAATTTCTTTTCAAATGTGTTCTATATGGCATCACCTGACATTCCTCCAAAAACTTCTCTGGAATCCTGCATGGGGATCATGCCAAAAAGGAGGGATTGGCCCAGGAGGAGTAAAAATAAAATTTTATATTATACTGAATATTCCAGATAGTTTGTTTATATCAAATTTGAGGTCTTAAATTGTAGAATACAAAGGCGTAAACCCGATCTTAATATGGCTGTTGGGAGGAAAATGGCAGATATTTAAAATCTAGAATAAAATTAAATAGCCTAATCAAAACTTTAAAATGAAATAACTTCCGAAATATTTGACATTTTGATTTCTAGTTTGTGAAAGTACTCTCCTAACTAAAATCTTTAAAATGACATATTTTATGGCTATGGACTAAGAAATAATTTTCAGGACTTACTATTTAGGACGTCCGTGTAGATGGTGGTTGAAGGGTAGTATGATATTTTATGCTATCCACATCTTCAAAGATAATTTCAGTGGCAAATGTTTACCGCAAATCGGGCTTCAAAAGGTCAATTGTTAATATTATTGCATTTTATTGTGTTTAAGTTAAAATTGGATTTTTACTCAAAGTTTGACAGGCTGCCATATTTGACTCAGGCCAACTTTTGAGATTGGTTTTGTGACTTTTAACTATACTTTTTAAGACCTTTAATTTGATACATATGAAGCCACTAGCCAAAGTAAGATTTACACGTGACCCCACGAGGGTCATCCATCAATTTTAAGCCCACTGGGGAATTGAGGGGAATTTGCTGAGGGAGGTCAGGGGATAACATCAAAAAATGTTTGCCAATTTTGTCATTTTTCAGTCAGATTTTTGCTTAAGTTTACTACACTAATAACTTAAACGAATATAAAATAATTTAGAATATCAGTAGAATATCCCCAAACGTGCCACCCAACATGTCAAAGATGTTTAGTTAGTTTAATTTCCAAAGTGAACTTGAAACATTTTTAAATTTTAATTTTTCATTTAGGAGGTTCCCATCATATTCTATAAACTTTTGACCAGAGTTATCCGCCCAGCTAGCCTGGTCAAGTCAAAGACCTGGTAATAATACAACAATGTAAAAAGTACGGTAGTAGGTATCGAAAGGAATTTGTGATCAATTATTTGGACAGCTGAAACAAAACGCAAATCCGGAAAAGATTATTTAAAAACTATTCATACTTTGACTTTCCCTTATCGGCGATTACATTTCACCTAAGTTATAAATGACCAAATATGCATCTAAAATAACAGGTTACTTTCAAAATTTAAATAAATTTTTATTTATACTACAAAATCACCGATTTAATTGATGTATCCATTTGGTCCCTCTTGAATATTAAATAACTCGTGGCCCTTGTCAGATACTTCCCCACATCTCCCCTCTGTGTTATGTGCTCTACAGCACCTACCTTGCAGACCTTAATTCGATCACTCCATATACACTTGTCTCTCTTATTGGTTTTAATTAAACATTGGTTATCTCACCTCAGAAACTATGAAATAGACATTGTTTGATATTATGTTGTTCATGGCCTTGTTAAGTTTTAGTTTCGGGGCTGGTATGGCGGATTAATCTTATGAGGTGTTAAGAATAGAGAACACAATTGAATAAACAATTTGTTCTTGATTCTGACATTTATAGGAAAAGACTTTAGGTTTTATCGAAATAGATTATTGAAATGTAAATATGTCTCAAATTCCTGATACGATTTAATATCAGGTGAAATATCTTTCTCGATAGAATTTTTCAGTTGGATAGTTTTATTGAGATCACGAGAGTGGGCGAGGTTTTCAAATCTAAATTCTACAGTGACACTTGTATTCACAGTTTATTTGCTTTTCATGCAGTATAATTAACAATATTCCACATCCATTGACGATTCTTGATGAAGTCAATGCAAAAAAGTATTTCAGTTTTTCAACAAATTTACTGCAAAGTAAAATGCAAGTAAATTTCAAAACAAATATTTTTGACTTGCGTAATACTTGTGCTAAGTTAAATCTACAAGAATAATACGGTATTCCTACTTTAAAAGCAATTTTGTGTTTTGTTACATTTTTATTGCCGACATCAAGAAGTTTACCCATAGATATAAACTAAACATCTGGATCTTTTACTCCCTGTTGTGAAAACAAGCCATTACCCCCACCACTAGTGTGGATTCGTGATCAGTGTTGCCAACCCTGTGCGAGTAATTATGTAATGTAATTTAAATAAATAAATAAAATAAAATGCAGTAATACTATATTTTTTTAGTATTTCTTACCTATGAAATGATAAATTCCAGCCTTTGGAATGTGCACTAATACATCCTTAAGCTGCACAGTACAGTTTCATCTTTCATCATCATAATTACAATTGAACGTTTAAAAGGATGTAAACAAACAAGAACGCAGCTGACACACCGACAACAATCATGTCAGCTGATATTCAGCTCAGCGTGGCTGCGGTAATTCTAGCTAGTAGTGTAGTAAAATTAAGCCAAAATATGGCTGGAACATAAATAATTTTTGGACAGCGAATTTTTGCTGAAATGTGCTCTATGCCATCCCCTGACCTCCCTCAGAAAAGTCCCCTGAAATCCCCAGTGGGCAACATGCCTAAAAATGATGGGATGGCCCACGTGGAGTCAGAAATAAATCTTTCTTCGACCAACGGGTTTATGTACATCAAATTAAAGCTCTTAAGTAGTAGAATTTAATGCCGCAAACCCCATCTCAAAAGGTTGCCTGAGTCAAAAACGGCAGCCTGTCAAACTTTGAATAAAAATCAAATTTTAACTTAAACGCTTAAAAATGTAATAATCTTCGAAATACTTGACCTTTCGAGGTGCGGTTTGCATCGTTTGTTTTCACAATTACCTTTGAAAATGCGGATAGCTAGTCATATGCTTATCATACTACCCTTGAACCACAATCCACATGGACGTCCCATAGAGGAAGTTTAAAAAAATATTTCTTAGTCCATAGCCATGCTATACATAATTTTAAAGGTCTTAGTAAGGAGAGTACATAGCCGAAACCCAGACCTCAACAGGTCAAATATGTCGGAAGTTATTGTATTTAAAAGTTTTGATAATATTTTTTTACTTTAAACTTTGAACGCCTGTCATTTCACTCCCGACAGTTATATTGAGGTCGGGTTTCCGGCATTGTATTCTACATTTTAAGACCTTTAATTTGATATATATAAACCTTCTGGAATGTAATTAAATTTAGTATGCTTAATATCAAATTTGAATGTAACTCCTTATGGGCCAACCCCTCATTTTTAAGCGTGATCCCAATATGGGATTTCTGGGGACTTTTCGGAGGAAGGTCAGGGGACGCCATTGAACACATTTCAAAAGAAATTGGCTTTCCACAAATTATTTCATTTCTCCCGACTAATTTTACTACACTACTAGTGGTGGGGGAAGCCGGCTTGCTTTTAGCGCCTTTCCGCCATTTCAGTTACCAATCCAGATGTTTAGTTTATATCTATGATTTTACCCTAAGTTTTACGTACTTTTTAATCAGACGTGACACGTTGTGTTGATGGACGTTTATCGTTTGTTTCAGCTGCCACCGCAGGAGTACATTATGAGTTGCCGGCTACCGGCCCTGGCAAGCCCCTGTCCACTGCCTGGCAGACCGCACTGAGTGCCACCGCGATGAGTGCGGCCAACAACAACAACAACAACAATAACAACAACAACAACAATGCCAACAAGCAGACGCCCAAGAGGCCGGTCCGGAGAGGGGTGAAGCCCCCTCCGGAGCGGCCGCAGCGTGCCCTCTTCTGCCTCACACTCAAAAACCCAGTGCGCAAAATGTGTATAGACGTCGTCGAATGGAAGTATCCTTTACATAACTGATGATGTATCATGTTGTAAGCCTATACCAATGAATACTAGGACGTAAAGAAGGTCACATCTTATTGAAAAAATGGTTAAGAAAGTTTCTGTTGACGTAGTAGCGCGCTCTACCACGATACAATAACCGATTAGTCAGATTACATTCTGACTTTGTTGCAGATTGTTGACCAGAATCTCGCTCTCGTCCTCACACACATCATACATAACCTATGACAGTTTTCCATTACTGAATCAATTCTCACAATTAATATAGGAACACGTTTTCCGTCCACCTACTTTAGAGCTCATTTTGGAACCCAAGTAAACAAATTTGAAAATAGCTACGTCTATTTAGCGTCGTCCATGACGACGTTTATTACTTAGTTTTTTTTTGTTAACATATGATTTAATAAATTATCTTTATTAGAATAACATTAAAGTTTGAAAGCCCATACGACAAAGTCTTAACAATAAAAGGCTTTAATGCCTTAAAATAACGATTCTTTTTGAAAAAAAACTTTCCAATGATACCAAATAAGCTAGGTAACTAATGTTTAAAATGGTGTTTTAATGACATTATTCTAAATAATAAATATAATATCTCCTTCTCTATCGTACTATGTTTGTTTAAGCCCATTCCTCTGGCGCCATCTCTATTTGGAGTGCTCAAAAGTTCAGTTTACAGCGCTCCTAGCGAAAAAAATTGTTTGCCAATTTTTAACATGGGGTGTGACCTTCTTTACGTTTTTGTATTCATTGCCCATACCCACCATATCTAGGTTCACCAGGTGATCTGGCTAGTACAACAATTAACAACATGGGCCTCTCTATTATAGTCTTCCGTCTGCTTGCTTGAATGCAATTTGCCCATTGTATATTAAAGAATATTTAAAGATCAGAACTCTGTTTTGTCTTGACTATTCAGTTTTAGGGACTGAAATGCATTTAAATTTATACATTCCCAACTTAATAGATAGACTTAATAATTTTTATGGGCTTAATTTAAAAACAGTGATAGTTTAAAACTTCAAAGATCAAAATGATTTGGGACTTCAACTGCACAACTTGAGACAAGTTTCAAGTTTGCATCACGATACTTTCTAAGCAATTTTATCTTACTTGTCATGAAATTTTGCCATTAACGTTTTAAGAAAATTTTATTTCTTATGTAATTTATCCGAACAAACAGTTTAAAAATTCAAAATAAACTCTGTAATAACAAATTTTAAATATTCAATTTGTATTATACTAAAATGTTATTCATGATATTCTCGTTTTATAGGATATATTTTAGATATGCTTAGTGCGTCTTAAATTTTCAATCATCATATTTAGTTAGATAATTCATCATAGGAAAAACAATTGCACTTAAAAAGTTGGTAATAGATTTTTGAATATAAGACTATTTTTTTGAATTTGTTATGAATGTTTTTTATTTGTCAGACTTAATTTTTTTTATTTTTTATTTCAACTGTTCACCTATAGTTACATTCTTATTTAAGCATGGCATTTAAGTTTACAATTATTTATGTTAGTTTTTGCATATATTTGGAAATTGTTTAGATTGTTTTATTTATTTGCCAAAGTGGGGTGTTTTACAAGAATTTGAATGATAGGCACGTATGTAATGTTTCTATTTATCCTGTTGACTGGAGAAAAGCAACATGAATTTATTTAGCCAAGTGTTTCTATTCACCCTAAATTGTGAGGTGAATAGAAACAGTTATATTTTTTCTGCTTATTGCTTTATTTAAAAAATGTTTGATTAGTGGTTTGTGTAGAGGATACCAAGGCCAAAAAAATTAACTAGCATTGGAAATATAAACTTGAAAAAAAGTAAATATGGGAGTCTAAAGGTGTACAAGTGTGTTTACTATTCACTCCATTTTACGGAACATCACAAAAATGTTTTTTACTTCCCTAAGGCATTGTTCTATAATCACTTTGAAATAAAACAATCAATTTCTCAATCCATGGTGCACAAACCAAAATCAGATCAAGAAACACACTCGACCAATTGTCGACAAATTGTCGCTTGACAGCCTTTAAAATTATCACCTGCTTTTAAAAGAACACCACCAAATTTTACATATTGTAAACAAAATAAAATTTTTTCAGTAGTTTAAAGATTCTGCTTTTGTAATGGTTACATTCAATAAAGCTATGAATTTTTGTATTTTACATAACAATTTACTTATAATTTTGTATTGATATGAAATTTCCTTAACTCGTTCAGACCGTTTGAATGGCTGATTCTATTCACAATTTTCGCCAACTGCGTGGCTCTGGCCGTTTATACCCCTTACCCCAACAGCGACTCTAACAGCACAAACGCTTATTTGGTAAGTTTATCAATGTAGCCAATTATGTTGTTTTAAATTTGTTAATTTGCTCAAATGATTTAAATGCAAAAGTTTATTATATAGAATTGTTTCTGAAAACAATGAACTTAAAAGAGCTGGGTTGCTGGGTGTTTTTAAGTTTTTATATAGGCATGTTTAGTCAATAATAAAGTTTGAAATGAACCCTTGTGGAGATAGGATGTCTGTTTGCTGCACTGGCAATAAGGCAATTTTAAGAATTTTAAAAGAGCTTGTACAATATTTAAAAACAATATAATTATGCCCGGAAAATATCATTTTAAATGTGCGACTGCACATATATACAGGGTGTCCCGGAACTCTCTGGAACCCTTTTGTATATTTGTTCCTTGCATCAAGACAAGAAAAAAACATCATACAAATAGGGGTCTAAATTCCATCGTTTAGCCGCTAGCCGCCATTTTGTTTTTTTCACGTAATAATTTTTATTTACGTAACGGATGGTTGTATTCAGTTCATATTTGTTATGAATCTTTATCATACTAATGTACATTTCCAGGAAAAAAATTAATTTTTTCAACTGTGTATTTTCAAAATGGCGGCCATTTTAAATTTTCAAACTCAAATATCTCAAATTCAGTAAATTTCAAAAAAATTTTACTCCGTACAAAAAAGTTGCCAAATTTAATTATCTAACCAACGGTACCAAGTTTGTAAGGATCTGATTACAAATAACGGAGTTATTGCGATTTTCCTCCAAAAAAACATTGATTTTGCATTATAATTAATGCAAATTATGGCCATTTTCACAGAAAAATCGCAATAACTACGTTATTTGTTATCGAATCCTTACAAACTTGGTACCGTTGGTTAGATAATTAAATTTTGCAACTTTTTTGTGCAAAGTAAAATTTTTTTGAAATTTACCGAATTTGAGATATTTGAGTTTGAAAATTTAAAATGGCCGCCATTTTGAAAATACACAGTGGAAAAAATTAATTTTTTTCCTGAAAATGTACATTAGTATGATAAAGATTCATACCAAATATGAACTGAATACAACAATCCGTTACGGAAATAAAAATTACTATGTGAAAAAAACAAAATGGCGGCTAGCGGCTAAACGATGGATTTTAGACCCCTATTTGTATGATGTTTTTTTCTTGTCTCAATGCAAGGAACAAATATACAAAAGGGTTCCAGAGAGTTCCGGGACACCCTGTATAACCCAATAAAACTAATTAACAGAAAAACTAGCCAGCTTAACTATTTCTAAATTCCCTATTTTAAGTGTTCTCTATTTTATTGATTGTATCATTGAGCTACATTTAACGGTTGTCTTTGCTATTTTATGGCATACTGCTTACTGTATCAAGTACGGTACATCAAGTACTGTATCAAGATGAAACCACAACCATCCCGTCTTCATTCACAGCCCTGAATAGCCTATACATGATCCTTATTTTTGTATTATTGAAATGCTGCTCATTGTTTACAAGCGATTAAATGATTTTTTTTTTAATCGATTGGTTTTAGGAGTAGTTAGTGTTGCTCTTCGATCTTTGTTTTCATTGGTAATTCAGTATGTACTTATCCATGTTCTATATTGTTACAGGAAAAGATTGAATACATTTTCCTAGTGATATTTACCGTAGAGTGCGTAATGAAGATAATAGCATATGGATTCGTCGCTCATTCCGGTGCATATTTACGAAACGGATGGAACTTGTTAGATTTTACAATAGTAGTTATAGGGTAAGTAATCTCCTTATGCTTAAAAGTTTTATTTTCCTTTAGGCTTAGTGATTCTCAGGACAATCATAATATATAATAATTATTACACATTGAAGCTATTATTTGTTAAAAGAAAAGTTATTAATTTCTTCTAGTTTTTATTGAACTTTAAAACTCCACTGTTAGGAACACTTACCAAAAATACTATTTTACGTTTGAATTGACATCAGAGCTAAAATAGTAAAAAAAGCTTCTGAAATGTTTTTAAGATTTAATTTTAGAACTACTTTATTAAGTATTAATAAAATATCAAAGTCAAATTTTAAAACTATTTTGTATATTTATTAATATTTTAATGAAGACAATTTTTAAAATATACATACAGGTAAGAATAGTTTATCTTGTCAGTGTTCTGAACAACTTGAATAATTTTACTTTAAAATATCTAAATGAGGGTGAAATAATAGTGAAATTTTAACTTTATATGCATATAAGCATCCGTAAATATGAGACATTCAACTGGGTAGCAAACACTTGTAAACTGGCAACATACATTAAACTAACATTTCGAGTGAAAACAAATGCATTTGTTACAGCTAGCAATAATGTTAACAGCTTTTTGCTCGGCGGGGTGGGGGGGGGGCTTAAGATATGATTTGACTGACAAGGCCTTAAAAGCAGGCACTTGTCTGAGACATCTATCCCTCAACCCTCCCCCCCTCCCCCCTCCCCCCCCCCCCCCCCCCCAACCCCCACCCAACACCACAGAGTCCGAGACTGACCTGCACACTCAAGTTTAGGGTAGCAGTTTCCCTTGGCCATCTATCGATCACCTCAAGAGAAGCATAGCCAATATTGGAGTTTTGTTTAATTTATTGTTTTTCTTTCTCTTCTAATCATTTACTTTTCAAATATATTTTAAAAATTTATTCTGTTGAATGATTTTTTTTATTAGGTCTAATAAAACAATTACAAGTTCATAATGTTACAAAAATTAAAAGAATTTATTATAATATTATGTAAATTCAATATTTTTTATCAGATTCACATTTAAAAACAAGTAAATACAATATGGAATATCCTAAACCGTTAAGTTTTCTGTCTGTTTGTCTGTGTATGTGAGGTTTAACTAATCAGTTATATTTTTTACACAATTTGAGCTATACAGTATTAAACGTGACTCAATGATGAATTCATTTTGACATTTTTACCTTTTATGGTTTTAAAATGGCAAACATTTTAAATTTCTTAAACTTAAAATCTCAAAAACTTTTGAAATAAAAAATATAAGTATAAAATGGCGAAACAATTTCATTATGTATACCAGCATTGTAAAGATTGAGCAAAAACCAATGGACCATAAACCAACAGACTTAGTGGGTTTTTTTTAAATTTCATTTTAAAATATTTGTACAATTTACCTAAGCTCCCTGAAAAATGTGTGTTTTTGTAATGAAGAGTCCAAATTTTTCTGCTTTTTGACATTCGATCCTAACAGTCCAGCTATTTATTTGGGATGGATAACAAAAGTTCACAAACTATTTTGAACCTAGATAATTTTTAATGTAGATATTAAATTTTTTATATTGTATGAATTTCCGAAAACCCAGTATTTATTTCCCACAGAATATTAACTCTGCATTTCATTGAACTGTTGTTTGTATTATTGTAATCCTAAGTCAGATTGTGTTCGCAGAATGTTGAGCACAGTACTCCAGAGTGTTATGAAAGAAGGTTTCGACGTCAAAGCGCTGAGAGCCTTCCGAGTACTCAGGCCCCTGAGACTAGTATCTGGAGTACCGAGTAAGATACAGTGTTGAATGCTACTATACTGTAAGAATAAACACCCTTGTCTCAGTAGACCTGTGTACGCAGTGAATTTTCAATAGAATTTGATCATGTTGGCCTATTGTTTAGTATAAGCATCCCATTGGCCTGAGTATATAAGTTTGCTATATTAGAATATGTTATTCAAGATTGGTAGGGACATGCCAAATGTCATTAAAATGTATTAGCTGATAAACAAGATCTTTTATTTAATTGTATTCATTTCCAACAAAGTTTTTGCAAAACCTTCTTTATTTAGCCTTCTTTGGTAATAGTCCTGCTTAATGATTAAAAATACCCATTGTAATTTATTGTTGGTGCTATGTTTACATTAATCCTGTCAGCATTACGAAAATTGAAAATTAAAATAAGTGTAAAAATTGAAGTAAACTGGAAATTAATTGGTTTATTTATTTGTTTAAAACCACATACAACCCCATTCGATGACTTGGTTTACAAACTCACTCAAAAAGGTTAAATAAATTAGCGAAATATAATATTTTGTAAAAAAAAAAATCTCACTAAATGGACTTATTATTTAAATACATAACAGTTTGAAAGAATAGTATTTCTATGGGGACCCAAAAAAGTCCTTATTTCCTATAGAACATCTAACACGTTAACAAACTTGAAAAACTTCGTGAAAGGTTCCATAAAGAAAATCGAGATGATTTAAAGTGCTGTTATTATAGACAGTGGTTGTGATTAAAATATCACTATGTTAAAACCATTTACAACCTCACCCCCATCTTTCCTAATTATTATTTTTTTCTATTTTCAGGTTTACAAGTTGTGTTAAACTCTATTCTTCGTGCCATGGTGCCTTTATTACACATTGCTCTATTAGTAATTTTTGTTATTATTATTTATGCAATTATTGGTCTGGAGATGTTCTCTGGAAAACTGCACAAATCATGTTACAACAAAACAACAGGTAATATTGCATTTTATTGATTTTTGATATAGAACTTCTTAAGCCAGATCTTGTTTTTGAAAGAACTTTGAACGTTGTTGATCACGTAAATAAATATTTCACAATTAAATGTCTTACAAACTAAATCCAATTTTATTTATTTAAAATACAAATTATAACATATTTTCCAAATATAAATTTATCCCAATCAGATACTAGAGTATAATATAATAATATATAGGTATTATTAAACTAATGTAATCCAATCCCTACCGTAATTCAAGAAAATACACATTAGAAACTTGTTTGGGTTATCTGATTATTTGGAGATGCAATTCAGAGTTATATACGGTTCAAATTCAGTTTAGGTTTAATCATATTTGCCCCCTGCCCTGGATTTGAGGAAAGATTAAAAATAGGTTACAGCATTTTACCGTCTTCAATCCAACATCTGTCTAGCAGATGACCAGTGGTGTAGTGGCACATTTTACAGTGTGGGAACGCTTGATATATTTGTCAAATTCCGTGCAAAGAAAGATATGGCTTCCCGGGTTTTTGAAAACCAGTGTAGGATCGCCGTTCCCACGCGCGTTCCCGCCCCACTACACCACTGCAGATGACTAGTTTCAGGACTATCAATTCATTTCCAAATTCGGCATCAAATATACATATATATATATATCACATGGCATTCATAGCCAGCCACCAACTTCTGTAAAATATAAAACATACTTTGCAATACATTTAAAACTAAACTAAAACAAAAAGTTATGATCTCTCTTTATAAAGCTAAATCCAGGGCGCTAAGCCATTGCTGCCCAGCTTCACTAGCACAATGCAGCCCAATCAACCCTTCGGGGAAAGCACTCAAAGGGCACTCATTGACTATGTGAGCCTTAGTCTGGAACTCCACTCCACAGCTGCATGACTGGTCTTCTGCCATTCCCCATTTGTATTTCCAATAATTATATCTTCCCACTCCAGTGCGGAATCGATTGAGAACAGTCCACTGCTTCCGAGGAAGATCCATACCACTTACTGCTAAGTTCGGGTCAGTAATTAAAAAGTGATTGCAATCTGGGAAAGAGACCTTGGCATCAAATAAAAAATAAAAACTATCACTTTCCTCAGTTTTATAAACACATACCACTTTAAAATAAATATCACAGACAAGACAGATGGGCAAGGAAACTAAATCTTGGTTAAACATGGTCATAGAAAAATCCAGATTGAGTCTCGCTAGTTAGCTAGTTGGCCAGACGTGTTTAATCTTAATTAAATGTTTTTTGTGTGTTCTCCTAAATTTTGTTGTATTTTTGTATATAAGTTTTTTCTAAATACCAGTTTTGGAAAAGGAACAACAGTCTCACAACTAGTTATAATGTTACAATAAAGTAGCTCTTACAATTGAATTTAAATCAATATTTAATATGTATATGCTTGTTAAAGTACACTAATATTTTGTTTCTTTTATTCATTGACATATTGCAAGGGACATCATTGAAAAATATTTCAAAATCAAGTGACAAAACTACTGTTTTTACCAATTAGTAATAATCAATAGTATTGAAAAAAGGAGTTCCAAAAAGAACTGACACATTTTAATAACAACTTTTATTTACAATATTTTAACCATATGGTAACATTTATATTTGTATATAAATGTTTATATATATTTACACATGTTACTTCTGAAATGATGAGAAATGTCTAGCGGGTAAATGAATATTGATTTGACTATTACAGGGCTTTAAATGGTGGCCTTATTGAGATTTATCGAAAACTACCAAAAACTGTTTGAGTATATTCTATCTATACATATATAATTGTTAACATGTAGTGCAAATTTTGTAAACAAAAATTGTTGTTAAAATATGTAAGTTTTTTAGACCTCACTGTATTATGACTTTTGGTTAGTACACTATTTTTACCTAAATTTATTCATTAACTGAGTAAGTAAGAGCAACTTTGTCTCCCTGATGGACAATTTTGCCGAGAAAGGTAATTAACTTTATTCCCTGTAGTACAATGTTTAAACCTCAAAAAAAAATCTCTTCTAGCATTTAAATAAATAATATATTCAAAACTGATGTCAATTTTGGCTGCATAGTACCCTACTGTGTTACCAGATTGTCAGTGTTATTCTTATGGGTTTCCTTTGTTTTGCTGGGAAGACTTGTAACATTACAAGTACAGTAAACTCCCTCTAATCTGGCATCCTACAATCCGGCACTACTTTCAGGAAAAATTTTATTGATAGGTATAAAAAAATAATGAGTGTTCAAGTTTGTTTGGGATCGGAGGTTGCGAATGGACAACCTGTGCCATACAAAGCACTTTGGAATTAATTTCATTATACAAGATTCATGTCATAGTACATGTAATAGACACGTTATATTCATCAAAATTTCATCATTGTTTGAATGCGTGGAGGAGAGACGAGTCAATTTCATCCATTATTGGGTGACATAGTATAGTTCTCATATTAGTTTTATAATCATTACCGTGTTTTTCATAAAAATATGTTATGCAATTTGTTTATACTATAGGTAGTAAAGATTTTTAAAGATTAAAACACATATTATAATGTAATTTTTTCTCTAATTTAAATTTTTTGACATTCATCCTGTAATCCGGAATATTTTGTAATCCAGCATGTGTCAAGTCCCAGACATGCCAGATTGGAGGAAGTTTAAGTATAACATATCACTTCTCTATATATTAGTTGTGGCAAAAATATATTGATTGAACTTCAGAGTGTAAAAAGTTAATTTAGTGACATATTTTGATAGATCTATTTTGCAGGTAAAATAATGGACAAGCCACACCCGTGCGCCGACCCCGGAGCGGCCGGCTTTCAGTGCTCCAAGTACGGAGACGACATGGTTTGTCATGACGGTTGGGATGGACCAAATTTTGGAATTACAAATTTTGATAATTTTGGATTAGCTATGCTGACTGTCTTCCAGTGCATTACCCTCGAAGGGTGGACTGACGTTTTATATAATGTGAGTAAAGCATTGTTTTTTTTTTATTATTATTTATACAACTCGTGAATAAAATTGCAATTAAAAAAGTCAATAGATTGATATAAATAGCTGTACTATAGAAGATGGATACACTGGGATTTAACAGCGTGGGGAGAGATTTACCCTTTGCTATAAAAACTACAACAACTTTGTAAGTTAAAGTTATAAGTTAATAAGTTTATTTCACTTTGTTTTATACAGTCAACTCACGGATCTCAGATCTAAAGACTTTAGACTTTGTTAATAAGAAAAATAAGACTAAGGTTAGTTGTTGGATGAAGGCAGTTAAAAAATGTTTATTTATCTGGACGCCCTGCTGTTGAATAGGTCAACAAATCCTTTGATACTTTCGACACCTTTGGTTTGTTGTGAAGAAGAAAAAACAACAAAATAGAAATCTTTGAGGAAAATAGCATAAAAATCCAAATTAATTCTCAAAGCATTGAAGAGACTTCTAGTGTTGTTTCACTCAGGAAGGGAGAAGGTTCTATGTCTACCTACCCTTTTTTTTTTCCATGGGCAGTTTTGAAGGGGCATCTAAGGGAATAATCTCTTCCCCCACACTTTTATAAAAAGTAAATTATTACTGTACTAATTTGGTATGAATTACTTATTCAGCCATTTGTTTTGTAGCATAGTAACAATATCAATATTCATAAAAAGAATATCGATATTCATAAAAAGAATATCAATATTCTGCTGATTTTCAGCAGAAAATAATATTAATGAAATTACAATACAGTCATGATATATAAAGTTACTTTTTTATGTGCTGGTTATATATACCATTTCCATCCTACAAGCTCTAACACTGCCTATAATTTTATGTCAGACATACTATTTTTAATTCTTACAAATGAGTAGAGACAGTTTAAACACCTTGACTATGCAAATAACACCATTTTCAGTTGTATCCCGCAATATTCTAGAATAATGGATGTCAGTTCTTGGTTGCAGATTGAAGATGCACTGGGAAATACTTGGCAGTGGATCTACTTCATATCTATGGTCATCCTTGGTGCTTTCTTTGTTATGAACTTGATTCTTGGTGTCTTGAGTGGGTGAGTGGAAAGTAGTCGGAAATTAAAGTCTTAATAAGTATTGAAATCTCGTCATTAAAATGAGACAGATTTATTACAAAATATCATACTAAAAAACTTACAACCATACACAACTAAATAGCTAGGTATTTTTAATGTCACCCAAATATACTTTATTCTGACACTCACTCAACGTTTGTGAGTCAAATAACTGAATCTCCTCGCTAAGTCCCAAAAAGAGAGCTTTGTAGATCTTTGGTTGAAAGTGAAAATATCTGCTAGGTGTTTTTTTTATTATTATTTTTTTTTTTTTTTTAGATGTGTTTAAATTTAAGCTCCTCTATTGGGCCTTTTCTCTTACAATAAATTGATGCCTCACGTTGATGAGTTTGCAAGTAAAGTGATATTCATTTCCTAAGCAAGCTACACTGCGCTTGTTTTCTGTGATATGTTTAGGAAAGGTATTCCACTCCACGTCACATATTTCAGTCGTCAATATCCCCATAAACTTTGCTTACTACGTCAATTATAGTGTGGTTTTAAATTACCTTATCGTCTCCAGTTCAAATCCGTTGTTGACCAGCTCGATTTTTTACCAGCTTGATGTTTTTACTTGAGAACTACTTGAACATGGCATAAATTAGTGCCGAAACCAGGTTGTAGTCAACAACGTATTTGAACTGGAGACGATAGGGTAATTTACATCCACACTATATAGTTATGCCAGTTCGGGATAGTAAAAAAAAAAAATGAAATTCGTCAATTACATTTTCTGTTTTTTTCTTCCAAAAAGTGTGATGATTAGGTTTTATAGTTATGCATTTATACTTCACTATTAGGTTGTTTCGTTTTACAATTATAATTAAGTAATTTGATCTAAAGACCTGAATTTAACTGTAGATTTTGGATTTGCCATTTTATTCCCAATATAATGTTATGAGGATCTTTTCCCCTATAGCTACAATAGCTGTTTGCGATTTATATCTATAACAATTGATTTATTTATCATAAGTTATATTTAAATGACGAATTTTTTTTGCAGAGAGTTTTCCAAAGAGAGAGAAAAAGCGAAAGCAAGAGGTGATTTTCATAAACTTAGAGAGAAACAACAAATAGAAGAAGACTTGAGAGGATATCTGGACTGGATTACGCAAGCAGAAGACATAGAACCAGAAGGAGAGGAGCAGAGCAACAATCAGGATGGAAAAAGTAATTCAATTTTAACTTTTACTTAGTTTTAATAAATTAAAAATATCATATGTCTGTCAATAATAATAAAATGTGAGGGAGAAAGGAAAAAGGGACCTCTTCCGACAAAGTAACAATTTCAGTTCTATCGATTGAGGTCAAAAATATCGATTTTCTGTTGTTTGCATTTTAATATGTTTCATTTCGTCCTTTACCGGTTGAAATAGATTTCAAAACACTTGTAATGGAATAAAATATTCAAAATAATGATTGAAGTAGTCAATGTCTAGCTTGAGAAAAGGCACCTCTTCGTGCTTATGGAGAAATAACATTGCTGCGAACAGGTCCCTTTTCAAAACCAATCTAAAAGCTATGCTACACTTTGAAAACTGAACTCGTGACGAATTCTATCGGCCACGAGGTAAACTACTACAAGTTTATTGTTAATGTAGAATGTCTTTTAATAACTAAAAACCAGAAAATGGCACCAAGAGGTTGCTTTCGGCAGTTTTGCAATTCGTTATGGAAAAATAACATAGGGGCGCGAAGAGGTCCCTTTTCTTAAATATCATTTTTATAATGTTTTTATCTGACATGCTTCGATAAAAACATAATTTTCTTGAAAACTACTATGAGTTAAGACAAAAATAGGTGTTCCCATTAAAAAAGACGTTTAGAGTTTTCTTTTGATACCAAAATCGTTTCTTAAATATGAAAATGTTTTATGCTGATTTGAATTTTCAAATAGCTTTTTCTCAAAATGGCCTTTCTTTCTCACGTAATTTCATAGTCTTATATCTTAAAGAAAAAAAAAAAAAAAAAAAAAACAATAAAATCGTATAGTCGAGTGACTTGCTCCAAATTGTTAGGAATTAAATGAGGAATTCAAAAGTATGAATAACTCAAAATTGAAAATTGCCGCGAAAAGGTACATTTTGCCTTTATGCCTCACAAATGTTGAATTTTATTTTTCATTTATTGAGGTTTGTTGAACTTTTTTTACATAAAGATATATTTTCAAAAGATATTTTTTCTGGGAAAACTATTAAAGTAATATCATAAAACGTAAATAATTGTATTCGTTAGTAAATAAAAAAAATTCTCATTGGTCTGTTAATTCTTTTAAAAACACTGAAATTAATTTAATTTTTTGTTTAGTTATTAGACTGTTTTTCAGTCATTTAAAAAGTGTAAATAAAACACTATTTAGACTGTTTTTATTTCCTTATATTATTTATTTACCGATTGTAATATATTTATGTTGATTCCACAGATTTTATAGTGACATTCCAGACGTCATAAGACAGGTTCGACTAAAATGGAATATAAGAGTGCATACAACTTTTCCACGTTTAAATAATCCTTTGCAACAGCAGCCCACACATTTGATATATTTTCTCTCATAAAATTAATTTAGAGTCATACACCCCACTTTTCACAGGCAAGGTATACAGCCACTGGATTAATGTTAATCATAAAATGTAATGATACCTAGTGCCGGTTATATGGCACTGGTCATCGATTTTTAAGTGATATTTTATAAATAAATAGAGATATTTTCAACTCATAGTAAATTGAAAAATATTCAGTAAAAATACATATCAGTCTTTTGTTAACTTTTTTAAAAACTTTCTTAATTTAGATAAAAAAATAAATATTATATTTGAATTTACTTCAACATTATAAATTTAAAAAATATTCTATCAATAAAGACAAGTTTATATAAAATTATATTATTAATTTTAAAGTTAAAAATCAATAACTTTATATTGAATTGGAAAGTTGTTTTTAACCTGACATCGTTGTAAAAGTGTATAGCCTTCTAGTATCAGATCATCAAGTATCTAGTATAGGTTTCTTAATTTTTAGTAAATCATAACTACAGTATGATGATTCCAAAATAATGTCATAATGGTAATAATAATCATGGAATAATGTGGGTAAATATTACTATCAATTTACAACTAAAATGGCATTATTGTAAAGGATTATAATAAATACATTCAAGCATATCGCAAACTGCACTGATTATCTAGCTCCCACCTTGGCTTTATATTATTCTCTCACTCGCTTTACAACACACAGTTCAAAGATGCCTAAAATTTTAAATTTTCTTTCAGCATGATGATTTTATCAGCCAGCTTCAAAATTCTTAGCCTAGGAGTAGCTTTAGATTCACAAATTATGAAAAGGTTTCACAGAATATTAAGTTTAATTTGTTGCAACATAATTTTTGTGCTATTTTTATAATGTTTTACATGACACATCTGTTTCTTTGATTAATATTTAACAGGAATTCAAACAAAGTTTAACTTTTATATGTATGTAAATTACTGAATTGTTAAGAACCAATTTATACTGTACAAATGTTGTTTTGTTCATATAATCCTACTTTTTCCTCAAAACTCCCTGTGAATTCCTCAAGTTTTTTCATCACATGTTAAATACCTTTAAAAAAAGCAGGGGAGCGGACTTTTGGAACACCCGGTGTATTCGTCGATGAGAGTTCAAATATAAACTAGTATTACTGTCTTCTTTCCTCTTAATTTTTAAAATATTCTTTTGGACATATTAATTAACTATACATAGCATGTACAATGTTTTACAAAATTATGAAAGCTCAAATAAGGAATTATGTTAATTTTTTATCTAGTTGACTTTTAATTTTAAGAATAATTTGGTTGGTTCTTAGGGATGAGTCTTTTTTTAGATATTTTAGTTAATTCTCCATGTCCAAATTCAGTCAAGTTCATTCTCATAGGATAAGTTGTGACTGAAATTCACTCATGAATAAAATTTATTGAGCCATATTCAAATTGTTTTTGGAAGGCAAGAGCATATGCAGTATGCTATGAATCATCTTTCAATGCAGCAAAAAAAAAAAAAAAAAAAAAAAAAAAAACGGACTGTAATCTTATTGGGTTATACATATTAATTAAACCCTGGAAGACAAACTTTAGAAAGGGTGTATTATCTCTGTAATTGATGTTTGTTTTATAGATAAAAATGACCGTGAAACAGAATCCGCAGATCGGTTAGAAGGTGATGAAGGCGAAGTGCAGGAATCTTGGTTCCACCGGAAAAAGAAAGACTTTGATAGGTAATTCCAGGATATATGCTATTTACCTAGAAAATTTTTGTATTTATTTCCAACATTAATAAAAAATCCAAAGTTATGGAAATGTAGAGTAAACCTAATAATTAATAACTTAAAGAGCCTTAGCGGTTACATACTTGTCTTTTAAAAATAAGATTGTACAGTACCTAAAACAATGTGTAGATATATTTTAAATGATTATAACATATTATTTTTAATATAAAATTAATTTGATTTATTTACTCAGTTTTTTAAATCTCACAATTCTATCCATAATTTATTTTTAAAACATTTCATAAAGAATAAAATAATTTTATAATCTCTTTAATTCTACCTGTTTTATAGTTTCAGATTTCCAGAAACAATTTTCTTTGTTGTGAGTGCAAAATAACAAAAACTGAAAATATTTTGAGTCACATGTGATTCTAAAACCACCAAAACTGTGAAGGATTTAGTCTAATCAGAATTGCAAACTGTACTGTAGCATGTCTTTGTTTTATCTGATTTTATACTCTGTACTGCAAAAAATATCTGTTTGTATTTTATTGCTTGGAACAGATACATTGTAATGAGAACACTTTTACAGGGTCAACAGGAGAATGAGAAGAGCTTGCAGAAAAGCAGTCAAGTCACAAGCTTTTTATTGGTTAATTATTATTTTAGTGTTCCTAAATACGGGTGTTCTCGCTACTGAGCATTATGAGCAACCTGACTGGTTAGACGAATTCCAAGGTATGCTTCAACACCTTATTCTTCCTTTCTTTAAAAGCTTTTTGATGAATATGGTAATACATCATAAACATACTTAATCTCACTATTGTAAAACAAAATTTTAGGAACATTTTTATTTGATATCCACAAAGTAAATGACATAAATACAATATATCTCAAATGTCATCAGAATATGACTATGGATCCATTTTGTTGCCAGTATGCTAGGGTGGTGCATAAAAATTCAAGTTGGGAGGGTTTTTTTAGTGTGGAAAAGTTGCGATTGGTATACAAGAAGAAAAAAATTATTGAAATAGGAGTTGATCTTCCAATCTCGCAATCGTCCAAAAGTTTCATAAAATTATAAGAAATCAGCTTTTTTTAAGTAATATTTTTTCAGCATTTTTTAGTTCCTATAGCAATTTCTTTTTACTTTAGGCTTTGAAAAACGTAAATCAAAATTATTTTCCCTCTAGAAGTATGTTTTACGATTGTTCAACTACATGGAAATTTAACGAAAATCACCATTTTTGAACATATTTGAAAACTTGAAAAAAATAATGTGAGGCATAAAGGTTGTTGATTTTTAATTTCGTGTCAATTGTGCAGTTCTTTGCTTGTTTAGATAATAATATTATCTAACCCAGAACATACCACAAGGAGGTGGCTGCACTTCGAGTTCCACCCACACCCTTCCCATCCATTCAACCAATAAGGGCGGGTTTTTTATTTACTAGTACATTATTTACACATATTGTATGGTACTTTTGGTTGGCTTTTAGCATTGACTATGTACACCAACGTGAATAAACCTCTCATCTAATGCATTTAGTTTGAGGCAAAAATTTGGAAGTTCGGTGTACGCCGCACCAGAGTCGCTGCCATCGATGTTGTTATTATTCAGCTGAATTTACAGTGCTGCCAAAACTTTTTACCAAAACATAAACATAACTTTTAGTTATAAAATGTTTCAGCCTTGGTTTAGAAGAGTGGTAATACTGATTTATCTATCATATGTCACGTGTACTTCGATGTATGCCGCACGAGATCGCACCATATGCTTCACACACGCCTATGCTATGAGAAGTCTACTCACGTAGTGTACAAAGTCAATGCTTTTAGTCTCTTTTTCTTTGGTATGTCTATTTTTTTGTAACTTTTTTACACAGTACTGGTACATGGTTTAGGAACCACTCTGTATTTTGATTTTCTTTCAAAATTTGGCATGAGGACTCTGGATTCTAGAGTGGCTCTGATGTAGCCGTCTCTTGATTCGGACCCACACACCTTTAGGGACACTTCAGTGATGAGCTTCACACACCTTTCAACAGCTTGTGTGTGGCAGGGAAATTTTTTCACATCCCAATTAGGAATATCATCAGACCGAATCAACGAAGAAATTTTATGTTCAGGTACTCGTACATTCCGAAGAAGAGGAGGAGGAAACGCCCTCGTGTTAGTCCAATCAATCAATGAGTAGTATAATGCATTGAAGTTCAAAGTAGGAGTGTTGAAGCTTCCAACGGTTTTGTTCTTTGAACGTGTCTGTCTTGCTTTTAAGACTCTTCTGAGGCCCAACTCTGGAATATGTTTTCTCTTATCAAAGATCATAGCGATAAGGATGTTCTCGGGGGTGAGCTAAAAACGTGAAACATCCTTTCAATCACTGGATGCACTATTGCTTTCAAGTCGTCCGACAAGTATCGAGAGGTTTGTATTGCTCTATAAACGTGATGTGGTCCATCTGTTATGTACTTACTGCACTGTATCTCAAACCAAACTGGCATGTAAGATCTTAAAATGTATGTTACTAACTCCTTCAGAGCATCAGATGGATTTTCTTTGCTCACATACAACGGAAGAACTCTATTTACGCTCGTGCGCCATCTATAGCATATGTAAATGGGGCCAGGATCTCGTTCAGATAAGTCCATTGGAAATTCCCCACTCTTTATTGCTTGACTTATGTCCCAAAGATACTGTTGATCTTTACTCAGCAGTTTTCTGCCCACTTGCGGTATCTCACAAGCAATGGGATGAAAATTAATAACTGGAAGTTTGTCGCAACTATTTAGTTTCTGCCTTCTTGTAATTTTTGTCTACAGAGGTTCTTCGCCCTTCCTTTTTTTGTATCGATCAACAACATTTGAGGTATCTGCTTAATGATGGCGGTGCTGATGTAGCCATTTTGGTTTCAAACCTAAGCACTAAACACTATAAAGTCACAAATACCAATGCAATCTATAATGATAAGACACAAGGCACTTCAATGCTAACTCTAGCCAATCAACAAGTAGAATGACAACTTATTGTGCAAAGCCTGCCAATCAATGCACGCGCACAACGTGGCAGACATCTGACAGGAACACTAGCGCTGTTTTGCTATGTGGTCAGTGGCCGCCAGATGAAACTTGATCAAGGCGGGGTTTTAGAAATGTAGTGAATCTTTCGGCCACTTGCATGATCGTAAGGTAATATTCAATTTCAAACCATTTGGTTTTTGTAAATCCGTATTCAAAACTTGAGTCTTTTTCAATATAATAATTTGGCTAAAAATAGTGATTTTCATTAAACTTTCATGTAGTTGCACGATCAAAAAACATACTTCTACAGGGAAAATAATTTTTATTTAAATTTTTGAAAGCCTAAAGTAAAGAGAAATTGCTATATGAACTAAAAATAGCCCAAAATAAAAATAGTTTTATTTAAAACAAATTCAGATTTTGTTATAATTTTATGAAACTTTCGGCCGATTGCAAGATCAGAAGATCAACTCCGATTTCAATAATTTTGTTTTTGTTTTTCATACCAATCGCAACTTTTCTGCACTATAGCAACTCTGAATTCCCAACTTGAATTTTTAAACACCACCCTACTGTATAACTGTATAATGCCTACAAGCACTTCCAGTATATTAATTATTACAGTTCATCAGTAGTTCCTAAAATTAACTTATTTATATGGTTTATATGGGTTATAGTTTCAATAATAAAACAAAACAAAAAATTTACTTCATATTCTGACTGTTTTATTCCGTGACAAACTTAATCTTTACGTATTTTTTTCTTTTTACAGAGGCAACAAATATGTTTTTCATTGCGCTCTTCACATTGGAGATGCTTTTAAAAATGTACAGTTTAGGTTTTCAGGTAAGAATTATTTTCACGTTATATTTCTATATGACAAATAAATAACTAATTGTGAAATTGTGTATTGAACTCTATGCACAATAAACCCATAGACCTTGACACTGTTTTTGTTTACAAATTTTAATATCATTGCATATGGCTTAACTTTAACTAAATTGATAATTTCTTGTTTTTACAACTATGAAGTATTATAAAAACACTACCAAAATAAGTTTACAATTTGAACCCAACATTTAGAAATATTGTAATATTACTAAAAATCCATATAATATTTCAACTCTAAAGTATATTTATAACTAAAACTTTTATGATACATACAAATAATTATCATTGGTGTTAAAGAGAGTTATTTAAATGTAATTTTAAATCAACAATGAATCTAAAATACTTGCTATAACACTTTTTCTTTTGTTTCAGGGATATTTTGTTTCATTATTCAATCGTTTTGATTGTTTTGTCGTAATTGGAAGCATTTCAGAAATGGTTTTAACAAGAACACATTGGATGCCACCTTTAGGGGTTTCTGTTTTGCGTTGTGTACGATTGCTCAGGGTTTTTAAAGTAACCAAGTAAGTAATGTGTGTCAGTAAATTAATTACAGTATTAAAGTTGTAAAATAAGTAGGAGTATTTTTTTTATACTAGATCAATGTTCACAGAAAAATTATGGTGTCACATAGTTAACAATAAGGTTACACAAATTGGTTTTAATTTTTTTAACAGTTATTTTCTGTTCTTTTATATATATTTTAACACCCTAATAAGTTAATATAATTTTCATAAAACTCACTAAGATGAATTAAATAAATTATAACCATCTTCATAAATATAATAAAACTTTTATTAAATAATATTAAATCAAATGCATATTTTGTTTAGGATGTAAAAAACTATCCACATAAACCCAAAACTCAGCCAAAAGCATAAATAAAATAAAAATGTGTTGGATAAATATCAATTACTGCTTTACACCACATATTTCTGAAATTATTTTTACTTCAATTCATAAACAACCATCTCATTTTGTTAAGATTGTGATGTTAAAAATTAAAAATGATGTGAAACATTTTTATAATTCTTTTAGATCCTGTATTTCCTAAACCTAGTGCTTTTTATAAATTGACAATTACTCATGTGTTAAGCAAGTCTTCTCAGAGAAGTCAAATGATTTGTGACAGTTAAAGTATAACAAATAAATTTGGTATCACAATTGTGATATCTGCACAGAACAGTTAGACTTAACCTTTGGTCACTGACCAAGTGAAGGCCATGTGGCCATTTTATGAGAACATTCATTGGTGATTATTTGAGAATTGATAACAGAAATGATTTAACCCCGTTACCCCACTACTTAGCCTGAAAAAGCAAAATAGAAAGAATTGTATATAGTGTTTTACTATTTAATAATTACAATTCATTTTGCCTCTGGATCGTTTGATTAATATATGTTGATAGGTTATCTTAATACAATGTTTTTTCAACTTACAACATTTTTTCAAGATAACCTATCAACATATGTTTAATAATTGTTGATCATTGTTGTGTTGATCGCGATGGTCAGGAAACCAAAATCAATGGTAAAACTCAGTTAAGCTGGTTGTCTTTCTGCTCTCAGATCTTTTTTGCTTTAGCGTCAGCTGGAGTTTGTCAGCTGTGTTCAGTGTGTTGTGTAGTAAAAGTTGTGTCATGTCTCATTCCAAAGCGGTAAACACAAACAGACGACAATCGGTTGTTATGGTGTAGCTTATTTCAAAGTTTAGTAAATATATTTATGTACAGTAATTTGCGTCAATTTTGGCAATAAATAAAGACAAAATACTTTACAAATTTTTCTTGTAATTTAGATATTTGAGAGTGAAAAAGGTTGCCCACCTACGGTAACCAAGTAGGCCTACTTACTGTATCCCTCTTCAAATCAGTTTTAACTTTTCGGAAACAAAATGTTTAGAAACAAACAGTTGTATACCAAAGATTTCCTTGGTGTAGTTTTTACTATTTATTTATATTCAAATTCTATCGGTCGCTTTTTACAAAATATAAATTGTTTTATACAACTCATGGGTAGGAAACTGAAGCTGTCACCCAAAAATTTTGAATCTGGTGTAAAATAGTTGGGTGTAAACCATTTTCATGATTCCTTGTTAAGGTAAGGCATAAATTAAAATATTTTGGGCATGATGGTAGAGGACAAACTAGGTTATCTACCAGATGTTGATGTTCAAAGGTCAGGAGGAACAAATAGACACCATCTCTTAGTTGCAATATGAAATTCCTTTCTCGGCAATTATGTTAAAAAAGGCCCCTACCATACATGGAGTACCAGCCCTAAATATAAATAAGTTTACTTAAATATTGCTGTGAGTGGAAAAAATCCTAAGGCGATGAACTTGATCCTACACCCATTGTTATCGCTGGTTGAAACTATAATTTTGCGATAACTTTGCTATTTTATCTACAATTAAACAATACTATTACTATTGTAACACATCATTTAGTTTTATTCCAAGATAAATAAAAAGACCTTTCGACAATAATAAACTTACCAAATCAAACCAATAACTGGTATAACAAAAACAAGTACCGTACAAATTTTTAACTATGTAGCCTAAAACATCATCAAAGAACAACACAAAATAAACTAAGTAGTCTAAGTTAATTTGTAGGTGTGTTAATCTTGGCTGTTTAATTGTGAGAAGATGCCAACTTCATTTGCCTATGGCGTCATATAAATGCTGCCAAATATGAATAACAAATATAATTTTTTCCTTTTGTAAGTTATTGAGGAATATGTCTTTTGAAGCTTGTTTCCATTAGGCTCAACCATTTATCTGTTAGAATAAAAATCACTGTCCTTAAAATAGAATGGTATGGGGTTAAATTATTGGGTTAGATTCTTATATTTCTTACCTCAATATTGTTGTTGATTTCATTGTTTTCATTGGACAATTTTAATCGCAGAATCGATATTTCAACCATCGATAATAACGATGGGAGTAGGAGTACGAAGTTTCGCCTTCGAGAGAGTTTTGATCTTTATTTTGCCTCCCTGGCCTTACTGTGTTTGGTCCAAATGTATGTAATGAGCCCCCCACCCTATTAGTATGGTCGTCTTTAAACTTTAGGTTGCTGGGAAAGGTTTTGTCAGTGACACTTTATTAAACTTATACAACTTCATCGTCGTCACTATCAATGTTTGCAATAGGATAACAATAATAAGATTTTATTAGCAAAGATTAAACACAGTTTTTGTCCTAAATGAGGTCTTATCATTGCAGTATTGATGCTTAGAAAATACTCTTTTGTGGGTATAAAAAATAACATTAGAGAAACAAACAAATAACTGAAAACAATCCAAACGTAATATCCTTATGTAGTCTTTGACTTCTTTAACACTGTTTATTTATATTTAAACCATAGAAAAATTTAAAAAAAAATTCTAGGCGTAAAATAAAAAAAATATTGATAATAGCCGTTCTCTCAGATTTGACGGAACAAAGTTTATAGTAGGCGTCACGAAATTGCGAGCCTGAATTTACAACAATGTGGTTGATTTGTGCCGACTCACCCATGTGTTGGCATCTGTTACTAGCCATTACAAACACAAACAAAAATTAAAACAAAACAGACAACATTGTTTCTTAGACCTACTAATATGGACAAATTTAATATTTAAGTACGGTATTATATAGGCTAAGGCTGTTGTGAAAGAATAGGCCACGTCAAAAATTATTTACCAGGCTGAGTAAAAAAGTTGAAACATTTTGAGTTTCTTGTTTGTTATACATAAGGCATTATTTCTTTTAGGTTATTTGAAATGAAGTCTCAAAACCGCATCAGTTGAAAAAAGACTGTTTACCAAAAATTGTGTGAAAATTACATGTTTCTAAGTTTTACGGTTTTTGAGTTCTGCTTGCTGAGAGTCAGCTATGTCACCGATGATTGCAGGAAACCCATTTCCGCCCAAGTCCGCAATGCTGGGTTAGTTACCGTACATGTACTAAGCCATGTTTACAGCGCGCTGCGGCAGTTAGGTTATGAATGTTATTGCTCTATATATAAAAAATACTGTCATAAGTTATTCACAATGAAAATAACACTAACTCACACAGTTAGGCATATCAACCATGGCTATACGGTACTGAGTGGTGGAAGGATGCTTGAGCCAACGACCTAACATTGGTTAAGGCTTATTTATTGCTGTTTAGACTAGGGTCAAGTGGGGTAAGTGTACGCCCGGGGCAAGTGGACTCCCAGCTAATAAAAATTCGGTTTATTATCCAAAAAAATTTCAAAACTTAGCCAAAGGTATTTCAAATTATGCTCTTTCAAATTATAATCACTAAAAAATTACCTGGTTATTATTTCTGTGTGTTTTGATGAGTTTAAAAACATCTTAAGTTTCTACTCTATACGCAAGTGACGCTCGGAAAATTTAAGAAATTACTAAAAATTCAAAACTTAAGGTAATTATTTTAAAATTGGTAATCTGACTCATTTTTTGAAGAGAAATTCAAAAATAATATTTTTAATGCCCTACAGAGTCATTTTGGGGGAGTTATGGGGGGGCGTACACTTACCCTGTGTTACATCGCTGTTGGGGGAAGTGTACTTTTACCAATGGGGCAAGTGTACGCCCCCCTTAAATAATGGATAAATTAGCTGATGATAAGGCAAACTGTTTTTTCATGTATGAATGGCAGGATAAAAACTGCTCTTTGTAAAAATAAGATTTATTTTTTATTCCAGCAGTAAAATAAAATCAAAATAACTTACTAAGGTTTCAAGTTACTTTACCAAGAGGACGTTTACAAGAAATTTCCTCACTACTATATTTTTCAAGATATTTTGATGGATAAAAAATCAAAATGAAGATTATTTTCTGCTCTTTAAGATTAGTTGTCAATTAATTGAAACAGTGTTATCTCTATGTTTTCATCTACTTTACAATTTCTTAAAAAACAGGGTTTTCCGTTTTACCGTGCGGAGTTTCACAAAAAAGTTCATAACTCCTGGACCGTTTGAGATATTTTGATAAATAAAAAATCAAAAGAAAGCTCATTTTCTTCTCTATAATCCACTTGCCCCAACATCAACATATATGCAATGCAAAGCTACATTGAGAGGGGGGTGTACACTTACCCCAGATTCAAGGGCAAGTGTACCCCCAAACATCACTTTACAAAAAAAATTCTAAAAAATACAAAATTGATAATTTTAACAAAATAAAAATTCTACGTATACAAAACATTTCAAAGAATAATCATACAAAATTTTATTTTTATATCACTAACATGTGTTTTTTAATCTGCAGTCAAAGTGGTACTATGTGATTTGGGGGGTACACTTACCCCACTTGACCCTATCTAACATATGACTTATCGCTACCAGGTGATTTAAAAGGTTTTAAGTTAGTGGAAGTATTTCTGACCTATAATAACAAGCATAACCTAACCACTGCAGCGTGCTGTAAACTTTGCTGAGTACTTGACGGGTTGAGATGCATTCGCCGCGATTATGTATGTAATTCAGATGGTTATGGGCTCATGACAAGCATTAGAAAAATTTTATAGATTACTTGGCCTATAGTTATTTATTGCCTATTTTTCTGTTAAATTAGTTTTTACAACATGCATGATTTTGAGTAAAGTAAGGTGTCGCATCACCATAGCTTTTCAGTTTTTATTGTTAGACTAGTCAACTTAAGTCAACCTTATAAGTTTGATATTGCAATCAGAAGTGATAATTTTGTTAACATTTGAGGCCTACTATAGTGACAAATAATATAAATAAATAATAAACTGAGTAATTTAAAAAAAAAATTTCTAAAGGAATAATAATACTACAGTAGAACCTCCATTATCCGACCTTGCGATAAACGACTCCTCTCTGACCTTGTGTCCGATCGTCTATCTGTGATTTACGCGCTCTTGACGTTGGTGAGCCTGTCAAAACGGGAAACTACCGTACTACTTGTAATTTGTAGAGACAATTATGTATAAATATTATAATTTTTTAGTTACCGTATTATACATATCTTGATATTTAAATTAATGTGTTATAGGTACGTTACACTAAAGTTGTACCTATTACAATACGGTGTAGCTGTTTTTTTACCTAGGAAATCCTTTTAATTTGCTCCTCCCGATATCAGACTTTTTGGCCGTTCCGACCATGGCCCAATCCCTTCATGGTCGGATATGGGAGGATAAGAAGTTTAAAAATTGTTTCAAAAATACGATTCTCAGTTTATTATCTATGGACATTATTTGTAATCAGAAGGTTTTAAACTGCGTAATTTTCACTGTGTGTCTTTATTCCAGGTATTGGAGGTCGCTATCAAACTTGGTCGCATCGTTATTGAACTCAATCCAATCCATTGCGTCTCTCCTTCTTCTCTTGTTCCTATTTATTGTCATTTTTGCTCTACTGGGGATGCAAGTATTTGGTGGAAAGTTCAATTTTGAGGGAGCGACTGATGATAAACCTCGTCAGAATTTTGATAGCTTTTGGCAGAGCTTATTGACAGTTTTTCAGGTTAGAATTGTATTATCTAAGCCTTAAACTATTTATTTGCTATGGGGAATAGACTATTTTGAATGAGAAGAGCAACTAAAAACACTGGTTAGTGGTGGGGTCAATCCTGAAAATTATTTAATTTTAAATGTAGTTTCTAAGTTTTATTAAAAATTACTTATCATCAACTGAAAAATTTAAAAACTTTAAAGGATTATATAAAGTTTTTTTTTTATTAAAAAATAAACCTTAGGTTTTATGTTTATCCAATATTATTCATTTGTTCATAATTGTGTAGAGCATTTACCTTATTTTACAGTAACTTTATACCTTCACAGTTTTTTCCTTCATTAATTTGGATAGCTTTTTGTATTTGATCTTTATATTGTTTAACAGCTGTGCAATCACCGTAAAACTTCAAAAGTTTTTTCTTTCTTTGTTTGAAAATTATTGAAATTAAAAATCTTTTAATCACCACACATACCAGTCATTTAATTTTAATTTAGATTCGTTAAGTAGATTAGTAGTACTGTATTTATGTACCATACTTAAATTACCATAAGGATCCTACCTTCAGAGTATATTTGTGTGTCTTCGTACCAGTACAGCTTGCCAAACCAGCAAAACTGTAATGTTTCTCATTAAGTTCAAACTTCATTTCTCTGTTTTGGTTTGCTCACAATAGCTATTTGTGTATTAAGAGCGCAAATAACGTCATTGCCGCTCGAGAATGTAGTTGGCCGCACGAAGCGTCAGCTGAGTGCGGCCTAACATTTCGAGAGCGGCAATGACTATATTTGTGCTTGTAATACACACAATATTTTTCCTACCACAATAATTACAACCGATTAAATGTATTTAATAAACATACACAATTATATCAACTTTAAATTTAACTTCATTAACTTTCATTAACTTAATAACTGTAATAAATCGTAATCACCTGCATAGATGTGTAACCGGAAGTTAGTGTTATCAAAATACTAACCGTGAAATCAGCTGATTCAGAGCAAAGCAACTACAATTAATTTGTAATAATTATGGTGATTGTCATGTGGTTTCTGACCAATAGAAACTAGTCTGTGTTGTGACGTCACCTTCTTTACCGTTCTAACCTATTGTAGATTTAAAATAACCTTGATTTAGCGTGCGCCAATGTTCCATTACCGCTCTAGAGCGGAAAAGGACCGGAAAACGGAAATGAACTGTTTTGCGTAGGATTACAGCTGTGGCAATGTGATTATTTCCATGCAGTGGTAGGAAAAAATCTTTCCAATTTTTCAGAGACTTTAAAATAGACGGTGGTCTATTAAGTCGTTAACCGTCCTTTTATTAATGTAAAAAAAGAATAAAACTTAAAATTTTAACTTTATTATTGTGACCTTTACCCTTCATCTATCATTCACCAAGTACAGACATCCTTTAAACATGTAGCTTTTTATTTGTCATATTTTATATAGTATGTCTTGACAGTATCAGATTTTCATAACTAATACCTGAACACCTGTCATATATTCTGATTAAATACTTACATAACCTATAGGCTGATAGAATATTTTATTTTATCTTTTATGCTGTCAACTTCTTTCAATTTTAATTAATTAATTTGTTCAATTTCAGAAAAAAATCAATAACTAATTTATTGAAAGAATAAACAATGAAGTGGTTTTAATTTAAGATGTTTACGGTGAACTGTGAACTTCCATCCTTCGCTTACATAACTCAGATCTCTTTCAGATTCTGACGGGTGAAGATTGGAATACCGTTATGTATGATGGAATCCAAGCTTACCATGGTGTTGGAGGGTTTGGGATCTTGGCTTGCATTTACTTCATAATTCTGTTCATCTGTGGTAACTGTATCCTTGAAAACTAGCTTAAACATAGTTGACGTTCGCTGCTGAAATGTAAGTAATTTATGTTGCTATATGCTGAGTTTTAGTTGTATTTTCACTTACAGCTAGCTTGTAAGAAGTCGGAGATAGGTGAACTGAGGTCCTCCGACTAAAAAAAGGGTTTTTGCCATTTTGAAAATGTGTTGTATTAATACAACACCCACTCCTGGTGCCAGTCTTCCTCACAAACGTGCACAACACTCCCTCCATTTTTGCACCACTCTCTAATAATTACTCAGAAATGTGTCTCAAAAGTTTTTTTGTTGTAAAAGTAATAAAAATTACAATAACTTTTTGCAGCAAATTAAAAATTATTAATTTAATACCCCATCAACCTACCCAAATATCTGTTATTCATTTATGCAATTGTTCAATCAAAATCACATTACATATGTGTTAAAGTTTTTTTCGATGATAGGCTTATAAATAAGGGTAAGAATAGAAATTATAAAAAATGAAAAAAATATAATAATTAATATTATAATATATATCATAACTATGGCGGAAGCTTGAAACTACTAGTACAGAAAAGTAAAATATACCTTCCCCAAGTGCGACAACAGCAGCAAGCACATCAACCGACTGCTTTCCCCACAATGGTTCCATTTGTTAACAATAACACAGTGTTGTACTTTTACAACGCTAGCTCCTGGTGTGGTAGGCGCTTTTTATAAATACAACGCTAGCAGCGAACGTGCTAAGAAATAGTTTTAATAAAATTTGTTATATATTTTCTTCATTGAATAATGTTTAAAAATAACCATGCATTTTTTAAAAGTAAATTAACCAAATATTAAGTTTTTACTTAAATTTTACTATATTGATATATATTTTAAAATTAATCCAAATAATGTTCCACTGGAGAGAATTTAGTTTCATTAAACTAGCGTTTAATATTTTTGAAGTTATACAGTTGGTCTAGTTATGAAATCCAAAAGGTAAAACTTAAAAGAATAAAGTATATTATAAGCAAATGTTAAAGAAAATGTGACAACTGTTATTACAGAAATTTCATTTTAAATCCCTATTAATCACCAAGGTTCATATGTTTTACCCAATTTTTAAGGTCAAAACTAGTTCTTGGGTATTTCCTTAACTTCATTGAAGATATCCTACTGAACGTCTTCTTGGCCATTGCTGTCGACAACTTGGCCGATGCTGAGTCCTTAACAGCTATCGAAAAAGAAGCGGATGAAGAAGTAAGCTGTTTGTTTGATTTAAAGCACATAGTGCACAGATAAAGATTCTTTAAAATTTATACTTCTTATTGACTAGTGTATTTATCTCTGGAACTTCTTACTTATGTAGGCTTACAAAACTGATCGGCTCATATATTCTGATTTCTCTTTAACACCCCTTGACTAATTCAATGAAATATTTCAATATTCTTCAAACCTCTTTACTACATTTAATAAACTACCATATTGACATCTTCTTTTTTATTTATGGTTCCAAACTAAACCCTACAGACTGTAAGACTAGGTTGTGATGCTCCAAATTACATCTCTTTTGTTGAGCTTATTTTACCAGTAAATGGGCACAGCTACTTGCCCCCAGACCGAGTGTTTGGTCAAATTAAAAAAAAAAAATAATTTGTAGAAAAACTAAGTATTGTTCAGCCTGAAGAGTATTTTGTAGCTTTTGCACAACATTCTACTGTGGTAAAACTTTCAAACTGTGAGGTACTAGACTGGAAATCATGGAGAATTTCCTGTTTGAAACCTTTGCAGCCATGGCACTTTCAAATCGGCAAATGTTCCCAAATCACAATCAAACGTAAAAGAACCCTCCAAAATGGCTACAAGTTTCTTGTTCGAGGAGAAACCTGTTTGTAGGTCATTGGATGTAATTTACCTCTTAAAAAAAAGAAGAAGAAAAACAAATGTGTGAGTGATATCAGACTTTCTGTTTTGCCGATGGGTGTTAATGTAAAGAAAACTAAACTTGATGACATTAATGAGCTGCTCAACAAGCACTATGGTTTTAACTGGCAGAACTTACCAGATTTACAATACTGCAGTTTTCAAACACAATAACTCAGGTGAAGAATGTGAAGACGACCTGGTCTGTGAGGCCCGAGATATCATTCCTGACTTACAAGTTTAAAGATTAAATTTCAGGACTTTAAACTTTATTGGACTTTATTGGTATAAATAATTAGTTTTATAAAGACTAAAGAAAACGTTTTTTACTTTCTCAGTTTGTCAGTATTTTATTGCCTTACTTTCAGTAATTGTAACTACCCACATAGCAAACAAAGCTTAAGGGGACTCGCTACGCCTATATTACTCCATGTTAACTATATGTAAGTTTTCTCAAAAACCACAAGATTTAGAGCAATGATTTTTTTTTTATTTTGTTCATCATATTCATTTTTAGTGTCCTACATAAGATTTTAAATTTTTTTGTTCCTAAATATTTTTTTTCGTAATTTCAAAATTTACTTCAAATTTTGGGTACAAATTTGTAAAAAAACATTTTTTTTGGTAAATTAGCATGACTTTTTAGAAAATCTCCTGTAGGACACTAGTAAACTATATTGTAAAGTAACAAAAAAAAAAAAAAAAAAAAAATGGCTGCAATATCTTTTGTGGGTTCTGAGAAATCTTACATCAAAGTTCAAAAACCTTAATTTACGGAAAACGGAGAAAAACGGAAATAAATCAATATTTAAGACATTTTTATTTGTTTATAGATGATTGTGACAATCATAACAGATAAAATGCATTTGTAAACAAAAGGAGTAAATTTCTGTACAAAATATGAGTGTTTAACAGCTATTGCTTGGTTTTTGGGCCTATGCTAAGCATTTATGACAAATGTTGACGTACAGCGTCATAGCCTATTTCACATACAATGGGCTTATTATGCACAGTCTTGTATGCCAGTGTGTATTTTATTGCTAAGCAACACAATTTCAATAGTAAATTGACTGTAACAAACAACTATACATTGACTATAATAAATTCACAAATATGTAAATTGAATATAACAAACAACCTAAAATCACTATTATCCTAGGTAACTAAACACTTTTCCGCACTATCAATAAATTTCAATTTCAATAAGCAGACAACAAAGCCACAGTTGTTATGACAACAGCAGATGACAAACTGATTTCCACAGCAGTAGACAGCAAAACAGAGTAGCCAACACAACAAAGCTGAATAGCTATATTCCATAAAGCTCATATGTATGACAATACCAAGACCGATTTTCGGCGTTCCACGGCTGCAAAATCGCGAGTGTAGATGTTGATATAATATTTTTTTCAATAACTTCCAGGTGAGCTAGAACTAATTCAAAGATATCGTGTTTTTCAGCACATTCTGCAGAATAATAATCCGTAAAAAACAAAATTTGTGAAAAAATTTGTTTTTTTCGTGGCAAGTCCCCTTAATTCGAACTTGATTCAAGCTTGATTTTTGAGGCTTGAGGGTTTGATTAAACCTTACCAATCGAGCCTGAAAACTTGATTCAAGGCTCTTAGTCACCGTGATGTGAAATCGATTTAAACTTGAATCAAGTATTTCATTCAATTCTTTTCCAAGTCACTTTCAAGCCTTTTAAACCCAAAAAAATCACTTTTAAATTTTACTGAGAATATGGAATCAAATTTCATATGTCTAACTCAATTTTACAAATTAGGCCTACAAATAATTTGAAAATCAAGATACTCCCCCTACTTGAGTAGTTAATCTAATTAATTTGTACTTAACTAATTTCTGTTTTAAACTAAATAAATGACACTTACAACGTGATGTATAATTCCACTTAAATTTGTAATATCAGCTGCAAAAAAAAAAAAAAATCTTCGAAGAAGAAAAAATAAACACAAGACAAAAAAACTTACTTAAAAATCGGAACAGTAAAATACACATCCAATAACTTTAGAGTCTGGTGAGAAAGTAATGGCGTCGGCCCGTCTCGTACCGAAAAAACTATACAAAATCGATGAGAAATCGATCCTCGGGAGCCGCGCACTGCATTGTGGGACAGCGTTGGACGGCTTGTGATTGGTAGGGACGTCGTGCCGCGAATCAGCGTTGATTCGAGTTTGATTGGCAAACGTGAATTGAGTTTAGTTGGATAATCAAATTCAAGGCTTACATTGCAATTAAAGGGAGAGGGAAGTTCAAGCCTTCTTTAAATTTTTGGTGCTTCCGAATCGGACTCGAATAGATGCTCAAATTCAAGGCTTACGCTGCAATTAAAAATTGAGGAAAAGTCAAGGCTTGATTCAAGCTTCCTTGCTATCTAGGTAACTAGTAACGAAGTATCTGTAAGTTTATTGAAGAGTTTTAAGTATTAAATAAAAAGGTTTTTAGAAAAATGTTGTGGGTTTACTCAGAATTTTCTCCAGTGGAAAGCTTAGTTGCAAAGGTGGTCATTTCTCCAGTGGAAAGCTTAGTTGTAAAGGTGGACATTTCCCTTGGTGTTAGGTGCAAAAGCGGACTATTCCAAATCCAGGAGCAAAAGCGGACATTTCCAAAATAAAATTTGAAATATCTATTTACAGGTAAACTCTACCACCAATTTCCATTATTCACTTCTGTAGGATCCAAAGTTATAATGTAAAAAAAATCACAGTAATATCATTATAAACCGTAACGTGAAAAGTTTTTTCGGTTTACCAAAAATTTGCTAAAGTGGACCTGTCCGGTTTTGCTTTTAAACCCCTATCAATTCTAACCACAATTTCTTCTTTTTTTTTTTTTTTTGGACGTGTCTGGTTTTGCTTTTAGACGCCTTGTATGTCTTCATAATTTTAATTGAAAGCTACATGAATTTATTGTATTTTAGGGGGATAAACAAGGAGAAGAGCAAATGGAGGACAACCAGGAGCAAGGATCACAACTAGATGGAGAAGGGGAAGAGCACAGTGATGAAGAACGAGGGGACTATGAAGGAAATATGGATGAAGAAACAGAAGAAATGTAAGAGGAATATTCAGTTTGCGAACTTCCCCTTTAGAGTGTTTGCTATTTCGTTAGTCAGCAAGGAAGGTCTAGGCACAGGACCATTATAGTTTTTCGTTTCAAGGTCCCCCGAAGCCGAAAACTTTATTTTTTTATAACTTTATTTCTATATACCAGTGTGGGTGAGTTGGCAACAATGATAACTTTTTAAGCAAAGGTCTAATTTCTATGAATTTGGTATGAAGGTGTAGAACTAGGTCTCTTTTAGCTTTAGCGATATTTTTTTATTTAGTGATCACTTTATTACCATTTTTAAGTTTTTTAGTCAAATTTAGTCAGTTACTCTCAATAGTTCATGCAGGCATTGTTTTGTGTGCTAACTGTGTTTGCTAAATTTGTTACCTAACAGCTTTTGATACCATACCTGTGTGTTTAATTTGTTAACAAAACACCTCTTGATTGTGTTAGGAGCAATTAATTGGGTTACAACAGTTTTTAACATTTGTTCACTTTTTTAAGTGATTTTAACACCTATTTCTGATATTCAGTGTAACCGACCTTTTTCGTTATCCGACCATAGTCTGGTTCCGTAGGAGTCGGTTAGGAGAGCTTCTACTGTATTAGATATTATTTATTGTTTCACCTTGACCTGTCCAATAACTGCCTATTGAACTATGGATCAAAACTTTCAAGTAATAGTAAACTTAATAATTTAAGGATTTAAATGACTTTAAGAAAGGGGAAGAATTATATTTACATTCTAAACTCAATGCAAAATATTTTTTATAGGGGCCGATTAATTATCTTGTGAATGATAAGGAAAACAGATGAATTTCTTTTTAGGTCTGTGAAAGACGAGGACACAAGAAGTCATACCAAGGTCTGCCTCGAAGTGGGGGAGAATAACGACTACTATGAGGAGCAAAATGAGAACCAAGGTGAATATACTCGTCTTACTGTGGTTAGAGGTTTATAATCAAAAAATTAACTATTTTGGGAAGATACAATAGTTATCATAGCTTATTTCAAAAGTAATTTACAGATTTTGATAAAATTTTTATTAATACTCCAATTATCAATTTAGTAATTATTCTATAAAAGGAAAAAAATTCAAATAATTGTTCTGCTTTGACATTTATATCAACTCTTAACTGCATAATTTAGTTCATATTTTTAGTCCTCTACTACACTAGTATATTTTTGTGATTTTAATACAATCATCCTAAAGTAGAAAATATACATTGGAATTTGAAATAACTTGTTTTATGTGAACACATCGCTCATTTCTAATAGTCCTCATATAAGTTCTATAAGTGTTATTTATGTACCGGTACTTATAAAAAATTATACTATTAAGATTTATTAGACATTAAGTGACATCTCATATTCCTAGAGACATGTTATGAAATGGTATGAATTTCGCAGCAATGAATCTAAAAAATATTGGATTTCTTTCCTTAACATTAAAATTGTCTGATTTTCATCCCTTGATAGTAAATTTTGTTCACAATATATTTTCGGTTGAATTTAGAGGAGCTATCTCCTAAATCTGAATCCAGACAGTTAATAACCTAAGGTTTACTTTTTCTTCAATAGAGTTATTGGAACCATGTGGGTTTAATCTTAATCTGTTATTTGTAATATTAATAACACTAAAATTATTATTTCCTAAGTAATTATTTATATTCTTTTAAGATTTTAATTTTTAATTAAAAATGAATTTTAGTTTTATTTTTTAGATAGGCCTGTCAGTTAATCCAACTTATATTCATATAATAGACTTTTCTAAGGATTTTGTTTAACAAAAGTTGGGCCACAATCTTACAAATATGTCAGTTTCTAAAAAAAAAAACTTTACATTTTATCTGAGAATAGTCTATTTGAAGGAAGGTGAGCGATAGGTCAAAGACTCAGATGTAAAAACTAATACAATAAAAACATTTTAAATCTCTTTTTAGATCCCAATACTTACTTAGATAAAATGTATTGCAATATTTGATATTAAAATTTATTTTAAGTACATCTTTCCTTGTTTCTAGTTTTATAGATCATTAATTTATTTTATAGTTGTTAGTTTGGGTTAGAAAGTTGTCATAGTAGATTTGTAATGTGGTGTGAGCTGCTCATGTAACAGAGAAGCTTATGGAGGGCTCCAACGAGGATGAGGTGGACTATCGCAAGGCGTCCGCATTGCCTCGTCGTCTTTCTGATTCCAGCCAGAAAACGGAAAAAAAGCCTCTTCCGAAAGGCAGCTCCTTTTTTATATTTAGCCATACCAGCAGGTGGGTGTAAGCAGCTATACACCACATTGTGAGATTCTAGAATCCTTTGTTGTATATGTGATTGTGTTTAATGATTGCCGTACATTGATTGCTAGAAATGATTTTCAGTATTTTCACGAGTGGAACATATTGATATTGTACAATCCGTTAACTAGTTTTAAAATCTATAGAAGTGTTCAGCCAAACAAATCAACAAAATTAAAAATAATGATTATATTAAGTTAATAACTTTAAATTAGGAATACGGAGACCACTGATAATTATGATATTCAGGAAAAAACAATCATATATATTTGCAAACGACTCTGGAATCTGGCTTAGCATTGAAAGGTTTTTTAATACATTTTCATTTAGTATTTTAATATTAATAAAAATTCTGCACTATTAAAACACTATGAATCGTAAAATAGGAATAATTGGATATGAGAATTGTGAGGAAAAGACAAAAACCTTTTGATGCTAAGCTTTTAACTTTACCTTGTTTTGCCATGAGTTTATTCTGTGTTGTTTCATGGGTTTGTTTTACAGTTTATTGATGAAAGAGACATTCATTCCCTACCTTCTCCTCTAAACCTTTGCTTTTAAGGCAAATAAAATTTCAACTTATGTTAGCTTTGAAGACATACCCTATAAAAATAAAATAAATCAGTAACGAAGGGTTACGTGAAAAACACATTTACAACTGTCACAAAAACTGGAATATTTTAGGCTGTTATGAAAATATAATACTTGGAAAAATATTTTTAATATTTTTAAAGCAATTTTTCAATTAGCATTATACAGTAGAAGCCCTCTAGTCCCGATTCAGATGGTTCGGGTTGAAATAGATATAGGTAGCTGGTTTCCACTGAAATGAATGATTTCAATTGCCAATTTCCTGAAGGTTCATTTTCAGATGCCTTCTGAAATATTGTACTCTTTCTTGTACAGTTTTTGATCATGATCTTTATTAGCGGCATATTTGCGGCTTGATGTCAATGTTACACTGAAGTTACGATCAGCAGACGGATTCCGTCATAATTGCAGTCTCATATCTTTGTTAGGGTCTTTGTTGATAGCTGATATTCATATTCGCTTGGTATTCATTAATTTATAGCTCGGTATTCATTCATTACACGATTGAATTTTGGCCCTCTTAAAACGTTAGAGCGAGTAAATTATGAAGTTTAAGTTAAAAGTCAGTAATACAATTAATTCTTTGTGTTACCATATTCTTCATTGTTCAATATATTCTAATAGTTCATCTTTGGTACATACATTAATAAGGTTCCTTGTTATTGTAACTTGTTTATGAACCACCGTTTAATTCGGCCATTTTTAAATGCGGTCAGGATTTGCGGGCTTCTACTGTAGAGTTGATAACGTTTTGTGATAAGTTGAGTAGTGTATAAAGTTTACAAATTCAACCAAAGGATTATCTTATTAATATAATAATTTAAACAAGTACTGTTTCTAATTTTATAAATTGAAAAATAAGTAGGTTAGTGTTTTAAGACAAAAGAGTTAAATCTCTTAATATTAACTTTGGTACAACCAGTAAACTAATCTCAAAACCTTATTAAAAATTGAAAATAAATTTGGAATAGCTGTTAGAGTAATATTCCAAACCAATAATAGGTCTAAAGCAATAAACTTAGGGCCTATGTGTTATCAATAAACTACATTGATTGAATAAGAATAAAAGCCTCAAATCAACTTTTAACATTCAATCAGCTCATAGCTAAAACAGCTTTTTTCGTTGCTTTTCTATATGTAAACGTTGCAAAATTACTGTAATAACCATCTGTATATCAATTGATTAATCAAAATCTCTTATTCACAAAACATCAACATTCAACAATTTTACAATATTTAAATGTTACAAGGGGTGTCTCTTAATGCCACAAATATTACAAACAATGCTGGTTTTAATCCTTATGAGTAAACCTTCTCAATAGAACGACTAATCCATATTTAGCTTTACTGTCCCTTTCCTACCGTTGGCCTTGTGAGTACTGCTGACCAAGGTTTTGACTCCTTTTCAAAACCTCAATGTTTTGAACTGAATTGTCAAATTGTAAACAATATAAAAACTTCTTCTCTATAGCAATCTAAATTTTCATTAGTTCTACCATAAGCATCAAAACAATCAGGCGGCAGTGCACACATAGCTTTATCCTGAAGTGGGCTGCGAGTTATTCCTCTCATCACGTCTCCGTGAGCTCTGCACTTCAACGGTTCTCGAAATTTCAGTCTCCCGTGCTTATCGAAGAGCTTATTGTCAGATGCTTGTTCTTAGACATGGAGTTAGAGGAAGGGGTTTCCGCTCGTCCTAGAAGGCTGTCGGAATTCAACATGGCTGAGAAAAAACAGCCGATTCCACATGCTTCTTCTTTCTTCATATTTTCAAGCACCAACAGGTGACAAAGACTCTATGGCCAAGCGCTTCTCCACTTGTTGATTTAATTTCTTGCCATATATAATATATTTCGCCTATCTTTTTCTTTGATCTGTGTTGCTTTTATTTCTATCTATAGTAGTTTCTGTTTTCTCTCTGTAGTGAGTTCAGCGAAGTTACTGTAGATTTTTCCTGCTTAATTTTATTACCAGTAATAGTTCACATTATTTATGTTCTTCAATGGTCATAAACTGCACAAGTTGACACTTTATTAAATTAAAAATAAATAAATAAATAAATACAAAAATTTTTAACGCATAAATATATTATTGTGCAAGCAATATAGTCTACTTTGTGATATTTTATTTAACCCTCTATTAGGCGCAACGGGGAGGTTACCTACGCTTTTGCAAAAAAATATGGTTTTATCCTGGGAACTTCCTTCTAGTTACTGGTAACCTAGCAGCTGTAAGTTGCTCCACTGAAAAAAGTTCAATGAACCGGAATGCAAATGGTTACTGCCGAGTAGCGTGTAGTAATTTTGTCTTGTGCTTTCTTTCAAAAGTAAGGTTAGGTTTGCTACGTATTCGAATCACTCGCTCATTTGCTGCCCTAAAGCCTTTATTTGAGTTTGTTTGTTCTTATATTTAATGTAACAAGCATAATAATAATAATAATAATAATGATAGAATAGAAAGGTATACTGTATAGAAGATAAAACAAGTTGTGTAAATATTGTTGAGAAGTTTAAAAATAAAAATAAATTAACAATTCATAATTGGTTATTGTTTTTAACTTCAATCAACAGCTTTAAGTTATTAAAGGATTAATTAATGTCTTGGATTAATTAAGTAGTACTGTACATCAAGTCACATTCCAATCCCTATTGATAATGATACAGGATTAGTTCATTTATTTATTAAAAAAATAAGGTTACAATACATTGTGCCGTTGTCAATCCGTCATTTACTCGAGATGACTAGTTTCAGAGCATTTGCTCCATTATCAAATCTTCATACAGTCACAGTTAGTTAAAATAGTTCGAACACATAGTCGTTGTCAAAATTTAAAATAACATAACACAGACACGAACATTTAACACACATTACGAAACGAGAATTAAATAGAATTATTCCTAAACACTTGGCCGGCCGCGCAGACAAGTTCCGACTGCCATTTTAACTAACTGCTATTTTAACTAACTGTGACTGTATGAAGATTTGATAATGGAGCAAATGCTCCGAAACTAGTCATCTCGATTAAATGAGGGATTGATGACGGCACAAGGTATTGTAACTGTAACCTTATTTTTAAATACATCTGAACTCAATCCAGAAGGCAATATCATGAATAAATTCATTCATTTATTGTAATTTTAAAATTTACAATTTAGATTGCCACCAAATTGAAAATGTTATACTTACAATGACAAAATACCACAAGTATCATCAGAAACAGAGAATATACCTCTAATTTATTTATATCAACCTTCTTCAAATTTATAACCTCTTAAACTATAATTTTATTAAGAGGCACTATTGCTAACACAAATGTTTTTAAAAAGGTACAATCATTCACCTTTAATTGCAAGAGGTTAATTTATTCACAAGAATTTCCTCGTTGACATAACAATTATACTTCAATGAAAATCTAACAAGACGACTCCTTATCAATCATCTGTTTGATGATTGACGACACATTTTGACAACCAATCAGATGCAAGAGGTGACTTACTTTACTAACCATACATTTTTGATGGTAAGGAAACAACTTACCGGCGACTAACCAAACCGGAAGTTGTCGTCTGCTAGCTAAGTAACCACAAGGCATTGTGGGCTATGGTTAGTTACCGGTAACTACCAGGAACGTTCCCGGGATACAACCAATGTAGAAAGCTTCGGTTTTGTAGCCTGGCCTTAAAGTTCCATTTAACATCACTCTAGAGGGACCGTGTAATTCCTGGCTTTACCTGGTAACAGTTAAAGTTCAATAGTTCAATCTGGTGGTCAATATTTTCCAGTGTGTGGAGGTTGCTTCCACATTTGGCCCGATTATGCTGCAGAAAATAATTATTTTACCCTGAATTTTTCTTTCGAAATTGTTTATCTAGTTAGTGTATTGGTTTTTATTAACTTTTACTTAAACCACATTATATGCATTATTTTGTCATAAACAATGTTATACAATGCTTTTTTTGTCCAGGAAACATATAGTCTATTTTTCTCAACAAACTGCTGAAAATCATAAATTTTATGGTATATTATAAGGAATAAAGAGTAATTGAGAGGATTTTACGCTGCGTAAAAAAAGAAAAAAAATAATAGCCTAAACTTATAGGGCATCCATAAATAGTAAATATTAGATTACTGATATATAAAATTATTTAAAGTTATAAGCCATTGTAATAAATAGGGAATTTACAGCTTTACAATGAAAATGGTGAAGTACAAAAATGTACAATTAATATATTTTAATTTTTCTTACTCCATGGCATCTTAATTCTTTGAATACTCATCGCATATCTATATTGTATAAAAATATTACATTGATAAAATTTTACAGCAACCCATTTTTTTATATGTGTAAAATACATTAAAAGTAATTTTATTTACTAAAAAAATATGTATGTATGAAAATATTTTCTAAATAAAGATTTTTTCATTTTTCTCTGCTTGTGCCCTATGAGGTTTCAAAATTTTAGTGCCCGATGGATGGTTAAAAAGTATACATAGTAAGAAATTTTAAAATTCAAAATAACATCTAATGATATCTTTTACGTTAGTGGAAGATTATAAATTTCAATCTAATAGAGCAACTGCTTCAATTTTAATTTGCATTAGACTATGCTTGTAGTAGCTTTGTAGTCTAGCTTGTAGTCTGGCATCTTCTCTATGCTTTTTGCTTGTAGTCTTTTCTTCCATATAATTTCCTGAGATGCTCGTTTTCTCACTCTTATTCTTTTAATCACAGAAGACTCTGTGCTTTCAGTAAATAGTTTTCTTGTACAGTTTTAGTTGCTCTTCAGTTGGTGTTGCACTTCTTTCATTGTTGCAGTAAGCTACTGCAATGTTGTCGGTAGTTCAAGTACTTGGTTCATTTGTAGGTAGGGGTATTTTATTGTTTTCTTAAAAATAATAAATTTAAATTTGCATTACACTCTGGTTCATTTGATTTAGTGACATCCAAAATCCACTTCATCCGAACTGATGATCTGGATTTTTTAAACTGAGAATTAACATCGTTGGCTACCGACGGTCGGGAATCCGGGTTGCCGGGAGTTCCCAGCAGACCGATCCTAGTACTCGAAACTCTCACCACAGACGGAGGCATTGCGACCAACAGTAACCCAGAGACCAAAAATTTTGTTTTGGTATTTTTAAATAATTTGAAGCGTAATATATATATTTACTCATGAATGTTGCAATAAAATATTATTTCAGGCCTATTTTGTCATTTTTATTGTGTCACGTATGTGTGACGTCGGTCTGTAGTAATATTTTGTATTATGTTTGTTTGCTATCGATCGACTGTCCCACATGCATGTCATGAGTTGGATGACTGGAAAATAAATGAAAAATTGTTTTACTACACTAAAAAATATTAAAATATACAGGACAATGTGTCTCACAATAAAAAACGCCATGTGGAATGTGTAGTAAACAAACACGAGTGACAACATGTGAGCAGACAAGATGGTCAACTTAGAAAATCTGTAAAAAATACAAATTTAGGTCATATCCAGAGACCAAGCGACACATGTGTGTCACACATTCCTATAGACCGATGAACAGGTTTTAAATCGATTCAGTGTACCAAATGGGCATGGCGAGTCATTTAACTGAATGGTGACTGCGTCCCATATATGTGCCGTCGGTCCATTGGATTTGACCAGAGCGTCCCATATATGTGTCGTCGGTCCACTGGAAACACCTTGAGCGACACATATATGTGATGCTGATCTATTTTAAAGGGTTTTTCTCAACATTACGTCGCATATATGTGACGATCGGTAGTCAACGTTTTAATTCTAGCATTTCAGCACTTCTAAGTTGTCATTTGTTATGCTTGTTATTAATTAATGTATCACATTTTGCATCTTAAGCGCCTCTTATCTGTGACCTTCTATGTGATTGACAAAACAGTTTAAGTTTACAAATGTGAATATGAGGAGAAGGACAAGAAGTAAATATTTGCTTACCACCTAGTAAGAATCATTATACAACCTGAGTGGTAGTAATTTCCAAACAGTCTTTTATCGTTTTTTATTTATTTACAGTAAAAATGTTCATACCACCACATTTGTTCAGATGAATCAGAGGGTACTATATCTGTTTTCTAACAGATCTCTACTTTTCTTGATTCAATTTGGTTAGTCTGCAAGGATGGTTGACCTTAATTTTTGTTCTGTAGCCATTGGCACTTGTCTTTGGGTATTTTTCTTTTTTATGAAAAATAATTATATACTTGTGATTATTTATTTTTGGGCTCTGGTGAACATTAATGATTATTGATTTGGTGTACAAAAAGGGAGACATGATTCATCTAGCTTATCTGAGAAAATAATGTTGAAGCAGCTTATAGATATATATAAAAAAACACAAATTTTACACTTGGTATTTTGTTCCTATGGAGGACTTCTTCAGAGGAGAGGAGGAAGTGAATTTGATTGTTGATTCAGTACATTTGATCCAATCAGTTATATTTTATTATCGGTAGTGAACTTGTTAGCTTAAATACTATAAATTAAAATGTTTATATTATAACCATTTTGGTAATATGTGATATTTTTATATAGAAGCAATTACTAAAAATAGTTTTAAAAATGGAAATAAAGTTTAAAGTTTTTTCCACTTTTGTTCATTGCTTGTATAAAAATCCAACCTTATTAACTCCCTTGTGCTAAACGATAGATATACAGGGTGTCCAGCTTAAACTGTCTGAAACTTTTCCATTTTGTTCAGCAAGCCAAAGGAAACAAAAAAAGTTCATACATATAATCATATGTCCTTAAATGCTTATTTAACCCGCTAGCCACCATTTTGTTTTTTACATTTAATAATATTTTTTTATGCAGGTGGTAAATGGATTGGGTTCATATTTGGCATGGGCCTTAACTACAACAACCTTTATTAACAGTTTTTTTTTTTTTTTTTTTTTTTTTTTTTTTTTTTTTTTTTAGTGTGTATTTTCAAAATGGCGGTCATTTTACATTTTTAAAGCTCAAATATCTCAAAAACGGTAAATTTTATAACAATTTTACAAGAGACAAGAAAGTTGACAAATCAAACTATCTAATCAATGAGACCAAAATTGTAAATATCTGAAAACAAGTATTAGAGTTATTGGGATTTTTCTATTAAAATAACCTAAATTAGCATTAACCATAATTCAGAATCAGTGTTTTTCTGCGGAAAAATTGCAATACCTTTGTTATTTATTTTTGGATATTTACAAACTTGGTTTCATTAATTAGATAATTTAATTTGTCAACATTTTTGTCTCTTGTAAAATTTTTCTAAAATTTACCGTTTTTGAGATATTTGAGTAGGTATTTTTCAATACATTATTATTTTGTAGTATTTACTGTTTAATATTATTATTGCTATGTATTGATAAGTAATAGATTTGGAAAATTATATTGCAAGAATGATGTCATCTCTGTTTTATAATATGAGTGGTCTCATTTGAAAAATGTTGAACCATAACGGGGATGAACAAATTATTTATCTATGATTATGATTAATTTATATGTTAATAACATTATCAAGGCTCCATTCCACCCAATTCATGTTTTTGAATTTATGATGACAATAGATTATTTATTGAAACGATATTCTGTTGGATTAACAGTATCTGTTCATGAATACCATTTATTAATACCATACAATTAAAGACTTCTTGGAGAAGAACCTAGACTAACCAATGGCTTAAGATCGGTTTGTACATGTCTGAGAAAAATATTAGTAGTATCAATTCACAAAAGGTTTTATGTTCCGTACTTGTTATGCGTAAGCCAGCTACTTTTTTATGTTATTTTGAACTGGGATGGAAAAAAACTCATAAATTGAAAGAAGACCATTTACTGGAAATTATGTAAAAATTCTAAGTATTGCGTTTTTTGAGTTTTGCTTGCTTAAAGTCAGCCATGTAACTGGTGATCACGGCAAACGCATCTTCGCCTGCGGCCTCGACACTGGGCAAGCTACACGTACTCAGCCTAGTTTACAGCATGCTGCGGCGGTTAGGATGTTTTAGCAAATTTCCCTATAGGGAATACGCTATTATGGTAGTAGCCACGGCAAGACCTAAGCCCGGGACCATAATACTTTTTTGTTTTGAGGTCCCTAGAAGCCAAAAACAACATCCGTTCAGATTTTTATATATGTATCTGTTAACAAGATAACTTTTGAACGGAACCTTTGATTTCGAGAAACTTAGAGGTGTAGGGCAGCGTTCTTCAAGTTAAGTTAAAAAACCAGCATGATCGGACCTTGGGGGTTTTATTGGGCTCCAAAAGGGTCAAAAATGGGTTTTTGGCATTTTTTGACGTCAATTTTGAAAGTTCAACAATTTTAACCTAAGCCATTTGAAAAAGCTTAAAAGAACAAGCAATTTAGCATGTTGAATTTTTACCCTAGCTGAACAGATAAGGGAGAAAATTCAAAAATACATTTCCCATGTTATTTTTATCAGAAATCAAAAAATTATCTATCTCACTTATTTATTGACATAACTTGATATAATGTAATATGTACATCCAATCGGTAGAATGTAACTTATATTTGCTTACAACACCCTCATGGCAGCAAACCTTCATCCTCATCCCATGGTGTATATGGAAAAAAATAGAAAATACCAATTTATTTGGAAATTTGCTGAGTACGCAGGTCTGCTGCGACGTGGTATTTTATTGATATATGGGTCAAAAATAATTTCTTAAATTCAAACAAATCATGTGGTAGTGATAAGTCATACATCCAACAGACTATAACTATAACCAAGACTATAACCAACCCAGCCTTGAGGCTGCGGTCAGAGATGCATTCGCCGCGATCATCATTGACATGGCTGACTTTAAGCAAGCACAACTCAAAAACCAAAAAACTTAGAAACGTGTAATTTTTGCACAATGTTCATTAAATAGTCTTCTTTCAACTGATGTGTTTTTTAAGACCACAGTTCAAAATAACCTAAAAGAAAATAGTGGTTTATGTATAACAAACATGTACAATTTTTTAACTGTCTGATCTGCTTTATTTTAACAAAGCTGACTTATCTTTCAGGTTTCGCGTGTTCTGTCATTGGTTCTGCAACCACAGTCATTTCGGGAACGTGATCCTAGTATGCATCATGGTGTCGTCAGCTCTCCTGGCTGCTGAAGATCCTATTCACGCTATGTCTTGGAGGAATGAGGTTTGTGTCGGTATTATTCATAATTTAATTTAACCCATTTATGCCCAAATTGTTTCTTGTGAATTGGGTGCAGTGGCTTAGTGCTGCGCTCTTGTAGCGAACTCGCATACCAATGGCCCACAGTCTTTCCCGCTAGGGGCGCGCACCATTCAAAACCCAAATTCTCATGTCTAGGCTGCCGGTCGTGATAGCTCAGATGGCCAAGGCGTAGGCATCCTTGGCCAGGATGTCTGCGTCGGCGCGGGTTCGAATCCGCTCACGACCAAACCCTGACCTGGTGGTGCAACTCTTAAATGGTTAGTTAGCCAATCTGTGGCAAAGTTGGTGGGAGGGCCCACGTTAAATAAACGGTGGCAGGCTTGCGTGGAAGTTGACGGGATCGGTTGATTCTTTGAGAGTTGCACCTTGGTCAATACTGATTTTGCTACTTGTTACTTCTGTTTACTGTGTGTGTGCCACTACGGCTTTGAAATATGAAAGGTTTTTGAGTTTTGCTTGCTTAAAGTCAGCCATGTAACTGGTGATCGCGGCAAACGCATCTTCGCCTGCGGCCATTATATTTTCACTCCAAAATGTCAATTTCAATTATGAAAACCTAAAATTCTATGGACTTTCATAAATTAAAATATAGTCTAGACAAATGTCGACAGTGGTCACAAATGGGTTAACAAAGTGTGTAAGTGACCCCAGCCAAATACAATATATCCATTCGTTGACTAATCAAAACCATTGACTAAACAAGACCACACATGTCCCAATTTGATGAATAAGAGATTAATGCATTCAGGTATTCTTAAAAACAATATTCTCTACACATTAGATTTGTTAACACATGTAAAATTATTTTTTTCCTTGTTTCAGATTCTTGGATACTGTGATTATTTCTTCACTTCAGTTTTTACTTTGGAAATTTGTTTAAAAATGATTTCCTATGGATTCGTACTGCACGATGGGGCATTTTGCCGTTCAGCATTTAACCTACTTGATCTCCTAGTTGTTTGTGTGTCACTTGTCTCCGTTTTTTGGAAGTGAGTATTTTTTCATTTTTTTCCTACTTTAAATACAGTGTTCAACCAATACATTCAAATCCAAACATGTATTGTAAACATTTTAAAACTTACTTTTTAATCCAGTTCACATAACTTTTCAATTGAGTTTTAACTTGGCTGAGTAACAGTGTGTTGATTAAATATTAATACTTTGTTACTTTGAACTTTGAATTACATGTTGACAAAGTGGACATTAAAAAACTAAGAATTGTTTAAATATTTCAGTATAACTGTGTTTTTAACATTAAAAGAACCTACATGTGCTTCGGAGATAGTGCCTAACTTACGTCTATTTGAGTTTTACCACACCTGAAAGCTAGTCTCTTTTTTCCTAGTTAACCAAAGACAACTTTTAAAATTCCACTGAATTATTTAATAAGTCATAATTATTTGTCAACATCAAATAAAATTAATTCTATTATAGAAATTTTAGTTTTAAACTAGTCCAGAGGATTCTCTATGTTCTTAAAAAAAAATTTTAATCGACATTTAGAATTTTGAACTGTAGTTGAGTCTCATAGCCTGAAAAACAGGACTAAATGGGGTCTGATGTCAGAGTAATCAAACATTAACCCTGTAGTGGTGACGCACGGTCTCTGACACCAATCCAAATTTCAGTTGTACTTCACCAATCAGCCGATAGATTGTGTCCACTGTCGCTCGAGTTATGCAACTAACTCCATTTAGTGTGCCTTCAGCTGTCGGGTTGTAATTTTGAGGTTAGGTGATGGTGCACAGCACTCATGAGTGGTCCCGTACCCCAAAATCACCAACAGCGTGAGTGGTCTGGTGCACCGACGTCGCCACTCGTGTTCTGGCCATGCTAATTTTTGGTCTGTTGGACCGCCGTCACCAGTTCATAAGATTAAAAAATCACATTATAAGTTGATTACTCTGAGAAACATTGCACTTAATCACATGGATTTATCACAGAATAAGTTTTAGAAAACCTTTTTTATTGTTTGAGATTCTCATTTTGCTATTTTTAAAAATATTCAATAGTTTACAAAGGAGACCAGACTAAACTTGAAAATTATCGTCCAATATCTATTTTACCTGCATGTTCAAAACTAGTTGAAAAGGTATTACATAAACAAATTGTTAACTATTTTGATTCAAGTGAGCTATTACATGATAAACAATTTGGATTTAGAAAAAATAGAAGCACATCTGACTCAAATTATAAATTGATAACAACTTTAACTGAAGCTGTTTATGGGTCACAGTATGCAGTTGGCCTCTTCTGTGATCTATCAAAAGCTTTTGACTATGTTAACCTTGAGATTCTTTTAAAAAAAGCTTGAGTTTTATGGGTTTAGAGGAACAAGCTTTGATCTTATGAAATTGTATATTATAGGCAGAAATCAGAAAGTTAGACTCATTGATCAAAATATAGATTCTGCCTTTAAGACAGTAATGGAAGGTGTTCCTCAGGGGTCAATTCTGGGCCCACTGCTCTATGTTATTTATGTAAATGATCTACTTTGTTTAAATCTCCATTCAAGTCTAATCATGTATGCTGATGACACAACATCCATCATTCATAACAAAAATCCAGATCTTTTAGAAACATACTTAAAACGACATTGACATTTTAAAAAACTAGTTCTTAGCGAATAATCTTCATCTAAATAAAGAAAAAACACAAATCTTAAACTTTCATACCAATTATAAAAATAGTACAAAATCCGAGTTTAAACAACTGGATGATGTGATTCCATAAGTATCAGTATGTATTTTCCATGTTATCAGGATAGACTCTTCATTTACTTGGAAAATGCACATTGATAATCTTGTCAATAAACTAAATAAAGCTTTTTTTATCATTCTCACTCTTTCAAAATTAGTAGATTTCAGAACTTTAAAAATGGTTTACTATGCATATTTTTATTCTTAACTTAATCTATTTAATTGAATTCTGGGGAAACTCAAAAGACATAAATAGGATATTCTTGATTCAAAAAAAGTTTTGAGAGTCATTGCTAAAGTGAAGCCAAAAACTTCCTGTAGACATATATTTAGGGAATTTGATATTTTGCCTGTACCATGTGTTTATATAGAACATTACTCTTTGTAAGAAAAAATGTAAGTAAATTCAGTAATCCACAAACCAGTAGACGTCATTTTAGAAGTAACAGTCTACTGTACTACTCCATTCATGGTACTAATTTATTGTCAAATAATATGCATTATATGGTTAAAAATTATATAACAATTTACCTTTCCATATAAAAGAGTTAAAAACTGAAAACCTGTTTGCCCATAGTGTTACTATTTTACTTAATACAAAAAACTTTTATAGTGTGGAGGAATATCTAAATAATACCAATTAGACTGATTTTTTAAAGACAAAATGTATAAGCTTAGGCCTATTTATAATTGTTAATATTATTGATCACATTGCTTTTTAATGTTAATATTGTTTGATTTTAGTTATAAGTATATGGATTTTGACAAGTCACCTGCCATGTGAGTGTATTACTCTGTTGTATTTGGTGTTATGTGACAAATAAATAAATAAATAAATAGTGTCACAGTCCACCTTCACCAAAATAGACTTTGCATAAATACTAAAATAAAATTTTCCTAGGTAATTTTTAAAACCAAGTTTCTGGAAAAAAACAATTGAATATATTTTTTATTTTAACAATCTAATTTAAAATTTGTAACTTGAAAAATTGGACAAATATCAGGTTTTTAGATTTGCTTAAAATTGCTAGATTATTTGAAATGTCAGGTTAAAAAAAAAATATTTACAGTTGTCGCCAAAGCCCCGGCCCGTCCTAATCCTTTGTTGACAAAACACCCCCTATTGTAGCGCGGCCGGCCGGTTAGGCACCGGAAAGCCGCCCGGGGTCTCGGGAATTCTAAGAATTTTGGCCACTGCCTCAATTATCCATTAATTAAACCATTGCACGTACAATAAAAATTCATGGATTATGTATTGCGTGTTGATTAGACGATTATAACAAAATTTTAATCATAGTTCTACGATGTTTAAAAACCATTTTTAAAAGGGATAAACCTCAGACAAAATAATAGTTACACTTTTGGCAGTGGCCAAAATTCTGAGAATCCCCCAAGACCCGGGCAGCCTTCCGGTACCTAACCGACCGGCCGCGCTACAATAGGGGGTGTTTTGTCACAAAGGATTAGGATGGGCCGGGACTACCTGCCTCCAGTCTCTCTAATTTTGGCAAAAACTGTCAATGAACTTTTATGTTCCACTTCAAAATGCATATTAACTAGAAATACCTTATATTTCTCTTCCTAGTACATTGCTACGCAAATCTTCTATAAAAAAGTTTCAATATTTAGTATAGGCCTAGATAAAAAACTATCTAGACAGGCTTGTGCCCGCCGACGTTCGAAATTATTATACCTCATGGAGGGTTAATAGCTATAATTGTTTTTTATATCTACAGTTACTAATAGTATTAAATATATATACAGTACACTCACGTTCATCGGAACTAATATGGCGGACGGCCGGTTCGGATGTCAAAAAATTCCGATGAAGCGGAGTCCGCCGTGAGTCATCATTTCCGCCCGTTACGGTGACTTATCGTGATTTTATTCACTCTTGTTTTTTAAGATAACACAAGAGATTTTATGAAAATAAGGCACTAAAACTTTGAACATGGTAACAATGAACCTATAGAAATAAAAACAAAGCAGGAAATAAAGATCCAAAATCGTTAGTCTCATATTCTATATTCATATTCCACTCATATTCAGCATTCAACTGACTTCCACGTAACACAGGTGCAGCCGCGACGCGAGACAGACTGAATGATCGAATGACAGTTTGGGAGCGGTCGAAACGGATGTTCACTTCCTGCCCCCCTCGTCTTTCTATTTTTGTGCGAATACGTACTCCACGGCCTCGTAAATCACATCGATGGGTACAGATTATGGAAAACGCCTGATGACGTTTGATGCAAAATGTGATACTTCACTGTTGTGCGGATAGAAAGAATGAAAATTGAAGGCGCTAAAACGGAAAAATTATTTATTTCGTAAGAAAAAAAAAATAATTATATCCAGATTTTCAGTTCCGATGAAGCGGAGTTCCGATGTCGCCGAGTCCCGATGAACGAGAGTGTACTGTATTATAAAGGTTTAAGTATTTTACCTGATTCTGTCGACATTCACTGTCTCCTCTAGGTGACGTGTTTCGAGTGTGGTATATAGTTCATCCAGTATAATATTTGACTCGTGTATATAATTCATCAGGTATATAATTCTCAAAACGTGCCACCTAGAGGAACAATCAATCACGTTGGCAGACTCAGGTAATACCTTTATAGCCAATTCAAGTGATTCAGAGACAAAACTCAGAAATATATGAATATACACTTACATTTTAGACAGTGTTAAAACACAACTCACTTTTTCTCATGAAATGTTACGGACTCAAAAATGATTTTCAAAAGTTCTGATCCAAAACCATCTTATGAGTCTTTAAGTTAGATGACATAATTGAGAAGTTTCTTATAATTAAGCTTTTGAGATTGTCAGCTTAAAAATTGTCTTCTAAATAAATTATGCAAAGGTTGTAAAAATCAATTTTTTCAGATCTGGTGCAATCTCTGTGGTGAAAATTCTCAGAGTTCTCAGAGTTTTGAGGCCCTTAAGAGCTATTAATAGGGCTAAAGGATTGAAGGTAAGTTATATTGATTAGATAAAGGTATATAATAATTATATTAGTATGAAGAATGCCATCAATAAAACAATTTATTTTTACCCCAAAAAGCTTTCTAAATTTGTGTTTGAATTCTTTAACAAACTTTTTACTTCAGCACAATAATCCTAAATGTTACAAAAATAAGTTTCAAAATGGTAGAATGAGAAATCATTTCTAAAAAACTATTAATATATTATTTATCGAAAATACTCAATTTCTACTGCTCTCACTCTCTCTTATGAGGTTTTGTCTCCTCTTTTTAAGATAGCAAACTATCATCGGTTGATTTTTAAAATATTTTAAATCTCTTTATTCGTTCAAAAACTATTGGAGGATGTACAGTAAGACCTCCCATATCCGGCCTTTCCACAACGGATTACTAACGATATCCAACCTGGTGTCTGATCTTGTGTGATTTACACACTCTATTGGCCAGCTTGTCCAGACTTGAAAGAGTGACTCATCTATGGCACAAACAAGAATATGTTGTGCTTTGATTTTGTTTCCCAAACTCTGTTCAATTATGAGCACACTTTCATTAAATGTTTGCTGTTTATTCAGCAACATTTTTAAAATTTATATTACTGTACTGTAAAGTTGTTTTTCTATCTTGCAAATGCAATTATTACCACTCCTGAAATCCAGTAATGGCCAGATTCCTTTTTGTCAGATATGAGAGGTTGTACTGTATGTGTTTAATTTTACTCTATTGGTTTGTTTTCAAAAAATGAATGCAAATTAGTCACTTACTAGACTATATATTTATTATTAGTCTATGTTTTTATACGAAATGTTAATCATATTCATGTCAGTTGTTAGTATTTAAACTGATCATATTCAATCAGTACTTTTTTTGCAGGTTGTTCTCACATGTATATAACAAAAAATAATTTTACTGCTTGAAAAAGAGTTTATAAAATTTAATTAAAATTTTTATAAGTTTATGACAGTAAACACTTTGTTTTGTTTGAAAATTAGTATTGATTTCATTATAACGTCTTTCAATTATGATTTATTTAATCTGAAAGAGTATTTTTATTTACTCAAATCGTGTTTTACTTTTCTAAATTTTGTAAGTCAGAGCAGTCAAGGGAGACTTGACAATTGCATGGTACTGATTGAATGTTTCTTGTAATCAAAGATTTTTATTCTTGAGCCAGATCACCAACAGGAAAGTCAACATTAGTATTACTTTACACGTGGTTTTTAGTGATTTCAGTGTTTCCTGGTTCAGTTGGGTTATGAAAAAGTGATTTAATTTTGTTTACCGTTATCTGTCTGCAGTCGTAGAGATGGGAGTGTTTCAAGTAGTTTACAACATTTATTACTACTACTTATTAAAAGCTAAAACCGGTAGAAGATTTTCATAATATAGCTTGATTTTTTAGTATGAAGTTTGAATTTGTTTCATATAATTATAAAAAATACTTATTAAATTTACTGATTTTTAAAGAAAACTAAACATAATTTTTCAGTAATTTTTACACATGTATCAGATTAACCAAAAAAAATGAACAATAATTTCTGAAAATGTTTTACTATATAAAGCAATCTCATATTTAAAATTTTGCCAATTTGAATTAAAAAATAAAAATCAATAAAAAAAATTAAAAAAATTTGGCAGCCACATGAATGGCCAAAGCACGAACCATGGAAATATACAAAAGTATATCTCGACAACGTTTTGACACTTTCGTGCGGTAAAATAATCCAAACTAATGGCAAAGCATTTGATGACACGAGGTCTCAAGTCAGGCAAATTGAGGTTTGTTGTAATATAACTGACGGACACCGAGAAAATGAGCTTAATTTATAGTTGTGAGCAGCCAACAATTGCTTTATAAGTACTCTTTTTAGACGTTACACCAACTGGGGCTGTTTCTTGGTCAGCAGTTGTCGAGATCTACTTTTTGTACCTTCTGCTAATCAAGCTTTGGCTATTTGTGGAGCGACCTGATTTTTTTCAAATTGAAATCGGCACAAAGTAAATATTGATATTTTTATATGAAAAATTAAATGACTTAACCTGAAACCATTTTAAAATTTGCCGAATCATACATTAGAATCGCCTTCTAAAAATTTGTCACTGTTGCTGTGTTCTCTTTGCATAAATATTTGTCTTCTTTATAAGTTGTGCACTATTGTTCTGTAATCAACTAGGTGAGGATATGTTCTTTTAGAAAATCTGTGAGATTTTGCAAATTGAGTTTCAAAATATATAATTTATTTAGGACTGGCAGAAATTTAATCTTTCATACAAATAAACTTCCTTGTTATTGGACCCTGAATCAATGATACTTGCAAGTATGAGCAATAAGCAGGACCAATACCCACTGAGTCACAAAGTAATTATTTACAAAAAAATGTAGGGCTTTTCTTATCAGTTAATTATTGTAATGAGTTTACAGATATTAATGTTGACTTTCTGGATGTAATGTTCAGCATGTAGTCCAGTGTGTGATAGTGGCGGTAAAAACAATTGGGAACATAGTCCTGGTTACGTGTCTGCTACAGTTCATGTTCGCAGTTATTGGAGTACAGTTGTTCAAGGTAAAGTCGGGTAGCCTCTGTGATGGTTTTGCCCTCTCCCTCCCCACCCCACCTGTGACCCCTAATCGACCCCTCAACAATGAAATGCCCCTGAGGTTGAATGTCCGATGGTAGGATAGGCAGCCAGACCTTGGAGCATATCTGGCATGTTCAGCTAACTTGACCCTGAGTGTTTTCAATAATATGCTACCTGTAGGATAGTGTGTGCTATGAAAATTGTTCTAAACATTTTGTACTTGCCATGAGTATTTGTTAGTTAAATATTTATTAAACACATCCTATAAGGTGTCAACATAAAAGGAGTAGGCCGTGGTTTCAAATACTGAAACAGAACTTCATCCCGCATAAATAAACTCAACTTAAAAATTTATATGTAGGAAAAAATAAACTTATGAACGATACCTGGGATCCAGGCAGATGGAATTTAGTGTAGTAATCAGCTGAAATATGCTTTTTTGCTTCTGTCCAACATGCAACAACTAACATGAACACAACACACTAACAAGATATTTCAATATTACGCTTTTGTAAGACCTACAATTAATTGCAGTATATTCTTAAACAGTACTAGATATTCTGAAGGTACGCTGAGGCACGATGCTGTCTGTTTGGAAAGAAGCTTGAAGCAGTTGCTTTCCATTTATGAAAAGCTACATTTCATATGTGATGTGGGGCAGACTTCATTATTTTGAAGATGATTTCCTGACAATTTAGGCCCCCTTTACATGCAACAAAGTTTTGCTGTAAACTTGTGGACGTTGGGCCAAAGAGTAAGAATAAAACCTAGTATTATTGCCATGTCTTCTGACAGATAATTTTTCTACTCTTTGATGCCATGCAATCCACGGCACACAACCAAAAGTTGTTGCGTGTGAATGTAGCCTTACTCTGTCAATAAAATCAACTAACAGAGCTATGTGTAACTTAATTGCACAAGATTCAATGTGACATTTGGAAATTGCTGTATGGCCACTGCATCTGGCATCTGTGCCATGCATCCATACCATGCCGCCTCAGTGCTTTTTAGCTTTACAATCCAAAATACAGAGTCGGAAAATAGAATTAAAATTAGTTTATGATCAAATATGAAACATGTATTATATGAGCACTTAGCTGTTTTTGCAAGATTCATCAAAATTGTTTTAATTCTAACTCATATTTTGAAAGAAAACAAAAGTAACCTAATGAGGAAATAAAATGAACATTACATAACAATAAATTACTTTTGAAAATGTAACTCTTAACCATATTTTAACTGATTATTTCATCACTTCTAAAACTCTTGGGTCATACTATTGACAAGTTAAAAGCTTCTCGAGCTACCCATTCATCAATCTACAAAATGGTTATACAGTAGACTCCCTCTTAACCGGCCTACCCAGCTAGAAAAACAACATCTTTTATCTCATTTTTTTTTTTTTTTGCCATTTTTTATCTCAACATCGCTTTAACCGGCTGTGTTTCGCTGGAAACGTTGTTTTCTTATCTACTGTTTCATTCAATTCAACGGTATAGCCTATATCATGCTGTATTGACCTTCTCAAACCAATTAAAATGAACTGTCCTCAACGAAGTGTATGCCACCGGAAGTGAAAGCGTTTTTACCTGCTATCCAGAACACAAAATAAGGAACTAAATCATTATTAGTTTAGTTTAGTCGTGGATCTCAGGTGTGTCGGATTTTAGCTATAAATTATATAGAGTAACAAAAGAGTTGTTTCTTCAAGTCATAATTGCAGTTAGGCTATTTAGGTTGGTGTTTTTAAAGGTACATCAGTTTAACCGGCCAAATCGTTATCCGGCCGAGGCCTGGTCCCGAGGTGGCCGGTAAGAGGGAGTCTACTGTACAAGGGTTGTCCAGAAAGTAAAGAACATTTGCACCTCTTGCCCGATACCCACCCATGGCACCGTGACTGCAGTTAGCTCTAAATATTAAGTCAATCTGAGCGGAGTTTTGTCATTCTGTGGTCACATGTCTTTGCTCTGTTATACAGAATAGCCTTGCTACTCTGGAATCCACTTAATCCGAATACATTTTGCCCAAAAAGAACTAATTTCTTATTAATTTTAAGACTGGGAAAAATCTCGGCCCCCAATATTACATGGAATTTACATTTACGACCATTGAACATTAATCTGTCTCTATAGTGGTCACTTTTCTATGGTTCGACCGTCATCTTTACTACTATGTTCCAATTGTTCTTTAAATTATTTAACGCGGTGACATCGCTAGCAAACCTCTCCACTGTCTGATCGACATTGAGAGCTGAGATCATATGCCTTGGTGGATTAAACGGCGGAAGTAAACAAGTCAAAATCATTATTTATGAACTCTGCCTATTCCAAAAATTTGCTAAACCAAATAGGGTCCGGTCCCATTTAGTTTGGATTATCGGGACCATTTGTAGGTTTTCCTAATAGGCCTTTATTGTTTCTCCCTTATCTAACCTCTCGTTGATCCTCACAGTCCCATAAACGTTAGCAAGTGGCATCTCACATTTGGCGGAAGTTTCAATGGGTACCACTGTTTTGAAATTTCACAGATAAAAGACATGTTACTACAGAGTAACGAAACTCAGCTTAGACTGACTTGGTAGGTTTAAATTATGCTTATGTGATCATCAAAGCTAACTGAAGTATTTATTCATATTTGCCTCCAGGATTGTTGAAAGACTAAAAATAGTAGCTTACCGTACTTTCCGTCTTCAAGTCATACATTTGTCTAGCAGATGACTTATTTTGGGATGTACGTCTCATTTTCAAAAGTTACAAAACACAGTTAGTTTTTTCAATAAAAAAACCTTTATACTTAAACACATGTCACAGACATGACAAACGTACAAAAAAAAAAACATTTCACCTAACTGATGTGCATGCAGTCACGGTGCTGGGAGATCAGAGCTAAACGAGAAGCGCAAACACCCCTTACTCTCTTGACTGCCTTGTCTTTATATAGAAATGCAAATCTTCATCTAGAAACAGGTATAGGTCTATATTTTCTTATTTGAAACCTGCCATGCATAATAAAGCTATACTATTTGTTGATGGAAAGATTGTACCAATTATTTAATTTGTATAGATTAGTTAGTACTTTAGCAACAGTAATTAAAACATAATTTAAAATTTCAAAATATGATAGTTTTGTAAATGTGTTTAAGATTGTATAAGGATGGGAAAAAACACTTATTATAAAAGTACGCATCAAACCTCATGTTAATTATTCAATAATTAGGTTTTTTATTTTTAAAACCCTTTTAAGAATGATGAAATGGAAGTTTTACGATTAGAATTTTGAAGATTTAAATTACCCCATTGTTCTCGCCTACTGTTTAACTTAATATTTCTAAATGGTAATCATTAGTAATACAGTATATTGAGTGTTTTGCAAAATTTTATATACAATGAAAAGTCTTTACAAAAGTCTATAACATTTCTTTATGTTCTTTTAGTTTTGCCAATTATTTCAAGGATTTTACTTTCCAAACATGCCATACAGTTATCTCCTTTCGAGCAGGATTTTCCTGTCCTGTTGATTCTGATTTCATAAATCTGTATTATACTAATAACAATTTTAACATGCCAGTAATAACTCTTCTTCAGTCGTAATTTTGGTAAAGTTAGGGGGATTCGTAGGAGTTCACATCTAGGTAATAACGTAGGGATACAGGATATCAGGATTAGATCTAAAAATTTCACTACACCATCGATAACTCAACTGGTATGAGACCTAATCCTTGATGAATTATAAAAATTAAGGATTACCAATGCAATTGGTAAAATAAACCATAGGAAAAATTAACTGTTCAAAACAAATGCCTGTTGATAGAATACAACAAAATATTGAAAACTGTATTACGTTGACCATTTTCAATATTTACACTGATGCAAGACGTACTGATAATTTGTGTAAACTATGCTTAAGTAGCGGAATGAGACAGGTTAAAAATGCAGAAGCCAATAAAAATTATGCTTTCATGTAAAAACTTTCACTACTAATTCCCTCATTCCAGATAATGTTGTGTACTCCACTCTAAAACTTGCGCGATGTATTACAGAGATATATCACTGATTATGTTGCAGTGATATTGAAAACCTCAGAAAGTAGCTTGAAAAATTACTTTACATGTTGGTTTGACAAATATCATCTTATATCAAGATTGTAATGTTTTGATGACAATCATTTTACAATCCCTGCATTCCTGAAGTAAAATTTGGTTACAGCTTGTTCACCTTTTTACTAATTGACATCAAATTTACCTGAAATCAAATGCTCATTTTTGGTGCTTTTAAGCTTTATAATTCCTTTATTATTAAATGCCTGCAATTCACCAAGCAATTGATCGAATAATTTACCGCTTTACCATTTTGCATGGTACTGAAAATTTGGGATGGTTAGGGAAACATTAATAATAATTAATTGAGTAATTTGCCTTCAACTTTGTTTACACCTTTCAGCTAATTAAGTTTACACATTTTGTTTTCTAAATCCATTTCACTTTTAAGTCCAATGAAAGTAAGAAATATTTTTATTCGTAAATCAAGGCTTATTTTATAACAAATTAAAGTTTGCGAAAATTCTTTATAGTTTAGAGTAAAATTCTTTAATGTTGGTTAATTTGCTTAGGTCCAATCATCATCCCTTCATCATACATGAAGATGTATGCACACTTTGCAGTAACATGTTACATGAAAAATAATCAAAATTGAACATACAGAAACTCTGAACGGTTGGTCTAAAGAATAACTATAACCTTTAAAAAGGTAATAATGCTTTAAAATGTTTTAGACTGCATTGTAATTATACTCTATGTATGTAAGTTTCCAATTGTCTATGATAACGGTGTTAGGTTTACATTATGGTTGTAAATTTGACTTGGTTAAAGTTTTTATAAGTCTGGACACCGGGAAAAATGGTTCTTGTTGTTTTCTTGGATTCTTGGATTAAATCATTTGGATTGTCTCTGTTAACTTGTGAAAGACTTTATATTATTGAATTGTTTACCTTTCAAGATTATAGTAGAGTTATGTTTCTAAATTGTCAGTTCTTCTGTTTAATTTAGGTTTTCATTTAAGGAAAAAAACACTGACACACTTATTTTAATCTATGAATAGTGAATACTTTGCATTTGTTTTGTGGTAAAAGACACAAAGTGAGCGACATTAATAACTGACATTTTTCTTGTAATTTGGCTTACTTTGGTCTACTAACTGGTTTTATTTTGAATTGCTAATTCTATTTTCAGTTTCCAATCAGTATATTAGAATCTCTCAAATATCAAGTTTGAATTTATTTGGCCTCCATTTAGAGGAGATTAAGTGTTCCATTTCTGTTGAAAAAGCATGAGGAACCAGTAAATGAGTACGTTCAGATAAATTTGATAAGAAAGTGGACTTTGGTTGCCGCAGAATCTTTGGCATCACTCACGTTATTGCTGCTTGCGCTTTTTATATTTTATTTGAATAACTTATAACGTATTCACATGGTGTTGCTCTAGAACTACCCAGAGATAGTTTCCCATAATATATCTGCCATATTGAACATATAAAATTTTTACATACATTTTTTAATTTGATTTTTTATTATCTCCTCGTTTGATATATTTCGTTCTATTTTTCCAGCCTGTCTAGCTTCTTATCAGGCCGTCAGATGGTGAATCTTAGTAGATTATCCTCTGGTTTTAATTTAATTCCAAACTATTCACCCACTTGATTAGAAAACCGAGGCATAACCTTTCTTAGTAATTTAGCTATAAACTGTGTTTTACTCCTACGTAGTTAACTCAACAACACGTTCAAGTTCAACAACGTAAGTTAAGTTCACACAACAAATCCTCTTTAATGGGAAAGGGAAATTTAGTCAACACCAATCCAAACTACTCCTCAATAATTTGCAAGTACAGCATTTTGAAAAATAAGCTCTTCTAGTTATTGTCGGAAACTGCTGGAGAGACAACCACTGCCTAGTGACACATAGGCCCTTTCATATTTGACTATATCGGCCAATAAGTTCAGGGTATGCTTGTCTGCAGCCGTAGGGTATTGAGTGGAGAGGGTTTCAGCCCTCGGGTATGAGTGAGATAATTCTGGGGTTCGATTAATGTATATTTGAAAGAATGCTTGGGCTTTGTCATATAGAGAATGCATTACAGGGTGTCTACTGGTCACTGAAGTCACCAAAAGTCATCGAAAGTCACACATTTTAGTTAGTGGTCACGGAAGTCACCAAAAAGTCACTTATTTTTCCTTAAAATTAAACGTCACAGATTTTTTGTATAAATTGAGAATATAATACGATCGTGAGCAAAACTTTTGCAACTTAGGTATTTTTCCCGCATAATTTTCTAAATAAACCAAGAAAAAGTCACTAATTTTTAACATTTTTCACCCCCAAAAGTCATTGAAAAGTCACTGATTTTTTTATCTATTTGGCAGTAGACACTCTGATAAGGAAGAGTGCTGGAGAGTTTTTCATAACACAATAAACACAGTAATGGACAAACGAATGCTTTGGAGTATTTTGTAATAAAGAATGCATAAGAGGAAGAATGCTGGGTTTATTTTGCATTGTAATGTATGAGTAGTGAACAAAAAATGGCTTGGAGTTTATTTTTGAAGTTGTGTGTATGTGGAAAAATGATTGGGTTTCATATTTTAACAAGTAATGTTTGAGTGTAAGAAAAATATTTTGGGAAATACTGTATGGAGTATTGTACGAGTGGTATAATGCTTTGGACATTATATAATGAGTAATGTGTGAGTGGAAGTGTTCTCGGGTATATTACATTGAGTTATTCATGATTTAAAGAATGCTAGATATAGCATTTCTTTAGGTTTGTGGTGTTGAATAGTCTGAGTGGAAGAATGCTTGGCTTGAGTTTTTGGGAGTTTATTTTATCGAGCAATTTTAAAATGGGATAATTCTCGGGAAGGTATTTATGAGTAGAAGATCGGACCTCATGATGGCATTTCTGCATCCAGACCCGCCTCGCTTCCCTCGTATTGTGTGCTTCGGATACTCAAACTAATCACACCATCACCTTCATTCACAGTTTGTCTATTTGCCTGCTTTACATTTGCAAGCGTTGTTTGGCTTGAGTGGTATGAATATCATCTAAACTGAATCATTGTAGTTGGCAGAGAAGCTTTAAGTATACAACACTTAGCTATTGCGAGTTCTGCTGCACATTAATGAAATGTAGTATGTTTTAAACTTTGTAAAAGGCATTTAGTTTATATTTGTTTAAATTTTATAGAGGGTAAATGTCGTTTTAATCAAATAGTTAGCCGATTCATTCAGGGTAAAATGTTTATAAATAATTTGTTAAACCACCAGTAAATACCTAGTTAAAAATGTTCATGTAAATAAAAACTACCAGTAATATTTTTTCAGTTTCTAAACATGATCAGAATAAGGGAGTTTTTAAAACACAGTTGACGAATTTCTTCCAAAATATCGGCTCTTTTTTTCCAAGTAACATTTATATTTTCAGCGGTAGCAAATTTGCTTGATTTTATTTTTTTTCTATCGTCCTAGTTTACTTTGGGTAACAATTCTTTTCCAGATATATTTTAGTGAGTTTCCCTATAGGGAATAGGTTATTACGGTAGTAGCCATGGTAAAACCTAAGCCCGGGACCATGTTACTTTTTCATTTTGAGTTTCCCAGAAGCCAAAACCACCATTCATTCATTTTCATATATATGTCCGTGGTACAGATAACTTTTGAAGGGGACCTCCGATTTTGATTAAATTTGGTATGAAAGTGTAAGACCAGGTCTATTTTCATGAGTTCGCGAACCAGCATGATCGGGTTATGGGAATGGGGTTTTATAGTGTTTCAAAGGGGTCAAAAATGGGTTTTTAGCATTTTTTGACCTCAATTTTCAAAATTTAACAATTTAAACTAAAACCATTTAAAAGAGCTTAAAAAACAAACAAATTAGTATTTTGAACTTTTAACTTGGCTCAACAGATTACGGAGAAAAACCAAAATTAGGTGTCCCATGTTAATCTTATGGGAGATCAACAAAACCCTGCATCCCGCTTATTTATTGACATAACTTGGTAAAATTTGGCTGAGTACACAGGTCTGCTGCTACGGGGATATTTTATATTTTATTTTAGCCTTAATTTGCAACAAATCTCACAAATTCCCTTTTCAACTTAATTTATACCGATGGGTAACAGTTCTTGTCCATTTGCCATTTCAAACTGAATTCCAAATTTGAGTGAATAATAAATCCTTCTTAATAGCTTTTGCATATAAAATAGAAAACCGATTGTGAGGATGAATAAAGTACTTATTTACTTCACTTATCTTTTTTAATATCTATGACAATTATTTGTGAATTAAAAATTCATTGCATTGTCTCTTTCATATCATTTTAATACTATATTCTTGAAGCAAATACTTTGAATGAAAGTAATGCAAAAATAGATTTTTTTACTTGTCCGTGAGTTATTAAATAACAAATAAGTAAGTTATTTCATCGTGATTTATATAAAGAGTTTAAATATATGAAATGACTTCTAGTTTTACGAAATTTACATTTGACATATTCTGATGATGAGCATTCTAGTACTGTATTGAAATCAATAACTCTCTTTAAATCTTGACCAACTGGTGGATTAGGGGTCGTCCATAAATTACGTCATCTGAAAATAGGGGGGGGGGAAGGTCCAGATTGAAAATTATGGTAAGGTTATGTGCAAGGAGGGTGGGTTGGCTTTGATATGACGTCACTTTAAATATGATGTTTTATATCAAATTTTAACAGTAAAACAATGATAAATCATAATACAACTCAACTATTATAAAATAATTATCTTTAAAATACTTTAGATTATTTTAAGTCGTTGTTTTATAGTTTATTTTTCCATTGAGAAAGTCATTTTGGCTTTATTTCTGAAGGTAAATTCAGATTTGTTTAGTTTATCATGTAGCGTTTAAAAAGCATTATTTTTACTTAAACGGAGGTTTGTTATAAATGACATCATTTTTCCGAAAGGGGGGGGGGGGGGGTCAGACAAATTATGATGGTAGGATGATTTTAGGGAGGGGGAGGTCCAAAAATGGCAAAAAAGCAATGACATAATTTATGGACGGTCCCTTAGCTCACATGGTTTGATGAATCTAAATTCAGTTTGTACCCTCTATTGGGTGTTAGTTTGCCCCTTACGATATATTGGAACACCCTATGTCCAAACGATAAATGTTTTGTTGGACTCCCTCTTGTTTGGTCTCAGTTGTTCGGCCGTCGGAAAGTCCTTACAAGGTCGGGTCGTCAGCTGGCCGGTGAATCTCACATGAAGCGGAGATCAGTTTTTATGTCAACTTTTTTCTGGCCAGAACATAAATATTTCAGTGTAGATGATGGGTGTTTCTGTTGCTGGACTATCAAATATTTTACTGTTTTGGTATAAATCTATCAATATTTATTGTAATTTTATCGTAAGATCACGGTTATAGTAATCTTAATGCTTTAATTGATTCAGAGAGGCTTAATCGATTCCTGTTTGTGTGTTCAGTGTCAGTTGTTTATTATTAGTGTCTTCAGTATATGTTCAGTTAGCCCAATATCTAGGCCCAATGGTTTTAATACGAATGTAATAAACGTAAAATATAATTTTATGGCAATGGCAATGAAACTTCGGAAATTAAAATTTTATTCTTCCAAAGAAAAATCAATATAGGTGTTAACAACAGTAATTAACATTAAAACAATAGTCTTTCTACAATCCAGCACACCGTCAGTCCGGGCATCCACTAGTTTAGCGCTTTTCAGGCTACATTGTGGAGTTATTTATATTTCTAATTATTTCGTGAAATTTAGTTGGTTAAACATGTTTTCATTGCTATTTTGACTGCTCTTTTGCAGTTCGATCATTGTTGATAGATTTGATTACAATGTTTGATTGGTAATTACGGACATTTAACTTTAATCACTAGCAACTACTTTTAAGTGAATTCCCACAGGGAATATGCTATTACGGTAGTAGTCACAGTAAGACCTAAGCCCGGGACAGTGTTAATTTTTTATTTAGGGTTCCCCAGGAGCCAAAAACAACATTCGTTCAAATTCATATATATGTCTGTGAACACGATAACTTTTGAACGAACCTCCGATTTTGATTAAGTTTGGTACAGGATGTACGGCAGCATTTACTTGATTTAGTTCACAAACCAGAGTGATTGTACAATGTCAAGGGGGTTTTATGGGGTTTCAAAAGAGAGTCAAAATGGGTTTTTGCCTTTTTTGGCCTTAATTTTTAAAATTTAACAATAATTAAGATAATTATTATCTTAAAACATTTAAAAGAGCTCAAAACACTAGGTATCTATTATTTTGAATTGTTGACTTATTTCAAATGTTTGTGAAAAAAAAGTTTTCCTTGTTATTTTTATTTTTGTGGGCAAAACTGTCGATCTTGCTTATTTATTGATGTAGCTTTATACAATTTAGTTTGTATATTCACTAGGAAGGTTATAAATTATATTTCCTTACAAAACCCATGTAGCGGCATACCTACTTACTCACCCCCACTACAGTGTTATGGGGAAAATAAAAAAATAACAGAACTTGATAAAATTTTGTATGTATATTCACTAAGTAGGGTTTCAATTATATTTGCCTACAAAACCCATATGGCGGCAAACCTACATCCCCATGGTGTTTATAAGGAAATTACAAAAATATCAAAATTCGGTAGGAAATTCGCTGAGTACGCAGGTATGCTGCGTGGGGGTGTTGTAAATTTTACTTCTTCCACTAATCTGGCACCTAGTTGGATTCTGACATCTGCTGGATTAATGAGAGTGTACTGTAAATAAAAGCTTATTAAATAATTTATGTGTTGGTATCAAATATAATACCAGAAAATATTTTAAGAATAACTTTAGTTATTCCAGCAATATTTTAATCAAGTGTTTGGTCATGAAGGGATCACCGAGATAGTACCGAGATCAGATACTGAACATTGAACAACACATAGCGAAATAAATTAGACTTTCCTCAAGAAAAACACACCTTTTTCAAAGTAAGGTGTTTATGGTATTAGAAATCAAATTTATTGTTGGTAAACCTTTTCTAAACGCATCTGTCTTACAGTTCCCACTATCATCTACACGACATATTTTGGCTCTACAATAAATCATCAAGTGTTTAAAATAAAAAATGTTTCATCCAGAAGGAGTCATTAAAAAGTTAAATTGATGAATAAAGCAACCACCTTACAAGGAGCAGACTATATAATTAACCAGGATGGAGAGCAGACCAAGGGGGTCTGCCCCCTTGGGGCTGGGGGGGAGCTGCAAGGGGGTCACCAGCAGGTCTGCCCCCTTGGGGCTGGGGGGAGCTGCAAGGGGGTCACCAGCAGGTCTGCCCCCCACCCCCCCCCCCCCCCACCTTGGTCTGCTCTCTGTCCTAGTCTTGCTGCTACGTGTGTGTGTGGTAGGCCTACCAGGAATATCAACTGTCTCAATAATGTGTTATTTATTTACTATGTCTGTGCTTTATTAATCAATTGTAACTTTTTAATGACTCCTAGATGACACTTTTTTTAAACACCTGATGATGCCATTATATTGATGAAACATGTTGTGTAGACGATAACGTGAACCGTGGGATTCCACATTTCAGAGGTTAAATAATGGATTTTAAACATTTTCTCTAGATCTGATTCTCGATTTGGACTAAGATTTGGTACTAAGATAACTTTTGACTTTGATATCCCAGGGTGCCAAAGACTCAATGTTTGTGTTTGAATATTTGAGTGTGAGTGTGTGCATGTTAGGGTGTATGAATATATGGATGTGTGCAAGTTTTAGAAAAGTTCCATTTTTGCACCCTGGCTATAGAGTTGTAAGTGGTACAATTGTTTATCTTTCCATCAGATTAGAAAACCCTTAGGTATGGTCCATAGTTTTTAATATGGTTTTGATATTTAACCATAAAACACTGAAACACAAAATATATTTGTCAACCATTAGAATAAAATAATGTGATCAAGGACAAATATATATATGTGATTTTAAATTATCTTTCATCGACAGAGTTGCTAGGTTTCTGCGAATGTGTGTCATGGTCATGTGGTTGTTAAGTGAATTTTCTGCAAGGAACATGTCAAAATAGCATGTAACAAATATTATGGTAAAATACTATAATAATCACTTTAAGAATCATTTCTGGGTTGACAGAGTGTAGATTGCTGGTGTAATAGCTTCGGATTACTATCCAGTGTCAGAGGGTTGATTCTGGTTAAATCCACTACAAATTTTGAAACCCAGAAAACCAGGCTTTTGGAATGTACGCTAAGCTGTTGGTCTTATATTCTTAAACTCTTAAACTTTTCATTAGTGAAATAAATTCCTACCAAAAAAGTTCAATTTTAAGTTGATCAGTAAAATAAAGACAATTACATCATGGGAAGCGCTTGAGTCATTATACTTCAGTGTCGTACTTGTCATTTGGAATAAATAAATATATTTGTCACTATAATCATCAAAGACGTCTAAAAGTAACACAAATATTTTATTACATTTACAAGGGCTGTTCTGAAAGTATCTTTACTATAAATTATATCTGATGAAGGATGGACGGAGAGGTTTGCAAGTGGCGGCTTTGGGTAGAGAGACTCATTATAAATTTCACTGTAAGTTGCAGAGATGCACTGTGTGCTATTAGGTTTATTCAAAATTAAAATTCTTGCCAACTCCACTATCACCATTGACTTTCCAGTTGATCGCTGTCAAAATTAAACCTGTTAATTTTTAGTGTCCATCATTGTTTATCTTTTGAGTGAAACTCTCAAGAAGGATACTTTGCTCTCAGCCTCCTGTTTCCTCAAATTTAATCATTGATATTATTATTTTGACAACATGGTCATTTGGGTACCACATGCAGCCCATGATTTCTTTCCTTCACTGAGAATAGAAATGTGTCCTTTTTCTCTTTTTTTTAGTCATATTGGTTTTATTCCACTTTTTTATTTTCAAAACCTGTGCAAACTGGGCTGGCCTTCAATACGTCCTGAATATCAATAAAGCTCAAAATATGTTCCCATAAACCGTTGAGCAAACAATTACCAAAGAATACTCACAGGTTTAAATTATTGCTGCAAAAAATTTAAATACAGAGGTCTCTGAACCATCAATAGTGATGGTGGAACTGGCTTCAATTTCACTTGTTGTGGTGATTTTTATTTTTTATATTTTTAACTATAGCCCACAGCACAATCCAACTGACGTCCGCAACTTGCGGATACCTAATTAGTCTATTTACCTAACACTGATGCTCATTTCTTCTACCTCCACCCCTCTCTGACCAGGTATAAATAAAACTTCCATTTTGAACAGCCCCTCTATTAATATCTCTAGGTGGGGGATTTAATAGAACAGTATGTGTTCAGGTAATTTGAGGATGTCCAGAAAACTCTTAATTCCTCATTTTTCTTTTAACATGTTAGTTTTAAGAATACTTTAAAGGTAATTTGATATTTTTAATTGGAAGTACCCATGGATTTCAAATAAAGATTTTTTAGATACAGGGTATCAACATTATAAATACCAAATATCCTTTTAGAATGGGATATTTTTGTGTTGAAATGGCAAAATATATTGAACCCAAAGCAGTATTTAGTTTTGGCACCTCTGCCAAGTTCGTACTATTTTCTAATAATTAAAAACATCTGTTTTTTACATTTTTATATATATTTTTAAGATTTTAATGTTGAATAAATTGGGTTACAATCTTTCCATCAAGTTCACATTTTTCACACCACAATGCGCTAGGTTTTTTTTCATGAAAGCTATATTCAAATTTTAGTGTCACTGTTACATTATTAAAGAAACATTAGTACTATAGTATTCATGGTTTTTGGTTGCATATTTTATTTTATTTGTTGAGTTGTGATTGTTTTATTCCATTATTATTCTCTTCAAAATTCATCCAAACAGGTTTGCAGTTTCTAAAAACAATTCAAAGAAATAGATTTTATAAGTTTACCAGGATGATATATTGTTTTTTCATAATTACTTATTATGTTTCTGGACCAATTTTATTTTAGAATATCCAGAAATAATATATTTTTGTCCATAAACTGGATCACCCTATTTTGAAATGTGTTACAAAGAATTATGTTCTGCATCAGTATTCAGTTCACAGTATCAGTATAATCGGCATAAATATGATTCTTCATTTTCAATTTCAAAACTTCAAGTTTATCTTGCATTAAAATAATTTTAAACTGTCAAAATACACTATTCTTTTGTATAAAATACATTTATAGTTAAAAGTTGATACAATATTTTTATCTAATAAAGAATTTGTTTTTGTTGTGGTGTGTGGGCATTGATTTGAAGCAGTTTTGAGATTGTTTTTGTGATTTTTAAGTTTTTGAGAGTGTTTTTCCATTAAAATGTTAAATACCTACTTTGTATCATAAGCTTAAAGTTACATTTAACAGTAACACAATCATAATAAAATTTTTAGTAAAAAGAAAATTCCACTTAATAAGAAATAGTTCATGTGCAAAACTGCATGAATATTTTAAATTACCTTTCATTCTACTGTAATTTTTACTATAAAATTTTCTCTTCTGGTAATTTTCTCCAAGTAAAAAGTATAGCGTTTCCCCCAATTATATTATTTACCTATTTAAGATTGTTTGTCAGGTAGCCAAACATAAATTACATTAATTGAATTCTTGTTAACCTACATCATCAAATACCTACAGGCGCCCAATAAATATGAAGGATGGAAAATGTTTTTTTTTTTTTTTTTTCTCAAACTCAACATTTAAACCTAGGGTTGTCAAAGCGAAATCCTGGTCAAGACATTTATCATTCCTTATTTTTATAATATTTCAAATTGTAAAAAGAGAGGACTAGTTACTTACTGTACTAGATGCCATTTAAAAAAATTTATCTTTTTTAACGGCACAAAACACACGCCACACCCTACATGGCACACAAATGTGGTCAAACATTATATCAGGTCGGTAACATGCCCAGTTAGCTTATCAGGTCGTTTAACGATTTCTATTTATCAAAATACCCAGTGAAAAATTTTCCATTACTAGTAAAGATGAATATTTTGTTCTCGGCAAGGAACCATCCCTCCCCTCCCCACCCCGTCCATCACTTAACAGTGTCTGTCTACAGTTGCTGAAGAGATTCTTCAAAGGTGGACATCCGACAATAATGTCTATTTCTCTCTTGTGCTCTCTCTCTCTATCTCTCTTTCTCTTTTTCTCTATTATCTTTCTTTTTTCATAATTTTAATTTAAACCTCCTCGCCATTTTATCTTCTACTTCCGATGTTAGTAAACTCCTCTAGATTATTTTTAAATTCCCCGCCAGTAATCTAGTGGGAACCTGTACTGGTATACATTTCTTTATATAGTATATGATCTGATAGCTAACTCACTACTACCTCACACTATTCGCCCTGCTCTGTCCTTGTTTATAGTACGTAGTGAAATGCGTGATAGTCGCGATTAAGACCATCGGGAATATCATGCTGGTTACGTACCTACTCCAATTCATGTTTGCTGTCATAACAACTTTTTAAGGTAATATTCCCTGTCTTAAGCCTAGATATCCTAGATGTCTTAACAATCGCTTTGCATTGCTTGAGTAGATGCATGCTGGATGTATGTCTCTAGATATCTTAAACTTTAACGATTTTTCACTTTGTTTTATTTCCTTTTAGACCTAAGTAATAGTGTAGTCATAGGTAATCTATTTTTTAGAAAAGAATATAGATATATAATATATTTCAATAATGGTTTGTAAAACAAGAAAAAATAAAATTATCATTCTAACTTCATTGCACACTAGAGTAGGAGTGTTATTTTAGTATTGAAAAGCTTTGGGAAGCTTCAGAGTAAGTACCAAAATTGGTTATTCCATTGAGATTCTATATTAGAACAATTGATTTTACTAAAAGAAATTGCTATAAATAGTAAATAAATTACTGGATTTTTAATTAACTTTTGAAAAGTGGACCATAATACTGGTGCGTTATGTTTATGTTCATGTTCGTAAAGAAATTCTTATTTGTTCAGTAAAAATACAGTATTTAGATGTAAGAGGTTCATTATTAAGGTGTTACTGTTTAGTTGTTTAGTAAATTTTTGTTGACATTTTCCATCACTGATTAGTAAAAACTAATAATTGATGGAAAATATTCACAATAATTTATTAAACAATAGCATTGTTTAACTCACCACCACCAACAATGAACTTTAAACAAAGAATTATTAAGGTGTTATATTTTATTAAATTTATTAGTTTCATTTCCCAATGGTTGTGTGCTTGAAGTTTTTAGTAGAAATAGTACTGTTTAATGTACTTCTATAATATGATTTTGTAGGAATATGATTTAAACTACAAAGCTAGTTAGTGGTTCCTTCAGTTAATCTCTGAACACTATCAGTAATAATATCAGATTACAAAATAGAGAGTTTATTTTTTTATTTTTGTTAAAAAATATCTTTAAACTTGCATGAGAATCTAAATGAGTAGTTGATTAAAAATTCAATTTAACTCTTACATTCCACTCCTCTTTTTACTTATTATGTGTAACCTGGATTTGTATTAAAATGTTATGAAACATAAAATTAATTTTATTTAGTTGAATTTGAATTATCTTTACCAAGGCAAGTTAGAAAATTTGATGATTTCAGTGTATTATTGTGCCTTGTGTCCCAAAAGTGTTCAAAGTTGCTACCCTTAGTTCTACAGGTGCAGTTTGGTTACTTTTTAATTAATTAAATACCTCTAATATGCGATATGTGAAAGTGTAAATGGTGTCCATTTAGTGAATTTTAAGGGAAATAATATTTGGGAACAGCTAACGCACATAGAATTACTGGGTATTCCTGGTCACGGTTAACTAGGTCAAGGACAAGGTAGAAAATTCATCGTTCCACTGCAACAATGGTTATTGTTATCTCTATAAATTATGTATGATTATGATCATTATGATTAATTGTAAAAAGACATCCTTAAGATCAAAGACATCATTAAGATTAAAAGACATCTTTAGGTATCTCCTCTGAGCATTTTATACAATTTTTCTTTTAAATTTGAACCAAATGTGACTGTATTATTGTACTATTTCCACAATAAATTATGTGTAACGTTTATGGATCATAAATGGTGATAACAGTTAGCCATTGTTTGCCGTGAGAGCTGAGTAAATCTAGTTTTAATCGGTTGAATTGAAATAGATTTTGGATATTCAACTCAATATAATCGAATATTAATTAGATTTCCACCCAAATTTTCGTTCAGAACTTGTCAGTCTTGAATATTATTTTCTTCAGTTAAGTTGTGATATAAGTCTGATAGTACCAGTAGTTCAGAAAGTTACTCAAGAAAAAGCTACCTGAATATACAGGGTGTTTGTCCCGGTACACCTAATTTTTTTTTTTAAACCAGTAAAAATAGATGAATCAAACTGGAACACAGCTACTAGACACAAAAAACTATTTCTAGCCTTGTTTTTAGTTTATAGTTTTTAGAATGCCTGCCATTTTTGACTCGGTAATCCTTTTAAGGCAGGGTTCGCGGCATTGAATCTCACAAACTACGACCTTTAATTTGATGTGAATATTGACCTATGCTTACATTTAAGAATTTCATCTGACACCTTGGTGGGCTGTCCCCCTGAGGAGGTAGCGACCCACAGATTACGGCTAGAAATAGTTTCTTATGTCCAGTAGTTGTGTTTCCAGTTTGATTCATCTATCTTTACTGGTTTAAAAAATATTTAGGTGTACCGGGACTTTACAAACACCCTGTATAAAAAAAACCTTAAAAGCAAAACTATTTGGTATTCTGTTGTTGGGAAAGACATTCGACCCATATGGGATATGATAAAAGCATTATGAATTTATGACTGAATAGTTGATTTTGAGGCACAGCCCGTGTTCTGTAGGTCATCAAAAGCTTCGTTCACTTAAGAGATTTTTACCAAATAAACACTATAAACTTATCAGTTGTTTAAGTTTAACCAAACTATAAAAGTGATATTTTAAAGTAATGTAGATCTGTTTTTTCTTTTACTATAATTAAAAAATTAAAGCTTTTACTTCGAATTTATATTCACAAAAATTTTGGATCAAAACTTTTCAGTCATTAGATTTTATTATCTTCAGTTAAGCTGTGATATAATTGTGGTAGTTCCAATATTTCAGGAAGTTACTTAAGAACAAGCTAGCGAATGCTTTTTTAGTAGTACACCAACAAAATGGATGCCAATACAATATTCCCAAATTGGTTCTTTGTATTTTAAAAAGATATTAACTGCAGGGGTGCATTCAGTGTTTAAAGTTAACTGCTTATTAAACCCATATTACTAGAGGACAATGGGGAAACAATAGAAATTTTAAGTTATGCAACAAATATTGCAAAATAGCAATATTTACATGATACATAATATTATTACATAATACATGTTTACATAATATTACATAATATTATGTTTATTATGGAAATATAGTTAATACAAAATATTTCAACTATAAGATATAATTAGATGTAAGATATACTGGATGTAATAAAAGTGTATATAAAACTTAGAATTAATATTAAAATTCGTTAATGCTTGACCAAAAAAGTATAACAAAAAGCATGCATCCTCAGCTTGCAGTAGAATATTCAATAAAAAATACATGGACATATATTTTCTTATCAAATTACCATGTAAATTGTGTTGCCGTGGATATTTTTAATTTTAATTTTCTTGTAAAACCCCTATTACCAGTTGTTCTGAAAAATTCTTTGAATAGTTGTTTTTGTTTATTTGCAGTTCGTATGTTGGAGAATATGTTGAAGTCGGTTTAAACATTTCAATTCAATGTTTTGATTAGTGGTAATTTCAAGTCTTTCATAAAAATAATGGAGTAGGAGGCACTATATTGTGCACCTTGACTTTAAAGTTTTAAATTGGACATTTGATAAACTCCAATCTAACAAGGAATGTTGATTCTATCCTTATCATAATTATTTATAACTCATCAAAACAATATATAACTGAACAATTTGTACATTTTGAAATCTGGAAAATTTAAGAACACAAATAAAAACATTCTAGTTGATTTTATTTTGTATATAAAGCATTAAAATGTGTCACAATTTAGTTAGTCCCTGCTGTATTGTTACCTCATAACTACCCCTAAAGCCTATAGCTACTAAATTTCATACACCAATCCTACACTTGCTCTCTCCAAAAAATAACTCCTTATCTCTCCTCTTAACTTGTACAACTAATTTTATTTCAAACCTATGAACCAACTTATTTTTATTCCTCCCTTAATATTATTTTATTACCAGACAAATATCCTCCCCTCTTCCTATAAAACCTTATTGAAAAAATCTCTAACCTTGAAAACTCACTTTTAGCTAAACCCTTCATAAAATGATTGTATCTTAGAAAAGTAAAGTTGTTGAATCTACAAAAACTCACTTTAAAACTACAGTTGTCAAATGATTTAATCCCTCCCCAAAACCTGTGTTGTTGAAATTTTCTCTAGAGTAATTCCACTCCAAAGAGTGTTTATTGTAGATTATCAATACCTAATATCAATTTTTTTAAGCCACCTACTTATTTCCATTCAAATATTTACTTACTCGTATAACCTGTGAAATGGCTAATACCCAAAACCGTTTTACAAAAAAGATCAATTAAAAATATATTGTCTGTAAAATTTTTTCTTGTAAAAAAAAAACAAAGTTAAGTATATAACACCTCATGAGAATTTCATACATTTTTCAGGTTCTAACATGAAAAATAACGTAATTTCTCGGATAATATAAACCGAATTTAATTTTGGATAAAATAAACCGAATTTCCCCATTTGTTCTAAAATGCCATACCCCAAAGGTCCTACTGTTCCTTTTACATATACTTTACCATAAGGCTAAAACCCAGAACCTTATCAAAATTAAATAGATTTCTGGTAAGCAGAAACCACCAACATAGCAATAGAAAAATATTGAAGAGCTGTGTATTTCAAAGACTGTTTAAAATAGGTTCTCGTAATCTCAGAATTCTCTTAAACAGAGTGATTGGTGGTAAGAGGTTTGTGCTATAAAAGAATACAACCAGTAATTGCTGACCTTACTCATACTTTGCTTGGCAGATTAAGGGTTGACAGTGAAATTTGATGCAAATCAAAACTGATTCATGGCGCAAAGGAGATAAATTCATTTACTTTAAGATTCTGGTGAGGTCCATTTTTTGTGGTGATTTTTCACACTTGACAGTTCTTTAAAAACACATACTAAAAAAAAAAAAAACAAACAGTTATGTGCCACATAACACACCCAAATGTGACGTTATTGTTTGTTTTTGTTGATATATGTTGTGTGTGTCAGATTAAAGAACTCACAGGTGTGTAAAATCATCACAGAAAAAACGGACTTTGCCACCATCTTCTGGATGTGGGATAGCCCAAAAAAGATACAGAAATAAAATTACTTAAGTTACTTTACTTACTATCTTATGTGGCTTTGTTTACAGATAAATTTTGTTTAACGGTGTTTTGTTAGTTGAAAATAGTTAATTTATTTTTTAACAGTTGGTAAATTTAAACATTTTGTATGGCCTGGTTAAGTGTGATAGCTTGTAATTTCAATATTTCAATTGAGGGCCTTTTATGATTTGAGTAACCTCAGCTTAGCCATAAGTTACCAAAACCTCTTCCCATACAACCTCTGATGAATCACTAAGTTGCGAAAATAAAATAGTAAAGCAAATATTGTAGATTTACAGAGAAAAAACAAACCGTCTCAGTGAATTTAGTTGAAAATCGTGGAATTATTAGCACTGACGTTATATAAGAGATACCCATCTTAAGTCTTCTGAGGTGCACTGCGTAAGGCTCTATAAAGTTGGCTGATGGGTTAATAAATTCGGATAGCCCCTGCTAAGCCATGAATTACTAGATGTCACCCTATACAACCTCTGACCAATCAATGACTTAGAAATTTTTAAATACTCAACCCTATTAATGTATCCCATCCCTTTCCTCAAAGTTTAGAAGACTCATTACATTTTTACATTACTATTTTGAATGATCCTGTATAGAATAATTGTGATCAGAATGTGTTAATGTAAGATTTTCTTTACATACACCGAACTCCCAGAGCGATAGTCCCTTCCACTCTAGGGTTAGGAAGCAATGTCACTCCTTTGCATTATCAACATACCCATAGAATTAATGTTATGGCTGGGTTACAAAGCATTCCTCTTGTTTGGCTCCCCGGATAACACGTTGGGTGTCTGAGCACCAGTGCTTTAGTGTGTACTTGGAATTAAATGTGAAATAACTTGTTTAGACAAGCTTACTGAACCCAAAGTATTAAGAGAATTATTTTGCTAAAGAACTTGATGGCATTCAGCATCTCCTTATCACTTGAAGCTGTTTATGTGAATGTAATTTAATTTAGATTAATTGGACAAACTTAAATGCAAAGAGTGTGTTTTAGGAATTTGTTATGTAGACAATATATGATGATGTACATATATTAATTGTTGAAAAGAAGCTTCTGGTGAAAACCCTGAAAAATATCCCCCCTTTCAAGATGGTGAAAAGTTTTGAAGCAGGAATAAAAATCTATAGCACCCAGCACTGATTTGGCTGTTATATTCATAAACCTTTGATCTAAAATAATTACTTAAAACTATATTAGCTCATGATTGCCATTTAACCAAAACCATAACATATCCACACTTTTGAAGGAAGAATTTTAAAATGCGTAAAAATAAAGTTCTCAGGAAAATATGCCTATAAATTACTTTAAATTAATTTACTTTTTGGTAACTTAATCCATATATAAATTATTCTTTCAGTTATTCTTCCGATCTCAAATTATTCTTTTTGTGTATAATATTTTACTTTAATATCAGTTATTCACTAAGTACTATACTATTTTTCTTTACTCAAGAAGATTTACGCTTACCTTACCCAAGGCACTGCAGCCATATGTAGACTTTAGCCTCATTCACAATGTGCCTCCATTCAATTCAGTCTTTTGCTTTTTTCCATCTTCTTACATTCAACCTTTCCAAATCTTTCTCTACGTCTTGCTGCCATCTTTTCCTAGGTCTTCCTCTTTTTCTTGCACAAATGATATTATGGTACTATATCATAATTCATTCTCTCAACATGGCCAATCCATCTCAATTTATGAAACTAAATAGTTATTAATTTCTTCTTTTGAATAAATAAATAAAATATAAATTGAATATAAATTGATTTTTCATTAACATGGCAGCAACACATTAACAATATTTTACCAAAACTAAGTAAAGCCTTTTATGCTTTATTAATTATATCAAAGGCAGTCAATTTTAAAATCTTAAGGCAAGTTTACTTTGCATATTTCCATTCATTGATTTCTTACGGTCTGATTTTTTGGGGTAACTCAAGTGAGGCGTCAAGGGTTTTCCTTGCACAGAAAAGGGCTATTAGATTGCTATCAGGTATAGGTCCCAGAGAACAGTGCAAGCAACATTTCCAAAATTTAAGAATACTGCCACTCCCCTCTCTGTTTATTTTCCAGTGTTTTTGGTTTGTTAGATCAAATTCAGACAGACCATTTTTGAAAAATCACAATCACAATCATTTCACCAGAAACACTTCATTAATACAGTATCCAATTCATAGAACCATTTTTTTTAAAACTTCTCCCTCATATATTTGCTCAAAAATATTTAATAAATTCCCTAATAGGATCAAAGATGAACCTAATGAGAATAAATCGAAACAATTGGCTATAGAATATTTTCTACATCACTCATTTTATAGCGTAAATGAATTCCTATACCCTCCCACACGAAATGAGACATAGGATAGACTGCTGTTTTGTATTTTTTTCATTTTAATTTATCTCTGATTTTGTTTTACTGTTACTATTAATTTAAGTTAGCTAAATTTATTTTAATGACATTTATCACCTGTTACCATAGCAGAGCTACAATATTTGTAACGTTTTGTGATAATAAATGATTTGATTTGATAATATATATTTTGTGTAGTCTAGAATCAAATAAATAATTTCAAGATAAATTTTAAGTTAGGCCTACTTCAGTCAATGGGTAATAAAGGACTTGAATATGATTACAATATTAAATTAAGCTATTTTAGGATTTTAAATCTTTCTTAAAACACACAACTAGTCTAATGTTTGTCCTATAGAATCTTTGAGGCTAATTCATTTTTGAAAAACAATTCATGTGATAAGGATGTATACACCATCCAACTATATAAAAAATGGTGTAAGCTTTAACTTTGAGATAACAACCCAAAAATAGTCTGGGTGTGCTCTCTTTTAATTGTGTTTATCAGCAGTGTTGGAATCCTCCTCGTGTAGACATGTTTGTACGCGACCTGACAATAATTTCCATGAGGTGAGTTGGCAACACTGCTGAATTGCCCACCTATAAAAGATAGAGCCAGTAGATAATTTTTCAATTCCATCTCTTTGCATGATTCAGTGGTGTGCTCTCAAGTGCCACTGTAAGATCTGATCTTTATATACTTGTCACTGGCAGCCTGAAACACCTTTTACAGTATACTTTTGCAGTTCCCTCTGCTTTTACAATGTCATGATAGCAGCAGCAGTAAAGATCAGCAAACATGAATTTGTGGTGTTGAAATATCCTGGTACTCGCTGTCACTGCGGAGTGTGATCTAGTGACATTTGGCCAGCTGCGATGTCTTACCAAAGTTTTTTGGACCAAAAATGTACTCTGTTAGTTTGGGTTTCATCTTCGGTTGTTGGTTAGTCAGTCTTGAATAGTGAAACAGGAACAAATAAGTTACGCGAACATTTGTGATTTTGCATGATACCTTAATTATCTCAATACTGGTCAAATTGCAGTCATACACCTATAAAAGGTTTTACAGTTTTTAAATTGAATGTACAACTTACATTTCTTTAACCTAAGCTCTTAAGTTGTACATTAGAGAAACAGGGAGGTCTATTAAGGCAAGGCTAAATAACATATAGTTTACAATATGAAAAGAGTCAAAGTTTTAAAATTTACCATGAAACAATTCTGTAAGACAAATTTTTTTGTAAAATTTAATTAAAATCAACTTGTATGCTGTGAAAATAAAAAGTAAAATCCAAATAGATGTCAAATGGTATAAGGATAACAAAAAAAGTCAAAGGACACTATTTAGGTGATAGGCCATTAACAAGATGGTATTTTTCCATATCGTTTTTACATAATTTTTATGTTTAAAATATTAATTTTAGTTATTTTATCATATCAAAATCTTTATTTTGTTGTTTATAATTAAAATAAAAAATTCTGTATTTACAGTAAATTTGTGTAAAACCGTATGTGGTTAGAAATGTCTAGTTAGAACAAATGCATTATTTTAAAAACTAACAAAAAGTTTTTTGTAGCCTACTTTGTCAATACTTAACCTTTCCTAAGACAGCATGAGTGTCATTTATTATTTCTATCAAGTAAAAGTCCTTTTTTTTGCAACTGCCGTTGTTTATGAATAATTAGTTTTGTGCTCAAATATAGTCAGAAGTTACAATTGTTATGCAGTATTTTGTACAAGACCAATCACTATATCTTTACACTGGACCAGGGCAACACTTTATTGCTTACTCCTCAGTTCTATAATTGAGACTATCATACGTTCTTACCTAAGAAAAAACAATGCAGCTTTATGTGTTTTTTGTTGTTGTTTGTTTTTCTTTTTTTCTTTTGCTATTTTCAATGTTTTAAATGTATTAGGACCTGTCCATGAAAGTTTTTGTCAATAACTGGCAGTTAAGTTCCTAAAATGTGATGCTCTACTTGGGATCTGCACCCATGTGAAACTGTCTGATTGCGTCTATGTTAACTGAATAGTTTCTTTTACTAGTTTTGTCGTATTTATACTAATTTGTATTATGTTTAAATGTTTATTACTTGAATTTAAAATGTGAGAATAACATTCACAGCTAGTATAGAAATTATTAATGTTCTAAAAGTGCAATGCCGAATTTGTTTCTGATAATTTATTCAAACTAGTTCTAAAAGTAAATAGATACCTCTATTGAGACATTAGATACCTCTATTGAAAGTCAGTTGCTAGTTCCTGTTTCGAGCTTGGGAAGATACCCACACTTGCAATTATATCTTCGTGAATAATCAATCATTGTTTCACATTGATGATACTAACAGACACAATTACATGTAGTTGGTTTCTTAAGGTAATACATTTGCATATTCTGTAAATCAGATCAGGCTTGCTTCTTACAAAACTTAAACTATTTTAATCTTAAAAAACTAGGTAGGAGATGGCTGGATATACTACTGTTGGTTTTCACTATTGAACCGTCTAAAATATAGTGTTAGATTTTAACTACAATTCAATTTATAAAGCTGTTAAAAATATAAACAACTATTTTTTTCAGCTAAATTTTTTTAACTTAAATACACACCTCTAACTTATTTCAAATATATTTTCAGCAACTTTTACCGTATCATCAGTTTTAGAATCAAACAAATAGCTTAGACTACCTGCCTACTGTTTTAATAAACTATTAAATTAAACCTCTCTGCTTTATGTTTTATAGCAATTCATTTATAATTTAGATTTTAGAGTAAATAAACATAACGATGTCAACATAAGGATATCTAATGCACGTTAATATTTCACTTAAACTCTCTCATCAATTCCATTCAGTGAATTTGTCCTGTGAATCATTTATCAAGGTTCTATTCTTTGAAAAACATGTTGACACTCCCTTCTAAATAATTAATAAACTCCTACCTTTCTGTTTTGTCACCACACAATCAGTTAAAATATGGTTCTATATTTATTTATCAACAATGCAATTCTTATCTTTTAAATAATTTTTCAAACCCTTTTTTACAACTTGTCAACCACTGCTTCCCTGTGTTATTTTTAACAAATGAACACCTTTTGACTTTGTGTCGCATCACATTCTCTTAAAAAAAGTCAAAACCACTAAGTGCTAACAATGAACTCTAATTAATCATTGCATTCACTTCTGGGCGATAAGTCAATTTGTATCCATCCTCACAATACGTACAAACCTTATCTTTTGAAAAAGTATTTTATTTTTGTGACTAACTCATGTTATATCACAAAATATCAGATTCTTATAAAATATTGAAATCAATACTTAATAATATATTTACAATTAAAAGATAATGTGTTAATAAATAACTAAATAAAATTTTATGAACTTATTTCTAGAACTAAAAAAGTAATTCGATATTTCTCATACTCATGGTGAACTAATTTTCTTAACATGCCAAAATACTCACCAATAACGCTTAGTATTTTAGTGTATTATAATTTATAATAACCAAAGTGGCCTTAGTACTAAACCAATAAAATATTTTTTCATTAACTTAGATATTAGTGAGATATTAGTGGGTGTTAGCCAGAGTCTTGTTAGTTAGTTAATGTTAACAGAACAACACTTAAAAATATTATTAGTTATAGTCCATTATTTATAATATCAACTAGATTTTTAGTATGTAACGTCTTCCCTGCTGTGTTAAATAATAGAATCATGGTTTAAAATTTTAAACCCCTTTTAATACATTTAATTCACAAATACTTATAGTTAAGCTCTACATACGTGACTTCAGTATGTCAACAATTTGTTAACATTTGGACATTTTGACATTCAGAAAACTAAACACTTGATATCCAGACAGCTTCAGTCTTCGACAACTTACCACACCGAAACCTTGATATCCAGACAGCTTCAGTCTTAGACATCTTACCACTCAAAATCATTGATATCCAGACAGCTTCAGTCTTAGACAACTTACCACTCGGAAATATTGGTATCCAGACAGCTTCAGTCTTCGACAACTTACCCCTTGGAATCCTTGATATCCAGAAAGCTTCAGTTTTAGACAACTTACCCCATGGAAACCTTGATATCGAGACAGCTTGGCTCTTGGACAACTTGACACCTAGGAAATCTAGGCATTTGGAAACGTGACAATCAGAACACAACACCCAAACAACTTGACATGTAGACGACTGTACCTCAATTAACTTGACACCAAAACAACTCAACTCGTAGACGACTGTTCCTCAGTTACCTTGACACCCAGACAACTTGACAATCTGACCACTTGAATCTTGGACGAATTGATTCTGAGACAACTTTACAATCTTAAAAGTTTTCAGCAAGTCAACCTGATTTTCAGAAGAACTTAACATTTGAACAACATGCCTACCAAACCACTTTGCACCAGGCAACCAATGAAGTGTTTTTCCACTGAAACGTAGGCTGAAGACACTGGATTGTTCATAAAGAGTAACAGAAACTTATGATGGTACTTGAATGATTAAAAAATAAGGGATGATTCTTCCAGATGAAGAGGGACCCAAAGTTATCAAATTCAATTTTTAGTTGCAGTTAATACTTTTTAATAATGTAGGTTAAATACTTGCCATAGGCCTAAATCTAATAATTTACTTGCCGATGAAACATTTAGGAATGCCTACCATTTCTCTACTAAGTGCAAAGATGATTGACGAGTTACATAGTCAGTGATTTGAGTCTGAGTTAATATATGTCAAGCATAACCAGGTCAGCTGAAAAGAATGTCTTTAAGAGATTGTTGATTACACAAATTAAATTGGATTGATGTTAACACAATCACAAAAGAGCTAACAAGTAATAACTTATGATAAACATCCTGTTAAAGAATTTCACATGCCTACAAGGAAAATAATTTTAATATTTTTATATTTTATTGGGTTATTTAAATATATTTTTGAGTTCCGAATCCAGCCCCCCTTGTCTGTGACAAACAAAAACACTAAGACAATTTTAATTCTAATCATTGTTGGAAATTTTGCAATATGGCCAGGCAATTTGAAATTTGAAGCATGGCTGTTAACTGTTTTGTGTTTACAATGTTGGAAAAGTTGAAATGTCAGTAGATCATTGTGTTAGTGTTTGAAAATTAATAATATTGTATAACTTCAGGAAACTTGAATCATTCATATGCTGCTAGCACTGGTTTATAATTTTATAATATTTTTTACATTTATTCTTTTAATAAATTTTAAATGTTTTCTTGTAAGATCTTTAGTGAATTTTCCTGTACATATAATGGAAACATAAGCATGATTATACTTAAGCTTGGGAATATTTCCATTTTTATTATGATTACATAAAATTAAAAAGTAAAAATATTTGGTCCAATAATATTTAAATGTTTGACTTTTGGTTGCAGAGCTTCAATAACACCTCCAACTACAAGAAAAACAAACTCTTTTTGCAATAAATAAAAGTTGCTAAATTTTTTGTCGAGTGTCGGTTTCATTCTCAGTGTTTCATTCTAGAAGTTGATTTCATATGTACAGCCTGTTTTGGCATCCTTTTTTTTTGCAATGAAATGCAATTGTTTTACAAAAACATAAATAAACAAGATGTTTTTCTATATTCAAACATCTTAAAAAGTATACCTCCTTATTGTCCTAAAGATACTAATTTAATATGCTGTATTACTATGCTAAACCTATTTGTGGACAAAGGAACATAGTAAATTTCATGGTTTTAAAATGGAAAGTAGTTTAATCTATGCCTGTATCTGCTAATCTTACTTTATATGCTGATCAATGACTACTTACATTTGTCATATTTGAAATGTTTATATTCTGGGATCTGCAAAAAAATCATCCTATTATTTTTATAGTACTATTGGCTTTTTAATTTTTCTTAAAATTAATTAATTTTAAATCAGGATTTCTTCATTCAGTTAAAAATAATTAAATAAGATAAACATGCATTTATCAGGAGTTTTGTTGGTAATTATCAGGAATTTATATTTCTAACTGTATTTGGCCTGCAGGAAATAATTAATTCATAAAAGGGGGTTAATTACTGGAATGAGTGGGTTCAGCTACTTGATGAGAATTACTTAATTAAAAACAGAGGGGTGCTCCTCAACACCTACATTACTTAACTTTTTATATTCACTTTCTGAAAAATAATTAAAATAAGGTTAACTGTAAAAAAGAATCATCATAAATTTGAATAACAATAAATAATCCATGGAAATATATATCTTAAATAAACATATTTTGCTGTAAATATACATGGTTTGTAATGTAAATAAGTCCATAAGGTTTTCTGTTGTGGTTGTTAATGAAAACATAACTCCAGTTCATAAAATATATCACCCATTTTGGTTAATCAAACACAAGAAAATATTGGATATTGACTGCATATACAAATTTGTGTGACGGGGGTTATTTTTTAATGGTTATGTAATTTAACTCATATAAACATTATGATAAAACAATAAATGTAATGGAAGTTAATCAGGAATTTTGTATGTATTCTACAGTGTGTTCATTTTTTTATGCTCACCATTGGGATCTCCCAAACTATAAAAGTTACAGCAAAGGTCAAATTAGCAAAGTAGTGCGGAATTATAAGCTGAACAAAATGATGTGTAAAAATCCCAGATATTTCTACTGGTTCGTTCGCTGTGCTCGAAAAACTGTTTTTTGCTCAAAACTTCTTTTGCCTATAACTTTGTTATTTGTTGAAATACAAAAAAAACTTTTTGGATAAAACTTTACTGAAATTTTACGTAGATTCTGAATATTAAAACTAATTTTTTCTACTTCAAACGGTTTTTGAGATATTTTAGACAAGTTGATTATTTTTAATGCAAGTATGTATTTTTTTCATCATCATAAAAAAGAAATATTTTTTTTGATCACGAAAATACCAAATATGGCATATTTATTTATCATAATAATTATTTAATTATAAAAAATGTGATTAATAAGCAACCCTGAAATGCTCATAATGAGGATGTTTCTAACATGCGGTGCAACAATGGTGTAAATCAGCTTTTTTTCATTTTGTGTTTCATATTTTGTTGCTTACATTGTTGATCAGCTGTTTACCGGCATCGGCGGTTCCCATAAAATGTGTAAATCAGCTGTTACATGGGATGCCGGTAAACAGCTGATCAACAATGTAAGCAACAAAATATGAAACACAAAACGAAAAACAGCTGATTTACACCATATTTGCACCACATGTTAGAAACATCCTCATTATTAGCATTTCAGGGTTGCTTATTAATCACATTTTTTATAATTAAATAATTATTATGATAAATAAATATGCCATATTTGGTATTTTCGTGATCAGAAAAAATATTTCTTTTTTATGATGATGAAAAAAATACATACTTGCATTAAAAATAATCAACTTGTCTAAAATATCTCAAAAACCGTTTGAAGTAGAAAAAATTAGTTTTAATATTCAGAATCTACGTAAAATTTCAGTAAAGTTTTATCCAAAAAGTTTTTTTGTATTTCAACAAATAACAAAGTTATAGGCAAAAGAAGTTTTGAGCAAAAAACAGTTTTTCGAGCACAGCGAACGAACCAGTAGAAATATCTGGGATTTTTACACATAATTTTGTTCAGCTTATAATTCCGCACTACTTTGCTAATTTGACCTTTGCTGTAACTTTTATAGTTTGGGAGATCCCAATGGTGAGCATAAAAAAATGAACACACTGTATATACTTAAAGACGCAAACACCATGTAGGTTTACATAGGGCGGAAAAAAAGTCTGGAAACAATTTAATATTTTTAAGTAACAAAACTAAAACTTTGCAAATTGTATTTGAGTGACTTAGACTACTTCCTAAAGTACTTATTGTCCTGGTACATCCAAGGGAGGACAGTCTACAAGGAGTCAGAGAAAATCTTAAATGTAAGCATAGGTCAATATGTACATCGAATTAAAGATCTCTAAGAATAGAGAACAATGCCCTGAACCCGGCCTCAAAAGGATGATCGAGTCAAAAATTGCAGGTGATCAAAGTTTGTATTAAAATGATATTGCTGAAAACCAAAAATGCAATAACTCCAGATCCACTCAACCTTTTGAGGTCGGGTTTGTGCAAATTGCTCAGAATGGAAAGCCCTTTAAAATGATGTATCATAGGACATAGTCCAATGAAGTTTTTCCCAGGACTTCCCTTAGGGACGTCCCTGGTCGAGGTTGTCAGGGAAACTGCACTTGGCTATGTCATATGATTTTTATTTTAAAGGACTTTGCATTCTGAGCAATTGGAGCAATTTGCCACAAACCCGACCTCAAAAGGTCGAGTGGACGGGGACTTATTGCATTTTTCGTTTTCAGCAATATAATTTTAATGCCAAGTGTAATCGCCTGCATTAAGTAGTTTAGGAAGTAGACTTTGTCACTCAAAACCAATTTGCAAAGTTTAGTTTTATTACTTAAATACTTTCAAAAATGTAAAATCGTTTCCAAAATTTTTTCCAACCTGCTTAAAAAAATAAATAGGCTGTGTATATGGAAACGAAACTTGAACTGTGGTCAAAAATAAATAGATGAGTGTCAAAATTAGGGTTATAAATGCAAGCCAGTGTTTTCCATATTAAAAAATTCTACTTCGGCAATAATATAAATAATAAAAAAATAAACTATGCTAGAATGGTTTTAAAACTAACCTACCTACTATTGGGAATAACATAGGGGAATTTGTTATAGTGTTGTTTGAAGAAATAATTGTGAGACATTCAATATAGATTAAGGCCAGAAGGTAATAGATTACTGGAAGAAACAATCCCAGCAGTTTTCTCAAAGCATTTTGTATAATTTTCAAATGAATATGTTTTGCAAAATCCACATTGAAGAAATTTTTATTTTTTTTAAGGTGTTGTTTGTTTGGCTTGAATAAATTTGCTCAAATTATTTGTCACTTAAGCTCAAATTTCCAATTGTATGGTATGAAAGTTCTGGGATAAATTTTCCATTGATAATTTTTATCTTTAATGTCTTTAACATGAAAATAGTTTACTGCAAGCAAAATAAAGTTATGTTTACTTGACCTTTTGTTCATCCATCTTTAACAAAAAATATAAAAGTCACCGTAACGTAAAATAAGAAACCGTTGAAACATAAACAGTTACAGGTTTGTTAGTGTTCCTTCTTGGGCTAACTACGACAACTTAATTAATGTTGTGAATACTGGAAAACATAACATTAATTTTCTTTAGTGATTTGTAAACTGGGATGTAAATTTCAGGACTAATATTATTATAGCATAAATTTAAGCTGTTGTCATATAATTTCATAAGTGCTTTGATTTTAGGGGAAGTTCTATTCTTGCTCTGATCGCTCAAAAATGACTGAAGAAGAATGCCGGTAAGATATAGATTTTTATTAAATGCTCATACTCTAACTCTTCAAATTTGTTGAAAATTTTATTTTTCATATTTGGAACGAACAGTTTTGCCTGTTTCTTTTTGGACCTTAAATCCTAAGGTTCTCGTTCTCAATACTTATTGACTTTTCACTTACCTCATTTTATTAGAGAATGGGAAATTTAGCTATGCATGTAAGCTCTCTGTGATTTAAGCTCTTGATCACAATACAAATTCAAAATATAACCCGTTGAACTTTTATTTATGGCTGGTTTAAAACAATCTATTTTATTTGAATCATCTGAAAAATGTTTGTAAAAATCATTAATTTTTCATCTGTTTTGTTTTTTTCTAAAAAAACATTTTTTACTTAAACTATTTTAGTTAATAACTCAATATATTTTCAAAATACAAAAATACTTGAGGGGTTAACCGTACTAAAATTTCTAGTACAGGGTATCACGTATGCTATATATGTCGTATGTAGAAAAAATATTTTACATTTTGATTCACATGATGTCAATGCAGCATTAGAAATTAACACACTGTATTTAGCAGTTGCAATTTTTGTTGGACTTTTAACAGATTTGGGTCAGGATGACAGCTAATCTGGAACTTCTAATTTAACTTTTGCAGTTCCCTTGTCGTATGAAGTTTTACAATGAATCATTTAATTGCAATTTCAATTTTGAATTTTTGGGAGTTTGATCCACCTTTTTTTTACCTTACAAGACTAAGTATGTATCTTTAGTGTATATATTTATCCCCAAATGGGGTGAAAAGTAAATAAGTAGGCTACAATTATCCTGCATGTGTGAAGACAATCTACCTTATGTGTGTAAAAATACTGCAGGAAGTTCATATGTGAATTTTAATTCACATGGTAATTACAATCTCATTGTAAATACAAAATTTCCAAGACAAAAAATAATATACTTTTTAGGATTTTATCCTAAAATTATTTTATTTTAAATTAGGATTTCATGCTATTCATTTTATAATAGATTCTGCAAAATAGTTGGATGAAAAAGCTTTACTTTCTTATAAGATGTGCTTACGCTAGTCATGCACCATGGTTTCCTATAATGCTTGTAGACATAGAAATGGGTGATTAAAAGCAGAGAATCATAGCAGTATGTGTTTTGGTCTTCTTACTAATCTATTGTATAAGGATTTAATTCTTTCAATTTTTTAACTCATCGCTTTGCATAGTTGTTCTGTCCTCACTAACTTTTTTATATAAATACTAACTTTTGAACCACAGCATGTCGTTGACATTAACTAGTAACTCCCACTTAAATCCTCGATTGACTTTTCCTCGCTTTGAAATTTGTAAGGCAAATTGAATCGATCCACGTTAAAATTGACATGCTATTGTGGTTTCAGAGGCCATTATCTAGTTTTTGATGACGGTGACATTACTCGGCCATCTATAGACAAGAGGGAATGGAAAAAAAATCGGTTTCATTTTGATGATGTTGCGGAAGCGATGCTTACATTATTTACTGTATCAACTTTTGAAGGATGGCCTGGGTAAGTATCGTAATGAGATCCATGTTCTAGAAATAATGATTGATTGTGGTTTCAGAGGGCACTATCTCACTTTTGCGGAAGGTGACATTAACCAGCCTTCTATAGACAAGAGAGAGTGGACAAAAAACCGGTTCCACTTTGACAATGTAGCAGAAGCAATGCTTACATTGTTTACGGTCTCCACATTTGAGGGGTGGCCCGGGTAAGTAACCGGTTCATTTACTCTTCAGGTTGGCGGCTTCCTCATCTCTTCGGCTAATTTCAAGCTCTTCGGTCTGGCTTTTGCTCTTTCAATGTGTTTAATTATTCATAATGATGTTGACAAAATGGTTTTAGTAATTTCAGTAATGGTGTCACTATTTCTTTTTTTTAACCTACTTATGTATTTGTATAGTTTTTTAGTTTGTTCTGTTGTTGTAATAGCCAAGTTGTATAGGCCTAATTGTCTAATTTGGAGCCAGAAGAATCTAAACATCATTATTTTATCATAAAATTTATTTTTTTTTCACATTGCAGTCTAGGCCCATGTTATCATCAAATTAGTACATTAAATTCTTGTACTATGAATTGAGGGTGTAAGATTTTTACTTTCAACTAAATACAACTTTCAACAACAAACATATTTCAAAGCATCGACTCAATAAATATTCTTTCATTCAATAAAATCTAAGCAAAATTATATTTAGGAGATGTGTTAGACAAGAAATTCTGATCTATAATCTAATTAATTACTTTTTTCATTAGCATGATACACGATGTTTGCAATCAGAAATGAAACACAAACATCTTGATCTTATACTGTTTTTGATGTTTTTCTTTCATTTCTAATTATAATTCACAAAGATCGAAAAGATTTACCTAAATAACAAATTTCAACAAAATAAATAGTCCTATTTAGATTATCTCCCTGACATGATTTTTACAACAATGATAAGGTTTATATACACCAAAAAGCTGCATTTCACATCTTGGTTTGACCCATGTTAGAAGACCATGAAAAAATTGGTATTTCCAATTGTTCTACAGTTGGTACCAAGAGGAAATTAGATTTTTCAAATTATTTCTATTTATGCTGCAAAAATTCTATCTTATGTAGTCTATGCAGATTCATAGTTTATCTATTACCGGAGTATTTTCCAGATATTGTCATATTTTTATTTCGTCTGTTCCACAAAATTGATGAAAAATTGGTTTCTGCTCTCAGCAGACTTTACACCCATGAACACCTTTGTTTATTGCAAAACGACTTTTGCAATTTGTTAAAAGTCTTCAAGATATTTATGAGGGCTAATTTATCATATAGCTTGTTACTCTAGAATGCTAAAAGACCATTTTACTTCTTTATGAGTTATAAATAATGTTTTTAAATTATTAACAATGAAATATTCCGAGGTCCATACAAAAACCTGCATTCTGCTTATAATTTTGAACTAAAATATTGCAAATATAGTCGGGACTGAGTTTTCACAAGTAATAATATCTAAGGATTATAATTAACAATTTTATAAGTAAAATAATATAACAAGAGGTTAAAATACCTGAATTGCCGTGTAATCCTAAGTCGTCATGTTGGCGACCGGTTTCGGTACTAACAGAGTACCATTATCAAGCCTAATTGACGTGAATTTTCACTCTTCTGAGGTCGTCATGAGTCTTGAAAACACATAGCACAAAACACTAACACATTTAACACAAACACGTAAACGATAAAATGCATGGCCATACAACTATTTAGCGGCGCGGCTGTAGGTTACAGGGTGCGAGTCTAGACTGACCGTCGCCGTGTCCTCCCCTTCCCCTCCAACCCCTCTCACCGTTGTTATCAGCAGCACCAATTCTTTTTGATAAAATAACTTGCTCAATATCTAGGGCCGCTTCGTACATTATATCTTACTCAAATGACGATTTTTCATTGTGGATATATTGGGGGTATTTCCTTCCAGCCTTAAAAATTTCAAATTCTTCCAAAGTATCTAAATAACGACCTCCTTTTCTGTGTGAATGTAGGACTTCTAAATTTGTATCAATGTTAGAATATGCATGATTGTAATTAATCAAGTGGTCGGCAAATGCAGAGTTATGTTTTTTCATTGATGGTTTTGGTTTGCGCTCATTAAATCGACCAGGTATTTTAACCTCTTGTTATATTATAATTGTACGTAATCCGGAGGCAACACTCAAAATGAAGTTATAAGTAAAGAAAATATTATGTTGCTAGAAAAATTTAGATTCATTGTATTAAAATTAGCATTACTATATTTTTATGTAAGTATTGTCTACTAAAAGATTTGACATACACTTCTCTGGTAGTCTAAATGTTTAACCATTTAACATATATATACCAACTTATCTTGATGTTTTTTTGCCTAGTCTCAACAATATTACTTATTTGTGATGTCTTAACATCAGGTAATACTAGTGAAAAAGATTTCTTCATGCTCACTTATTACTAATACAGTATTAGGAATCAGTTTTGATACTTACTTTTTGCTTCAGCTCCAATGCTTTGATATTTTCTGATTTGACATTTTACCATTTTTTTGTTTAAATCACTTACAAACTCAACATTAACAAATCAACAAAACAGTTTCTATACATCTTTCAATTTATCATACAATTTGATAAACAATCTGTTGATTAAATATTTGTTAACTGTATTACAATCATACTATATTTTTATTTTTGTATACTTTTGTTTGGAAAGAATTATTTGTTCACAGTTATTGCTTAGAGTAATACATTAAAAAGCTTCCGTTGGTGATGATTTTTCTATTTTCCCAGAAATATCTATCTTCTTATTTCTATAAGGGTTTCGTCTGTTACGCCCCTTTTTCTCTCGACTTACTGAAACGATTTTTAAGATTGAGGTTTCATTTTAAAGCTTAGGTTATACCGCAGTGACAAATCGTAATTAAAAAGGTCATATTGTTTCGGGCTTCACCCCCCTCGCCTTTGATTTATTTCTTGAGGGCGCTTTAAAATGTTGACCAACTTTTATTGCAAGTTCTTTAATTTGAGTTGTAATTTAACCGTTGATTACCTTCGGATGAATTTTAAAAGCCAGATAGTAAACAAAAATAGATCTCTGGCATTTCATAATCAACATTCACGTACTGTAGGTGAGTTTCACTCATAAAATGCGCAATTTGCGCACAGGCAACCTCGTAAATATATTAGGTTTTCATCAGCAAATAGTCAAAGATGACTGATTTGAAATTGTATTTGAGGTTCTAAGGGTGCTCTAGGCCAGATTATTGACAATAAATTAAAAGAAAAGGGTGCCCTACCCCCATTTATTAAAGGAAGAACTACCCCAAAAAGTAAAGAGAATCATCAGATCAGATTTCACTGGCACAAAAGTCATCCAGAAGAATGGTGAGAGTTGACACAATTCTGATCATCAATATAGGTTGATAATGCATTTCATAGGTACGTTTGAATTGAATTCAAGGTTTTTGGTGATAGCAGTTTTTATTTTACTTGTTCTTGTCAGTAACTGTTGTGTATGGCTCGATGATTCTAAAGCCCAAAAAGAAGTTCATGTTCTTCCACTCAGAGGTTTTCTGTTCTATTTAGTTTTTTCGTAAGTATAAATAGTATACTTATTCTTATTTTCTTGAATTTTAAAAACCAGTTACAGTACCTATATTTATTTTGAACCTGTTATAAATCTTTCTTACTTTGAGTTTATACTTTTTTTTATCTAGAATGTTTGTTTCAAGCAGGGTTCATAATTGTATCTGCTATCTGATACACTCGTCTAATACCGATTACCTCGTCTAATGCCTATCCCTCTCAAGGGTTTTGCTTCGTGTTCCCTTCAACAGGCTTGTGTTCAAATATTAAATGATATTTACTGTTTACCTGACAGCTTAACATTTCAAATAATGCTTTATAATTTCAAATATCCATACAGTTTGGTATAATAGTTTCAATCACAAAAATATTTCTCACTTTCAACTGGTGTTTTATTTTTCAAACACTCATTTTTATTTATTTTGTAGTACAGCAATACTTGAGAACTGTTATGGCATCAAATATCTTTTCACATTCACCAAAAGTTTTTCTCAAACCATTTCACCTGCATTCAGTTGGTAATGTTCCTCTCCTCAACAGACCACTTCATCTTAAAAATACTTCTTATTTTATCTTCTCCAATAAATCAATTAGTACCTCTAATTATAATTATTTAAGCCCATTGCTCTACTTCGTCTTCAACAGGGATTTTTCTCAAATACTTTTTTATCTCTTCCTCTCAAACTGGTATTTTTTTTTTTTTTTCTTAAAATCATTTCCTCAAAACAAGAACCTGTCTCAGAATTTTCACTGCCATGTCTAGTTGATACATTACTGAAGAATGTTGCAATTTTCTGCTTATTAATACAAATATGAGGATGGTAATTTAAGTCTTCAAGCAAATTGATTCCTGTAACCAGTAGTATGATTTCTAATATCATCTCTTTATTTTTTCCTTATGTATACTTTTTTGAGTGATATAAAGAACAATAATGTTATTTCAGAATGTAAAAGTGTGTAAAGTATACATTCTAGTTATTAAATTGCTTTGTTTCAGATTGCTATACGTTTCTATAGACTCTAATGCAGAAAACAGAGGACCCATTCACAACTTCAGGCCTATAGTCGCAGCTTACTACATCATTTACATCATCATTATCGCTTTCTTCATGGTCAACATTTTCGTAGGTTTTGTTATCGTCACATTTCAGAATGAAGGAGAGCAAGAATATAAGAATTGTGAGCTTGATAAAAATCAGGTGAGAAATATTGATTGAGGAGAACCGTAAAAAAATTATTGTTAAAATAATAAACACAGCTTCTTTAAGTGTTGTTTGAGTATATACGAGGGCTATTCACAAAATAAGGAATGTTTCCGTCTTACGCCACTAGGGGTATCGTCTATATTTGGGTATATTTGGGCTCGTGGCCTCAGTGGCTATCCAGCCGTGACACTTGGAGCACCGCCGCGCCGCCCGTTTTCTTTATATTTAAATTCAAAATGGCCACTCCTATACAAAATCCTACCACTTGCGAAGTGCGATCGGTAATTCGGTTTTTGTTGGTAAAAATCTTAAAACCGATATTTATCGACAAGTGTGCGAGCTGTGTAGGAAAAATGTCATGAATGAAAGTTCTGTGTGTAAGTGGTGTATTCAGTTTAGAAATGGCTGAACCAATGTTCATGATGAGCAGAAGAGTGGACCCCCGATAATTGTGACTGACGAACTGGTCACTAAAGTTGACGGGAAGATCCGTGAAAACCGCCGCTTCGTCATAACGGAGCTTATCTTTACCTCAAGTTTCATAGACTTTGCTGTTTGAAATTATTACCGATTTTGAACAGGTTGGAATTTTGAACAGGTTGTTACGGATTTTCTATAGCCTATTGAAAAACGGAAGATTTCTACGAAGAGTGTATCGCAAAGCTTGTTCACCAGTACGACAAATGCCTTAATCTCATGGGGGACTATGCAGAATAGTAGTATTTTAGTTGCTCTTCAAACTGTATACAATAAAATTTGTTTTTTTTATATTCCAAAACGTTCCTTTCTTTCTGAATAGCCCTCGTATGTTGGAAGAACTGTGGAATACATTTTATTGACGGTTGATATAAACCAATTGAATTGCATTCAACCCAATATTATTTGGTTCACATCACACATGTCATCGATCATAATCAGTATATTTAATCACAGTAAATTATGTTATTGAAATCTGTAACAAATAATTTAGGCCACTTTTGTACCTTAGATAAATAAGGCTATTTTTAAGTATTACACACTGTAGCGTAGATTTTAAATGGATAATTATATACCCCCTACCAACCAAATTTGATGCAACTTTTTTAAGATTGAATATATGTGTTTTTAACACGTTCGCTACCACAATGTTAAAAAAAAAATCGTAACCACAGACCGCCGCCGCAATTTTGTGGCGGGCGAGTTCTACTCAGAGCCCACCGCCGCATATTTGCGGCTGCGGGGCTCATTAAAATAGACTGCTGCCGCAGATCTGCGGCGATGGTTCCATGATACTAAATACGAAATTTCTTCAGTGCGGTCTATTTTAATGGTTAGACAGTTTAGGCCCGGTCTACGGGATAGTCCGCCGCATATGTGTGGCGCTTGGTCTGTGGCTAAAACGATCACTGACATCACTAATATGTTTTATGTACATTATTATTTAATTTATTTTTGAAAGTAATATTTTTAACGTATTTGAGATATCTTTACACAAATATTCATCAAATCTCTTATATGACCCATTAAAAAAAGTTTATTGTGTAAGAAAAATGTATAAACATTTGCATTTTGTAAACTTGTAAAACATCATAATTATATTACGTAAATGAATTGTAAACAACTCTTTTTGTAAACTAAATATTTCAATACAATGTTTTATGTATAAGCTGTATTTTATTTTCCGTTTTTCAAAGGTTTTGGCTAAAAATAAGGTTATATTAGTGCCGATGCTAACATGCGTCACTTAGTCTCTGACCATGCGCCGCAAATGTGCGGCGCTCAAAAAATTATCAAAAATGAAGAGAAAATTGTATATATATTTTTATTTAAAGAACTTAAGATATTTTGAAGTGTGAAAACTAATTTTGGACGGTTTCTATTTGTGGTGTGCGGCATAGGTCACAACCACTAGGGCCGGTCTTTAGGGAAGTCCATGATTATTTTGGTGGGCTGTGGGATTGGCCTGACCGCCGCAATAATGCGGCTGGTAGCAAACGTGTTAAAACACTATTAAAAAATGTGCTAAGAAATCCAAAATCCATCTTTATTTCAGCCTGTGTGATTGACACTAGTATCACATTAGCTTCGTCTTAATCTACTTGGTCTTTTCTTTTGAACTCCGAAATCTGTTTATCTGCTGGCTTTTTCTATTCTGAACATCTAGTAAGATCTGTAGTTTCAATCTCTAATGGGATTCTATTAATTTATCGCAATTCATTCTGTTGCGATAAAACCTACATAAATTTTTATGTAGGTTTTATCTCTATGATTTTTAGGTAATCTGTACAATATCTTGAAATTGCTCTAGTGTATTACAACTTCCTCTATCATTCTTTTTCCAAATCGTAACAATCTTTCCTCGCATCAACATTTGATGAATTAAAAGCCCATGGATTAGTCACGAAATCTCCAATACCTGATCTTAACGACATCTTAACACTGTTTTAATTTTTTCAGAGGAATTGTATAGAATTTGCCCTGAAGGCAAAACCAGTCAGAAGATACATCCCAAAGCACAGATTCCAGTACAAAGTGTGGTGGTTCGTCACTTCACAACCCTTTGAGTACACCATATTCATACTGATCATGATCACACCATCACACTCGCCATGAAGTTCTACAATCAACCACCGCTGTACACGTATTGTCTCGACATCCTCAACATTGTATTCAGTGTCGTCTTTGCAGCAGAGTTTGTCTTCAAAGTGGCTGCATTCCGCTTCAAGGTAGGACTATATCTTTATTTAAAATTTAAGGTTATGATGACCCTGTACTTAAGACTTGAAGACTACTGTATTGATGAAAGGTTAACACTTACGTTGAGTGATTTTTTGTAGATTTACATCTACATTACAGTAATAACAATTACATTAATGGAATATATTGTACATTTGATTCCACTCTTTCATCATCACTTTTGACATAAACTATTTAAGTAGGATATATTAATGGTAAATAAGCAACAACTAAATTTCAATCTGAGTAAATATCAACTTAAAATAACAAGGTAAAATTTTGTTATTGTAATCATATCCTCCAGTGGCAAGCTTGGGTGAACTAATTGGTAAGGTCTGCTATATTGCTTAGACATTATTTTGTTTTGGTATGACTATTTTATCAATGTTTTAGAACTACTTCGGAGATGCGTGGAATGTTTTTGACTTCATCATAGTCCTTGGCAGCTTCATCGATATTGTGTATGACAGATTACATGTGAGTATCACTAATGTACTAATATTGTACATCACTACATTACCACTATTACAAAATTATTTGCAGCATTCATAAAAAATGTCTTTGCAACCTAAAATTAAGCCAAACATATCAGTAGATTCTCACTTATCTAAAATAACTTAGCGGGCAGCCTATTGGCAATAAACTACTGGTCGAATGATGAAAATTAATGGTCCAGTTTATAGTCCTTTTTCTTGACTGGTTAAGCTGATTTACGTTGGATCCCTCTATACTAATTCTTGGGACTTCGACATGTCTGGGCGCTCACAACGATACTGCACAGCCCAACTAGTAATTTTCCACTGGGGTTTTCCAACTGTAGAGTTATCAACAATATAATTACCAACATGATACAGAATGGCATTTCCAAAGTTACTGCATTGAAATCTCAACTTTTGAAAATGTGACTCTCACAACACTAATGGCGGGAGCCATTAAATTAATATTGGAGTGAATATTTTATTCAATTTATCTTACCATTATTATCATAAACTCATTCCTTACAAAATATTTAAAAATATATACCTGCTGCACAGTTGGATATCTTCATTGTATTAAATTCATCATCAATTCAGATCATATTCATTATCATCTAAAATAAATTGCACTAAAAGTCATATATATTAGTATTCTCAATAATGATTAGAATAGGCAAAATGAGTTTTTAAAATTATAATCTATACGAGAGCTATTCAGAAAGTAAAGAAAGTTTCCGTCTTATGCCGTTAGGCGGCCGCGTATCGCTTATATTAGGGTATGAGAGGGCTCGGGGCCTCAGTGGCTATCCACCCCTCACACTAGGAGCACCGTCGCGCTGCCAGTTTTCTTTATTTTTAAATTCAAAATGGCCGCTCCTATAAAAAATCCCGCCAGTTGCGAAGTGCAATCGGTAACACGGTTTTTATTGGCAAAAAACTTAAAACCGATAGAGATTTATCAATATCTATTCTTTCAATTTCAACACAGCAAAGTCCGTGAAACTTGAGGGAAAGATAACGAAAGCTCCATTATGGTGGAGCAGCGGTTTTCACGAATCTTCTCATCAACTTTAGTGACCAGTTCGTCAGTCACAATGCTCGGTCGTCCACTCTACCGCCCATCAAGAAAATTGGTTCGGTCATTCCCATACACCTCGCACACTTTTGGATAAATTTTCATCGGTTTTAAGTTATTTGTCAACAAAAACCGTGTTTACCGATCGCACTTCGCAACTGGCGGGATTTTTTACAGGAGCGGCCCTTTTGAATTTATAAATAAAGAAAACTGGCAGCACGACGATGCTCCTAGCGTCATGGCTGTATAGCCACTAAGTCCTCGAGCGCTCTCATACCCTAATATAGGCGATACGCGGCCGCCTGGTGGCGTAAGACGGGAACGTTCCTTACTTTCTGAATAGCCCTCGTATTTTTTTATCGGTTACTCTATAAATATATTCAGAAAATTTGTTATTTCCTCTTGGTTGGTTGGTTGGTTGGTCCTGAAGCGTTGTTCGTTGTTGTTCGCTCGGGTCCCGCGACATCGGACACTTTTGCCACCCAAAAGGCTCCACACATCCACTTTTTGGTTGCAGTCTGCAGGGGTCGGTCCAGTTATGCTTGGTCCGAGGGTGTGACAGCTACGTGCAGCGTGCAACCGCAGCCGCGCCACTAATTGTATAACGGGCCCTAAATTATTAGATTAGCAAAATAGTTTTACTAACTGATTGGAAAAAGAATAATAATTATGAGACAAAAATCATCCGTAGCTTGGGTTTGCCTAAAACATTAGTGGTTTAGTCACTGAATACACATGATTGGAGTAGTCAAACTAGCTAGATTTTGTACAGGACAATGTACATATTTTTTGTAGCTAATAGGTCAAGTATATCTTCTTTTTTACCAGCTGTTAGTTTGTTTAATCTGTTAGTATATAATTAGATTATATTTAATAATTTTGAAAAAAATATAATGCAAATATAATAAAAGATAAAAAATGGAAAACTTTAGATCTAACATCAATTCATAAGGCGTGAAAAGCATTACCGGTATATCAATGTAAAAAAGAAACTCTACTATTTATTTCGTAGCCGAGTTTAGGGTTTCCCAAAAAAGGTGTTCATAATTTCACAATATTTATTATTTACCAGCGGTACAAGTGTGACTCTATTTGAACTTTAAATGCTTTATATGTTGTTTCTATTATTTATTACACAATCTATATTTATTTGAAGTACGTTTGCAACGATTTCTAAACACTCTTGTGGAGTGATATCCCTTGGATCTAATGCTACAATTTTTTTTGAACATGTACCTTATTTTTGGGTCACCTTATGCCTTGTACACTATAAACAAATTTATTATTTGTTATAAAAACTTCAGAAGAAGCACTAAATTTGAGTTCCGTTCACACAGAAATATAATTGACAATTTTAATCCTCCTTATGATTAATTATTTCATTGAACACATGTGAAGTAGGATAAAAATAGTTTGATTTAGTTATAGGTACCGTTAAATCAGTGGAAGGATGCAGAAATTTGTGTTTTTGGGTAGGTCATTTTTTATAGAATTTTTTTAATGCTTAATAAAAATAATTATGAATTGTAGGAAAATTGCTTGTCACTAAAATCCAAAAGTGTATGAAATATACTGACTTTAACACTCACAAACATTTAATACAATAAGGTGTAATACTTAGAAATATTTTTATTTTTATGTACTTAGTTCATCATAAATAACCCAGATAGTATGCAAAATTTTTAATAATACAAGATTTATTTTATTTCAATAAGTAATCAAATTTAATAAATGTTCACCTGGATAAAAATCAACTTATAATGGGTAGTACAGTTAATGTAGTTCATTTGTCTATTACATTCTGTTTAGATATACTTGGACATTATTAATCTTTTTATAAATCAAAAGAATGATGTGTACATTACAAGAGAATCATTTTAAATGGAATTTGACCGTCAACATTAGTGTTACCTAAATCTCTAGATGTCTAGTGCAAAGATCCATTCATTTAAGAGTGTTGTAAAATAACAAAGATATCCGTTGGTGATTTTTTTTTGTGAGTAAACACTCCACTAATACCAAATTATGAGTAAAAATTTTCATTTAGAATAGATTTCGTCCAAATCTTTTGATCCAAAATGATAAAATGATGTGTATACCTGATATTACAAAAATACGAAACTAGCTATTTATATTCACAATCTACACATAAAAATAATAAAATATTTTGTAAAATTATGTTGATTTCGGCTTTGTTAAGTCGCTATTCGCCATTTTGTTTTTTTACACTTTATAATTTATATTTTGGTAACAAATTGTTGTTTTAAGTTCATATTTGGCATCGACCCTTCTGACATAAATGTCGGCTTACCAAAAAATATTATTATTTCCACATGTGTATTTTTAAAGTGGTAACCATTTTTAATCTTTAAAAGCAAATATCTAAAAAAACGGCAAATTTTTACAAATTTTGGCAAGACACTAAAAATTTAACATATTTAATGTAAACAATGATACCGAGAACATAAAGAGCGAACATTAAATGGCGAAATGAATGCAATTTTACTTATAAAAATGTCAAAATATGCAATAGACGGTGGAAAATTGTATTTTTCATAAACAAATCCCATTTACTCCTTCAAATTTTTTTCAATCTTAGTTATCTTTTTAACATTGTTTAAATGATTAAATTTGCCACATTTTTTGTTGCATTTTCAGCATTTGTTAAAATTTACTGTCTTTAAGATTTAAAATGACCACTATTTTTAAAATATTCGTATTGAAAAATAACCTTTTTCCTGTTAATGGACATTTATGTTACAAATGTCCATGCCAATCTATCTTCTTATTTCTATAAGGGTTTCATCTGTTACGTCCCTTTATCTCTCGACCTACTGAACCGATTTTTAAGATTGAGGTGTCATTTTAAAGTTTAGGATATACCGCAGTGACGAATCGTAATTAAAAAGGTCATATCGTTTCAGGCTTCACCCCCCTCGCCTTTGATTTATTTCTAGAGGGTGCTTTAAAATGTTGACCAACTTTTATTGCAAGTTCTTTAATGTGAATTGTATTTAACAGCTGATTACCTTCAGATGAATTATAAAAGCCAGATAGTAAACAAAAATAGATCTCTGTCACTTCATAATCAAGATTCACGTACTGTAGGTGAGTTTCACTCATACAGAAATATAAAATGCGCAATTTGCGCACGGGCCACCTCGTAAGAACTTAATTCAACAATTTGTTACAGAAATAAGAACTATTAAGTTTAAAAAACAAATTGATGGATAGCTGCTTAACAAAGCCAAAATAAAAAAAAATTTACTGAACAGTTTTGATTTATTTTTATGTGAAATACAAATATGAATAGAAAGTCTTACAGTTTTGTGACACCCCTATAGAATAATTAAGTCATCATAGAACATTCTGGTATAGGATTCCATAAAATATTATTTTATTTTAAAGAGGTTTATCTATTTATGCTGATAGTTGCATTAAGTCATCAGTAAAGGCTCAGTCATTATTAGACACAAATACATGTACTGCACGTGTGATCCATCAGCTTGTAATAATGTCTATGTATTCTTACATGCCTCTACATAGACTCAGAAGGTTTGTAAGACACTGATTCGGAGCACATCTTCACCATACACTCCAGTCACTCACAATTAAGGCACTCTAATTGTTGTATTTCAGCTCGCTGTTAACTTGCTGACATGTTATAAATAACATACTTTAAAATAATTTTTAATGGGGCATGAATTGTACATATAAACTGATAAGGTCTTTCTGTCCATAAACTTCTGCGCTATCTTTCAGGTGTAATCATAAACACTGCTTAGTGCTTTGGCTCTATGTTTTTAAATGATCAGTATTGGTGTAATAAATTTACGGAGACTTCTTTTTTTACAATAAGTTTTAAATCTTCCCATTCTATTACTTAAGTAAATAACATATATTTTGTAAATATGATCAGTCTTTAATTACATCTCATCATACAGAAACCAAAGTGTTCTGTAAACGTGTAACCATTTTTTCATCTTTGTTACCGTACATTGTCTGCATCATTATTTAAGTACCATTAACATTAAATTATGTTTCCTTCCTCATCTATCACAAACATGAAGTTAGCAGTTTATTTTTTTCTTATAAATTTCATTAAAATACTAATTAACCTAAACACAATGTATATTTGTTTTCTTGTTATAATCAAATGTAGGAAAAAGTGGGTTTCCCAAACTTTTTTTAATTTACCCCAGGAGTAGTTAAATCTTCCTAAAATGCAACTTATAAATTTTCATTATATACCTTTACAGTCTAACCTACAATTAATGGTATCTTCTTCACGTAACCCTTGATTGGTTATGTCTTCTTTGTGTATTCCTTGATTCATGAAGTGTTCCCTGCGTAATCCTTGATCCATGATAAGTTTTTCTGTCGTTGACACCCTCCTGGCCACGGGTCAGAACCTCCTGGGATGTTTTTTTATTTGTGATATCTTACTTCCGTAACCTCTGATGGGTGATATATCTATGGATTGGTCCCCCTTGATTTATTATATCATTCCATAACCTTTTCTTGGTGATATCATTGCTTTGTCCTTTTCTTGGTCCATCATATATCTCTTTTGTACTAGTATTCATTGTGACCCTGGATTGGAATATATTATAATGAAATAAAATTACCTTATCCAATCTTTAATCCAATCCAATCTTTTGTACTCTTAATTCTTGTTGTAATTAAAGTTTCATGATTTGCAATATTTTATGGATCTGAGTGATATAGTGATATAGATAAAATGTTTTATCTTTATCCAAAATAACATTTCATTTACTATAATAATAACAGAACTGGCATATTATAGTACTTAATATAAACAAACTTTCAAATGATATGTTTCATTGTGAGCTCCAACTTATTGTAAATTTCTGTTGCTTCTGAACATTCCCTTAATTTTAGGGAACACTGAAAGGACGTAGTTTACTGATAAAAGTATTTTGATTATTTTCAAGGGTTATACTATCTCATAACCCAAAGGAAAATACCCCTATTTTAGTTAGTCAGCTAAGTAGAAGTAGAAATAGTACTTAATTCATTTAGTTGAATATGTTTAAAGTTTTTACATAACTTCCTCTTTTTTTTATGCAACCTCAGTGTTCAAATTGAATGATTATTTCCAGTAGATTTTAGATTTTAAAACAATAAATTTAGATAAAAAAGTGGTATACATATTTCATACTAGACTATAAAGTTATATGATCACTTAAAGTCGTAATGTTTACACTCAAAATATGGGAAAAGGAACTTCAGAAGTTCTAAACAAATAGTTGAAAACTCAACAAATAGTTGTCAGATTTTTTCAGATTAATGAAAAGTACTTATATATTTTGTTCATCTCTATCTAATTCTTGCAACACTGAGGGTGCATTATATTGTACATTTGCAGGCTGTGTGATAAATTTATTCACTTAGTCAGGTTACTTAGGAATTCACCATTTATTAGTTTTTATTTAATGATAGAATAGTATTGTTATTTTAATTTTATGTTTCATGTTATATTGTGCTTAGGAGGGCACACCTGGGGTAGAGCGGGTGAGTGCATGCATGTAGGCAGTTTTGCGTGGAGTGTGGTGGGGAACTCCCGAATGTTAAGTACCGTAATTCTCCAAGGACCGAAGAATACAATGCCCCTTGTCCCCGCCCCGCCCCCGCCTTGGTTGTAGATTGTCGCCCCCGGCCCCCACCAGAGTGCAGTAACACCTCATTGGAAACTCGTTCATTTCCCAAGTTTAGTTCCCGTTCCGCACTGAGGCTTGGCGCATGTGCTGAATTGTATATAGACGATTACGAAAGGTTCGAATGTTTTTGTTCCAGTCAGTGTGATGGTTTTGAGCACCTTGGATTTTTTCAAATGTCATGTTTCAGTTTTCAGACTGCAAGGGCGATTTTGAATTTTGGAGTTCTTCGGCGATGTTTATCATGTTTAAAGTGTCTTTTGTTAGAGGAATTTATTTAACGATAGATTTGTATCAAATTTATTAGTATTTAACTAAAGATATTTTTGTAAGTATTTCTGTAGATTACCACTAAATCAACACGATTTCTAAAATGTCAAGCTATCAGTTATCAAAGTGATTCATAAATCAAAACATTAGTGTCAAATATGTATTTTAATTACTAGTCATTAATTATTTAATTAATTGTATTTTAATTGAGGGAGAAGCATATCAGAGGAGTGACTTGACCACTTAAATTTTTATGAAAATTATTGAAAAAGCTATTTATAGTAAATACAATAATTTAATTTTGGAATAATCAAAGTTATTTTATCAAAATAAGAGCGGCCTGCTCTAAGAGTAAATAATGGTTAAAATCGAATCTTTAAAAATAGGTTAATTTACTGTGTGTACGGTGTCATATAACTCTTTTATTCATTTTTTACAAATATTTTGACCTGCTCTACAGTTCATTGAACTTTTAATTTATATCAGTGAATTTGACTGAAATCATTTGTTTCAAATTTAAACCAAAATCATGTGTAACCGAGTCCCATAGTTATTTTTGCAATTTTGTCTCTAAATTTACTGGTTTACGTTGTGATCACAAAGGAATATTTAGTATTTTCAAAGTATTATACTTATTGATAGCACAATGTCAAATATTATTCTGTTAAGTTTTTTATTGTATTTTCATCATTCAATGGTAAATAGTACATTTCATTAGAAGTACCAAATGTGGCATTTTCCGGTACGCGCTCAAGTTCCATGTGTGAAGCGAAGCTGATCATAGGAACACCAAATTTCACATGCGAGTCAAAGCGGAGTATGTGAGTGCGAATTTTACGTACAAGGCTTCGCCTCGTACGGGAATAATTGGAGCAAGTGCTGTAAACTCACTTTCGGTAAACTCACAATGGGAATTTTCATCACAACGCAAAACTAGCGTATGACTATTTCTGTAATAAACGGTAAAGAAACACTAGCGGGCGTAGTGGACAAATTGAGAAGTATTTGATGCAGAATGTTGATGTTAGCTATCTTTTAAATGTAATATTTATAAAAGTTTTTATTTTTAATAAAATTGGAAACAAGTGGTTATTCTCAGTGGATTGCTAAATCATAATCATTGAAAAATTATATCATGTCCTACGATTGCTCTATGAAGCAACGAGATCAAACTAGTAGTCAAAATAACGCAACTAGATAATGGGTTATGTTTAACCAATAAATGTTAGTTTTACTACGGTAATAATCATTTGATGAACTCGGTTTTGACAGTTGGGTTTTGATTACAGCCGGGATCCAACCTTATATCCGTCAACTTCTTTCGTCTGTTTCGTGTCATGCGCTTAGTGAAATTGCTCAGTCGGGGTGAGGGAATCCGAACACTTTTGTGGACTTTCATCAAGAGTTTTCAAGCCCTTCCATACGTCGCTTTGCTCATCATTATGCTGTTTTTCATATATGCAGTTATTGGAATGCAGGTAAGCACATGTCAGATGAATCTTATCACAGTCAAGCCTTTCCTATCTAACCTTTGTGTATTTAATGTGTTTCCTTATAAATATACGTTTTCAAACCTTTGATTTCAATTGAATTTCCAGTTAACAAACATTTGCGTACTTTTGTTAACTGAATTTTAAATAGCCAACTGTCTTTTGGTGTCCCTCAACCGTCATAAATGCTCGGTAACATTAAAACTGTTGAATGTAGTTTAGTATTCGCATCAATTTAAAGGCATCTGCAATGTTGTGGGTGCATCCTGAAATGGTCCTGGTTGATGTAAATTCAATTCAACATAATTTTATCCTACGTGCATCTGTTTGGTCTTCATATTTTGCAAATCTTTTAAATCTCATGAAATATCAAGCATCTTTGCAATTTAGCTTTATAAATAACAAAATATTTAACTATTTTATTGTATTATTAAATCTCTTGAATACCTTAGTGTTTCTCAGTTTGCAACCAATATTTCAGGTGTTCGGCAGAATAAGGCTCTCCGATGATTCACAAATCCATAGAAACAACCACTTCCATACATTCCCACAAGCTGTATTGGTTCTCTTTCGCTCCGCCACAGGTAATTAATTCATATACAGGGTGTCTTCAAAGTCCGTCACCAAACTTCACAAAATGTCTTATTGGGTCAAAGTAAGCAAATAAGTTCATATGAAGGTATGCCCTAATGCATATTCACCCAAATATCCACCATATTGTCTTTTTCCACTTAATAATTTTATTTCCGTGACGGATTGATGTAGGAACTTCATATTTGGCATAGACCCTTACAACAATACTAATGTCCATTTCCAAAATAAAAAATATATTCAGCAGAGAAATGTTGATTTTGCATTATAATTAAAGCAAATTAAGGTCATTTTAATAGAAAAATCACAATAACTCCGTTATTTGTTGACAGATCCTTACAAACTTTGTATCATGGGCTAGATAATTAAATTTGACAACTATTTTGTAAATAATACAATTTTTATAAGATTTGTCGGTTTTAAGATATTTGAGTTTAAATATTTAAAATGGTTGCCATTTTGAAAATATAAATTGGAAAAAAATAATTTTTATTGTGAAAATGGACATTGGTATTATAAGGATCCATGCCAAATTTAAAGTTCCTACATCAATCCGTCACCGAAATAAAAATTATTAAGTGGAAAAAACAAAATGGCGGATATCTGGGTGAACATGTATATTAAGACATATTTTCATATGAACTTTTTTGCTTATTTTGACCCAATTAGCCATATTATGAATTTTTTGACAGACTTTAAAGACACCCTGTATAGATTATTAATAATAAAACCCAGACCATTAAAATTTGTTTTTCTGTTTGAATTAGTAGTTAGATTTGCATTCCTGACAGTTTTAAACCTCTTAACAACAGCTATAGTTCAATAACTTTCAGCAATAATGATAAGTATATTGCTATTATAAATTCTAAACTAAGGATACGTTTGATTGTTTTATCCCCTAACCTTGCAGGGTAGTGCCCATCTAGATTACCAAGAAATTGTATAAACACAACTTACAATGGCCATTCCGAATTTTAGCCTGGCACGTTCGACTATGCTTCCTCACTATTAAATTTGAATTTTTTGAGAGATGAACATTTGTATTTAGGTTAGACCTTAGTATGATATAAAATATCAGAAAATTACTTTATAATATATAACAGGTTTACTGTGAAGAGAGGTTAAAACATTTTATATAAAAATCTCCATTTGCATTATTTCCGTTTTCCCTTCAGGTGAAGCGTGGCAAGAGATCATGTTGGATTGCTCATACCGACCGGGCGAAGTCCTGTGTGATGAAGAGACAGAGGAAAAGGACAACCCAGACGGATGCGGGTCCAGTATCGCTTTCCCTTACTTCATCTCATTTTATGTCCTTTGCTCATTTTTGGTAAGTTTTCAAAGATACTACTCAATTGTTTCATCAGTTAAAGTTTCAAAGAAATTATGCTATTGTAAGCATTAATAATGTACCACCATGTAATACCATGTTTAAAGGTTAGGTTATCAATTATAAGATGAGGTTGCTCACTGGATGTTACAGTGGAAAGTGGAACATGACACTGGGTGATACCGGTTTCATATTTCCTCTCTGCTCTTGATTTTTTTTTCCAAAATTCTAAGCTTACTTTAAAAGGACTTGTAAGGTATTTTTCCTATTTATCCTCAAGATCATTCAAGTGTTTGCAAAAAATTAACATCAACAGAATGCTTCTTTTGAACAGTTAAACTGAATTAATATTCTCAACATCGTTACAATCATCTCTCAGTGAACAATTGTTTCAACACCTAGAGGCATTTTCAGCACAATCTTCAAGAAGTTTTTGCGTTTTGTATTATACAAAACCCATAATATAAACCCAAGAGGGTTTGTGTGGTGGCCATTAGCATGTCCCATATTGTTTTGAAATTCAAAGTTAGGGCCAAAAAAAGAATCACAACAAATAACTATAACCTACGCATCTCTATTGTTGACTGTAAAAGAGAGAAATTATAACCTTTCTTCTAAACCCTGCCAAGATACCCGGTGGCATGTATTTGAGCAGCAAAGCTGGCATTAACTTGCAAGCTTGACTGAGTCTTGCTAATGGCTTTTATTTGATCTGATACAAAAAAGTATCATTGTCTTTTTCTTTGTTCAAATTATTTCACAGCAATTCCTGATTAGACACAACAACTAGGAAGTTTGTATGATAAAAGAACTACATTTTATATTGTCCTTAAAAAAAAAAATAAATAAATAAGCTTTCAGAACACTTCTCCTTACAATGCCTAAGTGAAAAAATCCATGACTCTTGATTTTTGTTAATTTTTTCCTAAACATGTTGTAAACAATGAAAAAAATGGCAAAGAAGTAGCTAGGTTTCCTTTAAATATGTTTAAGGTATTGTGTTAAATATAAATATAAAATTATTTGGGATGTAAAAAATTTTAATTTTACTGATGATATGTCGACAAGTTTTGTTCTAGTAAAATACAAAATCCCTTATAGGCAGGGTCGGCTTTACGAATTTTACGTTCCCTTGCGTATAGCATTTCCACAACCCCCTCCCCCCTCCCAAAACTACGAGACAATGTTTCCAACCCAAAATAATATTCTTTGTTCAACCATATCCTCAAAAATAATTTTAAATAATGTAATTGATTCATAGTCCCTAAATTACTAATCTGGGTCCATGCATTATGCTAATAAAGGCTGCATATTATTTGGAGATCATAAACGATTGCCATAAATTCAAAGCTACATTTTGCCTCTTAAATGATAACAAATGTTAAAAAAAATACTCCTCCATCTTGCAATTATTTTTCAGGTTACACTATTGTTTACCAATAATACGGATCAAAATATTTCCTCATAAAAAAAAAAAACTTACCTAAGAATTTAAACTAAAATAGTTATTTATGCAACAAGTGCGGAAAGTGCCTATTTGCTGCACTCGAGAGAAATGTTTATGCACGAGCCGCAGGCGAGTGCGGAATAATTTCTCTCGAGTGCAGTGAAGGCACTTTTCGCACGAGTTGCATATTACATTTTTCCTACGACTGCCAAATATTTCTTAAATAAGTATAAAAGTTTAATATTTATGTTAAAATACCTACTATGTGAGGTCAGTATCTCAAGATAGTGATATATATTTATGATAGCCTGTATTATGCACTTCCTACATTTAGTTCAAAATTCATTGGATTTTTCATGCAAAAGATTTAACGCTACTGTTTTAGCAGTCTTAGCAAGATCGTCAGGGAATAAGTCACCTAAATCACTAAATTCACTGTCATAGTTGATCATTGCGCACCTAACTTACACCTGTAGCTCACCTGTAGATGGTTTGTAGGTTATGTTTATGTTGATTCAATCGAAAACGACCACAAGGACAATAGACCAGATGTTTATATCCAGTGTTGCCAACTTAATTCCTGACTAATCAACGTTCCTTTGCTGGCTAATGCAAATTGTTTTGTGTTCTGATGTTTAAACACTGGAGTGCGCGAAGTAAATCTAGCGTGCGCAAAGTAAAATGAATACAGCAATCACCTGTTTTGCGAAGAGTATCGAGTACGTAAACAACTGTTTTCACGGACAGTCGTAGGAAAAATAAATTTATAAACCGGCTGAACTCTAATCTTCAAAACCCGGTAGATCCATAAGGAGATGGAAAAATGAAATCACCGATATCAACTATAAAGAAGAAAAAAGATACATATAGTCTGCCGATACTGATCAGAGTGGGGCTGAATGCGATCATTTTTGAATAGGTTAATAGTTATTTATGCAACAAGTGCGGAAAGTGCCGATTTGCTGCACTCGAGAGAAATGTTTATGCACGAGCCGCAGGCGAGTGTGGAATAATTTCTCTCGAGTGCAGTGAAGGCACTTTTCGCACGAGTTGCATATTAAATTTTTCCTACGACTGCCAAATATTTCTTAAATAAGTATAAAAGTTTAATATTCATGTTAAAATACCTACTTTGTGAGGTCAGTATCTTAAGATAGTGATATATATTTATGATAGCCTGTATTATGCACTTCCTACATTTAGTTCAAAATTCATTGGATTTTTCATGCAAAAGATTTAACGCTACTGTTTTAGCAGTCTTAGCAAGATCGTCAGGGAATAAGTCACTTAAATCTTAAATCACTAAAGTCACTGTCATAGTTGATCATTGCGCACCTAACTTACGTACCGGTAGCTCACCTGTAGCTGGTTTGTAGGTTATGTTTACGTTGATTCAATAGAAAACGACCACATGGACAACAATAGATCAGATGTTTATATCCAGTGTTGCCAACTTAATTCCTGACTAATCAACGTTTCCTTGCTGGCTAATGCAAATTGTTTTGTTTTCTGATGTTTAAACACTGGAGTGCGCAAAGTAAATCTAGCGTGCGCAAAGTAAATCTAGCATGCGCAAAGTAAAATGAATACGGCAATCACCTGTTTTGCGACTAGTATTGAGTGCGTAAACAACTGTTTTCACAGACAGTCGAAGGAAAAAAAATTTGTGTTTAGTACATAAAATACATAAAATTTGTTAGTAAAAATTTATCACACAGTTTTGGTAATTAGTACACTACATTAGTTGATCAATATGAAGTTGCATTATCAATATGAAGACAGAATGGAAAAAATAATGTCATAACATCACTGGCTCTTTGTTTTAAAGTGGAGTCAGAAAGTCCAAAATGAAAATTACAGATAAAACGTCTCAAATCAGAAGCAGGAGAAAACGTTATATTTCAAATACAATAAGTGGGATGGAATAAGATATTCAGCTTGTCTACTGGGATTTCGATTTAGGCCGAATGGATACCCCGGGTGAGGTAAGATGCCCAGCCTAATCACGACAAGGTAAGCTATGGAGTCGTGGCTCACGCCCACATTTGCCTGTTCATTGGATCCCAGGGGTCTCCTTCTTATAGACGCTAACACTATGCAGAATCTAGCATAAAATTATCTATTAAGCTTTATTCAGTGTATGAAAATGAGTGAAAGCAAATAGTCTACATGGATCCCTCTTGATATTTCAACGTAATTTTAATTAATCCCTAAATTTGCCGCCCTGGGCCTGAGACCATGTGGGCCATGTCTAAATCCGACTCTGCTTTTAAGTCATAAAGATAATCAATGACTGCTTGTAATTGTTACTTAA